>CM016618.1:46330632-47530632 GCA_005393395.2 Gossypium australe | reverse complement strand
TTTCCTTTCAACGTTTTTCTCTGTTTGCCGAAAACTCCTAAGACTATTTTGGGTTCATCTTTCAATTGGTAAAGCCGAAACTTTTTGGGCACTCTTTTCCCTTCTCTTCTTTTCTCTTTTTCTCTCATTTGCTTCATTTCTCAAGCTTCCATCCCTTTGCCAAATTCTCATAAGCTCCCATTTCTCTTTTTTGTTTCATCTCATACTTGGGTCTTATGTTGCCGAATTCTCTTTTACTCCCTAACTCTTCTCCTTTGTCCGTTAGATAGCCACCGCATATCCCTGTAGCCGTTCGTTTGAAAGAGGGCCGAACCAATTCTTTTCTCTGCATTAATAGTTGTTGTTTGAAGGGTAAGATTCTTTTGTTCTCCTTGGCAGGGGGTTTTCTCTTTTCTTTCTATCTTCTCCGCCTTATGATCCGTTAAGTCTTACACTGTTATTCTCTTTTAGGCCGAATTTGTTGAGTGCAAATACACCCTTCTGACCCTTCCAATCGGCATTTCCTTGTTCTAGTAAGGATTCTTTTTCTTCTATTACTTTTTATTCTTTTCCCTACTCATGTTGTTTGTTTGTTAAATCGAAGAGAGTTCTCTTTCGTAACTGATTACCTTGTTTTTTGTGCGTAACACGTCTTTCATCATTTATCCAAGTCGAATATCAAGAAGGGAAGTGCTAAGGCTTCTTTGGTTGCTGAAACTCTTTTCTAAGAGGTCTTGCTTGCTCACGTTAGTAGCAAAGTCAATCGAAGGAGGAAAGTGTACTCGTAGTCTCGGTTCCTAATTTTAAAAGGTGTGCGGTGTCAGCAGTTTGGGATTTGCCGCCAGGGTGTAGAAGAGAGCCGACATCAGCTTGGGATAGGCAGATCGCTGTCTTACTTGTGAGTGAGAGTGTCAACGACGTTGAGAGTATACTTCTATGCGTATTCAGGTGTGTAATTCTCACACCTTTTCCTATTGTTTTAAATATGTATATGCATTATTAAATGCCAAAACTTCGGCATTGGCTGGTAAGTTACCCAGGGAGGATAAAATCGAGGCATCAAGTTAGTGATTTCTGACTATGCTATATAAGCTATTATGTTAACATGATTATATGTATACTCTGTACATTTCATATACATTGATAACTGTAGCATCCATACACTATGATTTCATGTTCGCATAGGGATGGGCATATGCTATGAATGGAAGGGAAAGTGTATCTGGTGACTATGTCACATTATTCTAGTGGCTTTTGCCACAATCTGATCTGGTGGCTCGGCCACACTCTGTTTCGGTGGCCATGCCACATAATCTGGTGACTCTGTCACAACTTTGACGATGAGCAGCTAACTGCAGCATGACTGCCATCGATGGTGTGTAGCGGTGAGGGTCGATTGTAGAAATCCCTACTGGTGTGTTTGGCAGGAATGGGTGGTGTGTAGCGGTTGGATAACTAGGTTGGGTTGGGTTTTGCATGGTATTGCATTGATATCTGATTATCTGCTATACTCTGCTAAAAGGGCTAAAGCCCAGTCTGTTCCTATACGGGCTTCGCCCAAGATGAATTGTAAGGGCTAAGGCCCAGTTAACAAAAGAATGGGCTCGGGCCCAGTTATGGTTTATGTTGAGTAATTGCACACTGAGTCTTCTTGACTCACCCCCTCTACTTAAATTTTTGCATGTGATCTTAGTCAGCGGACATGGGTTGGGATCGACTCTGAGGTGGCCATGCACTTTATGTTTAGTAAAATATTGCTTTTCTTTTCCTTAGACTTATTTACTTAAAATTGAGATTTTGTTTTTGTAATATGGCCACTACTATATTAATATGGTTTTAATTTTTCTTACATTCTCTAAGTTCAAAATTTATTTGGTATTGTGGTTTCCTAATACAATATGAATGACAGTTTTCTAAAACTTAACAAACGATTTTCAAACAATAATAAATAACTAATATTTCCAAAACGTCACCTAACAGCAATTGAGCAAACTCGTTTTCTATAACAAAGACAATATCTAAGTTGATTATAAGATTTAAGAAAAATAAACACTAAAGTTTTCAAAGCAGCCAACCTAGACTCGATATTTCAAACGATTTAAAAGTTTACCGGATGTGCAGTTTTAATAATCCTTCTGTGTGACATGTCAGATCAGGTCGTAACGTTTAGGCCGGGTTTGAGGTGTTACACACACGGCCTATCAACACACCCATGGGGTTGACCGTGTGTCACACACGGCCTAGACACACGCCCGTGTGTCTACCTGTGTGGACACTTAGAGGCTATTTTCCAAGCCAATTGCCACCCTGAAACATAAACACAATTATGCCAACTCAAGCAATACATAATATGGCCTTAATGCACTATAAATGACCCTTAAAACCACACTTGTAGAACTCATATAACTTATCATCAATAATATATAGATTAATAACATTTGGCCAATCTCTTTGGCTATATACAAAAGAGTAATAACCTTAATAGCCAACACTTTGGCTCCCAATATGCTATAGCTCAAAATGACATTATTCCTATACATGCCATACTTAAAATAAAACAACTTGGCAATACCTAAAATAATGATTGATAGTGTGATCTGAGCTCCGACGTCAAAGATCCCCGAACTAGCTTGGCAAAACTACAATGAAGAAGGAAATGAAAGAAGTAAGCATATAGCTTAGTAAGTTTGCATGAAATTCATATAACAATTATATTTGCTTAATATAACTCATCCATCAAGAGACAAATACAACATGACTCTCAAGTGCTTGAGCTTACTTACTCATTCTTTTTCTTACTCAGCACATGATACATAATAATTTCATACTTGTAATGTACTCTTGGTACCTGTATCACTTAATCATATAAATTAGTATATTTTGCTAATACAAACATAAACTCAATCTTCATCTTCCTTAACTTGAATAAAACTCTTTATCAACTTTGAACAACTTAGCTTATTACTATATTTACTTTCTTAGCTTTCTTGTTACCTCTTCCATACTTGACTCTTTTGCCCGATGAATTACTTAGAATAACTGAGATTACTCAATCTCATCAAGCATGGGTCTCGATGCCAATGCCATGGCCCAGACATGGTCTTACATGGGATCACCTCATGATTCCAATACCATATCCCAGTATGGTCTTACATGGGATCCACTAACTTGGTGTCAATGCCATGTCCCGGACATGGTCTTACATGAGACATTCCTTATATGTTTCCTTTGGAAGCCTACCATTGCCATGTCTTGACATGGTCTTATGTGGTATCCTTACCTTATGAATCTTATCAATGCCATGTCTAGACATGGACTTACATGACATCTTTGCCTTATGAATTCACCAATGCCAAGCCTTGGCTTGGACTTACATGAGACTTTTGCCTCATGATAACTTTTCAATGCCATGACTTGTCATTGACTTATGTGATATCCTTGCCTTAATGCTGATGCCATGTCTTGACATGGTCTTACACGGACTTTCCTTGTCCCATGCTGTGATGTTAGTATCCTCATTATTTCGAGTCTTCAACAGGGACTTCTTCTTGCATGTTCTCATTCATTTTCTTATCAATATATTTGTAACAACACGATTTTGACCATATCAAAATAGTGGTTTTGAGACCACAAATTCGAGTCTAAAAAATATTTTAAAATTATTTTCAGTGTTTATTATGCGTGAATTTGCTTGTGTTAAATTTTTGTGTTTTAATTTCGATGTTTGAGTGTCCGATTAAATAAAAGAGTTTAATTGCATAAAATAAAAATTTGATGGTTAGTTGTGAAAGTGTCTAATTGTTGTTGTCTTTTTAATATGGAGGATTTATGTTGCAATTAGGCCATTTTTATTATGTAGTGGACGGCAACATGCCATTATTATATGTTTTTATATGTTAAATTTTATAAAATAAAATTTATATTAATATAATATAATGTTATATTATAATAAACTTAATGTAACACCCCAAACCCGGCCTAGAAGTTAGGCCCGAATCTGGCGTGTCACATTGAAGTGTTTTTCGAAAATCATGTTTTCATTGAAAACCCTTCTTGTTTAAAAGCTTAAGTAAAATCCCAGTTACGTTAGTTTATTTTTAAAATGTGGTACATTTAAAATTTATTAATTTTATACCCAAAATATCTTTTTAGTTGCGGAAGCTAATTTTGAAAGTAATCAATTTACGAAAAAGATTTAAGTCGCGAAACCATTTCGAAAATGTTGCGAAAACATTTTGGAAAACTGTGATTTACTTCTAGCGGATATAATTCAAAGTAAATAAAAACCCCAAGTTAAAAATCAGAACCTTAAAGAGGCCTTATTACAAAAATTAAAACCCAAAACAAACTCTAAAGCATAAATGAAGTCCAAAGGTAGTCGTGTGGCCATCTCCGAGCCCCTCGCAGCACCGATCCTCCCAATGCTGGGATTACCTGCACAATTAAAAATGGGGTGAGTTTGGGAAAACTCAGTGTGTAATCCCTTCCTAACTAGAACAGTTAGTAAAACAAACAGAATTCAAAATCAGTCTGGGCTGGAGCCCAATATAGTAACAGAACAATGTGTGTGGGTCTAAGCCCAGTACAATTTCACTCGGGTCTCGGCCCTTATCAGAATCAATTAGGCCTAACCCATTCTCCATATCAGTAACAGCTGGGCCTAATCCATATCAGAATTTATTCCATATGCATAATGTGTGATGCATGCTAATTCGTCCCATCCAACCCTTGCACTTGCCTCCGTCCAACCCTGCACTACCTGTGGGGAATAAATCACCCACGCCATCCCTACACTTCCAATGTTAGCACTGGTTGTGGCACTAACCAAAATCGCAGCAAAGCTGCTAGTATATATATACGGTTCTAAGCCTTCAGTAGCAGTATTATAATTGGCACATAGCTATCAGTAACTGTAATAAGATTCTTATTACATGCCACCACAAGACAAGCTCCTTTTGTAACTTAAAACATGCGCAAATATTTATAAAACCAATGTGTCTGTGTTCAGATTCTTATAAGAGCCAAAAATTAAAGAAATTCTGCAAGAGCCAAGATTTGAACCCAAGCTCCCTTACACACTTAATGACGCCACAAACACTAGGCCACATGCTTCCTTGTATCATTTTTTTTATCAAAATAATTTAAAAGGCCTATATCCAAGCATCCAGGGTTTTATTCACTTAAAACCAAAATTTTTGCTAAAGCCCAGGTTTGAACCCGAGACTTCTCTAATACTTCTCAGGGCCCTTAACCACTTGACCAGACATTTAATTGCGTCATTTCCTTGCACAATTAAATACCTATTTACAGCCTCCTTACAAACCCATACTCAAGGCCCAATACTTCTATGCCCAAATTCGGGGCGTTACACTTAACATAAAAACAAAAGCCATTGTTTTATTTCTATTTCCATGACCGAATAACAGAACAAAAAGAAAAGAGAAAAGAGTTAGGGCATTCGGCCATTTTGGCATTTGATTAAGGTATGTATTTAGCTTGGTTTTTGATAATTTCTACGTTTTTGAGATCGTTGCTTCGAGTACTACAATGCCCGTGTCTTAGTTTTTGAATTTGATGAATATTTTGAGTTTTGCCATTGATGATAGCTTGTGATTTTTGTTGTTTGATGATGAAATATCAAAGATATGTGAAGGATTTACATGTTTGTCTTTGAATTTTTGATAAATTTGAGTAATTTGGACTAAATTGCAAAAATAAATTTTTGAGGGACTAAAATGTGAAATAAATGAAATGTATGGACTTGTATGAACATGAGTAATATTCGACCAAGCATGGGTAATGTGAAATTTTGTGTATTTTGGGTTTTGTGCAATAAGGACTAAATTGTAAAAAGTGTGAAATGTCAGGGGCGAAATGGTAATTTGCCCATTTATGTGTTTTTAGACTAAATTGAATAGAATGGTGTTTAAATAAGCTTAATTTGAATATGTTTAGATCAAGAACAAAAGAAATTGGATTTGGACCGGGGAAAAAACGAAAGTAGTCGATTAGTCGATTTTACCTACCATCAACGTCTGAGGTAAGTCAATAAGCATATAAATGTTGTTATATTTATGAATATATATTGATATGTGATAGCTTCAATTATTTTATTAAAATTATGCCTTAGCCGAATGTGATATTGAGAATTGACTATGTTTCGAGTTTGATTCGATCGAGATTCGATGTCTGAAAGCCCCGTTCGAACCGTAGGAATAGTTAGGATACATATGTCATGACATAGGATATCTGATATGTGTTATCGTGTAAGAGCACGTCTGGGACATTGGCATCGACTTATGTTTACGTGTAAGACCCTGTCTGGGACAGTGGCATCGATATGTGATTACATGTAAGACCACGTCTGGGACATTGGCATTGTACGAGCTTCCGACTATCCGCGTATCCTTTTTAATTCCGAATGGTTCAACGGGCATTGTTAAGTGAAGAACCAATCTGGAAATCGAATTAAAAGGGCTTAGGTATGTATTTAAACCATGATATGAAAGTAAGGTAAGTTGATTGTTTATTTGATTGTATAAATGCTAAAGATATATATATGATCTATGTGTAAGCAATTTGATTTAGTATATTCGGCCAAATGTGATTATTGTGACCTTACTAGTGAGAATTATATAAGTTCATGTGTATATGTACAATTAACCATTTGATATGTGTATGAAAGATTTTAATGCTAAGTTTGTGTTTGTGATTTTGTATATTTGGTTTTGATAATTTAGTTGATATTTACTTGCTTATGATTTACTAAGCTTAAATAGCTTACTTTGTGTGTGTTTTTGTTTACCTTTGTTTTATAGAATTTGGATTCACGTTACGAGCTCGGGGATCGTCAGCAAAGCCTATCACACTATCGACTGTTTCTTCAGTATTTTACTAAGTGAATTTGGTTTATGGCATGTATAGTATAGATGAAGTATTTGAGTTTGATTTTTAGGACTTGTATATATACATAGCCATGCGAAAATGGATTGATTGTAATGTTAAAGCTTGTGTGAATGTGGTTATGATTTAACCTATTTTAAAAACATGTTTCTTGATATATATATGTTGGTGAAGTTTGATTACAGGATTCGGCATTGAGAGGGGTAAGTATCAAGTATAATTTGATTTGATAAATAAGTAATAAAAATGGATTTATGTTTGATTACATATGGACTGTAATACCCCAAACCCGGCCTATACGTTACGACCAGATCTGGCATGTCACATGGAATGGTTGTTAAAGAAAATTGCATATTTCTTAAAATGTTCATACTCTTTTTAAAACTTCGAGTTTAGGTGTTTGTTTATAAAACCCCCCTTAACTTGTGTCCATTTTAGAAAAATCATGATTAATTTGAAAACTGCTTTTATTAGGAGAATCGAGTTTGAATTGTTGGTAAAATCTTGTTTATAACTGAAATCAACTTCAGTGAATTTCGAACATGTGATATTTTGAAAACTATTTTCAACGTTTAAGAGAACCTAGTGTTTAATCAATTACAGTTTGAAAAGCCATTCGTTAACATTTTGGAAAAACAACAGGTATTAAGGTTTTAGTAAAAATCCCGTATTAACATTTACTAATAAGCAGAAAACGAGTTAAAAGTTTAAAAACCAAATAAAATATCAAAGGCCTTATTATAGAACATAAACCCAATTTAAAATAAAAACTTAAAGTAAAGCAAAAACGGAATTTACTAAAGAAACGACGTATGGCCACCACAGAGTCCACCCCAGTTCCGAATCCTCGCTATTGGGGATTACCTGAAAAGTTAAAGCAGAGGGGTGAGTTTTGAGAACTCAGTGTGTAAATCCCGTTTCGAACAAAATTGGGCCTAAGCCCACAGAAGCAAATTGGGCCTTAGCCCGTACAAAAACGAATTGGGCCTGAGCCCTTTTAACAGGGTAAAATAGATAAATACGTGCAATATAACCCAGCCCAACCTAATAATCCATCCGCTACACACCACCCGTTCCAGCCAAAACACACCAGTGGGGATTTCTACAATCAACCCTCATCCGCTACACACCACGATGGCAGTCGCACTGCTCATCCCGAAATTGTGGCAGTGCCACCGAAATAATGTGACAAGGTCATCGAAATATGTGGCAGAGCCACCGAAATACACTTCCCCGACCAATCATTATCCCTTTCCTATGCATCATGTCATACATCATAATGTGGTGAATGCATACATCGATCAACGCACATTAGATAATTAAAACACACGTACGATCATGCTGATTATCCAAATAGTATAGTCTTAAGTTTTACTTACCTGATATATAACCAGTCTTACCCACTAGGGTACCTCAACTGCATTCTCGTTAAGGGTATTCTGGCTTTTAGCCGACACATGGTATAACACAAACAAAACGAACTAAAGGTGTGAAATTACACACAAAGGATATTTCGGTAATTTTGCAATCTGAGGGTATTTCTGTAATTTCACAAATTAAGGGTATTTCAGTAATTTTGCAATCTGAGGGTAATTTGATAATTTTGCAATAAAGGGTATTTCGATAATTTTGCAAATCGAGGGTATTTTGATACTTTCACAAATTAGGGGTATTTCGATAATTTTGCAAACCAGGGGTATTTCGGTAATTTCGCAAACCATGGGTATTTTGGTAATTTTGCAAACTAGGGGTATTTTAGTAATTTTGCAAACCAAGGGTATTTCAGTAATTTCGCAAATCAAGGGTATTTCGGTAATTTCGTAAACCAGGGGTATTTCGGTAATTTCGTAAACTAGGGGTATTTTAGTGATTTGTAAACCAAAGGTATTCTAACAGAGATAGCGATGCGAATGGGCCTAGGGCCTATTCTCGACCCAAATGGGCCCACACACTCGTGTGGCCCATTTAGCCCAAATCTAGCCACAAATATGAGATTTACATAGTCTAGTCCAATTTATACTACACAGTCATACAATTTATTCATATGGGCCCACTTCGGCCTATCGTGGCCCAAGCAGCCTCAACCTACAAGAATACTCATGGTGGCCTCGACTATCACGTCGAAGCTCCCACACGTGCGCTCGCACGCTCGTATGGCTACCATTGCCGTGTGACCGGCATTTTGGCATTTGCCACTCTACAGCTAGGGTAGGGCGAAATACACATCTGATAGGGGTTGAAGTTAATCCGCGCTACGAATGCTCCTATGCCCAAACGCCCACCGAGGTATGCTTCCTCTCCTCATAGACAGCTCCATTTATAGCCAATATCTCACCTTCCCTCTTGCTAGCTTTCCGATATGGGATCCCTCATTCAGTATAGTTTAAATCCAACACAAACTCTTGCCACCCCAACTTAGCAAAATAAATATCCCCTTTTTGCTACTCATGAGATTCGAACCCAGGCTCCCCTGTAACTTAATCCACGCCGCTAGCCACTAGGCCACAAGCTCCTCTTGTGTCTTAAAGTATGCGCAATTAAATATAAACCTATGGGCCAAAGTCTAAGTTCACTTAAAAAATAAATCAAAATGAAATGCAAGCGCCAAAACTTGAACCCAAGCACTCACTTATCCCCTTAATGACGCCTTGCCACTAGACCACTCCCTTCCTTGTGTCATTTTTCTCCACATTTTATTCCTAAAGCCTACTACTAACTCCCAGGGTTTTATTCACCTAAAACCAAAATTTTCCTAAAGCCCAAGTTTGATCCCGGGACTTCATAGAAGCCCCCTAACCTTCCAAAATCACTCACCTAACAGGTCCAACTTGCATAAATGTCGTTCTCATGTTCTTAAAAAATTTTAAACACTCCCGTGCCCAAGGCCCAATGGGCCCAATTCTACTAGGCCCAAATTCGGGTCGTTACAAATCTACCTCCCTTAAAGAAATTTCATCCTCGAAATTTCAAACTTACTAACACTCGTTTAACACAGACTACCCTACTATGCTGCCGCTGTGCACTCTCATCCCAACAACACTAAGACACTTTTAACTTAATCTTAAAACCCCTTACACACAACCAAATATCTAATCGCAAAAACAAACAGGTATTTTTCACACATGCATACAATTTCTATATTCAAACATCACATCCAAACAGAACACACACGGAATAAATACCAAAATACAGTCATTACAGCATATAATAGAGCATAAGGTCAGTAAACTTACGGATTTGGTGCCAGAGACTCGAGTGCCATACATCCAAAAAATATATATTTTTCTAAACCAAATTTCAAACAAATTTTGAAAAACATTTTCAAACCCATTCCATAGCTGAGTTTTGCAACCGGGCTCTGATACCCCAAAATATAACACCCCAAACCTGGCCTATACGTTACAACCAGATCTGACATGTCACATGGAATGGTTGTTAAAGAAAGTTGCATATTTATTAAAATGTTCGTACTCTTTTTAAAACTTCGAGTTTAGTTGTTTGTTTATAAAAACCCGCTTAACTTAGTGTCCATTTTAAAAAAATCATGATTAATTTGAAAACTGCTTTTATTAGGAGAACCGAGTTTGAATTGTTGATAAAATCTTGTTTATAACTAAAATCAACTTCAGTGAATTTCGAATATGTGATATTTTCAAAACTATTTTCGACGTTTAAGAGAACCCAGTGTTTAATCAAGTATAGTTTGAAAAGCCATTCGTTAACATTTTGGAAAAACAACAGGTATTAAGGTTTTAGTAAAAATCCCGTATTGACATTTAATAATAAGCAGAAAACGAGTTAAAAGTTTAAAAACCAAATAAAATACCAAAGGCCTTATTACAGAACATAAACCCAATTTAAAATAAAATTTTAAAGTAAAGCAAAACAAAATTTACTAAAGAAATTACGTATAGCCACCGCAGAGTCCACCTCGGCTACGAATCCTCACTGCCAGGGATTACCTGAAAAGTTAAAGCAGAGGGGTGAGTTTCAAGAACTCAGTATGTAATTCCCCTTTCGAACAAAATTGGGCCTAAGCCTACAGAAGCAAATTGGGCCTTAGCCCGTACAAAAACGAATTGGGCCTGAGCCCTTCTAACATGGTAAAACAGATAAATGCGTGCAATACAACCCAGCCCAACCTAATAATCCATCCGCTACACACCACCCGTTCCAGCCAAAACACACCAGTGGGGATTTCTACAATCAACCCTCATCCGCTACACACCTCGATGGCAGTCGCGATGCTCATCCCAAAATTGTGGCAGTGCCACCGAAATAATGTGACAAGGTCACCGAAATATATGGCAGAGCCACCGAAATAATGTGACAAGGTCACCGAAATATATGGCAGAGCCACCGAAATAATGTGACAGAGTCACCGAGATATGTGGCAGAGCCACCGAAATACACTTCCCCGATTAATCATTATCCCTTTCCCATGCATCATGTCATACATCATAATGTGGTTAGTGCATACATGTATCAATGCACATCAGATAATTAAAACACATGTACGGTCATGCTGATTATCCAAATAGTATAGTCTTAAGTTTTACTTACTTGGTATATCACCAGTCTTACCCACTAGGGTACCTCAACTGCATTCCCGTTAAAGGTATTCCAGCTTTTAGCCGACACATGGATAACACAAACAAAACGAACTAAAGGTGTGAAATTACACACAAAGGGTATTTCGATAATTTTGTAATCTGAGGGTAATTCGATAATTTTGCAATCAAGGGAATTTCGATAATTTTGCAAATCAAGGGTATTTCAATAATTTTGCAAATCAAGGGTATTTCGATAATTTCAAAAATTAGGGGTATTTCGGTAATTTTGCAAACCAGGGGTATTTCAGTAATTTTGCAAACCAGGGGTATTTCGATAATTTTGCAAACCAGAGGTATTTCGCTAATTTTGCAAACTAGGGATATTTCGGTAATTTTGTAAACCAGGCGTATTTTGGTAATTTCGTAAACTAAGGGTGTTTCAGTGATTTGTAAACCAAAGGTATTCTAACAGAGATAGCGATGCGAATGGGCCTAGGGCCCATTCTCAGCCCAAATAGACCCACACGCTCGTGTGGCCCATTTAGCCCAAATCTAGCCACAGATATAAGATTCACATAGCCTAGTCCAATTTCTACTACACAGTCATACAATTTATTCATATGGGCCCACTTCGGCCCATCGTGGCCCAAGCAGCCTCAACCTACAAGAATACTCATGGTGGCCTCGACTATCGCATCGAAGCTCCCACACATGTGCTCGCACGCTCGTGTGGCTACCATTGCCGTGTGACCAGCATTTCGGCATTTCTCGCTCTACAGCTAGGGTAGGGCGAAATACATACTGATAGGAGTCTGAAGTTAATCCGCACTCCGAATGCTCCTATGCCCAAACGCCCATCGAGGTATGCTTCCTCTCCTCATAGACAGCTCCATTTATAGCCAATATCTCACCTTCCCTCTTGCTAGCTTTCCGATGTGGGATCCCTCATTCAGTAGAGTTTAAATCCAACACAAACTCTTGTCGCCCCAACTTAGCAAAATAAATATCTCCTTTTTGCTACTCATGAGATTCAAACCCAGGCTCCCCTGTAACTTAATCCACGCCGCTAGCCACTAGGCCACAAGCTCCTCTTGTGTCTTAAAGTATGCGCAATTAAATATAAACCTATGGGCCAAAGTCTACGTTCACTTAAAAAATAAATCAAAATGAAATGCAAGCGCCAAGACTTGAACCCAAGCACTCACTTATCCCCTTAATGACGCCTTACCACTAGAACACTCCCTTCCTTGTGTCATTTTTCTCTACATTTTATTCTTAAAGCCTACTACTAACTCCCAGGGTTTTATTCACCTAAAACCAGAATTTTCCTAAAGCCCAAGTTTGATCCCGGGACTTCATAGAAGCGCCCTAACCTCCCAAAATCACTCACCTAACAGGTCCAACTTGGATAAATGTCATTCTCATGTTCTCAAAAATTTTTAAACGCTCCCTTGCCCAAGGCCTAATGGGCCCAATTCTACTAGGCCCAAATTCGGGTCGTTACATGGGCTTTATAGGATTGGTTGTTAATTGATATAATTGCTTGTTTATAATGCTAATATTTGAGTTAAATTATTCATGTGTTTTAGGCATTTAGGTTAATGTTGAACTTAATGTGAAAGTTAATTTTTATATGTATTCGATCATGATTCAAATTGTTGTAAGGCATGTTTTATGGTTGTATTATTGAAATGGTTGGTCTAGGTTGATTTTGAGCAGTGAAAATGTTAAGGTTATTCAACTTTGTAATAATTTATTTGGAAGTGTAATTTAAGGTATGGTTGTGTGTGTTCTAAAATAGGAAATGGATATAAGCTATTTATGGTTTGGTTATGTTATTTGATCATTTGTTTCGGTTTACAATGTGCATGAGTATATTTGGTTTGTTAGCATATGTGATATGGTGTATGGCATGATCATATAAATATGTTGTAAAATAAGGTTACCTATATAATCGAATAGATAGTTAATTCATTGGTTAAGTGTTTATATTCTAATTATGGTATTTGGACATGTGGAATAAGAATAATATTAGTTTTTATTATGTTTTAGGATGTTTTATATTGTTAAAGTTTATGCGCATAACCTTGTGATGAATTAAAATAGCTAAGTATATGGTAAGTTTGATAATGGTTAAATAAACGAAATTAAATTAATGGATGTCTTAATGCATGCTAGACTTAAGATGATTATATGTTCGAATATACATAGGTTATTTTGATTCGGTTGTAATGGCAAAGTATGCAACTTTATTTTGTTTGAATAATTCAGTATATGTACCTTGTTTGATTATAAAGCATGCGAATTTGGTATACTGTGAATTGTTCTTTTTGTTCATAAATGTTAAATGTGATTACAGTGACATGCGTATGTTATAATAATATTAAGGTTATGTATAGCTTTGATGTAATGTGATATGATTTTTAAAAAAATAAAATAAAAAATATGCCTGTTTTGAGCTGTGTTTTGTTTGGTAATACCTCATAATCCTAATTCGACGACAGATACGGGTTAGGGGTGTTACAATATCATTAATCATAACTTCATGAAAATAGTGTACATTATACAACATAATAAGCAATTTATTGAAAATACATGTGAAGCCTTAAATTCATACAAACTTACCTCGGTATTCAAAATGTATGTAGATATGCAATTTAGTCCTCGACTTTGTTATTGCCTCAGTTTCGATCCGGGCTTCGTATTTCTTGATATATAATAACAATTTAACTTTTTTAATTCTCACATTGACTAAATTGACTCATAACTTATACTTTGGCAAAATTACTATTTTGCCCCTAATTTTTTCATAATTACACTTTTGCCCCTAGGCTCGTAAAATGATTTTCATTCAACTTTCTATAGTAATATTCAATTCTCACTATTTCACTCATGTATGACCAATTTTATAACTTTTACAATTTAGTCCTTTCATTCATTTTTCATGAAATTCTCTTAGAAAAAGATGTTCGTACTATATCAAGCTTTCATAATCCTCCATAAAACATCAAATTACATGCATGGCATACATGGGTAAATTTTTGAACATGAATCCTAGCTCAAAATATAGCTAGAAATAGCTAATTCAAGTACGAGGATTTTAAAAATACGAAGAATATTACAAACGGGACTAGGATGCACTTACTTTGAGCTTGAAAATGAGAAAAACCCTAGCTATGGCTTCTCTCCAAATTTCGGCACTTAGAGAAGAAGATGGACATGATTTTTGACTTCTTTTTCCCTTTTTAATCATTGATTAACTAAATAACCAAAATGCCCTTAAAGCCCCTTCCTTAGAATTTTTCCTTCCCATGTCCATTTTTTGTCCATCTTAACATTTAATGGCCTAATTGCTGATTAAAGACTTCTAATAATTTTTATGATTCTATTTCATACTCAAATCTTCTAGAAACTCATATTTTCTCATATTTGCAATTTAGTCCTAATAGACAATTTATTCACTAATTAATTAAATTTCTTCATGAAATTTTCACTCAATCATGCAACCACCTCATAAGCCTCATAAAAATAATAAAACACATATTTCTACTTTCAGTTTTGTGGTCTCGCACCACTATTCCGACTAGGCCCTAAATCAGGCTGTTACACGGTAGAAGGACACGCCTGTGTCCCTGCCCGTGTGGGAAAAAAAGGCCATTTGCAAGGCTACAATGCCACCCATTTTAGGTCCTCCCTACAAGCACAAATAGCACATTTTTAGCCAATTCCAGTACCAAAACATGCATCATTCAAACCATAGTATCATTGATTAATTCCACATTCAATTACCAATTTAAAGGCATACCCCTTTCATGGACTATAATCACATCTAAAATCACATACTTCATATCCAAATTAAACCATTTCATATATAACCAAAACATACCAATTCATTCACATCAAGACATAGTAAATTGCCCTTTTCCCTTGACCACATATATACCTTAAAACGTACCATTTCATAACACATAGTACATACCCAAAATTCGTTCATAAACTCAAACTTAACCAAGCCCATGTCCCAAAACATATCTTAACATTTCTAGCCTACACATGCCATACTTCAATATGTACTTTTTCAAAAGGTACCAAAATATAGTTCGATAGTGTGGTGATGATCTTTGACGATCCCCGAGCTTCTGGTAGCTTCGATAATATATAAAACAATTGAAGCACACACAAAGTAAGCTTATAAAAGCTTAGTAAGCCATATACGAATAAACTTATCACATAAAAAATTTCAAACTATTTCATTCATATGAACTATGGCATAACACAATAGCAAATTCATATTTCCCGTCTAGCTCAATTGTTCATAACCACTTGCTTATAAACATATCACATTTTCATGTAGCTCACATATTAAATGATCATATTCATACTTATCTTCCATTTCCAAATTTCATATACATTTCATACGTACCTGAAACGAAAACATATTCACATTTTCAATCATATCTCGGAATGCCCGTTGAACCGTTCAGAATCAATAAGGATACTCGGATAGCTTGTAAAGCTCGTACAATGCCAATGTCCCAGACGTGGTCTTATATGCAATTAAATATAGATGCCGATGTCCCAGACATGGTCTTACACGAAATCATATACGATGCCGATGTCCCAGACATGGTGTTACACGTAAATCTCAAATCAATGCCAACTTCCCAGAACTGGTCTTACACGATAACTCATATCGGATCCCATGTCATGACATATGTATCCTAACTATTCCTAAGGTTCTACAGGGCTTTTCGGACGTCATCACATTATCAGAATATGTCCCCAGACATGGTGTTACACGTAAATCTCAAATCAATGCCAACTTCCCAGAACTGGTCTTACACGATAACTCATATCGGATCCCATGTCATGACATATGTATCCTAACTATTCCTAAGGTTCTACAGGGCTTTTCGGACGTCATCACATTATCAGAATTTTCTCGGATTTCACATATTCATGTAACGCCCCGAATTCGGGCCTAGTAGATTTGGGCCTATTGATTGTATTGCCCCAAAAATCTTGAAACCTTAATTTATGTGCATTGAAGTTAGTATGTATGTGTAGCAGTTAGAATATTAATTTTAAGGTATTATCGAGATTATTTGAAGCCTTAGAGATAGGGGAGACCATAGGGAAAAAAATATTTTCTTGCTTTAGTGGACCCTAGTCTCAGGCATTAGGCCTCTTAAGCAGATTAAGGGGAAAATAGGACACAAATGGGCTTGTGGTCCAGTGGCAAGGTGGTGTCACTAGGGGAGCTACAAGGTGGTGTGAAGAGGTCCAGGGTTCGAGTAGTGGTAAGGTGTTTTTGGAGTGTTTATTTTGCATAGTGGAATTTGGACTCTTTTGTTGAAGTGTTTGAATTGGTCTTGTGAGCTGATAAAGGAGGGAATTTCGGATGAGATAAGAGAGATATCATTGAGAAAAATTAGGAGATGAGAGGTGGGAAGAGTTGGTGCCGAATTGGACTGTGGGGGAAGGTAGGTTTCGGCTTTTGGCTATAAAAGGAGGTGTCAAATTCCTTTGAAAGGTTCCTTGGGTTCCATTACATTACTTTTTTCTCCCCCTTAGCCGAATTCTTCCATTTTCCGAAAAAAAACCCATCATTCCTTTGCCAAAATTTTGGTTTTCTCTCTAGCTGAATTCCCCATATCTTCTCTTCTTAAATTCCTTCTCTTGTTCACCTTTAGTTCTAGCTGATCACTTCTCCTCTTCTTCTCCCTATTGGTGTCGAATTGTCTCTGTCACCATACTAATCTCAAAAGCCGAATTTAGGCCGCAGGATCGAAAGTAGATTTGGTAAGTGTACGGTTAACCTCTCTTGTACGATTTGTTAAAAGCTGAAAGGCTATCTAACTGACCTGTCGTTAACTCTGTGGTAACAAGGATAAGATTTAAAGATCGCAAGTGTGGTAAGGATCGTTAGCAAAGTGGTAAGTGTACTCGTCTCAGTTATAGATTAATGGATGGTCGAATGTAGGTATGGCTTATAGGGGTGACTTATGTGAAAATATGAGTCACTCGATTTTGATGATATATGTTTGGGTGCAGATCTAGGGATATTCGCAATAGTAGCTAAGGAAGGGCTACTAGAACGTGTGGCACACGATAAGGTTACGGTGAGGTTTCAGTTTTTGATAAAGTGTGTATTAAGCCAAGATTAATCGTTAAGTGGTGACTATTTTAGGTTCGTGATTAAGGGGTTTATAGCACGCGTTGTAACCAGGTGTGTACAAACACTATGCACACACAAAATCGACAATGCCAAAAAGTCGAAAAGTCAAAAGTGGCTAAATGGGCCCGGTGGGCCCTGAGGCTAAGTTTTGATGAAATGGATTAATTTGACTATATAAGTTGGGTTAGGCATGCATGTTACATGATCCGGATTTATTTTGGGCCTAATGGGTCATATGACTGAGATTTGGGCCTAGTGGGCCATAAAAGTGGGATGTGGCCATTATAGGTTATATGAACGTGAAACGGGTTGATGGGCTTTATGGGGATGTAGACTAGTATGCTAGGGTCTTAAGGACTTTAGGTTTAGTACTGAACAACTCTTAAACCGCATAAGAATTTCTAATAATTAAACATGTCCTTGAACATGTTGCTGGGTTAGAGTGTGGCAACAGACGTATGCATGTCTAGGATTGGATCTAGGGGGAGCTTGGTACTTAAGCGGTCCTAGTGGCCCACCTCCTCTTCTCTAGAATCCTACCTGGTGCATAGTGTCTTTTCACTTTAGCCGCAAGGACTTGTTAATGGGCCAAAGTTCATAACTAAAACCCGATAGGGACCAAATACGCCTGATTTGGAAATTACCGAAATATCCTTAGATTTGTAAAATTACTAAAATACCCCTAATTTGAAAATAACTAAAATACCCTTAGTTTGAAAATTGCCAAAACATCCTTGGATTTGTAAAATCACTAAAATAGCCCCAAATTTTGAAATTACCAGAATACCCTTGGTTTGCAGAATTACCAAAACATCCCTGATTTACAAAATTTCCAAAGTACCTCTGTTTTGCAAAATTACCTAAATCCCCTGTAGAGTAGATTTACAGAAATATCCTTGGGTTGTGAAATGACGAAAATACTCCTATGTGATGAGTATGAGTCTTGTGGAGGTTACTCATGTACATGTTGCATTCATATGTGAAATCCCCACAGGTGTGTAGGGTTGGAAGGGAAATGGTGTGTAGCGGATGGATTTTTGGGGAGGGTTTTGCATTACCTTGATTTGAATATGATATGATATGATATGAGGTCATTGTGGGCCAAGGCCCAAGACCACCGATTTTGATAAGGCTCAAGCCAATGTAATATCTGTATGTTGATTTGATTGCCAAGGGTCGTACACACTAAGTTTCAAAACTCACACCCTTTATTTAATGTTTCAGGTGATCCTCAGTAGATGGCTCGGCGTGGGAGAGGACTCGGAGATGGCCACACTACAAGATGTTTAAATTTTTATTTATTTGTTTCAAAAGACATAGTTTTAATTGCTTATTTTCAATGGATGTAATAAGGTCTTATACTTCGATTTGACTTTAGATTTTGGGTTTTGTTGTTTCAACTATTTACTTAATTATTAAACCTGAGAAAATTCCTTACGTGTAAACTTGGTTTTTAAAGTACTTAAAATTATAAAATGGGTCTTTTTCCATTACTTAACAAGACTCAAAGATTTTAGGCTTTTGGGCCTTAAATTTTTAATTAGCAAAATCATTTTAAATATGCCTTTGATGTGACACGCTGGATTCGGGCCTAACCTCTAGGCTGGGTTTAGGGTGTTACATTCAGCTCCAATAGCCATTCATGACATTTCATTAACATATAAGCAACAATAATTCAATTCAAACACATTTATTTTTATATAGACCTACCTCGTATGGGAAAGAACGAAAACGAATGGCTATTCAACTACTTTCAATTTCCCCCAATCTAATTTCGTTTTCTTTGGTTCTTGATCTATACTGTAACACCCCTAACCCGTGTCTGACGTCAGATTAGGGTTAAAGGCGTTACCGAATAGATCGGAAACTTATCAAACAATTTCATAAATTAAACCATCATTTACAATCATAGTGTCCCTTTGATAGGTCATCGATACCTAAAACATGCTCTAAATAGAGTCGGGACTAAACCGGAACACATACAGAAATTCTCAAAAAATTTAAAACTTTCTAAAGTTTTAGGGTATACACGCCCGTGTGAGCAGGCCGTGTGCCTCCCACAGCTGTTAGACACGCCCATGTGTCTTCCCCGTGGTCGAATCTGACATAACTCCACGGCCACCAAGCACGCCCGTGTACCTTAGCCGTGGTCGATTCTGACTTGGCTCCACGACCACCAAGCACGCCTGTGTCCTTTGGCCGTAGTCAATCCTGACTAAACCCCACGGCTACCAGGCACATCCATGTGCCACAACCGTGTGGCAAAATAGGCCATTTGCAAAGCCAATATGCCACCCACATTAGGGTCATACCTACAAGCAAATTTCCAATACCTCTCATGCACATTTGACAATCAAGAACATATCAAAATAATCATCCAATCTCTACATTCCTATTCAATTCCAATCATGCCAAATTTACAAGACTAAAACTCATGTAAACACAAGCAAAATTTATCCATACACTCACCATAAACTTAACCATTTCAAATACTATCAAACCATACCAAAACATGCACCATTTATCATATTCATTAATGCATATTCTCAACACATAACTAGCCAAATCACATGGCTAAGTTCACATCTCATTCTTATATAAATAACTAGCCTATACATGCCATACTTAGTTATACACATTTCCAAAATGTACCAAAACAAGCTAAGTAGTGTGATGACGATCCTTGACAGTCCCCGAGCCTTCAGTAGCTTTGACGATCTATAAAATAGAGAAAACACATACACACAGAGTAAGCTTTCAAAAAGCTTAGTAAGCCATATACAAATAAACTTAATACACAATGCATATAACCAAATTGAATCATTGGTACTTATAAATCCCATAGCCATTTACTTACACAAAGTTTGCCACATATTTTATTTCACATATCACATATATACTTAGCTTATTCATATCCATTCTTCTATCTCATTCATATTCTCATGTTCAATCATACATTTTCTTCAAAGCAAATTCATATAGGTACTTATCTTTTATACACACTTAGTGTACATATCAATAGTACCTGGAAAGAATATACATTCACGTAATTGTTCATAGCTCAGATTTTCCCGTTGAACCGTTCGGAATCTAATAGGATATACAGAATACTCAGAATAGTCGTACAATGCCAACGTCCCAGACGTGGTCTTACATGTAATCAGATGTCGGTGCCACTTACCCGACAGGGTCTTACACAAATTAATACGATGTCGATGTCCCAGACATGGTCTTACACGTAAAGATCATATCAATGCCAACATCTCAGACGTGGTCTTACACGAAATCTCGAATCAATGCCAACGTCCCAGACGTGGTCTTACATGATAATACAGAACAGATACGTATGTCATGACATAGCTAATCCTATCTATTCCTAGGTTCGTATAGGACTTCTCAGACATTGTCACTACGTCGATCTTATCTCGAAATTCATGTAAAACCATCTCATAAGCATTTATCGTTAACAATAGTCATATGAACATACGCAGTTCAATACAAATACGTTTATTTGCATAATGACTTACCTCGGATTCGATTTAATTGAAACGGAAACAACTACGCAGTTACTTTCGCTTTCCCGCGATCTAAGTCTGATTTCTTCGATTCTTGATCTATACAAATTCAAATTTAACCCTTTTATTTACCAACATATTCATTTCAATCCAAAATCACACATTTAGGGCTATTTGCAACTTAACCCTCACATTTGCACATTTTATCAATTTAGTCCATTTTTCTCAAAACATCAAATACACAAAATCATCACATATCATGTTTAGCCGAATGCTTATGCATATCATAGAAGCCCATATATTTTGTCAAATTCACAATTTAGCCCCTCAAATTATCATTTTCTCAATTTAGCCCTATTTAGCTAAATTCATCAAAAATTTAAGAACAAAATATGTTTATCTAACACATATCTTTCATTTAACACCAATAATCATCACAAAGTTCACCATTTCATCAATGGCACATCTCATGAACATAATCAATTCAAAAAAATTGAAACATGGGCTTGATAGTAGACTAAGCAACGATTATAGAAATGTAGAAATTATCAAAAACCGAAGTCAAACATACCTTGAATTGAGCTTAGAAATGGCCGAATGCCCTAACTCTTTCTTATTTTCTTTTTCTTTTCTTTTTTTCAGTCATAGAAGAAAGATGAACATAAGGATAATGGCTTTTTAATGCCTTTGTTTTATTATAATAGTTTATAATATATTATAGTAACTTAACTTATAAAATAAACATGTGAAAGCATAATATATATATGCATGTTGCCGTCCACTAACCAGGGTAGTGGCTTAATTGTCACATAAGTCCTCACACTTATAAAGACATAACAAATAGGCATCTTTTCATAAAACATGCAAATTTTCATTTTAATGCAATTCAATCCTTTTCATAAAATTAAACACACAAATGAACAAATTAACTTACGGAAATTTAGCACATGCTTAATCACACATCAAAGACACTGAGAATAATATTAAAATATTATTCAGACTTGGATTTGTGGTCCTGAAACCACTGTTCTGACTAAGGTCTAAACTGGACTGTTACAATTCTCCCCCTCTTAGGGATTTTTGTCCCCAAAAATCTTACCGTTAAACAGATTCAGATATTGTTGTTTCATTGAATCTTCAGGCTCCCATGTAGCCTCTTCTACTCCATGTCTATGCCATAATACTTTCACTAACGAAATTTTATTATTTCTCAATTCTTTCACTTCTTGAGCTAGAATACGAATCGGTTTCTCCTCATACGTCATATCAGATCGGATTTCAATTTCAGAAAGTGCTATCACATGTGACGGATCAGAACAATATTTACAGAGCATTGATACGTGAAATACATTATGTATCTTTTCTAGCTCAGATGGGAATAACAATCTGTACGCAATAGACCCAACTCGATCAATGATTTCATACGGTCCGATGAATCTCGGACTCAACTTGCCTTTACGTCCGAATTGGAGTACTCTTTTCCACGGAGACACCTTCAAAAAGACTTTGTCACCGACCTCAACTTCAATATCTTTTCTTTTCAAGTCTGCACAAGACTTCTGTCAAGCAGACGCTGCTTTCAAGCTATCTCAGATTACTTTCATTTTCTATTCTGTATATCTTTTATGAAATCGACCCCGTGCATCTTGTTTTCACTGAGCTCAGTCCAGTACAGAGGTGTATGACATTTACGTCCGTACAGAGATTCATAAGGTGCCATTTCGATACTCGACTGAAAACTATTATTATATGCAAATTCAATCAATGGCAAATACTATTCCCACATACCCGTTAAACTCAAGTATACAGCATCTTAACATATCCTCAAGAATCTGAATAATCCGTTTGGACTGACCATCTGTCTATAGATGAAAAGCGGTACTAAAATGCAATTTTGTTCCCAAAGCCTCTTGTAATTTCTTCCAAAATCGTGATGTAAACCTCAGATCTCTATCAGACACAATGGATAGTGGCACTCAGTGCAATCTCACAGTTTCAGAAATATAAAGCTCAGCTAATCTATCAAGTGAGTAATTAGTTTTTACCGGAATAAAATGAGCAGATTTCGTCTATCGATCAACTACGACCCAAATCATATCTTTCTTTCTCAGTCTGAGGCAAACTAGAATCAAAATCCATTGTCACTCTATCCCATTTCCACTCGGGAATCAGAATCGGTTGTAGCAACCTAGACGGAACTTGATGCTCAGCTTTAACTTGCTGACAGATTAAACATTTTGACACATAGTCAGAAATATCTCTTTTCATACCAAACCACCAATAGTATTGTTTCAAATCTTGATACATCTTTGTGCTTCCCGGATGAACAGACAGATGACTGTTATGTGCTTCACTCAGAATCAATTGTAATAACTCAGAGTTTCTCGGAACACTGATACGATCTCGAAATCTTAAGCAATCATCAATGATTTTAAATTCAAAATCAGAATTCAAACCACACTGAGCTCATTTCGCTAATATCTCATTATCAACCTTCTAAGCATCACATACCTGTTGTAAGAACAACAGTTTTGCTTTCAATTCAACTATCACTGAACTAACATTAGACGGATCTAATTGACCATTTAAAGCATGTAATGCAAACAGTGATTTCCTACTCAGTGCATTAGCAACGACATTTGCTTTACCCGGATGATAATCTATAATAATCTATAACAAGTTTGTAGTCTTTCAACAACTCTAGCCATCTTCTCTGACGCAGATTCAAATCTTTTTGAGTCATCAAATAATTAAAAATTTTATGATCTGAAAACACGTGACATTTCTCGTCGAAAAGATAATGTCTCCAAATCTTTAAAGCAAACACAATCGCAGCTAACTCGAGATCGTGTGTCGGATAGTTCTTCTCATAAGGCTTTAACTATCTTGAGGCATAAGCTATTACTTTGCCTTCCTGCATCAATACACATACCAGGCCATTCAATGAAGCATCACTGTATATTACAATCTCTTTGCCCGATTCCGATTGTACTAACACTAGAGCTTCAGTTAGCAGAGTTTTTAATTGATCAAAGCTTTTCTGACACTTATCGGACCATTCAAAACTCACGTCTTTTTGAAGTAATCTGGTTAACGGAGCAGCTATCACTAAAAATCCTTTTACAAACCGATGATAATAACCAGCTAGTCCCAAAAAACTACGGCTTCGGACACATTCTTTGAAGGTTTCCAATCCAAAATAGCAGATATCTTACTCGGATCAACTCGTATTCCAGAGGCTGATACAATATGTCCCAGAAAACTGACTTCACGCAACCAAAATTCACATTTGCTAAATTTCGCATACCGTTTCTTTTTTCACAAAGTTTGCAACACGATTCTTAGATGCTAGGCATGTTCGGCCTCATCACGTGAATAAATCAAAATGTCATATATGAATACAACAACAAATTAATCTAGGTACGGTTTAAAAATTCTATAAATTAGATCCATAAAAACAGCAGGAGCATTCGTTAATCCAAAAGGCATAACTAAAAACTCATAATGCCCGTACCTCGTTCTGAAAGTAGTTTTAGGAATATCTGAATCTTTCACTCTCAATTGATAGTATCCTGATCTCAGATCAATCTTAGAAAATAAGGTAGCTCCTTTTAACTGATCCAACAAATCATCAATCCTGGGCAACGGATATTTATTCTTTATGGTCACTTTGTTCAACTGACGGTAATCAATGCACATTCTCATCGTGTCATCTTTGTTTTTCACAAACAGGGCAGGAGCACCCCAAGGTGAGAAACGCGGTCTAGTGAACCCTCTGTCAGTCAACTCTTGCAACTGCAACTTTAACTCTTTCAACTCTTTTGGTGCCATTCTATACGGAGCTATCGAAATAGGTGTTGTACCAGGCAACAAATCAATGCCAAATTCAATTTCACGTATCGAAGGCAAACCCGATAATTCCTCAGGGAATACATCAAAGAATTCACAGACTACTGGTACTGATTCAACTTTCCTTTCAGAAACTTTAGAATCAATCACATAAGCAAAGTATGCCTCCTATCCCTTTTTCACATAACTCTGAGCTTTCAATACGGATATCACAGTAGGCAATCCATTTAAATCATTAGATTCAACCCTGACTATTTCATTATTCGAACATCTCAAATCAATAGTCTTTCTTTTACAGTTCACAACAGTATCATGCAATGTCAACCAGTCCATACCCAGAATTATATCAAACTCATCAAACGGTAGTAGCATCAGATCAGCAGGGAAATGGATATCTCGAAACATTAACGGGCAATTCTTACATATTTTGTCAACCAAAACACTTTTACCTAAGGGGTTCGATACTTTTATAACAAACTCAGTAGACTCTATAGGCAAAGTCTTACTAAATATTAAGTTCATACATATATACGAATGTGTAGAACCAGGGTCTATCAATGCAATCACAGAAGTATCATAAAATGCAAATGTACCCATTATAACATCAGGAGACGAAGCTTCTTCTCGAGCTCGGATAGCATACGCTCTGGCTGACGCTCTAGCTTCGGATCTCGCAACTGTATCTCTCATAGTTCTCTGACTACCACTAGCATTTCTTGTATTTTTCAGAAGTCTACCTCTCATTGGAGCATTATCAGATCTCATATTCTGAATAGTCTCTGGCTCAATTGACTCTAGGCAATCTCAAATGAAATGATCCAATGATCCACATCGGAAGCAAGCCCAATCATTCAATCTACAACTTCCTGGATGCCTTTTTCCATAATGCTTACACTCGGGTCTTTCAGAACTGACATTTCCAACACTTGCTATTGAAGTTGCTGGGGTTTTGGAGCTTATTTGTGATCTAGCTCGATCTCTATTCGATTGTCCCACATTAGCCTTTTAACAGCTATGCTCATCTCAAAATTTCTTTGAAACAGACTGAAATGATCTACTCTGAAATCTCTTTCTCACATCTCTGAAATACAACAAACTCTTTTATTTCTAAAATCTCGACTAACAAACGGATATCTTCATTAAGGCCATCTTCAAATCTTTTACACATTATTGCCTCAGTAGATACACATTCACGAGCATATTGACTCAGTCTGACAAAGTCTCGCTCATATTTCGTAACAGACATACGGTCTGTTTTAAGTCCATAAATTCTTTCCGTTTCTGATCGATAAACCTCTCACTAATATATTTCTTCCAGAACTCAATCTGAAAGAAGTCCCATGTCACCCGTTCTTTTGGAACAACAGAAATTAGAGTTTTCCAGTACTGATAAGCTGCATCTTGAAGCAGTGAAATAACACATTTAATACTTTCTTCCGGAGTCAATGACATCTCATCGAATACTCAGATCGTGTTTTCTAACCAGAACTCGGCCTTCTCGGCATCATCATCACTAGTAGCCTTGAACTCTTTAGCCCCATATTTACAGATCTTGTCAATCGAAGGCTTGTTCAACAAATTCAGATTCATAGTTAGAGGCGTAGCAGATGTCTGAGGGTGATTAGGCTGGGGCGGAGGTTGCGAAACAGCCAGATTATTTCTTATAAACTGAATGAACCACTCACTCATCATCTGGAAGAAAGCTTGTTTAGCTTCTCCCTCTTGACCGCTCGTAGCCAGTCTCGAATCAGAGGGCGTTGTCTCTTGTGCGGGAGTAGGCGCATTACTTTCTACATCGTTAGCTATGACTCTTTCAGGATCCATTACTATACGAAAATCACATTTCATACATCAGGATTCATCACACATCATAGTTTAGATATATGGCATGTATAGCTAGACTCTGACACGCTACATTAGTTCAAGAATCGGCTAAACCGTAGCTCTGATACCAACCAAATTAACACCTTTAACCTATTTCTGACGTCGGATTACGGTTAAAGGCGTTACCGAACAGATCAAAAACTTATCAAACAATTTCATAAATTAAACCATCATTTACAATCATAGTGTCCCTTTGATAGGTCATCGAGACCTAAAACATACTTCAAATAGAGTTGGGACTATACCGGAACACATACAAAAATTCTCAGAAAATTTAAAACTTTCTAAAGTTTCAGGGTATACACGCCCGTGTGAGCAGGCTGTGTGCCTCCCACCGTTGTTAGACACGCCTATGTGTCTTCCCCGTGGTCGAATCTGACTTAACTCCACAGTTACCAAGCACGCTCGTGTACCTTGGCTGTGGTCAATTCTGACTTGTCTCCACGGCCATCAAGCACGCTCGTGTACTTTGGCCGTGGTCAATCCTGACTAAACCCCACGGCTACCAGGCACGTCCGTGTGCCAAGGCCATGTACTCCTAATCAGCTACTAACTTAGTCCCACGGTAAATAGGCATGTGCCACAGCCGTGTGGCAAAATAGGCCATTTGCAAAGCCAATATGCCACCCACATTAGGGTCATACCTACAAGCAAATTTTCAATACCTCTCATGCACATTTGACAATCAAGAACAAATCAAAATAATCATCCAATCTCTACATTCCTATCCAATTCCAATCATGCCAAATTTACAAGACTAAGTGTGCATTTATTTGGGGTAAAACATTTTCTGGAAAAGAGTTTTAGCCTTTTCAAGTGTTTATTTGGCTGAAAATATTTTCCTAAAGTAAAACCAATTACAAAACACGGGAAAATGAGCTTTTTAATTTTGGAAAATGTCTTACCATTTCTAATTCGGTAAGACATTTTCAGGAAAATTAGCAGCCGATCTTCCCTTTCCCTTTCCCTTTCCCTTTAACCAAAAACTCTTAGAAAGCAAAGAAATGGCGAGCAGTTTGGTGAATTTGGAAAAAATACCCTCCGAATCTCTGATGAATGAGCTTCTCAACCGTATGAAGTGCGCCCCCAAACCCGAGAAATGCCTCATCCTCATTGGTTCTCTTTTTTTCCCTTTTTTTACTCTCGCTTTATTTTTATTTTTGCAATTTGGATTGATTCTTTTTATTTTTTCAATTCTTTCTCTGAATTTTTTCTAGTAATAACATGGAAAATGGAATTTTCAGATCCTGGAGTTTGTTGAAGTTTGCTCATGTCATATTTTTTTTTTTCAGATCCTTATTGCTTAGCTATTGTTTCTCAGGGAGAACTTGTTTCTGATGACCTGGTTGTTGGCATTATCGATGAAGCAATGAAGAAACCTTCATGTAAAATAGGTTTCATTCTTGATGGGTTTCCCAAGACTGTAGCACAAGCACAAAAGGTGATACTTTGTCTATAATCTTTACACTTGCACCTGCCTTCCCTAATCAGAGAACCTTGAATTTTCTTAATATAGACCATGCTTCTAATAAAGACCATATCCTTGAGCTTAGACACAGATGTAGAAACTTGAAGGTTATGAATTTGTAGATCATATGTGGTTTAGTAATAAATAGTAAACCAGACCAAGTATGAGGACTAATAAGGTCTAAAAATAGGCCTTGCAATTCAAATAACCTTTCAAAGCATTCGACCCTCTCCTTTTATAGCCACAAGCCGAAAATGCCTTTCCCTAGAGTCCCATTCGGCACCAACTCATCCACACTCCTCATCTCCTAACTTTTCTCCATGGTATCTCTCTTATCCTTCTCCTAAATTCTCTCTACTGATCACTTCTCCTTAGAGTCCCTCTACACGCCACTTCCAGCCTTCTAGAAGCCTAAAATTAAACTCCAAAATGAAGCTAAGCTAGCACTCGAACCTCAGACCTTCCTGTATGCATATGTTGCCACCTCTCTAGTAAATTAGGGATATTTTGGTAATTCTGCAAATCAGGGGTATTCTAGTAATTTCACAATTCAGGGGTATTTTAGTAATTTTGCAAATCTAAGGATATTTTGGTAATTTTCAAACTAAGGGTTTTTTGGTAATTTCCAAATCAGAGGTATTTTAGTAATTTTACAAATCTAAGGGTATTTTGGTAATTTCCAAATTCGGGGTATTTGGTCCCTCTCGGGTTTTAGTTATGAACTTTGGCCCATTAACAAGTCCTTGCGGCTAAAGCGAACAGACACTATGCACCAGGTAGGATTCTAGAGAAGAAGAGGTGGGCCACTAGGACCGCTTAAGTACTAAGCTCTCCCTAGATCCAATCCTAGACATGCATATGTCTGTTGCCACACTCTAACCCAGCGACTTGTCCACGGACATGTTTGTTTATTAGATTAAGTCTTATGCGGTTTAAGAGTTGTTCAGAACTAGGCCTAAAGTCCATTAAACCCTAGCATACTTTTCTACGTCCCCATGCAGCCCATCAAGCCCAAATCACATCCTTACGGCCCATTAGGCTCAAATCTCATCCATATGGCCTATTAAGCCCAAAACAATTCCAAATTATGTAACATGCATGACTAACTCAATTCGTATGACCAAACCAAATAATTTCATCAAACTTAGCCTTAGGGCCCACCGGGCCCATTTAGCCACTTTCGGCTTTCCTACTTCTGGCATTGCTGATACCGTGTGTGTAGTGTTTGTACACACCTGGTTACTGGGACGTGCTATACTATCCTTAGCCTCAAACCTAAAGCCAACCAACCTTTAATCAATCACTAAATCAAAACATTTACCTAAAGCTGAAGCCTTACCGTGTACCAACGGGTTCTAATAGCTCTTCCTTAGCTACTAATCAGGAGTACCCCCTAGATCTACACTCACAAATATACCATCAAAATCCGAGTGACTCATAATCCACACAAGTCACCCCTGTAGAGAATACACACATTCGGCCATTCACTTAAACCACAACCGAGTTGAGTACACTTACCCTTGCTAACGATCCTACCACACTTGCGATCTTTGAACCTTATCCTTGTTGTCACAGAGTTAATGACAGGAGAGTTAGATAGCCTTTCGGCTTTTAGCAAAACGTACAAAACAGGTTAACCGAATACTTACCAAATCCACTTTCGATCTTGCGGCCTAAATTTGACTTTAAACCTTGACTGATAGTAGATATTAATTGATTTTTGATAGAGGAAAGCAACAAGGGTTTGGCACAAATAGGAATTTTGGCAAGGAAGGCTGATGGTAATTCGGCAATAGGAGAGTTTGGCTATGAGAGAATTCGACAAAGAGAATTTGACTATAGGAGATTTCGGCAATAGGGAGAATTCGATTATAGGAAAACCGATTAAGGGGGAAAAAGAAAAACTAATGAAAGCTCAAAGAACCTTTCAAAGCATTCGGGCCTCTCCTTTTAAAGCCACAAGTGGACAGCTTCTAAATGGAGCAATTAACTTGGTAGATGAATGCTTGAAGGAGATCAATGGACAAGTCTAAATTCAGCCTCTTGGAACATCAATAGTCATGTATCATGAAGAAGAAATTCGTCCAAGTCCATGTGCAACCCTTGGGAACATCATTAGCCATGTTTCTAGAAGAGGGAATGAATTTTAGGTCACTTGAGAATGCATGCAGCAGCTAGGTACGTCCCATGCAATAATTGACCTCTTAATTAGCTTTCTTTTGGCTGAAAAATGTCCAGCAATATTGATGAAGATGAATAGCTCCTTTGGATGTGTAAATTCTGCCATTTGGGACATTTTGAAGACATCTTAATGAAGAAGAAAGTGGCCAAACAAATTTGGACAGCAAAGGAGCTGAAAAGGCTTGTCTAGGTTCGGCCAACATTGGGGATGAGTTGCGCCTTTTGTTTGAAGAATTTCCAGCATTTAAAAATGTCTTTGAATGGCTTGCAAGTGTTTAATTCAGCCATTAAAACTCCCTTGGACGTTCATGACTCCAACCATGCATGTATTTCTTCATTCGTTGTAACTGGCTGTTCATGCATCATGCATTTAACTCCTCCATGCATGTGTCTTCATGGAATTATTTTTCCAACCGAATAGTCATCCAAAAATCAGCAGCATTTAACCATGCTTCCAACCGTCCATGCACCCACCAAATACATGGATGTATTCGGCCAAGTACAATGCACCTAGGTGCATGTATCTCTTAATTGCTTCATGTACATTCGGCTGTACCTACAAAAGGGTATGAATGCATATTAAATCAAGCCAAATGAATTTAATAACAATTAATCACGTCCTAGACACATTAATAAACACTTTGGACACATTAAACACACACTTAGCACACATACTAAATTCGGCAGCCCCCTATTTAAGTAGAAAAATCTACACATTGATTTTAATTTTAAAACATCTTAAAAACATGTAATAAAATGAGACATATTAATTAAAGCTTGGACAAATTAATTTAGACACTAATTAAATTATTTAGACACATTAATGAGCTGTAGAAAAATAAATAAAATAAATGTTGCAATTTATTTAAAGCATTAAATTAAAAAGCAATCAGCTCAATGAGCTGGAGTGAGCTCGAGTGAGCTCAAATTGAGCTAGAATGAGCTAATCTGACTCAATTTGGAAGTGCATGAAGATGCAAATGAGCTTCACGACACTTGGGACTTTGACGTCGAGCTTCGTCAACTTGAAAATTGATGGTGTCCCGGGCGTGCCCGTATCATCCCTCCCCTCTTCAAGACGATTCATCCTCGAATCAACCTGTTGACTTTCCGAACAAAATTCCTTTTTACTCGGTTTTCCTTGATCAAACAGGACGGATGATAATCACAACACCTGAAAAGTATAATCATGCATTAACAAATAAAGCTTCACATAGATTCGCAATCCAAACGTAAGCAAAATATAACAAGTTAATTGTATGCAAACAGGTAGAATCACTTTGTCATATAAAAGTAACAAAGCCTTATCAAATGTTTGAGACTTAAATGAATAGACTTCAAAACATGCATACAATTTAAACAGAGTCCTCAAGACAAGAATTTCATGCACATAACACATCAAATGATGGGCATAAATGTCATAAGCAATTAATGAAAAAAACGCATATGGCACTAGAAGTTGAACTACCAAACCTTGCTTTGTACGAAATAATGAACCACTCGCACATGAATTGTAACAAGTATCAAACACAAGAATCTTTTTGTCATCTTTTAAAATAAATAGACCATCAATAAACAAAATAGGGCATTCAAATAATTCATGATCTAAATGCTTTACAAAAGGGCAATAATCATCATAAGTTCTTTCAACATCCGAAATGAACAAAAATGCTTCAACAAATGCTTCAACAAATGCTTCATGACACTGATCGAAAACAATTATCTTTTTGTCAAGAACCAAAACAGACAGTTCATTGTCAAACAAGATAGAACAATGAAGAATACAACGTTTTAAAGACGTTACAATAATGGATTCAGCAACGTGATTCTTGTCAACATCAGAAGAAAACAAAATGGGTTCATAAGTTTCAAGCGTCTTACCTTTGGGTGTTGAAAGAGAGAGATCGACTTTACCTTTACGTGCAGTATGACAAAAGTCATTCTTACCTTGGTCGAGCATTACGAACCTTCTCTCCTTGGGAATGTAGTGTAGTAGAAGCTTTATGTTCGATTCAATCTTTTTTCGAATGAAACGTAAATTTCAAGTACAACCACAAAACTTGCTTAAGGAACGAATAAAAATTGAGAACAAAGTTGACAAAATTCGTTACCTTATTCAGAAACCTTGTATCAAGAAGTTAGAAATCTTTCAAACTTAACAAATGGTACTTGAGTTTTCCACAAAACAAATCAGAACATATGCCCGGTTTAAAAACATGTGTTTGCTTATTTCGGTCAAGATGGACCAACGGTTTCAAAAAATCAAACATGTTAGACCAATAAGAATTGTGCAAACTCAAAATCGTATGATCAAATCTCTTAACGTGCTTCAAAATAGATTTATGAAAACTCAAAGATTTCGTATTGGACAAGGAACAAATCTCGTAATATCCACAATCAAACAAATTGGGATTAAAAGAAAAGTCATCATCATACCTTATCAAGTCTTGAACATTCCTTACTCCACTTTGATGCTTTGCAACACAATGATGAAATATATTCGTCTTACCATTATTTAAATTATCACAAGGGGTGGAGGAATGGGAAATGATGGTATTATCCACATATTCATTAGCAAAATTTAGTGGAGATGGAATTATCTCAAAACACTTACCTTCCTTACCTTTTGTTTCATGTGGTTTGACTTCATTTTCAATTTTACCTTTATTGATCACACGAAAATGTCGCTCGTCGGGAAGGTATTGTAGTTGGAAATCATCGTACGATACATTGTGTAACGACCCAAAATCCGTGGGCACCGGAAAAGTGTATTATCGGTCCTCCGTTTTAGTAAATCAAGTTAGCAAATAATTATTAGGAGTAATTATGAGTCTAATAGTGTGATTAATTAGATTTTTATTTAGTGAATTTAGCTTAATTTAAAGTAATTAGGAAAAAGGATCAAAATTGAATAAAGAGTGAAAGTCTAAATATAGATTAAAAGAAAGCAAAAAGGGCTAAAATGGCAATTAAGCCATTTGGAATAAGTTGAGGCGGCAAATGATGATAAAAATCTAAGATTTTTATTGTTTTATTATATTAAATTATAATGTATATCATTAGTGTATAGTTTTATATTAGATATATATTATATTATTATAATATAATAAGTAGATAAGAACTAAAAAGAAGTAAAAGCAAAAGCTTAAAAAAAAAAAAGAAATAAGAAAGTAACAGAAAGCCCTCGACACAGAGAAGAGAAAGAAGAAAAGAAAATAACAAGGGGAAATAGGGATTTTAAAGCTTGAAGTTTAAATAGGTAAGTCAATCAAGTCCTATTTTCTTAATTTTTGATGTTTTAGAAGCTTTAAAGTAAGATTTTGATGAAATTAAGTAGATATTCTAAGAGTTTTTAGGTTTTTAAGTATAGTTGATGTTGAAGAAAAAGATGAATTAGGGATTAAATTAAATGAAATCTACGTAGAATTAGTAAAATGATTAAATTGTAAAGTAAACTATAAGTTTTCTACTATAGGGATTAATTTGGAAGAAATTATAAATTAGGGTTTTATTATGAATTAGATAGTCAAGTTGATTATGGAAGGAATTTAAGTAGAATCAAAGCATGAAATAAGTTAAGAAAATAAGTAAACTTAATTAGGATTAAATTGTAAATTGAGTTATAAGAAAACAGTTTTAGGATAGCAGCAGAAGAGTAACTTTGAAAAATCACCAAAAATAGTAGAAATGGAAGTAGAAGTTGAATGAGATATGAAATTAAACCTTAATGAGTCTATTTTCATATGAAAGAAACAGAGAAAGCAAAGTAATTCTGTATTTTGAGATATTTATATTTTTGTGAGACTGGTTCAGAGTGATTCTGAGATCCCTTGTTCTGACTTGTAAAACTCATTAAAAGTTATACAAAAATAATTGTGGGACATAATTTATATGGTTAGATTCCTTAATGAGTCTAGTTTTAGAAGAAACAAACTATAACATCATTTGAATTCTGTACAAAAAGATAATTAAATTTAAATAGTAAACTCTAACTACTCGATTTTTACCGGTAACTAATAGTTTTGAAATATAACACTGAAGTTTAACAAAACGAATTTTTTTAAATTAACAATGTTTTCAACTTGAACTCAAATCAAAGTTTTCCAAAGAACAAACGAATTTGAACCTTTTTACTCAAGGAACATACCAGATCCGGTCAGGGCTCGTGGGCCGGGTTTGGGGTGTTTCATAGTAAATCAAGTTAGCAAATAATTATTAGGAGTAATTATGAGTCTAATAGTGTGATTAATTAGATTTTTATTTAGTGAATTTAGCTTAATTTAAAGTAATTAGGAAAAAGGATCAAATTGAATAAAGAGTGAAAGTCTAAATATAGATTAAAAGAAAGCAAAAAGGGCTAAAATGGCAATTAAGCCATTTGGAATAAGTTGAGGCGGCAAATGATGATAAAAATCTAAGATTTTTATTGTTTTATTATATTAAATTATAATGTATATCATTAGTGTATAGTTTTATATTAGATATATATATTATATTATTATAATATAATAAGTAGATAAGAACTAAAAAGAAGTAAAAGCAAAAGCTTAAAAAAAAAAAAGAAATAAGAAAGTAACAGAAAGCCCTCGACACAGAGAAGAGAAAGAAGAAAAGAAAATAACAAGGGGAAATAGGGATTTTAAAGCTTGAAGTTTAAATAGGTAAGTCAATCAAGTCCTATTTTCTTAATTTTTGATGTTTTAGAAGCTTTAAAGTAAGATTTTGATGAAATTAAGTAGATATTCTAAGAGTTTTTAGGTTTTTAAGTATAGTTGATGTTGAAGAAAAAGATGAATTAGGGATTAAATTAAATGAAATCTACGTAGAATTAGTAAAATGATTAAATTGTAAAGTAAACTATAAGTTTTCTACTATAGGGATTAATTTGGAAGAAATTATAAATTAGGGTTTTATTATGAATTAGATAGTCAAGTTGATTATGGAAGGAATTTAAGTAGAATCAAAGCATAAAATAAGTTAAGAAAATAAGTAAACTTAATTAGGATTAAATTGTAAATTGAGTTATAAGAAAACAGTTTTAGGACAACAGCAGAAGAGTAGCTTTGAAAAATTACCAAAAATAGTATAAATGGAAGTAGAAGTTGAATAAGATATGAAATTAAACCTTAATGAGTCTATTTTCATATTAAAGAAACATAGAAAGCAAAAAAAGTCTGTATTTTGAGATATTTATATTTTTGTGAGACTGGTTCAGAGTGATTTCGAGATCCCCTGTTCTTCCTTGTAAAAATCATTAAAATTTGTACACAAATAATTGTGGGACATAATTTATATGGTTAGATTCCTTAATGAGTCTAGTTTTAGAAGAAACAAACTAGAACATCATTTGAATTCTGTAAAAAAAGATAATGAAAATTTATCAAAGAGTGGTCGGAACTATCAGACAACAAAATAGGGGTGATTTAAAAGAATAAACTGTACTTATTGGCTAACTCATAAATTCAGAAAATTTTATGGAAAGTAGATATATGAGTCTTGTTTCATATAAAATTTACGGATATTAATTCGGAATTCTGTAACTCAAGATATAGATAATTTAGTGACAATGACTCAGGTAGACAGCTTTGAAAGAACTTATAAGTAAATAATAGAATTGTGTATAAAGAATGTAGAATGAAGAGGAAGAGTAGAAATTGAATAAAATTCATTATTTATTGTAATTTAATGCTGTAATTAATAATGTAAATTATTATTATTTTCGTAGCTAACAAGTAAAACGAGGCATCGGCATCCAAGGGAAAAGAAAAGATCGTGGAGGTGTAAACTTGTATTTCGGGTTTGTATTACTATAATTCAAACTACTATTTAGTTAATGTTATATTTAAATTCATATGGTAAGTAATTTATAAGGTAAGTATTATTATTGACATGAATGAAACTGAGATGAAGTGTGAATATGTTTGAGTATTTAAATTGTTTAGTAATTAGAAAGTGGAAAATGTATTAAAATGAAAGGTGTGTTTTGAATTGAATTAAAAATTAAATTGAGAAATGATTTGAATACCCTATTAACTTGTCAGGCTAGATTTGATACAAATGGCATGCCATTGGATTTGTGATGTGATGAGGAGATTTGTAGCTCGGCCGAGAAGATTAGTCTGTTATTATATGCTTCGGTTTATTCGAAGAGGCATTTAATGCCTTATTGGTGTGTTTGGGAGGATATGATATATTGGTGTGTTTTGGAGGTTATATTATACTGGTGTGTTATGGAGGATTTATATTATTCCGGGTGTGATTGGGTTGGATATTTTGGTGTGCTTGGGTGGAATCCACGTATCTGTCAGAGTCCGAGCATTGTTAATAGGGTAAATAATTGAAATGGAACTTTGAAAATGAGATGGATTGATTTGGCTCTATTGAAAGGTATGTGAAAGAATGTACGTGTTAAATTATGAATTGAATTAGTATTGTTAAATGAAATGTGAATTTAAGATTTATGAAGTGATATATATAATTATGTATAATTAGTTTTAATAATTTATAAAGTTTATGGTGATGTTTGTAATTTATTAATGTTAAAATAATTTTGATTTATAGTAATACCACTGAGTATGAAATACTCAGCGTACGGTTGTTTCCGTGCGCAGGTCATTAGAGTTTCGGATCCGGTCCAGCATCCAAAACAAACCCGACTTCAACAAGAAGATTTTGGTGATGAATTTCTTCCTTTTTGTTAAGTGGCATGTACTAGATAGTTATATGAATTATAAACATACATAAAGTTAAATGATTTTGGTTGTATATAAATGATTATAATGTTTTGGATAAGGAAAATGATATGAAGTTATTAAATGATAGATTTGGTATTGGTTGTTTTGGTTTGAATTTGCAGGGGGAGTTAGATAAAAATAAGTAGAAATGCTGCCGAAAGTTTTATAGGATTTAAAAAAAAATTTAGAAAATTTGAATAAATCTCATTCTACTTTTAATAAATGTTTTGGGCTTTGAAAGTCTATTATAGGGACTTATTTAATAATTATACTATAAATGTTATTTTATTTGTGAATTATTTGTAAATAGTCTGATATGTCTGGTAATGCCTCGTAACCCTATTCCGGTGACAGTTTGGGGTTAAGGGGTGTTACAATTGTTGGTATCAGAGCTTATCAGGTTTAGCCGATTCTCGGGCCAAATTGAGTTGAAAATTGAGTCGGGAATCTTGGATGCTGACCTATTTATTGTTTTTGTTTTATAGATTAGAGATGTCTGATGAACACATTGATGACATAAATGAAGAAATGTTCACTGGGGATGAAGAATCATATGGTTTAGATGAAACCGAGTCAGCTACACCCAGTGTAAATCCAATCAGAAATCAGCCTCCTAGAGTAGAAAGAGAGAACATTAGCGAGAGAGATGAAAAATGTAGAAATGATTATGATGTAGTGAGAGTTTTAACTGATGTTCTTCAGCGAATAGCGGAGTCTATACTTGCTAGCACGTCTGTACCTGTTCCTAGACAGGCCCCTATTAAAGAATTAAGAAAATACGGTGCCACAGAATTTTCGGGTCTGAAAGGAGTTGATCCGTCTGTAGCGGAAAACTGGATGGACGCAACAAAAAGAATTTTACAACAGTTACAATGTACATCACGAGAAAGTCTGTTATGTGTTGTATCTTTATTACAAGGTGAAGCATATTTATGGTGGGAATCTGTGATTCGACATTTACCAACTGATCAGGTAACATAGGATCTATTCCAAAAAGAATTTCAAAAGAAGTATATTGGGGATATGTATACAGAAGATAAGAAACAAGAATTTTTGACTCTAAAACAAGGTGAAATGACAGTAGTGGACTATGAACGGGAGTTCTCAAGACTTGGTAGATATGCATCAGAGTTTGTGCCAACTGAAGCAGATAGTTGTAAAAGATTTTTACGGGGATTAAGAGATGAAATAAAACTGCAATTAGTGTCCCAGCGAATCACTGAATTTGTTGATTTGATCGAGCGGGCGAAAATGGTAGAACAAGTTTTGGGATTAGATAAAAAGCCTGAAATGACTAAATTGACTGGGAAACGAGTTGGAACTGCTAGTTCTAATCCTTTACCAAAAAGATCTAGAGAGTTCAGAAGTGGTTGGAAGCCAAGTTTCAGATCTGATCGAGGTGACAAAAGTCAGGGTAAAGAGACTACTATTTCTACTGGCAGTGTAAAAGGGCCTTCACGGAACATTAAGGTTCCAGACTGTGAACACTGTGGGAAGAAACGCTTAGGTGAATGTTGGAGGATAACTCGACGATGTTTTCGATGTGGGTCTACAGGTCATTTCATTCGAGATTGTCCAAAAAGTGAAACTGTCACACCGGCAGCATCTCAGAGATCAGTATCGTCTGCTAGAGGTAGAGGAATGTCCAGAGGAGGTTTTGTTTCGAGGAGAGGAGGAGCTAGTAGAGGCAGTGATATAATTAGAAAACAGTTAGAAGCTAGAGCACCAGCCAGAGCGTACGTAGTTCAGACCCGTGAAGAAGGTAATGCTCACGATGTGGTGACAAGTATATTTTTACTGTATTCTGAGCCTATTTATGCTTTAATTGATCCGAATTCGTCACATTCATATATTAATTCAAAATTAGTTGAATCGGGGAAGTTAGATTCTGAAATGTCTAGAGTTTTCATAGAGGTGTCTAGTCCTTTGGGACAAACAGTATTAGTGGATAGAGTATGTCGGAGGTGCCCGTTAATAATACATGATAAAATATCTCCTGTGGATTTGCGGATCATGCCTTTTGGCGATTTCGATATCATTTTGGGTATGGATTGGTTATCTGAACATGGGGTAGTTTTGGATTGCTATAAAAAGAGGTTTAGTATTCAGGCAGAAAACGAGGACATAATTGAAGTGAATGGCATCTGTACCAGTGGTTCGACACGTATCATTTCAGTTATAAAAGCTAACAAATTATTACAGCAAGGTTGTTCAGTGTATTTGGCATATGTTATTAATTTTGATTCAGCTGGGAGCCAGTGCAGCCAGATTAGGACTGTATGCGAGTTTCCAGATGTATTTCCAGAAAACTATCGGGTTTACCACCTGATAGAGAGGTTGAATTTGCTATTGAGGTGTATCCAGGTACAGCACCAATTTTTATACCTCCATATCGAGTGTCGCCTACTGAGTTGAAAGAGTTGAAAGTGCAGTTACAAGACTTATTAGATCGAGGCTTTATCCGACCGAGTATTTCACCTTGGGGAGCTCCAGTATTGTTTGTTAAAAAGAAAGATGGTTCTATGCGATTATGCATTGATTGTCGACAGTTGAACAAAGTGACAATCAAAAACAGGAATCCTTTACCTCGTATAGACGACTTGTTTGATCAACTTAAGGGAGCTTCAGTATTTTCTAAAATTGATTTGAGATCCAGGTATTATCAGCTGAAGGTGAAAGAAAGTGATGTGTCTAAGACTGCCTTCCGTACTCGTTATGGCCATTATGTATTTTTGGTAATGCCGTTTGGATTGACCAATGCTCCAGCTGCTTTTATGGATCTGATGAATCGCATTTTCCAGCCTTACCTAGATCAGTTTGTGGTGATTTTCATTGATGATTATATTCGAAGACAGAGGCAGAACATGATCAGCATCTTCGAAAAGTTTTACAGATTCTGCGGGAAAAATAGTTGTATAGGAAATTAAGTACATGTGAATTCTGGTTGCCTGAAGTGGTATTTTTAAGACATGTGGTATCTGCCGATGGGATTAGAGTTGACCTGTAATATCCCGGGTTAAGGGCTATTTTTTTCGTGGCATTGTTTGCATGTTATTTGCTTGCTATGTTGTTGTTCTTGTTGTTTTGGAGCTTAGTTGTAAGCTAGGTGTGAGCCTGAGAGGTAGGGAAAAATTTAGTTTTTGGGCTTAGGTAAGATGAGCTGAGGAAGCTGGGGTTTAAAGGTTTTATTTGGTGGTTTCTAGCATAAGAGATGAGTTGGTGGAGTGGCAAGCCAGACGCCATTAAGGGCTTGAGAGTGTGACGCCACTTGCAGGGAGGAGGTCCTGTGTTCAAGCTGCAGAACGCACACTTTTTGTCTCCATTTTGACGCCATGGTGGTTGAGGTTGGACCAAGTCAAAACATTTGAATGGTGGGTGGAGAGTAAATTGTGGAGGTGGACTAGTTCAACTAGTTTGAATGTGTGGCTTGGAGCAATTGTTGGTAGTGGCCGAATGTTGGGGAGTTTGTGGAGAGGGTGGCCGGTTTTGGTAAGTGGGGAGGGGTGGTAGCCGAAATTCACTTAGGCACTTTTGTGCATTTTCGGTTTTTGGAGTGTCAAGCAAAAGTTCCCTTTTGGTCTTTGTTAGCCGAATTTTTCCAAGGTTTTCCTCTCATCTTCTTCACTTCTTGAAACTGAAAGTCCAAAGCAATCATACCTTGCCGATTTCCTTTTCTTTTTGGCATCTAGCCGATTTGTGCATTTGCTTCCCTTAATCTCTCTTGTGCCGAAACTCTCACCTGCTTCAAAACTGAATTCTTCCATTGTTTTCTCCATTTCTCTTCTCCATTTCTTTTGTGTGCCGAAACCCTCTCAACTTGCTCTCTCAACCTTTCTTTTTCTCCTCTCAAACCCCATTGCCGTAACCTCCATTTCTTCTCATCAATATTCTTTCTTTCTCTTTTCTCACAAGTCGAAATTAGGAGTGTTAAACACCTAGGGCCGAATCTTCTTCTTCTTGTTCAAAGTGTTGACCAAATCTTTCCCTTCTCCTAGTGGTTGTATTGGCCGAATATTGTTTGGTGTGGGTAAGTGCTTGGCCGAATGGCCATTTCTCTCCTCTCTAGTGCTATGTTGATTTCGATTTGATTAAAGCCTATGTTGGTTTTGGTTGAAAGGAGTTAACCATTTGTTTAAACATCTCGTTATAGGGCCTTTGGATTTTGGAAGCAAACAAGAGGAGTCTTCCTACTCTATTAATCTTTGGGTAAGTGGTGGTAAGAAGTTGGTTGATGGTCCATTCTTTAGTTTTTGTTAAGCCTAAGGTTATGAGACTAATTGTTGTGTTTTAGAGGAAGGCCGATTGTCAGAAGAACCACCGTTTGGTTCGGGGTTTGGTAGGAAACCAAACCATCTGCAAGGTAAGGGTTAAACGATAAACCCTTTGGTTTATTTGGTCTTGTCCGAATGGTATGAGTGACTAATTTCCTGTTTGGCCGATTATAGGAACAAGGTTGTCGAGGTGATCGAGGGATTTAGACGGGTTCTTTGGGGTTTAGACTTGCGATTTACCAGGTGTGTAAACTAACACACTGATTTCCTAGTAATATGTTAATAACCTGTTTGTGTAAAGTGAAACAATATGGTTGATGGATTTGGTACCCAATGGGGTATGTGTACGGATCTGGGTAAGTCCATTCCATTACGAGTTCTATTGATGGTATATGATGGCATGATTGCTAATGTATGTGATATAAGATGCGATATTAAACATAATGGCATGATTGCATGATTTATATGATTTGCATCGGTATGACATGTATGGGTGATATGAGAGGAGGGGGAATATGATATCCGTGTCTTTGGGACACTAGAGGTTTGGCACCTCCAGTGGTTTGGTACCACAGATGATATTTTGTGACTTTGGGTCACCAGAGGTTTGGCACCTCAGCGTCTCGTCCCAGTGGCTTAGCACTACAGTGGGTTGGCCCCACATTTTATTATACGGGATTGACGCCAGTGATTTGGTATCACACGATGGGTTGGCCCCATCATACGATTCGTGACTGCGGTCACCAGTGATTTGGTATCACACTTGTGTCTTTGGGACACCAGAGGTTTGGCACCTCATTGCGACTCGTCCCTGTGGTTTAACACCACCGTGGGTTGGCCCCACTTGCGAGATACGGGATTGTCGCCAGTGATTTGGTATCACACGTGGGTTGGCCCCACAGTTGGTTATTTGTGACTTTGGGTCACCAGTTGTTTGGCACCACATTGATGGATATCGTGACTTTGGGTCACCAGTGGTTTGGCACCACCAGTGGTTTGGTACCACACGGGGTAGAAAAGGTGTTATGGATGGTTAGGAACGGGTGCATTAATTGTATTGCTTTGTTATGATGTGTGTTAGCATGTTGTATTATCGGGAGAGGGATTTATGCACTGAGTCTTGCGACTCACCTTCTCCTTTGACATTTCAAGTGACACTTAGACGCGGACATGAAGCCGGGATGGACTCGAGGTGCTCATGCCATGAATAAATACGGATTTGCTCTGACTTTTAAAAATTTGGTACTTTAGTTTATCTATTTCTATTTGGTTTTATTTTGGATTGTAAATGGCCTTTAAATTATGTTTTGCTATGTTTATGCTTAAAGTAGATTTTTAATATGCCTTAACAAATTAATTGGGTTGAAATTTGCTAGGACTTGGAAAGATAAAGATTTCAAAACTACAAAGCGACCTGTTTTAAACTATACCATCGGGTATCACACTGTAATTTGAGATAAAGGAAACTCAAACGTTTTTTTTTCAAACTTAAACTCAATTTTTCTACTTAGTCAAAATGTTTTAGTAACAATAAGAACAACTTGAATTTCTAAATGAGATAAACTTGTTTCAACTCCATAACTGATTAAGTTTTCGAAATTTCTGAATTTTCAAATACATCATCGGTTTTTAAACAATCATGCCCAAGATTCCTACAAGTACAAAACTTATCAAAGAGTTTTTATCAAAATTTTAAACGAAAACCTAACCTCTCAATTACAATTTTCCCCGTAACATACCGGATTCGGTCGTGGTGTATTGACCGGGTTTGGGGTGTTACATGACCCGAAGAAAATCGAAGCAATTATTCAGTGGAAAGCGCCACAGAATGTATCTGAGGTACGCAGTTTTCTTGGTTTGGCTGGATATTATCGAAGATTTGTTAATGGATTTTCGAAGATAGCACTGCCAATGACTAAGCTATTATAGAAAAATATTCCTTTTATTTGGGATGATCAGTGCCAGAATAGTTTTGAAACTTTAAAGCAAATGTTGACAGAGGCATCGGTATTAACATTACTAGAGTCGGGGAAAGATTTTGTTGTGTACAGTGATGCTTCTTTGAGTGGTTTGGGTTGTGTATTGATGCAAGATGGGAAGGTCATTGCATATGCATCTAGACAGTTGAAGCCAGATGAACGTTATTATCCGACGCACGACTTGGAGTTAGCTGCAGTAATTTTTGCTTTAAAGATTTGGAGGCATTATCTTTATGGCGAGAAATGCTACATCTACACAGACCATAAAAGTCTCAAATATCTTCTGTCCCAGAAGGAGTTGAATTTAAGGCAAAGACGGTGGATCGAGCTTCTAAAAGATTATGATTGTGTTATAGACTATCATCCAGGAAAAGCAAATGTAGTAGCTGATGCATTGAGCAGGAAAGCTGCGATTGAATTACGGGCAATGTTTGCTCGGCTTAGTATTAATGATGATGGGAGCTTGTTAGCTGAGTTAAGGGTTAAGCCGATGATGTTTGATCAGATTAAAATAGCTCAGATGAAAGATGACAGATTATTGAAGAAAAGAGAAATGGTACGGAATGGTTCAACAGAGAGTTTTAGTATTGATGAACATGATTGTTTGAGGTTTCAAAATCAGATTTGTGTTCCAGCTACTTCTGAATTAAAGAAGATGATTCTTCAAGAAGCACACGATGGTGCCTTTGCATTGCATCCTGGTGGAACAAAAATATATTGTAATTTACGGGAGCTTTATTGGTGGCCAGGGATGAAGAAAGATATAGTTGAATATGTCAGTAAATGTTTGACTTGTCAACGAGTAAAGGCAGAACATCAGGTACCGACAGGGTTACTCCAGTTTATTAGTATTCCTGAATGGAAATGGGATAGTATTACTATGGATTTTGTTACGGGGTTGCCACTATCGACGAGCAAAAAGAATGCTATTTGGGTAATAGTTGATCGACTTACTAAGTCTACTCATTTCATAGCAATCAGAACTGATTGGTCTCTACAGAAACTTGCTAAAATTTATATCCGAGAAATCGTGAGACTACATGGTATTCCAGTATCTATAATTTCTGATCGGGATCCACGATTTACATCAAGATTTTGGAGGCAGTTACATGATTCTTTGGGTACTCGGCTTAAATTTAGTACTGCATTTCATCCACAAACTGACGGACAATCAGAACGGGTAATTCAAATTTTAGAAGACATGCTTCGGGCTTGCATTATTGACTTTGAATCAGGTTGGGAACGATACTTGCTGTTAGCTGAATTTGTTTATAATAATAGTTTTCAATCTAGTATTCAGATGGCTCCATATGAAGCATTATATGGTCGAAGATGTCGATCACCGGTATGTTGGACAGAGTTGAATGAGAAAAAGATAGTTGGACCGGAATTAATTCAGGAGACAGAAGAAATAGTTAAAAAGATTAGAGACATGTTGAAAGTAGCTTTTGATAGACAAAAGTCTTATGCAGATCTGAAGTGACAGGATATAGAGTATTCTGTGGGTGATAAAGTGTTTTTAAAGGTATCGCCTTGGAAGAAAATTTTGAGATTTGGCCGCAAAGGAAAATTAAGTCCTCGTTACATTGGGCCGTATGAAGTAGTTGAAAGAATCAGACCGGTTGCCTATCGATTAGCTTTACCTCAGGAATTACAAAAAATTCATGATGTTTTTCATGTTTCCATGTTACGAAGGTATCGATCGGATCCATCTCATATTATTTCTACTGAAGACATTGAGATTAGTCCGGATTTGTCATATGAAGAAGAACCAGTTCAAATACTAGCTCAAGAAGTGAAAGAATTAAAAAACAAACGAGTTCCTTTGGTAAAAGTATTGTGGAGAAGCCATAGTGTGGAAGAAGAAGCAACTTGAGAACCGGAAGAAACTATGAGAGTACAATATCCTCACCTATTCTCAGGTAAATTTCGAGGACGAAATTTATTAAGGGGGAGAAATGTAACGACCCAAAATCTGTGAGCACCGAAAAAAGTGTATTATCGGGCCTCCGTTTTAGTATGTAATATCCTGGATTATGGCTTATGCATTAATTGCTTAATTATAAGAAATAGCATGCTTATGTGTGTTGTGAATGTGCATTATGAATTTTGTGAACTTTGTGTGTAGTTAAATGCCTTAGAAATTATTAGATTTTTAATCTAAAAGAGAAAGCTAGGCAGAGTGGCCTTAAGAGAAAATGTAGGGGAAATGTGACATGAAATTGGGCTTGGTAAAGTGGCTGCAAGGTGCCACTTAAGGCCTAGTAAGTGACGCCATTATCAAGGGGAAGGGGTCTAGGTTCGAATCACAAGGGAAGAAAAAGGGGAATTTTATTTTTATTTGCTGCAAGGAGCAAAGGAGATGGACGGCACTAAGGAACTTAAGGGATGAGCTTAATCCTCTCTAAAATTCGGCTAAGATAAAGGATTTATGTTGGATTATTTTTATTAATTTAAATAAAGTGATAAATAGAGAGAAGAGGAGAAAAATGAGGATGGTGATAGGGAAGGATGTAGTGGTCGAATGGGGGACTCTTCCTAAGGGTGATTTTCGGCCAAATTAGAAAGGGGAGTAGCCGAATTTCATAAAGAGATTTCAGCCTTCTTTCGTTTTCTCTTTTCTCTCCATAGAATCAAATCCCTCAATTCTCTCTTCTTTTGGTCTAGCCGAAATCTCTCTCAAAGTCTCCTCATAGCCGATTCTTCCTAAGGCTTCATACCTCTTCTTTTGTATTCCTTGTGGAAGCCAAATCCATAACCCCTTGCTACCCTTTTGCTAGAGCCGAATATACAAGGTACTCCTAGTCGATTCTTCAGTAGGCCTCAAAGCCGAATATCTCTATGGTGACAGCCATAGATGCTGTCGATTTCTTCTATAGGGGTAAGATCAAATTCGATATCCATTCTTTTCTATTAGGCTTGTCGAAATCTAAAGACTAATCCCATTAATATTCTTTGGTCGAAACCATGAAGGATTCTTTCGGGATTTTCTGCTAAGTCGACTACAAAAGAAGATCATTCGGGATTTTGTTAGATCGAAGGTAAGCAAATAAGATCTTAGGCCGAAGGCCATTTTATCGTGATTTAATGTTAGAATTGGACCTAACTTGTACTCTGTAGGATTTCGACATCTCCTTGGTTAAGTGACTATTTCCGGGATTTGGAATCACAAGGTAAGTGAAGGTGCATATTCGGCCATATTGGTTACTATGTTAGCCGAATCTAACTATGAACATTTAGGGGCAGTCGACAGTGGTATACAAGGCCATATTTGGTGTCTTAGATCTATTTCTTATTTGTTCAAAAGTCAGAACTAACCAAGTTAAGTGATTTAACATTGGCCGATTGGAGGGTAGGAAGATCATAGATTTTCGGGATTTGATTAATAATCAAATCGCCAAAAAGGGACTAAGATCTAAAGCATTAGATCAGATTTTCGGGATTTGAGTGAACTCACTAAGTGTACCAGGTGTGTACCCCACACTAAATCTTGATAGATTTACGGCTTTAATTTACTATGTGTGTTAATATGAAAGTGTAAGATTATGGCTAAGGTACCATGTAATGGTACAAAGTACTCAGGTACGTTTACCTACTCCTACTATGAGTATATTGTGATAAATATCTGTTATGGCACATAAGTGCAACTATAAGAATGTGAATAAAGTATAAGGCATAATATTTGCATGTTTTGTATGACATGGGGCATAAGGGTGATATGTAAAGGGGAAGTGATCTGGTGGTATTTACCAGGATATCTGAATGTGGTGACTTATGTCACAAATATCTGAATGTGGTGACTTATGTCACGATTAATTATCTAGTGGTTATGCCACGAATTCTATAAGGGCGATGAGCACGTCGACTGCAGCGACTGCCTTCGATGATGTGTAGCGGATGGAGGGTTGACTTAGTAGTCCCCACGGTGTGATGGTTGGTACGGGTGATGTGTAGCGGATGGCATCTAGGTTTGGGTTCGGGTGTGCATCATTATCTTTATTTCTGCTATATGTACTTTGATGGGCTGATATGCCTAAACTATTGAGACTTAGTGTTGGATGTACACATTGAGTCTGTTTGACTCACCCCGTTGTGGGATATTTTTCAGGTGACGCTCAGTAATGGACCGGGTCGGCAGGAGCTTAGGGGTGGCCATGTTCAACTCAGACTCTATTTTGATTTTGGGACTTTTTATTTCCAAGTACTTTGGATTTATTTCGGGTTTTAAATTTTGATGTAATAAGGCCATAGTATGAACTGCTAATGCATGCACTTTAACTACTTTACTACGATATGAATGTTTATCAAATTAAAGTTTAAGTAACTTTTTTTAAAAATAAAAGACAATTGTTTTGTCACCTAAATATCAATGATTCTCAATTTAAGTAGTAAACTCTAACTATAACTAAAAGTTTTGAAATATAACACTGAATTTTAACAAAACGAATTTTTTAAATTAAAAATGTTTTCAACTTGAACTCAAATCAAAGTTTTCCAAAGAACAAACGAATTTGAACCGTTTTACTCAAGGAACATACTAGATCCGGTCAGGGCTCGTGGGCCGGGTTTGGGGTGTTTCAGCTTGGTATCAGAGCCCAGTTTTAAACTCTCGGCCTTGGGTTTAAGTCCCAAAATGTTTTCAAAATTAAGCCCAAAAGAATTTTGGGAAAATTTTTGTGAAATTGAGCAGGTTTTTCTGGCATGGCACCTAAGTCTCCGACCCGAAGTCCACCAGGTAAGTACCTCTAATTGTTGTATGAATTATAGTATGACTTGTAGAAGGGTATAAATGGAATGTAGAATAGTATATTAAGTACTTGAACCCGAGGACTAGTTTACCCCAACAATTGCATAAAACTTTAATGCCTAACTAAACCAACCTGTGATTAAGTCGCTAAGTTAGGGTGTGGCAACCATTGTGCGCATGTCTAGGATTGGATCTGGAAGAGCCTGGTATTTAAGCAGCCCTCGTGACTCACCTCCTCTTCGCTGGAATCCTACCTGGTGCGTAGTGACGGTTCACCCTAACCAAGAGGACTTGTTCACGGGCTAAACTCAATATTTAAAACCCGAATGGGACTAGCCATGTTTTTATAAAAACCCTAGTTTTAAAAATCAACAAGTTGCCCTTTTGAATTAAGAAAATTATTTTCGAAAATCTTCTAAAAATATTTCTGATTTACAAAATTACCTAAATACCCCTAGTGGTAAAATTACTAAAATGCCCTTGGTTTCTAAAATTACCATACTACCCCCGATTTCAATGCAAAAATATCCAAAAACTTTATCGTTACACAAAATACTAAGGTACCTTGATTTGGAAATTTATGAAATTACCCCTGCTTTACAAAATTTCCAAAATGACCCCCGATTTCCAAAATTTCTACAACAACACCGATTTGGAAAACAAATTCTCAAAAAGAACCCTAAGTTTTGTAAATTTTGAAATACCTTTGATTTATAAAGATTTTTCAAATTGACCCCGATTTATTACCCAAAATACCCCTGTAGGACAAATGACGAAAATACCCCTGGGATAGGAACAGACAAGAATGTTTGAATGATGAATGTGTGTGATAGGAACTACTGAATGGATTGTACTTCTCTGAATTAGGATAGAAGACTTGAAACTTTGAATGATCGAAAGAATTACTTTTAAACTCCTTTCATAAAACTTCTTCGCGGATAATCAGTGGAACAAGGACTAATTCATAAAATTTCTTAATCAGATTAAAGCACGACCGTAAGAATGAGCTCTAGGGGACGTGGTCGTAATGTGCGAGGACGCGGTCGAGGCAGAATGACCGTGTCGGAACTCGTTAGGTCGGGTCAAGGATCTGAGAATGAGGTACCACCGCCACCACCACCAGCTGTTGGTGTTGAGCAGCAAGATCAGACGGGGGATGATGCAGTATCGCAGGCGGTGCTGTGAGTTCTTGAAATGGTGGCTGGAGCAGGAGGAAATATGGGAGCTCAGAAATCTGTACCTGAGCGACTCCGAGCCAACGGAGCAGAGCTATTCCGTGGCGTATCCGGCGTGGCACCCAGTACAGCTGAGTATTGGTTGGAGGCGACGGAACGAATTATGGATGAGTTAGATCTGACCCCTGAAGAAAAATTGAAGGGAATGGTGGCGCTGCTACGCAATGAAGCATATCAATGGTGGCTCACAGTTCGGGATGGTGCCACAGCTGAGGATCTGACTTGGGAGTGTGTTAAGGCAGCGTATCAGAAGAAGTATGTTGGTACCCATTATATTGATGCGCAAAGGAAGGCGTTTCTGGGGCTAGTTCAAGGGAACAAGTCCTTAGCGGAGTACGAAGCTGAATTTCTGAGGTTGAGCCAGTATGCTCGAGGAGTAGTGGCTACGGAGCATGAATGATGTGTCCGGTTTGAGGATGGACTAAGGGATGACCTGAGGTTGTTAATAGCCCCACATCAGGAGCGAGAGTTTGCCGCATTAGTAGAAAAGGCTAAGGTAGCTGAAGGGATTAAGGACTTTGTAAGGCAGAACTCTAATTGGAATAGACAGAAGAGAGGCTTTGGATCGTCAGGTTCGTCTGGGAATGTTCAGAAGAGGCCTAGAGTTGATGGACCGCGAGGTCAGCAAATTGGTACTGGAGGGCAATATCGTACTTGTGATCAATGTGGGAAGACGCACTTAGCAGAGTGCTAAAAGAAGACAGGACGATGTTTCAAGTGTGGGTCCAAGGACCACATGATCTGGGACTGTCCTATTAAGATAGACGGAGGTCGACCAGCAGCTCAGGGTGTTAATCAGGCTGGAAGAGGCGGACAGCAGCCTCCGCGAGGGCGTGGTCTGAATGGTAGAGGAAACGGTGCTGGAAGAGGACGTGGAACACCTGGCAGAGGTGCTGGTAATACAGAGGCAAGACAGCCGGGCTTGGTATATGCAGTTCGCCGGAGGGAGGAAGGAGACGCGCCGGACGTCATAACCGGTACATTCTTTATAGCGAACAAGCCTTATTTTGCTTTGATTGATGTGGGCTCGACCCATTCTTATGTTGCATGTAGAATAGTGGAAACTTTAGGCATAGCCTCTGAACTTTCTGATAGGGAGATGACTGTAGTAAGCCCACTAGGTCAAACTGTAGTGGTGAATAAGATGTTTCAGAAAGTACCTCTAGAGTTTCAAGGAGTAGTATTCGTGGCTGACTTAATGGAACTACCTTTCGGAGAATTCGATCTCATACTTGGCATGGACTGGCTAGTGGAGCATCGAGCTATATTGGATTGTGCAGCTAAGCGAATGGAGTTAAGCACCCTGAGGAAGTAGTTATGATAGGAGAAAGAAGAAACTACTTGACTAACGTAGTTTCAGCGCTGAAGGCGGATAAGATGGTTCGGAAAGGATGCAGGGCATTCTTGGCTTTCATTACTGCGATGGATGCAAAGGAAGAAGGTGTTAGTGGAGTTCGAACTGTAAGGGATTTTGTGGATGTCTTTCCGGAGGAATTACCTGGAATACCCCCAGATAGGGAGGTGGAGTTTGGAATTGACTTGCTACCGAGTACAGCTCCTATGTCAATCGCCCCGTACAGAATGACACCTAAGGAGTTGGTTGAGCTCAAGGCTCAAATCCAAGAGTTGCTTGATCGTGGGTTTATTCGACCTAGTGTGTCTCCATGGGGAGCACCGGTCTTGTTTGTGAAGAAAAAGGACGGAACTATGCGTATGTGCATAGATTATCGTCAGTTGAATAAGCTGACTATCAAGAACAAGTATCCCTTGCCAAGGATAGACGACTTGTTGAGCTAGCAGTATTCTCGAAGATAGATTTAAGGTCTGGATATCATCAGCTTAAGGTGAAGGAAGTGGATATCCATAAGACAGCTTTCCGGACAAGGTATGGGCACTTTGAGTTCGTAGTAATGCCGTTTGGATTGACGAACGCCCCAGCTGCATTCATGGATATGATGAACCGGGCTTTTCAACCCTATTTGGATAGGTTCGTCGTTGTGTTCATTGACGACATTCTAGTATACTCCAAGTCTGAGGAGGAACATGATGAGCATCTACGGGTTGTGTTGCAAGTGTTAAGGGAGAAGAAGCTCTATGCCAAATTCAGCAAGTGTGAATTTTGGCTTAAGGAAGTTGCGTTCTTAGGACATGTAGTGTCTGCAGAGGGAATAAGGGTGGATCCTAGGAAGATTGAGGCGGTGTTAGATTGGAAACCACCTAAGTCGGTGGCTGAGGTTCGTAGTTTCTTGGGATTGGCAGGTTACTACAGAAGGTTCGTAGAAGGGTTCTCATCAATAGCCGTGCCTTTAACAAAGTTGTTGAGAAAGGAAGTACCTTTCGTATGGACAGTAAAGCAACAGGAGGGTTTTGAGAAGCTTAAAAGGGTTTTGACTGAAGCTCCAGTCTTGATTCAGCCGGAGGCAGGAAAGGATTTTATGGTGTATTGTGACGCTTCTCACACAGGGTTAGGATGTGTTTTGATGCAAGACGGGAAGGTAGTCGCCTATGCGTCTCGGCAATTAAGGCTACATGAGGTTAACTACCCAACTCATGATTTGGAATTGGCGGCAGTGGTCTTTGCTCTTAAGGTGTGGAGGCACTATCTTTATGGAGAAAAGTCGGTAATCTACACAGACCACAAGAGCCTTAAGTATCTATTGACTCAGAAGGAGTTGAACCTGAGACAGCGAAGGTGGGTGGAATTACTGAAGGATTACGATTGTTCAATAGAGTATCATCCGGGCAAGGCAAATGTAGTGGCAGATGCCCTAAGTTGGAAAGTAGTGTCGGATCTGAGGGCGATGTTTGCACATCTGAGCTTGTATGATGATGGAAGTTTGCTGGCAGAGCTGCAAGTTAAGCCGACGTGGTTGAATGAAGTGAAAGAGGGACAGTTGGTTGATGATGAGTTAAGTGTTAAGCTACAGCAAGTACAGAATGAAGAGTTGGAAGATTATGGTATTAATGACGAGGGAGTATTGTGTTTCAAGGGTAAGGTCTGTATGCCGAGGAATAAGGAGTTAAGGCAAATGATCCTTCAGGAATCGCATAGTAGCCATTATGCTATGCATCCTGGAGGTAGTAAGCTGTACAGAGACCTAAGGGAGCAGTTTTGGTTGCTTGGTCTTAAGAGGGAAGTTACAGAATTTGTCGGCAAGTGCTTAACGTGTCATCAAGTTAAGGCTGAACACCAAGTTCTGTCAGGGTTGCTTCAGCCGATAAGGATTCCGCAGTGGAAGTGGGAGAGAATCACCATGGACTTCGTTAGTGGGTTTCCCCTTACGCCTACTAAGAAGGACTCGGTGTGGGTAATATTGGATCGTTTGACAAAGTTTGCGTATTTCGTTCCAGTGCGGATCGTCTATTCTCTGCAGAAGCTGGCAAAATTGTATGTAGCGGAGATTGTAAGACTGCATGGAGTGCCAGTGTCAATTATTTCGGATAGAGACCCAAGGTTTACTTCTCAGTTTTGGAAAGCTCTACATCAAGCTTTAGGCACTAGATTGGATTTCACTACGGCTTTTCATCCACAGCCTGATGGGCAGTCTGAACGAGTAATACAAGTGTTGGAGGATATGCTGAGGGGCTGTGTGATAGATTTCAGAGGAAGTTGGGAAGAATATTTGCCTCTAGCGGAATTTGCTTATAATAACAGCTATCAAGCCAGTATTCAGATGGCACCGTATGAAGCGTTGTACGGACGAAAGTGTCGAACTCCTACGTGTTGGACGGAATTAGGGGAACGTCGAGTTTTGGGTCCAGAGTTAGTGGCAGAATCCGAACAGAATCCAAAGAGGTATTTGACAGGCAAAAGTCGTACGCGGATCTCAAACGAAAGGAAATAGAATTTGATGTGGGAGATCAAGTGTTTCTTAAAGTATCGCCATGGAAGAAGGTGATGAGATTTGGACGCAAAGGAATGCTAAGTCCAAGGTTTATAGGACCTTATCGAATATTGAAGCGAGTTGGACCAGTGGCATATCAGTTAGAGTTGCCACCAGAGTTGAAGCAGATGCACGACGTATTCCATGTTTCCATGCTACGTCGTTATTGAGCGGATCCATCTCATGTAGTTCCGGTTGAAGAGGTAGAGCTAAGGCCAGACTTGTCCTACGAGGAAGAGCCGGTTCAGATTCTGGAGCGAGATATGAAAGTGTTACGGAGGAAGCCAGTTCCTCTAGTCAAAGTATTATGGAGAAATCATGGATCGGAAGAAGCTTCGTGGGAGCCAGAAGAGGCAATGCGACAGCAATACCCTTACTTATTTCAGCCAGGTAATTTTGAGGACGAAATTATTTTAAGGGAGCAGAACTGTAATATCATGGATTATGGCTTATGCATTAATTGCTTAATTATATGAAATAGCATGCTTATGTGTGTTGTGAATGTGCATTATGAATTTTGTGAACCTTAGTGTGTAGTTAAATGCCTTAGAAATTATTAGATTTTTAATCTAAAAGAGGAAGCTAGGCAGAGTGGCCTTAAGAGAAAATGTAGGGGAAATGTGACATGAAATTGGGCTTGGTAAAGTGGCTGCAAGGTGCCACTTAAGGCCTAGTAAGTGACGCCATTATCAAGGGGAATGGGCCTAGGTTCGAAGCACAAGGGAAGAAAAAGGGGAATTTTATTTTTATTTGCTGCAAGGAGCAAAGGAGATGGACGGCACTAAGGAACTTAAGGGATGAGCTTAATCCTCTCTAAAATTCAGCTAAGATAAGGGATTTATGTAGGATTATTTTTATTAATTTAAATAAAGTGATAAATAGAGAGAAGAGGAGAAAAATGAGGATGGTGATAGGGAAGGATGTAGTGGCCGAATGGGGGACTCTTCCTAAGGGTGATTTTCGGCCAAATTAGAAAGGGAAGTAGCCGAATTTCATAAAGAGATTTCAGCGTTCTTTCGTTTTCTCTTTTCTCTCCATAGAATCAAATCCCTCAATTCTCTCTTCTTTTGGTCTAGCCGAAATCTCTCTCAAAGTCTCCTCATAGCCGATTCTTCCTAAGGCTTCATACCACTTCTTTTGTATTCCTTGTGGAAGCCGAATCCATAACCCCTTGCTACCCTTTTGCTAGAGCCGAATATACAGGGTACTCCTAGTCGATTCTTCAGTAGGCCTCAAAGCCGAATATCTCTGTGGTGACAGTCATAGGTGCTGTCGATTTCTTCTATAGGGGTAAGATCAAATTCGATATCCATTCTTTTCTATTAGGCTTGTCGAAATCTAAATACTAATCCCATTAATATTCTTTGGCCGAAACCATGAAGGATTCTTTCGGGATTTTCTGCTAAGTCGACTACAATAGAAGATCATTCGGGATTTTGTTAGATCGAAGGTAAGCAAATAAGATCTTAGGCCGAAGGCCATTTTATCGTGATTTAATGTTAGAATTGGACCTAACTTGTACTCTGTAGGATTTCGACATCTCCTTGGTTAAGTGACTATTTCCGGGATTTGGAATCACAAGGTAAGTGAAGGTGCATATTCGGCCATATTGGTTACTATGTTAGCCGAATCTAACTATGAACATTTAGGGGCAGTCGACAGTGGTATACAAGGATTTCGGGCTTTCAAATCGCAAGGTAAGTACATATGTACAATCGGCCAAGGCCATATTTGGTGTCTTAGATCTATTTCTTATTTGTTCAAAAGCCGGAACTAACCAAGTTAAGTGATTTAGCATTGGCCGATTGGAGGGTAGGAAGATCACAGATTTTTGGGATTTGATTAATAATCAAATCGGCAACAAGGGACTAAGATCTAAAGCATTAGATCAGATTTTCGGGATTTGAGTGAACTCACTAAGTGTACCAGGTGTGTACCCCACACTAAATCTTGATAGATTTACGGCTTTAATTTACTATATGTGTTAATATGAAAGTGTAAGATTATGGCTAAGGTACCATGTAATGGTACGAAGTACTCAGGTACGTTTACCTACTCCTACTATGAGTATATTGTGATAAATATCTGTTATGGCACATAAGTGCAACTATAAAAATGTGAATAAAGTATAAGGCATAATATTTGCATGTTTTGTATGACATGGGGCATAAGGGTGATATGTAAAGGGGAAGTGATCTGGTGGTCTTTACCACGATATCTGAATGTGGTGACTTATGTCACAAATATCTGAATGTGGTGACTTATGTCACGATTAATTATCTAGTAGTTATGCCACGAATTCTATAAGGGCGATGAGCACGTCGACTGCAGCGACTGCCTTCGATGATGTGTAGCGGATGGAGGGTTGACTTAGTAGTCCCCATGGTGTGATGGTTGGTACGGGTGATGTGTAGCGGATGGCATCTAAGTTTGGGTTCGGGTTTGCATCATTATCTTTATTTCTGCTATATGTACTTGTATGGATTGATATGCCTAAACTATTGAGACTTAGTGTTGGATGTACACATTGAGTCTGTTTGACTCACCCCGTTGTGGGATATTTTTCAGGTGACGCTCAGTAATGGACCGGGTCGGCAGGAGCTTAGGGGTGGCCATGTTCAACTCAGACTCTATTTTGATTTTGGGACTTTTTATTTCCAAGTACTTTGGATTTATTTCGGGTTTTAAATTTTGATGTAATAAGGCCATAGTATGAACTGCTTATGCATGCACTTTAACTACTTTACTACGAATGTTTATCAAATTAAAGTTTAAGTAACTTTTCTTAAAAATAAAAGACAATTATTTGTCACCTAAATATCAATGATTCTCAATTTAAATAGTAAACTCTAACTACTCGATTTTTACCGGTAACTAATAGTTTTGAAATATAACACTGAAGTTTAACAAAACGAATTTTTTTAAATTAACAATGTTTTCAACTTGAACTCAAATCAAAGTTTTCCAAAGAACAAACGAATTTGAACCGTTTTACTCAAGGAACATACCAGATCCGGTCAAGGCTCGTGGGCCGGGTTTGGGGTGTTTCATAGTAAATCAAGTTAGCAAATAATTATTAGGAGTAATTATGAGTCTAATAGTGTGATTAATTAGATTTTTATTTAGTGAATTTAGCTTAATTTAAAGTAATTAGAAAAAAGGATCAAATTGAATAAAGAGTGAAAGTCTAAATATAGATTAAAAGAAAGCAAAAAGGGCTAAAATGGCAATTAAGCCATTTGGAATAAGTTGAGGCGGCAAATGATGATAAAAATCTAAGATTTTTATTGTTTTATTATATTAAATTATAATGTATATCATTAGTGTATAGTTTTATATTAGATATATATTATATTATTATAATATAATAAGTAGATAAGAACTAAAAAGAAGTAAAAGCAAAAGCTTAAAAAAAAGGAAATAAGAAAGTAACAGAAAGCCCTCGACACAGAGAAGAGAAAGAAGAAAAGAAAATAACAAGGGGAAATAGGGATTTTAAAGCTTGAAGTTTAACTAGGTAAGTCAATCAAGTCCTATTTTCTTAATTTTTGATGTTTTAGAAGCTTTAAAGTAAGATTTTGATTAAACTAAGTAGATATTCTAAGAGTTTTTAGGTTTTTAAGTATAGTTGATGTTGAAGAAAAAGATGAATTAGGGATTAAATTAAATGAAATCTACGTAGAATTAGTAAAATGATTAAATTGTAAAGTAAACTATAAGTTTTCTACTATAGGGATTAATTTGGAAGAAATTATAAATTAGGGTTTTATTATGAATTAGATAGTCAAGTTGATTATGGAAGGAATTTAAGTAGAATCAAAGCATGAAATAAGTTAAGAAAATAAGTAAACTTAATTAGGATTAAATTGTAAATTGAGTTATAAGAAAACAATTTTAGGACAACAGCAGAAGAGTAAATTTGAAAAATCACCAAAAATAGTATAAATGGAAGTAGAAGTTGAATAAGATATGAAATTAAACCTTAATGAGTCTATTTTCATATTAAAGAAACATAGAAAGCAAAAAAAGTCTGTATTTTGAGATATTTATATTTTTGTGAGACTGGTTCAGAGTGATTTCGAGATCCCCTGTTCTTCCTTGTAAAAATCATTAAAATTTGTACACAAATAATTGTGGGACATAACTTATATGGTTAGATTCCTTAATGAGTCTAGTTTTAGAAGAAACAAACTAGAACATCATTTGAATTCGGTAAAAAAAGATAATGAAAATTTATCAAAGTGTGGTCGGAACTATCAAACAACAAAATAGGGGTGATTTAAAAGAACAAACTGTACTTATTTGCTAACTCATAAATTCAGAAAATTTTATGGAAAGTAGATATATGAGTCTTGTTTCATATAAAATTTACGGATCTTAATTCGGAATTCTGTAACTCAAGATATAGATAATTTAGTGACAATGACTCAGGTAGACAGCTTTGAAAGAACTTATAAGTAAATAATAGAATTGTGTAAAAAGAATGTAGAATGAAGAGGAAGAGTAGAAATTGAATAAAATTCATTATTTATTGTAATTTAATGCTGTAATTAATAATGTAAATTATTATTATTTTTGTAGCCAACAAGTAAAACGAGGCATCGGCATCCAAGGGAAAAGAAAAGATCGTGGAGGTGTAAACTTGTATTTCGGGTTTGTATTACTATAATTCAAACTACTATTTAGTTAATGTTATATTTAAATTCATATGGTAAGTAATTTATAAGGTAAGTATTATTATTGACATGAATGAAACTGAGATGAAGTGTGAATATGTTTGAGTATTTAAATTGTTTAGTAATTAGAAAGTGGAAAATGTATTAAAATGAAAGGTGTGTTTTGAATTGAATTAAAAATTAAACTGAGAAATGATTTGAATACCCTATTAACTTATCGGACTAGATTTGATACAAATGGCATGCCATTGGATTTGTGATGTGATGAGGAGATTTGTAGCTCGGCCGAGAAGATGATTCTGTTGTTATATGCTTCGGTTTATCCGAAGAGGCATTTAATGCCTTATTGGTGTGTTTGGGAGGATATTATATATTGGTGTGTTTTGGAGGTTATATTATACTGGTGTGTTATGGAGGATTTATATTATTCCGGGTGTGATTGGGTTGGATATTTTGGTGTGCTTGGGTGGAATCCACGTATCTGTCAGAGTCCGAGCATTGTTAATAGGGTAAATAACTGAAATGGAACTTTGAAAATGAGATGGATTGATTTGGCTCTATTGAAAGGTGTGTGAAAGAATGTACGTGTTAAATTATGAATTGAATTAGTATGTGTTAAATGAAATGTGAATTTAAGATTTATGAAGTGATATATATAATTATGTATAATTAGTTTTAATAATTTATAAAGTTTATGGTGATGTTTGTAATTTATTAATGTTAAATAATTTTGATTTATAGTAATACCACTGAGTATGAAATACTCAGCGTACGGTTGTTTCCGCGCGCAGGTCATTAGAGTTTCGGATCTGGTCCAGCATCCAAAACAAACCCGACTTCAACAAGAAGATTTTGGTGATGAATTTCTTCCTTTTTGTTAAGTGGCATGTACTAGATAGTTATATGAATTATAAACATACATAAAGTTAAATGATTTTGGTTGTATATAAATGATTATAATGTTTTGGATGAGGAAAATGATATGAAGTTATTAAATGATAAATTTGTTATTGGTTGTTTTGGTTTGAATTTGCAGGGGGAGTTAGGTAAAAATAAGTAGAAATGCTGTCAAAATTTTTATAGGATTTAAAAAAAAAATCTAGAAAATTCGAATAAGTCTCATTCTACTTTTAATAAATGTTTTGGGCTTTGAAAGTCTATTATAGGGACTTATTTAATAATTATACTATAAATGCTATTTTATTTGTGAATTATTTGTAAATAGTCTGATATGTCTGATAATGCCTCGTAACCCTATTCCGGCGACGGTTTGGGGTTAAGGGGTGTTACACGTTGGGCACCTGAAATGAAGAAACAGAAGAAGAACAAAAGTCCAAAGAGTTAGCTGAAAAACCACTCTCTTTCTCTTGCTCATCTTGTTCTCGCTCTTCTTTTTCCAACTCTTTTTCTTCTCTTTCTTTTTCAATCTTTTTTTCTTCTTTCTCATTTTTACCCTCGATTTCTTTTTCTATTTCTTTTTCTCTCACGAACTCTTTTTCAATTTCTTTCTCTTTATTTTCTTTTTCTTCTTTTTCAATCTCATTTTCTTTTTCTTTTGATTTTTCTTTTGCATTTTTATTACAACAATAAGATGTTCTAAAGAATTAGAAATACAAGGGTTTGCTTCAAGGATCAAAAGAATGTTCTCATAGATATCACGATCGATTCTTTGTGTAAGAGTCTCCTTACATGACATCTTTGAAGCAGTCGATGAATAGCTCATACTTTCACGTTCATCATCGTAACAGGCTTCAAACTCGAAATCTACTTCGCTTCGCCTCGAATTCATCGAATAAGATTCATGATTGATATCTCTTCTCGGACTCTTTAATGAATAAGAGTCATAGCATGAATGTAACATCCTGAATTTTAGGGCCTGTGCATTTTGTGTAATGAATGCTTAAATATGTTAAATTGAGAATTGGGGTATTAATTGGGCTCAGGAATAGGCTGAGACCTCAATTAAAATATTCTGTTTGGGCATTATAAGTTTTAAAGATAGTTATCTATGTTAAAAATATCAAGATTGGGCTTGTGGCCCAGTGGCAAAATGGCGCCACTAAGAGGGAAGGGAGTAGGCGTCACTGGCAAAGGAGGAGGCCCAAGTTTTGGCCACTTGGAGCCCATGATTTTGGGCTAAATTTGGCATTTAAGGAGGAGCTAGGGGGGACGGCACAAGGCTATAATTTAGGAAAATTTTAATTTTTTTAAATTTATGGATAATAAGCTGATAAAGGAGGGAGGAGTTGGAGCTAATTAAGTCTCTTTTGGATGAGTTAGTAGATTAAGATAAAGGAGAAAAGATAGGATTTATCTACAAGGTTAGGTAAGTACCGAAATTTCTATAAATAGGGGGGATATCTCATCAACTCCGGCAATTACTCTTTTCTTCCTTCCTTGTGCCGAAATTTGCTGTATAGTTCTCTTCATCTTTTTTCTTTTCTCTACCGAAACCTCCACTCCATTCTCCCTCACAACTTTCTTTCATTTCTTTTTCCCTTTTTGGCCGAACTCTCTGACAATCTCTTCCTCATCTCTTTCAAATACTTTAGCCGAAATCTCTAAATCTCTCCTTTCTTTCTTTCTTTCTAAGCCAAAATCGAAACACTTTACTTAGATCTTCTAAAAGCCTAAAGCGCATCAGTTCATCTTTTCCGGGATTTCCATAAAAGTCGAAATCCTTAGATCTCATCTCTTGTGTTTGCCAAATTCTCTCTGAGGTATCTGCTTGTGCCGAATCTCGAAAGAAAATGAAGGTAAGTATTGATTCGTAAGATTTCAATCTTTTCCGACTTTTTAGGGACTTTAGCCGAATGGCTATAAGGGAACTAATCTTAAGTTTTTCTCTTATTTGCGACATTCCGAGATTTGAAGGGGTTTCTGTAATATCCTAGATTTGGGGGTCATGCATTTTAATTGGTATTTGTGTGATAGTATGCTTTAGGTGTGGTTTGAATGAGTTTCAGGGGTTTTGGGAACCCTAGGATGTAGGTGAGTGCCCTAGGAAAATATTAGGTTTTAAGTCTTAAAGGGGGAGCGAGGCAAATGAGTCCTTAAGTAAATTAGTATGAGGATTTAGACACAAGTATCTAGTTGGCAAGGTGGCAAGGGAGGTGCCACTTAGAGCTTAGGGGAGTGACGCCTCAGGAGGTAGGAAGGACTTAGGTTCGAGTTGCAAGGGTAGCATCTGAAGTTTTATTTTGCAGCAGGGAAAAGCAGAGGTGGACGGCACAAGGTTTCTGAGGAGATAAGGATTAAGAGTTGGTCAAGATTTATTTTAAAATTCGGCTAGGGAGGAGTGATAAGGGTGGACTAAAGCAAAATGTTTAAATGAGTGGAAAAGAGAAGTTTTAGGAGAAAAAGAAGGGATTTGGATGAGGGAGGAGGTGTTGGCCGAATATGGGGTTTTGGAGGGGGCATTTTCAGTTTTGGTTGAAGTGGGGTATGTGTGTGCCGAAATGGTGTAGTATAAATAGGAGTGATCAACTTTTTGGTACTCTTTTCTTCTTTAATTTTCTTTTTGTCGAAAGTTTGTTTCTCTCATCCCATTCCCTCAGTGTGCCGAAAACCATTAGGTGTTCAACTTTTTCCTTTCTTTTTGACCTCTAGCCGAATTTAGGTAGACCATCAAGGTGGGTTCCTTCACTTTTTCTTCACTACTTCTCTTTGCCGAAACACCATAAGCCACAGGTCCCTTTTTATTTTTCTCTTCTCTTCTTGAAACCTTAAAGCCGAAATACCTCTTGTGTTAGCCGAAACCTCTTTAACCACAACCCTTTCCTTTCTTTCTATCATCAAGTGTTCATCTTTCAAAGCCGAATAATTTTCTTATCTGGCCGAATCTTCCAGTGCCGATTTCAATATTGTAGTAAGGACTCTCTCTTGGTTTAAATCTTTTATTCTTTCTTTGGCCAGCCAAAATCATGAGGCTTAACCCTGTATTTGTGTGTGTGGCCGAATCTATTCAAGGTCTTGGATTTGTAACCCTTTTTGGAAGCCAGCGTTAGGGGATATCTAAGAGCTTATGGGTTTTGATCAAGCAAGGTAAGGAGGTTGTGATATTCGGCCAAGGCCATTTCCTTTATCTATAGGTGTTAGGCCGATTCTAACATGGTCAATATAGGGATTTCAACAACTTGGGGGTTAAGCAGATATCTCGGGATTCAAATCTTTTCGGTAAGGGTGTTAAGTTGTAGTTTCTTTTTATTTAAAGATCTCATACGTTAGTTAACCGGGTTTTCTGATTAAGTGTGCCACAATGGATGAAAGTACCAGTCAAGGAGAGAAAGGGGCAGTGCCTACCCCTAAGTTTAAGAAGCGATCAGTCTCTGCGGTACGGGATTGGCCACCGGGGTGTGGGCCAGCATCAAAATAGGAGCGTAGGCAGATAGCTGTAGTTTCGGTTAGAGATAGCATTGATATCGAGAGTGTGATTCTTCAGGTTATCAGGTGTGTAGTTATCGCACTGTTCTCCTGTTATTTGTGTTTGTTGTTGTATATATATGTTTATGATGTGTATGGTAGCCGAAAATAATGGCTGAGATGGTGGCTACCCATGGGGGTAATCGGTTAACAGGTCAGTGTTTTATGATATTAAATTATCTATGGTGTATGTGTGATATTGTGGTGAGCATGTGATGTATACTCATTCTAAATGTTGTTCTGACATGATACATATACATATACGCATGGGGATTGGGACATGACTATTGAAGGACAGGGTGTACATATCTATGTACGTGGTCTAATGTTAGCCTTGTGCTACATTGGCGCTTGATGTTGGCTATGTGCTTCATCAAGGTGGGGTATTGGCTATGTGCCACATCGTGGGCAGATGATAGCTGTGTGCATCACCGTGGATTGAGGATGACCTCGAGTCACCTCGTGGATACAGATATGTAGGGTCACTTAGGTGATCGGTGGCTAAGCCACAGCCTTGGGCAGTAGGTCTGTCAAGGAGGTGTGTAGCGGTTGGAGGGCGATTTAGTAATCCCCTGGTGTGTGCGACAGGTACGAAGGTGTGTAGCGGATGGACACTAGGTTGGGCTGGGCTTCATTTTGCATAATTATGTATGTGGACTGTGTGGATATGGGCCAAGCCCATATTGTGGAGGCATGTGAAATAACTATACACTGAGTCGGTTTGACTCACCCAATTTTTTTTTACCAAACAATGCAGGTGATTCGTGATTCTTGGACCGGGCTGGGGCTGATATGAGGTGGCCATGCAGAAGATGTTTTACTTATTTTAAGCATTTTATATTTTCAGTACTTTAGGGTAAATCATTATTGTAATAAGGCCAATTAAAGTTTGGGAATTTTATTATGTTTAAGTTGGATTGACAATCAAATTTAATATTTGGGAATGTTATATTTTTTTAAAAGCAGTTTACACCATAAAAACTTATATTACAGTTTTAAATCTGAGAATTTGTAACAACTTAATTTTACTTAGAATTTTAAATACACAATGTTTTTTATAAATGACAGAAAATTTTTATGTTTTCACCCTTATGTCAAAACCTTTTCAAACTTTTTTCTCAGTAGCATTCTAAATTCGGTCGTGATGTTTGGGCCGGGTTTGGGGTGTTATAGATTCATTTGCTTAGATCTCTAAGTCAGAGTTTAGTAACACTCGAATCGTGTTACTTCCGAGATTTCAAGGTAAGGAGATCTATTTATTTTTAACGTGTAAATTTGGGTATTTCTTAACCCTTGGCTGAATGTAGGGGAGCCTAAATCTTTGTATTCTTCCGGCTTTTGAGCAAGGTTTTAGACTAAGGGTTGTAGGTCCAGATAGTAAGGATTTAACTTGGGAGTAAAACTACGCGATATCAGGTGTGTAACACTTCTATACCATTTAGATTGCCTGTTAGAATATGTTTATTAATCTGTTATATTCTGATAAATGCCGAAATCCCGGCATAATGATTGAAACCCAAGGAGGGTAAAAGCGAATCACCAGGTTAGTGATCTCTCTCATTCCTAAGTGAATGTTCCTGTTAAGATGACATATGTGATAAGTATGATGTTTTCTGTGATTGCATGGGGTTGGGTTTATTGAAAGGGGAAGTGTTCTGTTGTAGCGACTTCTGCCGTGACCTGTTGTAATGGCTTCTGCCGTGACCTGTTGTAATGGCTTCTGCCCTGACTGTTGTAGCGGCTTCTGCCGTGACCTGTTGCAGTGGCTTTTGCCATGATCTGTTGTAGCGGCTTCTATCGTGACCTGTTGTAGTGGCTTTTGCCATGACCTGTTGTAGTGGCTACGGCCATGATCTGACGATTAGCAGCATGACTGCCATCAATGGTGTGTAGCGGTGTGGGTTGATTGTAGAAATCCCCAATGGTGTGATTGGCAGGTAAGGGTGGCGTGTAGCGGATGGAAACCTAGGATTTGGGTTGGGCTTTGCATATTTTCTGGTATATTATATTCTGTTATATGTTCTGTGGGGTTAAGGCCCAAATCTGATGGTGCATGAGGGTTGCACACTGAGTCTCGCGACTCACCCTATTATTTTTAACAATTTCAGGTAGCACCTAGTGCATCGGACCGGGCTGGAGAGGAGCGCGAGGTGGCCATGCGAGAGAGTACTTGATCCAGCAGAAGATTTTACTTAGAATATTGTTTTTAATATTTTTGATTAATGGTTTTAAATTTCGTTGTAATAAGGCCTTGAGCCACTAGACTATTATTTATGTTTTGGTTTTATGTTGGGCTTTTATTACTGGGCTTTTATTTAAATTTTATGTTTAAATTAAGTTAAGACACGTATAAAATTTTGGTTTTTATTTAAAATTCACCAAGGCAATTTATAACTTTATATCTTGTATGACTTAATAAATTAAGTTTCGGTATAAATATTTAAACCTGATAATTGTTTTCCAAAATGCTACATTTTTTTTATAAAATAACTTTAGTGACATACTAGATCCGGTTGTAGTGTTTGGGCCGGGCTTGGGGTGTTACAAATTGGTATCAGAGCCCGGTTCAAAACTCAGCTTTGGGGTTTTGGGCTCAAAACATTTTCTAAAAATGGGTTTTTGAAATATGTATATTTATAAGTGATACAGGATGGTTTTCTCGGCATGGCACCTGCGTCTCCGGCCCAAGTCCGCCAGGTAAGTATTCTGAACACACTGTGTGTTATATATGTATGTGGGCTTGATGGGCTTTAAGGGGCGTAGATTATTTTAACTAGAACTTGATGGACTTTAGGCTTAGCTTAAACAACTTCTTAAATCTCATAAGACCTAATCTATCTAAACAAACCCGTGAACAAGTCGCTGGGTTGGGGTGTGGCAATGGGCATGCGCATGTCTAGGATTGGATCCGGAAGAGCCTAGTATTTGAGAAATTACCGAAACACTCTGGTTGACAAAATTTCTAAAATACCCTTGGTTTGTGAAAATTTCCAAAACAACCGTGATTTTATAAAATACCCATGTTTTGCAAAATTACCTGAAAACCCCTAGATTTACAAAAGTAACCCGGTTTGCAAAATTAAATTTTCCAAAGTACTCCTGCTTTACAAAAAAACAACAACAACAACAACAACATCAAAATATCTCTATATCGGGGAAAAAAAGAAAAAAACCCAAGATACCCCATTTTGAGGAAACCACCAAAATATTCTTGTTTAAAAAAAAACTTGTTTTCTAAAATACCCTTGTTTTTATAAAAAAAAAAGAAAAAAATGTACCAACGTACCTCTAATTCATAGAAAATCACAAGATACGTTATTTTTGAAAATACCCTGTAGGGCAAAACTACGGAAAAACCCCTAGGTAGTGAAATAACGAAGATACCCTTATGTAATGAATGTGAGTTCATGGATGTTATATGTTTGCTGATGTGTGATGGTTGAAATGTATGTGGTTTCTAGAATTAGGAGATAAACTTGAGACAGAAACTGTAAATAGGTTCGAATTCGAAAGAACTACTCTTAAAACTACTTCCCATAAGATTGTTCATGGTTAATTAGTGAAAGAAATTAATAATTCATAAAATTTCTAATTCAAATAATACGAGAATTAACGATGAGCGCTAGAAGAGGAAGAATAAGTGTTAGGACTGATGTGCTGACTCAGCTAGTTAGGGGGTACTGAATGAGGTTAAAGAAATCGGTGAAACATTTCGGGTTGGATGCGTGGACTGTAAGAAAAAAAAGAGATCGTAGTTGTCTAGGGTTACAGTCTCGTTCTGTGAAGCATGTTAAGGTACGTCCAAACTTTCGGGTTTGTGAATATTGCAGAAGGCGTCATCCGGGTGAATGTTGGAGGAAGTCAGGAACATGTTTAAGATGCGGGTCTGAGGAGCATAAGGCTCGGGATTGTTCAATCACCATTAAGTCAGATATGTTTTGCGTGGATGCTATATTTTGGGGTATAGAAACTGTATGCGTGCAATGTTTATATATTATTAAATTAGAGTGCGCAACGAAAGCATAGTGGTGAGACTTAGGTAGTACGATTACTAGTTCGTTGGAAATTTCGAGGACGAAATTTCTTTAAGGAGGGTAGAACTGTAACATCCTGAATTTTAGGGCCTGTGCATTTTATGTAATGAATGCTTAAATATGTTAAATTGAGAATTGGGGTATTAATTGGGCTCAGGAATGGGCTGAGACCTCAGTTAAAATATTCTGTTTGGGCATTATAAGTTTTAAAGATAGTTATCTATGTTAAAAATATCAAGATTGGGCTTGTGGCCCAGTGGCAAAATGGCGCCACTAAGAGGGAAGGGAGTTGGCGTCACTGGCAAAGGAGGAGGCCCAAGTTTTGGCCACTTGGAGCCCATGATTTTGGGCCAAATTCGACATTTAAAGAGGAGCTAGGGGGCGGCACAAGGCTATAATTTAGGAAAATTTTAATTTTTTTTAATTTATGGATAATAAGCTGATAAAGGAGGGAGGAGTTGGAGCTAATTAAGTCTCTTTTGGATGAGTTAGTAGATTAAGATAAAGGAGAAAAGATAGGATTTATCTGTAAGGTTAGGTAAGTGCCGAAATTTCTATAAATAGGGGGGATATCTCATCAATTCTGGTAATTACTCTTTTCTTCTTTCCTTGTTCCGAAATTTGCTGTATAGTTCTCTTCATCTTTTTTCTTTTCTCTGCCGAAACCTCCACTCCATTCTCCCTCACAACTTTCTTTCTTTTCTTTTTCCCTTTTTGGCAGAACTCTCTGACAATCTCTTCCTCATCTCTTTCAAATACTTTAGCCGAAATCTCTAAATCTCTCCTTTCTTTATTTCTTTCTAAGCCAAAGCCAAAACACTTTACTTAGATCTTCTAAAAGCTGAAAGCCCATCAGTTCATCTTTTTCGGGATTTCCATAAAAGCCGAAATCCTTAGATCTCATCTCTTATGTTTGCCGAATTCTCTCTGAGGTATCTGCTTGTGCCGAATCTCAAAAGAAACTAAAGGTAAGTATTAATTCGTAAGATTTCAATCTTTTCTGGCTTTTTAGGGACTTTAGCCGAATGGCTATAAGGGAACTAATCTTATGTTTTTCTCTTATTTGCGACATTCTGGGATTTGAAGGGGATTCATTTGCTTAGATCTCTAAGTCAGACACTTGAATCGTGTTACTTTCAGGATTTCAAGGCAAGGAGATCTATTGATTTTTAACGTGTAAATTGGGGTATTTATTAACCCTTGGCCGAATGTAGGGGAGCCCAAATCTTCTTATTCTTCTGGCTTTTGAGCAAGGTTTTAGACTAAGGGTTGTAGATCCAGATAGTAAGGATTTAACTAGGGAGTAAAATTACGCGATATTAGGTGTGTAACACTTCCACACCATTTAGATTGCCTGTTAGAATATGTTTATTAATCTGTTATATTCTGATAAATGCCGAAATCCTGGCATAATGATTGAAACCCAAGGAGGGTAAAAGCGAATCACCAGGTTAGTGATCTCTGTCATTCCTAAGTGAATGTTCTTGTTAAGATGACATATGTGATAAGTATGCTGTTTTCTGTGATTGCATGGGGTTGGGTTTATTGAAAGGGGAAGTGTTCTGTTGTAGCGGCTTCTGCCGTGACCTGTTGTAGCGGCTTCTATCGTGACCTGTTGTAGCGGCTTCTGCCGTGACCTGTTGCAGTGGCTTTTGCCATGATCTGTTGTAGCGGCTTCTGCTGTGACCTGTTGTAGTGGCTTTTGCCATGACCTGTTGTAGTGGCTACGGCCATGATCTGACGATGAGCAGCATGATTGCCATCAATGGTGTGTAGCGGTGTGGGTTGATTGTAGAAATCGCCAATGGTGTGACTGACAGGTAAGGGTGGCGTATAGTGGATGGAAACCTAGGATTTGGGTTGGGCTTTGTATATTTTCTGGTATATTATATTCTGTTATATGTTCTGTGGGGTTAAGGCCCAAATCTGATGGTGCATGAGGGTTGCACACTGAGTCTCGCGACTCACCCTATTATTTTTAACAATTTCAGGTAGCACCTAGTGCATCGGACCGGGCTGGAGAGGAGCGCGAGGTGGCCATGTGAGAGAGTACTTGATCCAGCAGAAGATTTTACTTAGAATATTGTTTTTAATATTTTTGATTAAGGGTTTTAAATTTCGTTGTAATAAGGCCTTGGGCCACTATACTATTATTTATGTTTTGGTTTTATGTTGGGCTTTTATGACTGGGCTTTTATTTAAATTTTATGTTTAAATTAAGTTAAGACACGTATAAAATTTCGGTTTTTATTTAAAATTCACCAAGGCAATTTATAACTTTATATCTTGTATGACTTAATAAATTATTAAGTTTTTGGTATAAATATTTAAACCTGATAATTGTTTTCCAAAATGCTACATTTTTTTTATAAAATAACTTTAGTGACATACCAGATTCGGTTGTAGTGTTTGGGTCGGGCTTGGGGTGTTACAATGAAACTTCTTGACTCGGAATAGATGGCGATAGGGAATCACGACGGGACTTCTTCAAGTAATATTCGGGTGTATACCTTTGTGGGGTCCTAGGTTCCATTTTTTGACTTGAAGAATCTCGTTCGTCACCTTGAAAGGATTCGAACTCATATCTTTCTTCTCTTCGTCTCGGAAGCTTTGACGAACATGAGTCTTGATAAGAATCTCTTCGCGAATGGTTTTTGGATGTATATCGCGGTGAAGATTTTGTCTCCGTTCTCTGACTGGATGACATATTCCGGTCGATCATACTTTCCATTTCGTTCAACAAGTATTGGAAGTCGGCGGCTGAGAACCCTTCTTGTGACATTTTTGTTGCTAAAAAAGAAACAGTTATAAAGAAGAGAAATAAATAAACAAAAATTAAAGTACCTTACCACCAAAAACCTCACAAGGCACTCACAAAGAAAAATTCGCTCACACTCGTGTTTCACTCGTATAAGGCTTTTTCTTTGATGAATACACTCGTGCCTTTTACCGCTCTCTCTCACTCTTACAATTTCATATTTAGTTTCAATAGACTCATCGCGACTTAAGGGTTGGCTTCAAAATGGGTTTACAATGGAGTGATGTCAGGTGTAGGGGAGGCTAAAACAAAAGGAAATTTTGGGTATCGGGTAGGCTAAAACAAAGAAAAAAAATTTGGGGGTCAGGTAGAAGAATGGTTTCATTGATCAGATTATGGAATAGAAAAGATGAAAAACAAAACTTGCATATACTTCAAGAACTTCACTTTTTTTTACTCTTTTTTTCAATTTTTTTTTCAAAATTTCATTTTTTTTTACTTCAAATACAATATAATGGAAATACAAGAAGAATAAAATACAACTTTTTTTAATTTTGATTTTTTGATTTTTTTATTATTTCTTCACGAACCTATTCCGGTTTCACGTATGTCGTCGAAAAATCCTCATTTGGTAGCTCTGATACCAGATGATACAGTTTGCCTCGGGAAGAGTCGAAATGTATGCGGGTTGCCCAATCGTCTACGAGGAGTAAATCATGCCTTCAGGAAATAATGAGAAAATATGGCAGAGTTTGCGGAAGCTTTGAAAGGAATTTAATGATAAAAGGGAATTTAGTTAGAAATGGATGATTATATGTGGGAAATGATTCAGATATATGGAAGATAGGTTTGGGTTTGGTGCTAGAAAGAATAGTAATGGGAGATAGTACAAGATGATAAAATGAAGATGGAAAAGTGATAAAATGATGTTTTGATAGTTGGTGGAAATGGTTTATAGGACTTAAACAAGAAACGATTCAACACAAATATGTGTCACCCCGGTTTCTAAAACGTTTAAGGTGGATAGATGGAATTCGATGGTGGACCAAAGACCCATTACTTAGTAAAGTAGGAACCAATGGCATAAGGTAATGAAGAGAAACGATTGACGCCACAAGCAAGCTTGATAAGTCGGAATCGAAACTCGTACGAAAATGAAGAGGAGACAAACTAACTCTGTGAACAAAAGTTCATGTAATATATTTAAGTCTAAAAAGGTCTTACCTAACTAATGAAAAATTACAAATATTTATAGGCCTTCAATGGCTAGCCGAATAGTCATCCAAATAGCTTAAAGGCTAAGTAAAAATTAAACTAAAAAATTCCATAACTTTGGAGAAGGTTATCAAAGGCCACATCTAGAAGGCTTAATTGAGCTGAAAAATCTAGAATAAAATCATTAAGTGGCTATGGGTAGATTCGGCTGAATGAGAGTCAAGTGGACAGCTTCTATATGGAGCAATTAACTTGGTAGATGAACGCTTGAAGGAGATCAATGGACAAGTCCAAATTCAGCCTCTTGGAATGTCAATAGTCATGTATCATGAAGAAGAAATTTGTCCAAGTCCATGTGCAGCCCTTGGGAACATCATTAGCCATGTTTCTAGAAGAGGGAATGAATTTTGGGTCACTTGAGAATGCATGCAGTAGCTAGGTACGTCCCATGTAATAATTGACCTCTTAATTAGCTTTCTTTTGGCTGAAAAATGTCCAGAAATATTGATGAAGATGAATAGCTCCTTTGGATGTGTAAATTCAGCCATTTGGGACATTTTGAAGACATCTTAATGAAGGATAAAGTGGCCAAACGAATTTGGACAGCAAAGGAACTGAAAAGGCTTGTCTAGGTTCGGCCAACATTGGGGATGAGCTGTACCTTTTGTTTGAAGAATTTCCAGCATTTAAACATGTCTTTGAATGGCTTGCAAGTGTTTAATTCAGCCATTAAAACTCCTTTGGACGTTCATGACTCCAACCATGCATGTATTTCTTCATTCGTTGTAACTGGTTGTTCATGCATCATGCATTTAACTCCTCCATGCATGTGTCTTCATGGAATTATTTTTCCAACCGAATAGGCATCCAAAAATCAGCAGCATTTAACCATGCTTCCAACCATCCATGCACCCACCAAATACATGGATGTATTCGGCTAAGTACAATGCACCTAGGTGCATGTATCTCTTAATTGCTTCATGTACATTCGGCTGTACCTACAAAAGGGTATGAATGCATATTAAATCAAGCCAAATGAATTGAATAACAATTAATCATGTCCTAGACACATCAATAGACACTTTGGACACATTAAACACACACTTGGCACACATACTAAATTCGGCAGCCCCCTATTTAAGTAGAAAAATCTGCACATTGATTTTAATTTTAAAACATCTTAAAAACATGTAATAAAATGAGACATATTAATTAAAGCTTGGACAAATTAATTTAGACACTAATTAAATTATTTAGACACATTAATGGGCTGTAGAAAAATAAATAAAATAAATGTTGCAATTTATTTAAAGCATTAAATTAAAAAGCAATCAGCTCAATGAGCTGGAGTGAGCTCGAGTGAGCTCAAATTGAGCTAGAATGAGCTAATCCGGCTCAATTTGGAAGTGAATGAAGATGCACATGAGCTCCACGACACTTGGGACTTTGGCGTCGAGCTTCGTCAACTTGAAAATTGATGGTGTCCCGGGCGTGCCCGTATCACTTCTAGAAGCCTAAAATTAAACTCCAAAATAAAGCTAAGCTAGCACTCGAACCTTAGACCTTCCTGCATGCATATGTCGCCACCTCTCTGCACCCTAGTGGCGTCACTTAGCCACTTCACCACAGGCTTCTTTGTGTCATTTTTCACTTATTTTTATTTAAAAGCCCACTACTCACAACCCTGATTCCTTAATTAAATATATTAAGAATCCTCCACCACAAAACTCGAACCTAGAGCTTCTCCAACACACCTAGACACTCCAAATTCATTAAACCTTTAAAGTCGTCATGTCATTTGTCATTTTCTTGCTCACTTAAAAATTTTATGAGACCCAAAGCCCAATAGGCCCAATAGGCCCAATTCTACTAGGCCCAAATTCGGGGCATTACACTCGGATTTGATTTAACTGAAACTAAAACAGCTACTCGGTTACTTTCGCTTTCCCGCAATCTAAGTCCGATTTCTTCAGTTCCTGATATATACAAATTCAAATTTAACCCTTTTATTTACCAACATATTCATTTCAATCCAAAATCACACATTTAGGGCTATTTGCAACTTAACCCTCACATTTGCACATTTTATCAATTTAGTCCATTTTTCTCAAAACATCAAATATACAAAATCATCACATACTCATGTTTAGCCGAATGCTTATGTATATCAGACAATCCCATATATTTTTTCAAATTCACAATTTAGCCCCTCAAATTATCATTTTCTCAATTTAGCCCTATTTAGCTAAGTTCATCAAAAATTCAAGAACAAAATATGTTTATCTAACACATATCTTTCATTTAACACCAATAATCATCAATTCATAAAATTGAGACGTGGGCTTGATAATAGACTAAGCAACGATTATAGAAACGTAGAAATTATTAAAAACCGAAGTCAAACATACCTTGAATTGAGCTTAGAAATGGCCGAATGCCCTAACTCTTTCTTATTTTCTTTTTCTTTTCTTTGTTTCGTTCATAGAAGAAAGATGAACATAAGGATAATGGCTTTTTAATGCCTTTGTTTTATTATAATAATTTATAATATATTATAGTAACTTAACTTCTAAAATAAACATGTGAAAGCATAATATATATATATGCATGTTGCCGTCCACTAACCATGGGAGTGGCTTAATTGTCACATAAGTCCTCACACTTATAAAGACATAACAAATAGGCATCTTTTCATAAAACATGGAAATTTGCATTTCAATGCAATTCAATCCTTTTCATCAAATTAAACACACAGACGAACAAATTATTTTACGGAAATTTAGCACATGCTTAATCACACATCAAAGACAGAGAATAATATTAAAATATTATTCAGACTTGGATTTGTGGTCCCGAAATCACTGTTCCACTAAGGTCTAAACTGGACTATTACATATACACATTCAAATTTAACTCTTTTATTCACCAAATCATTCAATTCAATCCATTTACACATATTTAGGGCATTTTACAAATTAGCCCTCATATTTTCACATTTTAACACATTAGTCTTCATTTCATAAAATCACAAAATACACATAATTTCCTTATACAAAGGCTTAGTTGAATATTCCCTTAGCTCATATAAGCCCACATATTTCATTTATTTCACATTTTAACCCTTCAAATTCTCATTTTCATATTTTAGCCCATAATAATCAAATTCATCAAAAATTCCAATACAAAATACATTTATCTATCATCCAACACTTATTTTCTATCATCAAACCTCACAAAACTCACATTATCAACAATGGCATAACTCAAATCATAATCAATTTCATGAATTTAAGCATGGGCTAGCTAGAACACTTAACAACGATACAAAAACATAAAAATTATCAAAAACTAAACCAAAAACGAACCTTTAATCAAGCTTGGAAGTAGCTGAATGTTAAAACACAAGGACCTTAGCTTTGTTTCTTCAATTTCGGCAAAACAAAGATGAATGAAGCACTAATTTGATTTTTATGTTTTATTAATCATCATATAATAACTAGTTTACCAATCTTGCTTTATAATAATTAAAAATCACTTACTGGATGGTCATTAATGTCCACTAACCGTAATCACGGTCTAATAACAACATAAGGACCTTTCATTTAAGAAGTCATGTCAATTCGACACTTCATCAAGTAGAACACAACTTTTACATTTTCTACGATTAAATCCTTTTATCTAATCGGCACACAAATGATAAAATTTTCATACGAAATTTTCACACATATCAATTCACATACTATAAACACAAAAAATAATATTAAAATATTTTTTTGACTCAAATTTGTGGTCCAGAAAGCACTATTCTGACTAGGGTATAAACCTGGCTGTTATAGTGTCCCTAAACCAAATGGGCGTGTGGGCACTGTTCATAAGAGAGATTTAGAGATTTTGCAAAAAAATTTATGAGATCCCGATTGAGTCCCGAATCGATTCTAATGTTCATAATGGACCTTGAGGGCCCATTCAAGGGACAATAAGAAAAAATTCGAGTATGAATGGTACTTTGACTTGATTTATCAGTAAATGTTATGTAAACTTTGGTAATACTTCGTAAACCTATTCCGGTGAAGGATACGGGTTAGGGATGTTACATGGCCTACGTCAGTGTTCTTGCTTCTGAGGACTCTTCTATCGGGGATATCAAAATTGTGAGGGATTTTCTAAATTTCTTTCCTGAGGAGTTACTGGGTTTATGTAACACCCCTTACCCGTATTCGACACCGGAATAAGGTATGAGGCATTACCAGAACACATACACTTGTAAACGTATTAAACTGAGTCATAAAATTTTATCCAAATTATCACTTTTCAATTTACACCACAAACATATAACTTAAATAATACTAGTCAACATCAACGGCCTTATACAAAATAAACTGCTAAATATTAATGGCCAACATTTTAGGCCAAACCAATTATGACATATACAAATGACTAAGTCCCCTATACATGCCATAAACTTAAGAGATTTGTATTCACTTTTTACAACCCTATAAGATATGGGAAAGGAAGGAAAGTAAGCTACAAAGCTTAGTAAGTAAGTATGTAAATAATAAGTGATTTATTAACAGGCTTTCATAAATCTTCACAATATGTTCTCAAGATAATACAATCATAATTGCACATAGTTCCACTTTTTATTCATGCTCATCTCAAGCTGTCTATTTGAATCATTGTCACTAAATTATTTATCTCTCAAGATAAAGAGCTCCAAATGAAGAACCGTAAATTTTCTATGAAACTAGACTCAAATATCTCCACACCATAAAATTTCCAGAATTTTTGGCTTAGCCAATTAGTACAGTTTATTCTTTAAAGTATCCCTTGTTCTGTTGTCTGACAGTTTCGACCTTTCTTCACTAAAAATTAATTATCTCATTGTACAGAACTCAAATGATATTACCGTTTATTTATATTGAAAATAGACTCATTAATAAATTTAGGCATATAAATTTTATCCCATGATTAGTTTTGTACAATGTTTAATAAATTTTCAAAGTTACAATAGGGGATTCCAAAATCATTTTGACCCTGTCTCACAAAAATTCAAATATCAAAGAATATTAAATTCTTTTATTTACACCGTTTCTTTTATGTCAAAATAGACTCATCCAGATTTAATTTCATATCTTATTAAACCTCTAATTCAATTTCCACCATTTTTGGTGATTTTTCAAAGACACATAACTGCTGCTGTCCAAAACTGTTTTATTTCTAAATTTACTCTTTCATAATTTCACTTACTCCATTTCTTCTTATCGAAAGTTCACTCAAATATCGAGCACATTGTTCATAAATTTTCACACTTATACCTGCACTTATTCATCACATAGTCATATTCAATTACACTTAGTCGTTATTTGATAATTAGCACACGAAGTGCCGTCTTCCGGTAATGTATCGCACATATAGTGTCATTACTCGTTTCTCTCACACATAGTGCCATCTACTGGTAATGTATGGCACACATAGTGCCATTACCCATTTCTCGTACACATAGTGCCATCTTCCGGTAATGTATCGCACACATAGCGCCATTACCCATTTCTCGCACACATAGTGCCATCTTCCTTTCACAATTCATAATTTACATCAAGTAATTACTCCATATTCAACCATATCTCAAATAATATAACAAAATATTAAAATATAAATAAAAACGATGTATTATGTACATACAAACTTACCTCAGATCCAAAAACGACAATTTACCAACTTTCCCGATTTTTTATTTTCCTTCCGTTCTAGGTCCAAAACTCATTTTTCGGGATCTAAAACATCACATTTCTCTTATTTATTAATGTACTATTCAAAACAGTCCTTAACTCAACTTTTGCAAAATTCCAATTTTGTCCCTAAATTTTTACATATTTACACTTTCACCCGAATACTCGAAAATTAAACTTCAGCCCTTATTATTATGTTTTATAACATGCTGATAATTTTTCCCTTCTATGGAGACATCAAATTCTCATTAATTCACACACTTATGACCAATTTATAACTTTTACAATTTAGTCCAAACTACTTAAATTCATCAAAAATCCAAAGACAAAACTTGTTAATCTAACACATATCTTTTATTTTCTACCATCAAACAACAAAAATCACAAGTTCTCATCAATGGCATAACTCAAAAACATCATCAATAATCAAAATTAATACATGGGTTTTGTAGCTCTTGAAGCAACGATTGCAAAAACGTAAAAATTATCAAAAATCGAAACCAAATCATGCCTAAATTTTGGCTTGCAAGTGCCGAATGCGTAGCTCAAACTTTCTCTCTTTTTCTTTTAATATTTTCGACAAGAAGATGATGAGAATAAAGCCACTTTTCTCATGTTCTTTTATTATAATGCATTAATATAAAATATACAATATATAAAAAAATGCATATGTGTTTAATATAACTACACATGTAAACATAATATGTTTACATCTAGCCATCTACTACCTATAATTAAAAATTGGCTTAATTGCTACATAAGGCCATAACTTTTAAAAGCCACAACACATAGGTGCTTTAACAGATAACATGCAACTTTCACATTTTATGCAATACAGTCCTTTTGTCAAATTGATTACACAAACAGACAAATTAGCTTCTAGAAATTTACCATATACTTATTCACATGACAATGACACAGAATGTAATATTAAAATATTATACAGACTCGGATTTGTGGTCCCGAAACCAGTGTTCCGACTAAGGTATAAACTGGACTGTTACATTAACCATAATTTAAGGTCCATGCCGTCCACTACTACTTATTTAAAGGCCAAATTGCAACTTTAAGCCCATGCAAAAGAAGACCATTCAATTTGGCCACTTAATTCCATAATGGCTATATTTCCCATTTACTCAATTTAGTCCTTGCACTTAAATTAATCACCCAAACAAACAAATTAATCTACAATATTTTAACACATGCTCAAACACATAACATAGATATCAAATTAATAATTAAAAATATTTTTTGGACTCAGATTCGTGGTCCCAAAACCACTATTCTGACTAAGGTCTAAATCAGGTTGTTACAGTTTACCTCTAAATCGAGAGGTTGAGTTTGGGATTGAGCTTCTTCCTGGTACAGCTCCAGTGTCTATTGCCCCATAACGTATGGCATTGAAGAAGCTTACAGAGCTTAAGGCTAAACTTCAAGAGCTTTTGGATCGTGGTTTCATTCGTCCTAGTGTGTCTCCGTGGGGAGCACCGGTCTTGTTTGTCAAGAAGAAGGATGGGACCATAAGGATGTGCATCGATTATCGGCAGTTGAATAAACTGACTGTGAAGAATAAGTATCCACTTTTGAGGATCGATGATCTGTTTGATCAGTTTTGAAGGGCTTCTGTATTCTCTAAGATTGATCTCCATTATGGGTACCATCAGCTCAGATTTAAGGATGCAGATATTTATAAGACTACATTTAGGACTCATTATGGACATTAAGTGTTCCTAGTTATTCCTTATGGTCTGATGAATGCTCCAGCTGCATTCATGGATTTGATGAATCGAGTCTTTAAGCCATATTTGGATAAGTTTGTCATAGTCTTCGTCGGCGATATTCTAGGGTACTCTAAGACTGAGGCTGAGCATGATGAGCATATTAGAGTAGTGCTTCAGATCCTCCGAGAAAAATAGCTTTATGTTAAATTGAGTAAGTGTGAATTCTAGTTGCGAGAGGTAACTTTTCTGGGGCACGTAGTTTCTACAGAAGGGATCCGTGTTGATCCTAGGAAGATTGAGGTTGTGCTTGACTAGAAACAACCAAAGAACGTATCTAAAATCCGTAGATTTTGGGTCTGGCGGGATATAATCGGTGATTTGTTGAAGGGTTCTTTCTGATTACAGCTCCGTTAACTAAACTTCTGCGTAAGGGTGTTCCTTTTGCTTGGATTGATGCGCAGTAATCAAGCTTTGAGAAGCTCAAATCTATTCTGACTCAGGCTCCTGTTCTGATACAGCCTGAATCTGGTAAGGGGTTTGTGGTATACTGTGATGCATCGCACGTTAGTTTGGGATGTGTATTGATGCAAGATGGTAAGGTTGTGGCTTATGCGTATCATCAGCTTAAGACACACGAGGAGAACTATCTGACGCATGATCTCGAGTTGGCTACTATGGTCTTTACGTTGAAAATCTGGAGGCATTATCTATACGGTGAAAGGTGTATCATCTACAATGATCACAAGAGCCTCAAGTACCTCATTACTTAGAAGGAGTTGAACCTTAGAAAACATTGATGGATTAAGCTGCTCAAAGATTATGATTGCACAATAGAGTATCATCTTGGTAAGGCTAATGTGGTAGCCGATGCTCTAAGCCGTAGAGCGGTGACTGATTTGAGGGTGATGTTTGCTCTCCTTAGTCTGTTCGCGAATTGGAGTCTATTAGTCGAGTTGCAAGTTAAGCCGACTTGGATTGAGCAGATTCGAGTTAAGCAGTTAGAGGATGAGTTTTTGGGTTTTCGGTTTCGTCAAATTGAGAGTGGTACTACTTCTGAGTTTGGGTTGAATAATGATGGTCTGCTATGTTTTCGAGGACGAATTTGTGTGCCAAATGATTCTAATTTGAGACAGTCGATTCTGAGGGAGGCGCATAGTAGTCCTTATGCTATGCATCCCGGTGGTAATAAGATTTATCAGGATCTCCGTGAACTGTACTGGTCACTGGGTTTAAAGCAAGAAGTTACTGATTTTGTTCCTCATTGTCTGACATGCCAGTAAGTTAAGGGTGAGCATCAGTTACCTTCAGGTTTGTTACAGCCTGTTAAGATTCCCTTATGGAAATGAGAACGAGTGACGCTGGACTTCATTAGTGGGTTGCCCTTGACACCCACTAAGAAAGATTCTGTTTGGGTCGTCGTGGATCGTTTGACCAAGTCTGCTCACTTTATTCCTGTTCGAACGGACTATTCTCTCAAAAGCTAGCGAAGCTCTATATCTCTGAGATTGTAAGACTGCATGGGGTTCCTGTGTCGGTTATTTCTGATAGATATCATCGCTTTACTTCTCGGTTCTGGAAGAAATTGCACAAGGCTGTGGGTTCGAGATTGGACTTCAGTTCTACATTCCATCCTTAGATTGATAGTCAATCTGAGAGGGTGATTCAGATACTGGACGATATGCTTCGGAGTTGTGTAATTGATTTTCGAGGTAGTTGGGAGGATTATCTGCCACTAGCTGAGTTTGCCTACAATAACAATTTCCATACTAGCATTCAGATGGCACCTTACGAGGCTTTGTATGGTTGTAAGTGTCGTACTCCGCTATGTTGGATTGAGTTGGGTGAGCGACGAGTGTTGCGTCCTGAGTTGGTTTCTGAGATCGAGGAGAAGGTTAGATTGATTCGGGATCATCTGAAGGTGGCTTCTGATAGACAGAAGTCTTATGCAGATCTGAAGATGAGAGATATTTAGTATTTTGTGGGGTACTTCGTCTTTCTTAAGGTTTCACCATGGAAAAAGGTTCAGAGATCTGGTCATAAGGGCAAGTTGAGCCCTAGGTTTATTGGGTCGTATTGGATTTTGAAGCATGTGGGACCGGTTGCTTATTAGTTGGAGCTATGTAACACCCCAAACCCGGCTCAAGCACCACGACCGGATCTGGCATGTCACTAAGAAGATTTTATAAAACATGTCGCGTTTTTGGAAAACATTTATGGAGTTTAAACATTTATACCGGAAAACTTAATAATTTGATAGTTTATAAAAGATATAAGTTTTCATTTAAATGCCTTAGTGAATGAAAACCCAAAATTCTACCTTTGCTTTCTATTATTTTAGTACAAGCCCAAATTCTAATTCTACGTATAATTCAAGTGTCTGTAAATAAGCCCAAAAACCCAAAATATAAAGTAAGTAGCCCGTGGCCTTACTACAATAAAATATAACCCAAACTAATCCAAAATATTAAACATAAATAAACAAAATAATGTCTTTTGCAGTATCCAAAATAATCTCATGCATGGCCACTTTGCGTTCCTCTCCAGCCCGGTCCGATGCTCTACATGTCTCCTGAAAAATATTAAACAACAGGGTGAGTCACGAGATTCAGTTTGCAACCCTCGTGCACCATCACACTGGGCCTTAGCCCCACAGAATAGATAATAAAATATCATATATCAGAAATGTAAGAGTATGCCCAAAGATCAATCATGAGATGGTTGTAATAACATACTTAATTTACCATGTTTATTAATATAAAGCGTTGTCATTATTATTTCAGTTTTTCTTTCTGTGTGTATAGATAAATTGTTTTATAATAATGTCCTGAGAATAATATGATTATTCTTAAAAGATCCTTAGTCGAGTATTATTGTTGACTAGGACAATAATAATGCATTAAGACTAACATGTAGTTGATTGATGATAAAGAGTTGTCATTGATATGGAGTGTCAATATCAATGCATGAATATGTGTGTTAGAGAACAACATATTGGATTGACCCGCTATGAGTATATTTCTTGGATTATTATGTAATTGTCACAACATTACTCATAGTGATTAATATGTATATTATCCTCAGACTTGAGATCATTATTATCCCAGCATCGTGAGTTGTATATTTTGATACAGTCAAACGTACACCGTAACAGGTTGTTCTATAAAGGCTGATGTTGGATATACCACAATCTATGTAGAGGGATATGGTTGATCAATAAAGGATAAGTCCCTCCTACATAATAGGAGTAATATCTTCGGCCACTTGATTGAGTGAAACTAGAAATGCATGGCCATGCTCAAATAAGTTGATATGAGATGTCATACTAATTTGTATATCATAGTCTACTCAAGATATCAAGAAACATGGGATGGACTATGCAAGTGTGACTATCCTATGACTTGTATCCGTTCCAGAGATAAAGGACTTAAGGATTAATGCATGAAAGGTTAATCACGAAAGGTTATGTCGAATTATGACTTCTTGTAACTTAGGTAGCAATGATGCATTGCTAGATGCCACTCATTGTCTGTGACAATAGAATCGTTCTAGTATTACTGCTAACGTTGCAAGAACCTACAGGGTCACACCCTACGGTTGAAATGAACAGAATAAAATATAGTTGGTATTATGCTTGGTTGTCACATAAATTAAATTAATTAAAGAATTAATTTAATTGGGCAATCAAATATTGAACATATTATATGTACAAGGATGTTTTACACATAATGATAACATAATTTTATTAATATATGAATTTGATTCATATATAAATTTAAATAAATATAGTTTACCGGAATCCTTATTATAATTAATGTAATTATAATTTTCGGTTAAAAACTTTATTGTATTTATTTAATCTTGTAATACATTCAAGAGATACCAATTATAAAAGGCCCAATTAAGAGGATACCTATTATAAAAGTCCCAATGAGAAAGGCACCCATTATAAAAGGTATTAAAAGGAGACAAAACTCAACAGAAAACCCTAAGTGATTGCTTGTTAGGTCTAGCAGCCGTCAAGCAAATAAGCCTCCAAAACAGTTTTGGAGATTTCTTCCGTTCATAGTCAAACCGGGTGGATTACGTAGAGGTCGACATCGGAAAAGGTTGAGGCTTGATTCGACAGTAGATCAAAACTCTTGTTGCCAAGGCGTCGCTGTCTACTCAGATTGAAGTTTTGGTAATTTCGAAACCTTTATTTCACCCCGATTCGTTCCTCACACATGGATCCATGATTTGGATTGTCGGATCTAATTTTATTCTGCTGCGCAATGGGGTACCGGCGTTCCAACAGTGGTATCAGAGCCACTTGTGTGATACGAACTCGGGTTTAAATACTTGGGTGATGCAATTGTATGAGATACATGTTTTGATCTTATTATATTTTCGATTGTTTAAATCGTTTAAGCATAATCTGATAATTGTTCCTTTCGGTAATTGATTAAATGTTAATCATGGTGTTGTGGCCTATTCGATTTTATGTTATCACTATTAACTATTAACAAATCTGTAATAATGCGGCGGTGGTATTTATAGTTTCCAGTAAGTGTTAACTGGCTAGTGGAACAAGGGTTATTCCGATATGAAACCTCAAGGATTAAAATCCTAAAAACAGATTCTGTTGATAAAAATTTATCAAATCGTGAGGCTTCATTTGACTGGGCCCCCGCAAAAAAAATTTGTTAATAAAAGAAATTTATAAACTTGATGGGCCACAAAAGGTTGAAAGGATATTTTATAATTCACCTTAGCAAAAAAAAAAAAAAACATTGAATTATGTATGCTATTTTTGACATGCACGGTGTTTGAAATGCATAATTATAGCCCAATGACCCATTTGATAAAAGGTTGTATTTTTTTTAAAAATACGGCCTGCGTGTCGTGCCTTACTACTATTCTCTTGTATTTCTCTTCTCATCTTATTCCCTCGTATGTAAAACGAGTTTCTGCATATTGTAATTTGCAAGAGTTGCTGTGGGCCAAACAAGAAGGAAGGTGGGACAATGATTGTGAATGATATCTTGTGAAAGGGCTTACACCTTTAGGTTTCCTTTTGGTTTTCCCATTGGCTTGGGTTGAACCACTTTAGTTTATGGGCTATAACTATTGCATTTATTTATTGCTTTATTTATTCATGTATGAGATGCTATGGATGATAACAAACCTTGTTGATAATAAACCCTATTAATTGATGAGATCGATTAGAAGACTAAATGGGTTAAAGTAGACCATAATTGGTGAGATGCAACAACCTTGATAAAATCCCTCTATTAAAATATTAAGTCAACATGGCCTTCCAATTTTGCCCTCGTTAAGGCCTCGATCAATACTATGTAGGTTCTACCAAAGCGAAGTACTAGTATTTATCTTGGTTAAACGCGAAGAATAAACAAGTGATATTCGCTGGTTAAAAAAATTGGTTAATGACTTAACTAGGTTACTCTAATAGGATTAGAAACCTAGAGGCAAGTAAACTGGATAAATCATAAGATGATTAGAACAAGAGTTGTTCACCAAATATTAGGAGTTACATATGATGTAATTAGCAAATGTTGCTTACCTAAATAACCATAATCTTAAGATTAAAGCCAAAGCTGACTTAAGAGGTGGTGAAATATGGATCCTTAACCTACTAGAAATACTTTTGAGAAAGTTTTTCCGAAATTAATATACGAGGGTTATTAATTTTGAAATAAAATTGTGGGAATATCATTTAATAAAGTCTTTCTAATGATTGATATAAAATTGGTAAATTTACTCACATGCATATTTAATTGTTGTAGATATATTATGGATGCAAACACTAGCACACTCTCATTGCGATCGGTCCTTGAGAAGGACAAATTGAATGGTTTGAATTTTCTTGATTGGTTCCGTAACTTGAGGATTGTCCTTAAACAAGAACAGAAATTATATGTCATTGAACAACCACTTCCTAATGAACCACCCGTTAATGCCTCGAGGACTGATAGAGATGCTTACAAGAAGTATCTCGATGACATGATAGATGTTGGATGTCTTATGCTTGCCACTATGAATCCTGAACTTCAGAAGCAACATGAGGACATGGTTGCTTATGATATGATCGAGCACCTGAAAGAACTTTATCAGGGACAAGCACGGCAAGAGAGGTTTGATATCTCTAAGGCCTTATTCCAATGTAAGTTGGCTGAAGGAAGCCCAGTAGGACCTCATGTCCTTAAGATGATTGGCTATATTGAAAGCCTGTCTAAGCTTGGGTTTCCATTGAGCCAAGAGTTGGCCACTGATGTTATTTTACAATTGTTTCCAGATAGCTACAGCCAGTTTGTCCTCAATTTCAATATGAATGAAATTGACAAGACTCTACCACAATTGCTCAGTATGTTACGAACTGCTGAAGGCAACTTGAAAAAGGTTGGACCCAAGCCCATACTGATGGTCCGTAATAACAAGGGCAAGGGAAAGGCCAAAGTTCAAACAAAGCCCAAGGGCAAAGGTAAGCCCAAATTTGGAAAAGGAAAGGCTGCACTGAAACCTAAAGGTGGGGTGTCTAAGGAAGGAAACTGTTTTCATTGTGGTGTGACTGGACATTGGAAACGGAACTGCCCTGCCTATCTTGAAGAAGTCAAGAAGGCTAAAGCAAGCGGAATGTCTGCTTCAGGTATTTATGTTATTGATATTAATTTATCAACTACTACTTCTTGGGTATTAGATACTGGTTGTGGTTCTCATATTTGTACTTCTGTATAGGGACTACAAAGGAGTAGGACTTTGGCTAGAGGAGATGTGGACCTACAAGTTGGAAATGGAGCAAAAGTTGCTGCATTAGCTGTGGGAACATATACTTTGTCTTTGCCTAGTGGACTTGATTTATGTTTAGAGGATTGTTATTTTGTGCCCAGTTTGACTAAAAACATTATTTCAATTTCTTGTTTAGACAAAATTGGTTTTGAGATAATTATTAAGAATAATTGTTGTTCATTTTATCTCAATAATGTTTTCTATGGTTCGGCACAATTGATTAATGGGTTCTATATTTTAGATCAAACGAATCCCATTTACAACATAAATACTAAAAAATCTAAAATAAATGACTCAAATCAAACTTATCTTTGGCATTGTCGTTTGGGCCACATAAGTGAGAAACGCATATCCAAACTCCATAGAGATGGTCTCTTGAATTCATTTGTTTTTGAACAATTTGAAGTATGTGAATCTTGCTTATTGGGAAAAATGACTAAATCTCCTTTTTCTGGAAAAGGTGAACGAGCTAGTGATTTATTGGGCCTAATACATTCTGATGTATGTGGACCAATAAATACACAGGCCAGAGGTGGATTTCACTACTTCATTACTTTCACTGATGATTTCAGTAGATATGGGTATGTTTATCTCATGCGCCATAAGTCTGAGTCCCTTGAAAAGTTCAAGGAATTTAAAAATGAAGTACAAAATCAACTAGGCAAAACTATCAAGTCACTTCGATCTGATCGAGGTGGAGAGTATTTGAGCCTAGAGTTTGATGATCTTTTGAAAGAATGTGGGATTGTCTCAGAACTTACTCCTCCTGGTACTCCTCAATGGAATGGAGTATCTGAGAGAAGAAATCGAACTTTGTTAGACATGGTTCGATCCATGATGAGTCATGCTGATCTACCGACTTCCTTTTGGGGACATGCACTTGAGACTGCTGCCTTCACACTAAATTGTGTTCCATCTAAATCGGTTCAAAAGACGCCATATGAGATGTGGACTGGGAAACGTCCTAGTATGTCCTTTATGAAAATTTGGGGTTGTGAAGCTTATGTTAAACTTCAGACGTCTACTAAGCTTGAACACAAATCTGAAAGGTGTATTTTTGTGGGGTATCCAAAAGAAACCAAAGGATATTATTTTTTTAATCCCACTGAGAACAAAATTTTTGTTGCTCGGACTGGTGTCTTCCTAGAGAAAGAATTTGCTTCTAGAAAAGGAAGTGGGAGAAAGATTGAACTTGAAGAAATTCAAGAATCACAAGATACTACTGAACCAGAGATTGAACAAAACCAAATTCCACAAGAAATTGAGGAACAAACAACTGCTATAGAAACACAACCACCGCGCAGATCTTTAAGAGAACGCCGTACACCTGAGAGATATGGATTTCTCATTACAACGCATGGTGACATTCTTCTTATAGATCAAGATGAGCCTAGGACTTATCAAGAAGCGGTGACAAGCCCAGACTCTGAGAAATGGCTTGAGGCCATGAGATCTGAGATGGATTCCATGTATGAAAACCAAGTATGGACTTTGATTGACCCACCCGAAGGGGTTAAACCTATAGGATGAAAATGGGTTTTCAAAAAGAAAATAGACATGGATGGTAATGTACAAACATACAAAGGGCGATTAGTCGCTAAAGGTTTTCGCCAAATTCATGGTGTTGACTATGATGAAACCTTTTCTCCTGTAGCTATGTTTAAATCCATCAGGATCTTGCTCGCCATAGCTGCATTTCATGATTATGAAATCTGGCAGATGGACGTCAAAACAGCTTTCCTTAACGGGAAACTTGAAGAGGATGTGTATATGATACAACCTGAAGGTTTTGTAAATCCAAAGGATGCTAGAAAGATATGTAAGCTACAAAGATCCATTTATCGAAGTTGGAATATTCGTTTTAACGATGCAATCAAAGAGTTTGGTTTTATCAAAATTGAAGATGAACCATGTGTTTACAAGAAAGTTAGTGGAAGCACTATCACATTCTTGGTACTATATGTGGATCACATACTTATCATGGGAAATGACATACCTACCTTGCAGTCTATTAAGACTTGGTTAAGAAGTTGTTTTTCTATGAAGGACTTGGGCGAAGCCACTTATATCTTAGGAGTCAAGATCTATAGAGATAGATCAAGACGACTACTAGGTCTAAGCTAAAGTACATACATAGATAAAATACTGAAAAGGTTCAGTATGGAAGAATCTAAAAGAGGATTCCTACCTATGAGACATGGTATTTCACTCTCGAAGGAAATGTGTCCTTCAACTCCACAAGAGAGAGAACGTATGAGTAAAATTCCATATGCTTCCGCTATTGGATCTATCATGTATGCTATGTTATGTACCCGTCCAGATGTCTCGTATGCCTTAAGTATGACGAGCAGGTATCAAGTAGATCCCGGTGAAGGTCACTGGACCATAGTCAAGAGTATCCTTAAGTACTTAAGAAGAACTAAGGATACGTTCCTATTATATGGAGGTGAGGAAGAGTTAAGTGTAAAAGGTTACACTGATGCCAGCTTCCAAACCGACAAGGATGATTCTCGATCGCAATCAGGTTTTGTGTTTTGCCTTAACGGTGGTGCTGTGAGCTGGAAGAGTTCAAAGTAAAGTACAGTAGCTGATTCTACAACAGAGGCCGAGTATATTGCAGCCAGTGAGGCAGCAAAAGAAGCAGTTTGGATCAAGAAGTTCATTACTGGACTAGGGGTTGTGCCTAGCATATCAGATGCTATAGAACTCCGATGTGATAACAATGGAGCTATTGCACAAGCTAAAGAACCCAGATCTCACCAGTGATCCAAACATATACTTAGACGCTACCATCTTATTCGAGAGATTATCGATCGAGGGGATGTAGAGATATGTAGAGTACCTTCAGATGATAACATCGCTGATCCCCTGACCAAGCCTCTGACACAGCAGAAGCATGATCGTCACACTAAGTCACTTGGTATTAGATATATGAGTGATTGGTCTTAGTGCTAGTGGGAGACTGTAAGAGTATGCCCAAAGATCAATCATGAGATGGTTGTAATAACATACTTAATTTACCATGTTTATTAATATAAAGTGTTGTCATTATTATTTCAGTTTTTCTTTCTGTGTGTATAGATAAACTGTTTTATAATAATGTCCTGAGAATAATATGATTATTCTTAAAAGATCATTAGTCGAGTATTATTGTTGACTAGGACAATAATAATGCATTAAGACTAACATGTAGTTGATTGATGATAAAGAGTTGTCATTGATATGGAGTGTCAAAATCAATGCATGAATATGTGTGTTAGAGAACAACATATTGGATTGACCCGCTATGAGTATGTTTCTTGGATTATTATGTAATTGTCACAACATTACTCATAGTGATTAATATGTATATGATCCTCAGACTTGAGATCATTATTATCCCAGCATCGTGAGTTGTATATTTTGATACAGTCAAACGTACACCGTAACAGGTTGTTCTATAAAGGCTGATGTTGGATATACCACAATCTATGTAGAGGGATATGGTTGATCAATAAAGGATAAGTCCCTCCTACATAATAGGAGTAATATCTTAGGCCACTTGATTGAGTGAGACTAGAAATGCATGGCCATGCTCAAATAAGTTGATATGAGATGTCATACTAATTTGTATATCATAGTCTACTCAAGATATCAAGAAACATGGGATGGACTATGCAAGTGTGACTATCCCATGACTTGTATCCATTCCAGAGATAAAGGACTTAAGGATTAATGCATGAAAGGTTAATCACGAAAGGTTATGTCAAATCATGACTTCTTGTAACTTAGGTAGCAATGATGCATTGCTAGATGCCACTCATTGTCTGTGACAATAGAATCGTTCTAGTATTACTGCTAACGTTGCAAGAACCTACAGGGACACACCCTATGGTTGAAATGAACGGAAATATAGTTGGTATTGTGCTTGGTTGTCACATAAATTAAATTAATCAAAGAATTAATTTAATTGGGCAATCAAATATTGAACATATTATATGTACAAGGATGTTGTACACATAATGATAACATAATTTTATTAATATATGAATTTGATTCATATATAAATTTAAATAAATATAGTTTACCGGAATCCTTATTATAATTAATGTAATTATAATTTTCAGATATAATTAATGTAATTATAATTTTCAGTTAAAAACTTTATTGTATTTATTTAATCTTGTAATACATTCAAGAGATACCAATTATAAAAGGCCCAATTAAGAGGATACCTATTATAAAAGGCCCAATGAGAAAGGCACCCATTATAAAAGGTATTAAAAGGAAACAAAACTCAACAGAAAACCCTAAGTGATTGCTTGTTAGGTCTAGCAGCCGTCAAGCAAATAAGCCTCCAAAACAGTTTTGGAGATTTCTTCCGTTCATAGTCAAACCGGGTGGATTACATAGAGGCCGACATCGGAAAAGGTTGAGGTTTGATTCAACAGTAGATCAAAACTCTTGTTGCCAAGGCGTCGCTGTCTACTCAGATTGAAGTTTTGGTAATTTCGAAACATTTATTTCACCCCGATTCGTTCCTCACACATGGATCCATGATTTGGATCGCCGGATCTAATTTTATTTTGCTGCGCCATGGGGTACCAGCGTTCCAACAAGAAATTATACAAAGCCCAACCCAATCATAGGTTTCCATCCGCTACACACCACCCTTACCTGCCAATCACACTATTGGGGATTTCTACAATCAACCCACACCGCTACACACCATCGATGGCAGTCATGCTGCAGTTAGCTGCACATCGTTAGATCATGGCAATAGCCATTGCAATAGATCATGGCAAAAAGCCACTACAACAGATCATGGCAAAAGCCACTACAATAGAATACTTCCCCTTTTATCAATTACCGAACCCCGTGCAATCACAGAAACCAGTAGACATGTTTATCATATTAAATCAACAGAACCATTCACTTTAGAATGACAGAGATCACTAACCTGGTGATTTGCCTTTACCCTCTTCGGGTTTTCAACAGCCATGTCGGTATTTCGGCATTTAACAGAATATAATAGATTTATAAGCATATACTAACAAACAATCTAAATGGTGTGAAAGGTTACACACATTATTAATGCGTAGGACTACCCTCTATGTCGATACCCTCGCTAAACAGATCTACTCCCTTCTATCTACAACCTTGCTCAAAATCCGAAAGAACGCGAAGATAAGGCTCTCCTATATTCAGCCAAGGGTTAGTGTTTTACCCGAATTATATATTTAAATTAATAGATCTCCTTACCTTGGAATCCCAAAAGTAATACGATCCGAGTGCTACTGAACTCTGCCTTAGAAATTTAAGCGATTGAATCCCCTTTCAAATCTCGAAATGCCGCAAATGAAAGAAAACACCCGATTAGTTAACCATATAGCCATTCGGCTAAGATCTCTAAAAGCCGAAAAAAGATTGAAATCTCGTGAATCAACTCTTACCTTTAGTTTTCTTCAAGATTCAACACAAGCAGACACCACAGAAGGAATTCGGCAATCACAAGAGATGAGATCTAGAGATTTCGGTTTTTAAGAAAATCCCGAAAAAGATGAACAAGAGGGAGATTTCAGCTAAAATACTTCAAAGAGAAAAGAAAGTAATTAGCAGAGGTTCGGCAGGTAATGAAACTTCAGAGGGTTTTGGCTAGAAGAAAAAGAAAAGAAAGTGAAGAGGGAAGTAGTGATTTCGGCTTTTGAAAGAGTGAAGATGAGGAAAGAAAGAAAAAGAACAAATGCTTAAGATGGCCTTTGAAATTTTGACACATCCCCTAGACTATACTAAACCGATTCCTCCCCGTGACTGAGTTTGATTTTCGGCCAACACTGCAACCACAAGATAGCTCCTATCCTTTTCCCTTATCTTAATCTATTAACTCCTCAAGAATAGCCCTAACTAGTACCAACTCCTCCCTCCTTTATCAGCATAATATCCATATAATAAAAATATTAAAAATCCCTAATTAATAGCCTTGTTGCCGTCCCCCCTTACTCCCTTTTAAGTGCCGAACTTGGCTCAATTACTTGGGCTTCAAGTGGCCAAAACTGGGCCTCCTCCCTTCCTTACCACTAACACCACTTCTAGCTCCATTATAGCGCCACTTACCTTTGGGCCACAAGCCCATTTTGTCATTTAAAACACAGATAACTACCTTTTAAAGTGCTAGAGTGCCTACGCAGAAATTGAGTCAAGGTCTCAGCCCATTTTTGAGCCCAATTTGCACCTCAAATTCTCAAATTAACATATTCAACTTACAACACACAAAATGCACAGGCCCATTAAGTCAGGATGTTACAGTTCTACCCCTTTAAAATAAATTTCGGCCTCGAAATTTACCGGATCAGAAAAGATTGGGATACTGCTGTCGTATAACATCTTCTGGCTCCCATGTCGCTTCCTCCATGCCGTGGTTCCGCTACAAAACCTTGACAAAATGGACGGACTTCCTCCTCAACACCTTTACGTCTCGATCCAAGATTTGCACTGGCTCCTCCTCAAAGGACAAGTTTGGCCTTACTTCAATTTCTTCCACTGGAAAAATGTGCGATGGATCAGAACGATAACATCTTAGCATCGAGACATGAAACACATCATGTATCCACTCCAACTCTGGAGGCAACTTCAGTCGATACGCCACTGGGCCCACACGTTCTAATACCCGATAAGGTCCAATAAACCGGGGGCTTAGCTTACCCTTCCGACCAAACCTCATTACATTCTTCCATGGTGATACTTTCAAAAAGACTTGGTCTCCCACTGCAAATTCCATCTCCTTTCGTTTTAAATCTGCATAAGATTTCTGTCGATCAGGCGCTTCTTTCAACCGAGCCCGTATTAACCTAATTTTCTCTTCCGTCTCCGACACTTGTTCTGGACCCAACACCTGGCGTTCACCCAACTCTATCCAACAAGTAGGGGTACGACATTTCCTTCCTTATAATGCTTCATAAGGCGCCATCTGAATACTAGATTGATAGCTGTTATTGTACGCAAATTCTGCCAAAGGTAGATACTCCTCCCAACTATCCCTAAAATCGATGATGCAACCCCTTAGCATATCCTCCAAAATTTGTATTACCCTCTCAAACTGACCATCAGTTTGCGGATGAAAAGTGGTACTAAAGTCTAACCTTGTTCCCATTGCCTGATGCAGAGCCTTCCAGAATCGTGACGTGAATCTAGGGTCTCTATCTGATATGATCGACACAGGTACACCATGCAGTCTCACAACCTCAGCCACGTACAGCTTGGCCAACCTTTATAGAGAATAATCCACACGAACCGGTATGAAGTGAGCAGACTTCGTCACCAATCCACAATCACCCAAATCGAATCCTTCTTAGTGGGCGTAAGAGGTAACCCACTAACAAAAACCATAGTAATTCTTTCTCATTTCCACTGCGAAACCTTTACCGGCTGCAACAACCCCGAAGGCAGCTGGTGTTTCGCCTTCACCTGCTGACACGTCAAACATTTACCCACGAATTTTGTTACTTCTCGCTTTAGACCTGGCCACCAGAATTGCTCTCGCAAATCCCGATACATCTTAACCCCTCCAGGATGCATAGCGTAATGACTACTATGCACCTCCTGAAGAATCATCTGCCTTAACTCCGCATCCTTTGGCATACAAACTTTCTTACGAAAACACAGGATTCCATCACCATTCAAACTATAGTCCTCTCCTTCACCACTTCGCACTTGCCGAAGTCGAGCACTCAAAGCATCATCTAGAAGTTGCTTCTCTTTGATCTGACTTGTCCACATAGGTCTTACTTGGAGTTCAGCTACGAAACTGCCATCCTCATACAGACTGAGATGAGCGAACATTGCCCTCAAATCCGCTATCGCCTTCCTACTCAACGTATCTACCACCACGTTAGCCTTACCCGGATGATATTCGATCAAACTGTCATAGTCCTTCAAGAGTTCAATCCACCTACGTTGCCTCAGATTCAACTCCTTCTGGGTAAGGATATACTTCAGGCTCTTATGGTCCGTGTAAATAACCGACTTCTCCCCATACAGGTAGTGCCTCCAAATCTTCAGAGCCAACACTACCGCCGCCAATTCCAAATCATGCGTAGGGTAGTTCAATTCATGCTGTCTTAACTGTCGGGACGCATACGCAACCACCTTTCCATCTTGCATCAACACACATCCTAAACCCGTGTGTGACACATCACAGTAGACGATAAATTCTTTTTCCGCCTCTGGCTGAATTAACACCGGTGCTTCTGTCAAAATTTTCTTCAGCTTCTCAAAACTCTCCAGTTGTTTGTCAGTCCAAACGAACGGTACTTCCTTCTTCAACAACTTAGTTAGAGGTGCCGCAATCAACGAGAACCCCTCAACAAACCTTCAGTAGTATCCTACCAATCCTAAGAAACTTCGAATCTCCGCCTCAGACTTCGGCGGTTTCTAATCCAACACAGCTTCTATCTTCCGAGGGTCAACTCTAATTCCCTCTGCAGAAACTACATGTCCCATGAAAGTTACTTCCCTTAGCCAGAACTCACACTTACTAAACTTAGCGAATAGTTGCTTCTCCCTCAGGACTTGCAACACCACACGAAGATGTGCATCATGCTCCTCTTCGGACTTGGAGTAAATCAGGATATCGTCAATGAACACCACGACAAACTGATCAAGGTATGCTTGGAACACCCGATTCATCATATCCATAAATACCGCTGGCGCATTCGTTAACCCGAACGGAATCACCAAAAATTCATAATGACCGTAGCGAGTTCGAAACGCAGTCTTATAAATGTCTCCTTCCTTTACCTTTAACTGATGATATCCCGATCTTAAGTCAATCTTAGAGAAAACCAAAACTCCTTTGAGCTGATCGAACAAGTAGTCGATTCTTGGCAGTGGGTACTTGTTCTTAATCGTTAACTTATTCAGTTGACGGTAGTCCATGCACATACGCATGGATCCGTCCTTCTTCTTCACAAATAGGATCGGTGCTCCCCACGAAGACACACTTGGTCGAATAAAACCACGATCCAACAGTGCCTGGATCTGAGCTTTGAGTTCCACCAGCTCTTTCGGCGCCATTCGGTAAGGAGCAATGGACATCGGAGCCATACCCGGAAGAAACTCTATTCCAAACTCCACTTCGCGATCCGGAGGTAATCCTGCCAGCTCCTCAGGAAAGACATCTACAAAATCCTTTACTGTCTTTACCCCATCGACAGTCACCTCCTTAGCGTCCAGAGCACTGATAAAAGCTAGAAATGCGTTGCATCCTTTCCGAATCATCTTAACAGCCTTCAATGCAGATACCATGTTGGACAAATAATTCCTTCCTTCTCCTAACACAACCACCTCCCCGCTTCCGGGGTATTTAACACCATGCGCTTCGTCTCACAATCCAACTTAGCACGATGTTTAGTCAACCAATCCATTCCTAAGATAAGATCAAACTATCCAAACGGTAATTCCATTAAGTCTGCCGGGAACACTACCCCTTGAGTCTCTAAAGGTACATCCTTAAATAGTTTGTCCACTACCCTAGATTGTCCTAAAGGACTAACCACAGTCATCTTCTTAGTGGTTGTTTTAGATTCTATACTTAGGGTCTCAGATACCGAACATGCAACATAGGAGTGGGTTGACCCAATATTAATCGAGGCAAGAAAAGGGTTATCAGCAATAATAAACGTACCGGTTATGACGTCTGGTGCGTCACCATCCTCCCGTCGACGAGCTGCATAAACTAAACTCGGCTGTCTCGTATCTACATTACCTGTACCCCTACCAGGTGCACCACGACCGCGACCAGCCCCATTTCCTCCTCTTCCTGAGCCACGACCCCTCGGTACTGGCTAACCACCTCTCCCAGCCTAATCAGACCCTCGTCCCGCAGGCTGTGCCTGATTCATCTGGGGACAGTCCTTAATCATATGCTCTGTGGATCCACACCTGAAGCATCCACCAATTTTCCTTCTGCACTCCCCATAATGTACCTTCCTGCACAAGTTACATGATCGATCCCGACTCTCAGTAGCAGTTGTCTGAGCATGAGCTGGCCCATCAGACCTAGGCTTTTTCTAAAAATTTTCAGATGATCTCGACGGCCCAAAATTCCTCTTATTCCTATTCCTATCCTTATCCTTATTCTATTTCTCAATCCGCTTAACCTCCTCAGATATCTTAGCTTTCTTAACCAAAACCGCAAAGTCCCTTTCCCGCTGTGGTGCTACTAATACCATCAGCTCATCCCTTAGACCATCCTCGAATCGTACGCAACGCTCATAATCAGTCTCCACAATCCCTCGAGCGTAACGGCTCAATCGCAGAAACTCTGCCTCGTATTCCGATATAGACTTACTTCCCTGTACCAAGTTCAGGAATGCCTTTCTCTGTGCATCCACATAGCTGGCCCCGATGTACTATCCTTGAAATGACTCCTTAAAGAAATCCCAGTCAATCGTTCTGCGGCAGTACCCTCCTTTACCGTGAGCCACCACTGATAAGCCTCGTCTCGAAGAAGAGACACAACCCCTTTCAACTTCTCCTCTACAGTGAAGTCAAGGTCATCCATTATACGCTCACTTGCCTCTAACCAATACTCAGCTGTATTAGGAGCTAAGCTAGAAACACCCCTAAACATCTCTGCTCCATTGGCTCGGAGTCGTTCTGACACATATTTCCGAGCTCCTGAACCCGTGCCTGCCCCAGCAACTCTTTCGAGGACCCACAACATCGCCTGAGATACCGCATCATCTCCGAGTGCCTGGTCCCGAAATTCTCCTTCCATAGTTGGCGGATCCGGCATCTCGTTTCCTGACCCGTGGCCAGACCCTACTGGCTCTGACACGGTCATCCTGCCACTACTGCGTCCACGCGGCGGATGTCCTCGACCCCTTGTACTCATTTTCCGATTGGCATTTATCTGATTAAAAATTTTATGAATTATTAGCTTTCTTCCATTGATTAACCACGAACAGTCTTATGAACAGTAGTTTAAGAGTAATTCTTTCGAATTCGAACCTATCTACAGTTTCAGTCTCAGGTTTACCTCCTAATCCTAGAAACCACATACATTCACACCTCAACATACATATCACATCCATAGAGTCACATTCACCACATAAGGGTATTTTCATCATTTCACTACCCAGGGGTTTTTCATAATTTTATCCTACATGGGTGTTTTGGAGGATTTGATTCTAAAAGAAGTAGTGGTATTTTGGTGTTTGTGGTGTTTGGTTGTTGTGATGTGTTGTACGTGTTTTTTTAAGAAATTCTGTTGACTTTGTAAATCGAGGTATTTCCGTAAATCTGGGGGTATATTTGCAAATCATGGCTATCTTGGTTATTTTTCAAAATAAGAGTATTTTGGTAATTTCGTGAAGTAGGGATATTTTGGTAATTTTGCAACTCGGGGTATTTCGGTAATTTTGCAAATTTTGATAATTTTCCAAATCAAGGGCGTTTTGAAAATTTTCAAATCAAGGGTGTTTTGGTAATTTTTTCAAATCAAGGGCCTTTTGGTAAAAAAATTTAAAACTAGGGGCATTTTGGTAATTTTTTAAAAAACTAGGGTGGTTGGTCCCTTTCGGGTTTTGATTAGAAACTTTTGGCCCGTTAACAAGTCCTCACGGTTAAGGTGAACAGTCACTACGCACCAGGTAGGATTCCAGCGAAGAGGAGGTGAGTCACTAGGACTGCTTAAGTACCAGGCTCTTCCAGATCCAATCCTAGACATGCGCATGCCTGTTGCCACACCCTAACCCAGCGACTTGTTCCTGGGTTTGTTTAGTGAAATTAAGTCTTATGAGATTTAGAAAGTTGTTTAAGCTAAGCCTAAAGTTCATCAAGTTCTAATTTAAATAGTCTACGTCCCACAAAGCCCATCAAGCCCACATATATATGTCACACAATAGTTTAGAATACTTACCTAGCGGACTTGGGTCGGAGACGCACGTGCCATGCCGAGAAACCCATCCTGCATCATTTATAAATATACATGTTTCAAAAACCCATTTTTAGAAAATTTTTTGAGCCCAAAACCCCAAAGCCGAGTTTTGAACCGGGCTCTGATACCAATTTGTAACACCCCAAACCAAGTCCAAACACCACGACCGGATCTGGCATGTCACTAAGAAGATTTTATAAAACATGTCGTGTTTTTGAAAAACATTTGTGGAGTTTAAACATTTATACCGGAAAACTTAATAATTTGATAGTTTATAAAATATATAAGTTTTCATTTAAATGCCTTAGTGAATGAAAACCCAAAATTTTGCCTTTGCTTTCTATTATTTTAGTACAAGCCCAAATTCCAATTCTACATATAATTCAAGTGTCTGAAAATAAGCCTAAAAACCCAAAATATAAAGTAAGTAGCCCGTGGCCTTATTACAACAAAATATAACCCAAACTAATCCAAAATATTAAATATAAATAAACAAAATAATCTCATGCATGGCCACCTTGCGTTCCTCTCCAGCCTGGTCCGATGCTCTACGTGTCTCCTGAAAAATGTTAAACAACGGGGTGAGTCATGAGACTCAGTGTGCAACCCTCGTGCACCATCAGACTGGGCCTTAGCCCCACAGAATAGATAATAAAATATAATATATCAGAAATTATACAAAGCCCAACCCAAACCTAGGTTTCCATTCGTTACACACCACCCTTACCTGCCAATCACACCATTGGGGATTTCTACAATCAACCTACACTGCTACACACCATCGATGGCAGTCATGCTGCAGTTAGCTGCACATCGTCAGATCATGGCAATAGCCACTGCAATAGATCATGGCAAAAAGCCACTACAATAGATCATGGCAAAAGCCACTACAACAGAATACTTCCCCTTTCATCAATTACCGAACCCCGTGCAATCACAGAAACCAGTATACATGTTTATCATATTAAATCAATAGAACCATTCACTTTAGAATGTCAGAGATCACTAACCTGGTGATTCGCCTTTACCCTCTTCGGGTTTTCAACAACCATGCCGGTATTTCGGCATTTAACAGAATATGATAGATTTATAAGCATATATTAACAAACAATCTAAATGGTGTGAAAGGTTACACACCTGATTAATGCGTAGGACTACCCTCTATCTCAATACCCTCGCTAAACAGATCTACTCCCTTCTATCTACAACCTTGCTCAAAAGCTAAAAGAACGTGAAGATAAGGCCTCTCCTATATTCGGCCAAGGGTTAGTGTTTTACCCGAATTATATGTTTAAATTAACAGATCTCCTTACATTGAAATCCCGAAAGTAATACGATCCGAGTGCTACTGAACTCTGCCTTACAAATCTAAGCGATTGAATCCCCCTTCAAATCCAGAAATGTCACAAATGAAAGAAAACACCCGATTAGTTAACCATATAGCCATTCGGCTAAGATCTCTAAAAGCCGAAAAAAGATTGAAATCTCACAAATCAACTCTTACCTTTAGTTTTCTTCAAGATTCGACACAAGCAGACACCACAGAAGGAATTCGGCAATCACAGGAGATGAGATCCAGAGATTTCAGTTTTTAAGAAAATCCCAAAAAAGATGAACAAGAGGGAGATTTCGGCTAAAATACTTGAAAGAGAAAAGAAAGTAATTAGTAGAGGTTCGGCAGGTAATGAAACTTCAGAGGGTTTCGACTAGAAGAAATAGAAAAGAAAGCGAAGAGGGAAGTAGTGATTTCGACTTTTGAAAGAGTGAAGATGAGGAAAGAAAGAAAAAGAACAAATGCTTAAGATGGCCTTTGAAATTTCGGCACATCCCCTAGACTATACTAAACCGATTCCCCCTTACTGAGTTTGATTTTCGGACAACACTGCAAGCACAAGATAGCTCCTATCCTTTTCCCTTATCTTAATCTATTAACTCCTCAAAAATAGCCCTAACTAGCACCAACTCCTCCCTCCTTTATCAGCATAATATCCACATAATAAAAATATTAAAAATCCCTAATTAATAGCCTTGTTGCCGTCCCCTCTTACTCCCCATTAAGTGCCAAACTTGGCCCAATTACTTGGGCTTCAAGCGGCCAAAACTGGGCCTCCTCCCTTCCTTACCACTGACGCCACTTCTAGCTCCATTATAGCGCCACTTACCTTTGGGCCACAAGCCCATTTTGTCATTTAAAACACAGATAACTACCTTTTAAAGTTCTAGAGTGCCTACACAGAAATTTAGTCAAGGCCTCAGCCCGTTTTTTGAGCCCAATTTGCACCTCAAATTCTCAAATTAACAAATTAAACTTACAACACACAAAATGCACAGGCCAATTAAATCAGGATGTTGCAAGCAACCTCCAAAGTTAGACCGAATCCATGATGTGTTTCACGTCTCGATGTTGAAGTGGTATCAGTCTGATCCATCTCACATTGTCTCTGTTGAGGAGATCGTGGTTAGACAAGACTTGACTTTTGAAGAGGAGCCGATTCATATTCTGGATCGAGATGTTAAGGTTCTGAGGAGGAAGTCCATTCCTCTAGTGAAGGTCCTGTGGCGGAATCATGGTATTGAGAAGGCCACGTGGAAACTTGAAGACTCAATGCGTCAGTAGTATCCTTATCTATTTTGATCAGGAAAATTTTGAGGTCTAAATTACTTTTAGGGGGTAGAATTGTAACGCCCTGATTAATTTGTTTTTGTTTCTTTAAATATCTATCACAAATCTGTATCTGCATTAGTGGTTAAGTGTTATGGGGGTGTGTGAGAGGTCCCAAGTTCAAGCCTTAGCTTTAGAAAAATTTTGTATTTTTTAGATCCAAGCCCTACCTTTATTCTGTGGGCTTATATTTAATTGTCAGTAATTCCATATCATAATGAGTCTGCTGGTTTGAGTGGTAAGGGTGTTGGTGTGTTGGAGGTCTGGTGTTCAAATCCCGGCACGAGTGTGGGTATTTCTTTTTGCTAAGTTCTGTGGTAGTGTTTTAATAGTGTTGGTATGCTGAGAAAGTTGGGATTATGGGGTAGTGGAAAGTTAGGTAATATCAAAATTATTTTATTTTATTTTGTTTCTCTCTTTCCTTTTCACGAAATTCTAACGTTTTCTTCTTTTTTTCCTCACCTTTATTCTTCCTTCTTCAATTTTTCGTGTTTGTCCTCTAATCTGTGTGGGGTTTGTCGTGGTTATTCTTCGCTACTACATGCTTAATCCTTTGTTCAATTGGTAAGTGACTTTTCAACCTCTAACTTTTTGGATTGGTATTAGTAACATTAGGTTATGGACTAAGTGGTGAATTCTGCATTTAGGAGAAGGTTGAGAAGCATGGAATCACGTTTCTTCAGCTTGATTCAAGATTGTGTTCGTTCTTGGTTGCGATAAGTCAGTTTTTGCGTACTTGGGTAAATCATGTTAGGTTCAATTTTTGGTTGCTAAAGGGGTTGGATATTCTAATGGTAGGTGCTAGTGGGCTCGGGAGTGATTTTACAGCAAAATCGAAATAGTTGTGTACTCGAAACGCAAAAAATGAGGTTTTGTCAAAAGCCAAAAATGGCCACTATCGACACCAAACGTGCTTGTGGCTAGCCGTGTGGATGGCCGTGTGCGAGACACGACCGTGGGGTCAACGAAAGCATGGCTGTACACAGCACATGGTCGTGTGGTGGCTTGGGTGTGGCCTCATAGGCCACACAGGCTAGGCCAAGTTTGGCATGTGGGCCCACACAAGCATGTCACATGGGCGTGTCGATTGTTGGGCCAGGCCGTGTGGGCTACACGGGCATGTGGGCCCATTTTTCTAAAATTCCCCCTAAGGTCTCACGGGTCGCTCCGATCATTTGTCGGCCTATTGTTGGGTCAGTAAGGGCTAATAAAACCTTAATTCGTATGCTATGATATTCTGATAGACTGATATAAGTAGAATACCAAATGTATGCCTGACTATACTTATGCATGTATATCTGTTATTTGTGTTAAGCATGTTGAGCATGTTTTATCCATCATTTCTATATTTGAATTTCTCAATCTGTTAAGCATGTTGAGCATTTTTTATCCATCATTTCTATATTATGTTAAGCCAAAATCATCATAAGCGACATCTCATAGCTATAATCAACAAATCAATATAAGCCAATACATTTGACTAATCACAACAACAACATCCATCATAGAAAAATTAAGCCCCTATACATGCCACTCACTTGGAAACATTTAACATAGATATGCCAATACTCCAAAGATAATGGCTCGATAGTGTGATGCTGCCTCCGACGATCTCCAACCCTGAGCTGACCTGACAAAACTAAAAGAAATGGAAAGGAGGGAGTAAGCTTTATGCTTTGTAAGCTCGTATGAAAATAATAAGCAATGCGATAACATGCTATTTTCATATTCTTTCTATTTATTCAAATTCCAATTAAGTTGTTTTCTTGAGTCACAGTCATTAAATCATTTATATCTAGAGCTACAAGACCCCAAATTAAAATCTGTTAATTTTCCATGAAACTAGACTCAGGTATCCTATTACCATAAAAGTTTCAAAATTTTTAATTCAGCCAATTAGTACAATTTATTCTTTAAACTCTCCCCTATTTCACCATTTGACTATTCTAAACTTTCTTCACTACGAATCAATTTTCTCCTCATACAGAATTCATATGACCCTTTTGTTTAGTTAATTTGAATATAGACTCATTCAGGGTTTCAAGCATATAAATTATATCCCATAATTATATTTGTACAATTTTTAATGATTTTTCCAAGGCAGAACAGGGGATCACGTAATCATTCTGAACCAGTCTCACAAAAATTTAAATATCTCAAATTATAAAAATTCTTTGTTTTATCTGTTTCCTTTATATGAAAATAGACTCAATAATCTTTAAATCAACATCTCATCCAACTTAAAATTCAATTTCTACCATTTTTGGTGATTTTTCAAAATCACATAACTGCAGTTATTTCAATCTATTTTACTTAAAATTTTACTCTCCCATGTTTTCTTCATATTACTTCCATATATGCACACATAACACCAAGCATGTTCAATACTAGCCACACAAATGAATAATAATCACCAATATTTATGAGTACTGACAATGGCGCTTACACCATATCAGCCTTACCACAATTTCAATCACGTATCACATATCAAACACATTATGCACATACACACATGGTCATGCACCCTTGCTCACACGTACATTTGCCAGATTTCTCAATTGGTCACATTCACACTTGCACTTAATCATAACATGATTGCACCAAACACTATTAGTAAGTTATCTCGTTGAACCCCTTCGGAAAACGCTCAATACTCGGTGGTCTTAGCACAAAGCTCCACCTAAACATAATTCGGCTTTCTTGTACACATGGTGAAGGTCCATTATCACCCATGTGACCTAGCCATTCCATCTCGTAGCTTTCTTGTCTACATGGCGTCCAACACTAGGAACCACTCATGTGACCTAGCTACTCATAACCCGTAACTTTCTTGTACACATGGTATACACACAGTATTACACATGTGACCTAGTCACATATGAAATTATTATCCCGTAGCTTTCTTGCACACATGGTGAAAGTCCCTTATCATCCATGTGGCCTAGCTACATATCAAAATTTTCCATCTCGTAGCTTTCTTATGCACACGATGAAGGTCCCTTATCACTCATGTGACCTAGCTACATATTGTCTGTATCTCTCGGTTTTTCGAAGGTTCAATCGAGAATTTCTCATTCCATACATTTTCATATTTTAGTTATCATCAATGATTTCCATAATATCTATCAAAATAATTATTGAACAAGTAAAATAATGCATTATTTACATATCAACTTTCCATTTCACATAATAACCATAGTCATAGAAAATACCTTTAAGCACAACATTTCAACCCATTTTCCATGTCACCTATGTCACCTTATATCATAAACATATTACTAAATCAATTTAGCAACATAATATACTAAACATGTAATTCAGAAAAATCAATTTAATACCAAAATTTAGGTTTCAAATATACATTACGACATTATTGCATCATTATTAACACACCAACTTACCTCGGATCTAGAAACGACAATTTACCAACTTTCCCGATTTTTGATTTTACTCCCGTTCTAGGTCCAAATCTCATCTTTTGGGATCTAAAACATCACATTTTACATATTTAATTAATGTACTACTCAAAACAGTCCCTAACTCAAACTTTGGTAAAATTACAATTTTGCCCCTAAACTTTTGCATAATTATGATTTTGCCCCTAGGCTCGAAAATTAAACTTCATCCCTTATTCTTATGTTTTATATAACATGCTGATCATTTTTTCCTTCTATGGAAACATCAAATTCTTGCTCTAACATGCACTTATGTACATTAGGTATTTTCGCTGATTATGTCGTTTTACTCATTTTCACTTAAAATCGCTTAGTAAAAGTTGTTTAACATAATTCTAAGCTTCATATTATACCATAAAACATCAAAATAAACACATTTCACCTAGGTTAAATTATTGCTAGAATAAGCTAAATCAAGTTACCAGGACTCTAAAAACGTAAAGAACATGAAAAACGAGGCTAGAATGGACTTACCATGAAGCTTGGAACGCTTGAAAACCCTATCCATGGCTTCCCACATGTTGAATTCAGCCTAAGCTTGAAGATGGACAAATTTGGCATTTAAATATTGTTTTTAATTCATTTAATTCACTAAATTACCAAAATGCCCCTTAAAAAATCTTTTAAAACATACCCATCCATGTCCATTTTTGTCCACCAACTTACCAATGGTCTAATTATCATTTAAGAACCTCCAATTTAAAATTTCATAACAATTGGATACCTCTAACATGTAGAACTCAACTTTTTCACTTTTTACAATTTAGTCCTTTTAACTAAATTGAGTGTCGAAACGTCAAAATTTTCAAATGAGATTTTCACGAAATCATTCCATGAAATTGTAGACCATAAAAATATAAATAAATTAAATTTCTCAACATCAAATTTATGGTCCCAAAACCATTGTTTCGACTAAGCCAAAAATCGGGCTATTACATTTTTCCCCCTTTAAGGATTTTCGTCCTCGAAAATCTTACCAAAAGAGTGGTTTAGTTCCTCATAATCTTTACTTTCTCATAAATAGTGCTAAAGAACTTTTATTTTTGTAACATCCCAAAATTGGGCCTAGTAGAATTGGGCCGATTGGGCCATGGGCTTTAGGAAAAATTTGTATGTCATCTAGTTATTTGTGTTAGCTCGGGTATGAATTTTTGTGTGCTTAGTATATTTGTGTGAAGGCTTGGAAATATTAGGAAGCTAGAATAAATTTTAGTATGGTTTATTTAATGAAGTGGATTAAGTGAGCTCAGCACTTAAGTTAATTTAAGTGTTAATTAAAGCACAAGAGGAGTAAGTGGCAAGTTGGTTAAGGCTCTTGAAAGGTTGCTTGAGGTTAGTGGTTCGAGTAGCATGTTTAGCATTTTGAGGTTTTTATTTCATGATAGCATTAATGGCCGGTCAACCTATGTTTATGATAGTGGACTAATAACTTTTGGTAAGTTGAATTTATTTTTAAGGAAAGCATGGGAAAAGGGATAAGATTCCTAAGGTTATGGAAGGATATCTTGAAGTTATGGTATTAAGAGGGGACAAAGGCATGAAGGGTGGAATGTGTTTTGGAAAGAAATCCTATGCCTTAATGCTTGAATGTGGACGGCAATGTGGCTAAGGGGGGATTTGACCGAATATGCTAGTTGTTGGTAAGGCTTAGGAGTTGTTTTGGTCTTTTCTAGCAATTGGTGCAAAAGTTTGCAAAACACTCTCTCTCAAACTCTTTTCTTTTTGGCCGAATTTTACCTTTTGATAAGCCTAATACTTTTTGACCATTTGGTCATTTTTGTTCAATATCTATTTTCTCCTTTTCATTCTCTCAAAACCAAAACCTTCATCAATATCTTGTTCTCCTATTTGTTTTGCTTAAACATCAAAAATCTCCTATACTCTCTTCTTGCCGAAACTCTATTTCTTTTCCATTATTTTCTTTTTGCCCCATAGCCGAATATACCTCTTTGTTGTGCCAAAAATCTTCTTCTCCTATCTTGATCAACTTTGGCCGAATATTGAAGGTAGCATAGATTTCCTCGGGACTTCTCTAGCAATCGGTTTTCGTAAGGTGGTAAGGGTTTATTTCAAAGGATTATTCTTTTAAGTTTTCATTTAAGCCGAAGGCTAATAACCTTAATGATGATGGTTGATTGTAGGAAAGTGAGGCCGATTCATTTAGGAGTGTGTTGGCTAGTGTTCGAAGGCTTTTGGGTAAGATTTTAGGTTCACAAGGAACCCTTCTCAATTATTTTGGTTTGGCCGAATAGGCCATGGCACTAATGACCATTTTTGGCCGAATATAGGGGCAAGAATACTTGTGTGGCCGTTTTGTTTATTCGGGATTTAGAACTCTTGTTGGTACCAGGTGTGTACATACACACCTTATAACTTTTTAATATGCTAAGTGTTATTTTATGCCTAATCGATTTATGTAGACATGGATGTAATACTATCATGGTATTAACAAAGATTCGGGTAAGTCCTTATTTGCTATGAGATTATTATTTGATGCTTTTGGGAAGCATGACACATTTGGTATGTGTATTATTGGATATATGGCAATGATAAATTTATTAATGATGTTAAATAAACCTTTCTGCATGATTTCGGTAAATATACATGATTGTTTTATATGGGTTGATGAGTGGAGGGGGCAGTGATATTCGTGTCGACGGACACCAGTGTTTTGGTAACACATTGTGACTACGGTCACCAGAGGTTTGGTACCTCCAGAGGTTTGGCACCTCATAGTGACTTGTCCCTGTGGTTAATTCCACCGTGGGTTGGCCCTACTTTGAGATATGGGATTGTCTGCCAGTGATTTGGTATCACACGATGGGTTGGCCCCATCATTCGATTTGTGTCTTCGGACACCAGAGATTTGGTATCTCCAGTGATTTGGCATCACAATTGTGACTATATGTCACCAGTGTTTTGGTAACACAATTTTGTCTTTGGACACCAGTGGTTTGGCACCACCAGTGGTTTGGTACCACACGGGGTAGAAAAAGGCGTTTTGATGGTTAGGTTGGGTGCATTTTAAACTTATGCATGTTAATTGGTTATGATTTGTGTATGTTATTGCACTAAACCGGGGAAGGGTTACACATTGAGTCTTGGTGACTCACCTTCTCCTTTAATTTTTCAGGTGACTCGTAGATCGCGGGTGAGGAGCCGGATGGACTCGAGGTGGCCATGCAGTGGAGATTTTTAATAAATGAATTTTGGATTTTATCTATCTTTCGTTTGGGTTTATGTTTCTTAATTGTAATAAGGCCTCCTAGAATGATTTTATTATTGCTGCATGTTTGAATGTTTGGTTTAAACTACTTGATGATGTTAAAACGGTTGCACATGTATTCTCAAATTAAACGCAAAATGTTTTAAAGTACCATCGGGTACATTTGAAATTTTTAAACAACTCGACTCAGCAAATATTTTAAGTTTGGTTTTTAACAAAGAAAATTTAAATTGAAAGGCATTTCGACTAATTTCAAAAATCGGTTTTAAAATGGTTTTCAAAATGTTTTCTCTGTAGCAAATCAAATTCGGTCATATTGTTTGGGCCTGGTTTGGGGTGTTACAAAATTGGTATCAGAGCCCAGTTCAAAGCTCGGCTGTGGGGTCCAAGGCCCAAAAATGTTTTTGGTAGGTTTTTTTTTGAAATATCTGGTTTTGAACAAGCATGGCACCGAGTCTCCGGCACCGATCTGCCCTGGTAAGTACCTTTAACTTTTTGTATGAATTATTTACTGTAGAAGGGTAGGAAGCATGGGACGTAGATAGTGATAAGTATTTTAAACTTTAGGACTAGTTTATCTCAAACAAAGACATAAGACTTTAATGGCCTAATTAAACAAACCTAGGACCAAGTCGCCGAGTTAGGGTGTGTAACCTTGGTGCGCATGTCTAGGATTGGATCCGGAAGAGCTTGGTACTTAAGCAGTCCTCGTGACTCACCTCCTCTTCGCGGGATTCCTACCTGGTGCGTAGCTTCGGTTCACCCTAACCAAGAGGACTCGGTCATAGGCAAAACCCTAAATAAAACCCGAAAGGGACTAGCCATGTTTTAAGAAAAACTTCGATTTTAAAATCACTAAATTATCTCTTTTTGATAATAGGACAAATTTATCTTCAAAAATTTTCAAACAATCTCGGTTTACCAAAATTTACCAAAATGCCCCTAGTGGCAAAATTACGAAAATACCCTTGGTTTCTAAAATTTCCATATTACCCCAAATTTTATCAAACTTTTATTTTACAAAAGTACTCAAAAATGTTGTATTTCAAAATAATACCTTGACTTTGGAAATTTACAAAATTACCCCTGATTGACAAAATTACCAAAATACCCCTGGTTTTCAAAATTCTGTCATATCTTCAAATTGAGAAACTCTCAAAAATATTCCTCAGTTTTAGAAATTTCAAAATATCTCGATTTATTAAAGTTTTCAAATTTCTTCGGTTATTTACGAAAATGCCTTGTAGGAAAATGATGAAAATACCCTTGGGATAGAAACGGACAGAAATGCCCGAAGAGGGAATAAGTATGAAAGGTATTAGGGAATGGATGTATTTTTCTGTGTAATTAGGATAGAAGACTTAAAACTTTGTTTGATCGAAAGAATCTCTATTAAATTCTTCATAAAATTTCTTCGCGGATAATCAAGTGAAACATGTACTAATCCATAAAAATCTCCTAATCTGATTAAAGCGCGATAGTTAGAATGAGCTCTCGAGTTCGTGGTCGTCATGGTCATGGTAAAGGCCGATTGTGCTAGGGCTAGATCTTCGGTACCGAGGCATATTTTCGAAATGGAGGCGTTAGCATCGCTAGTGCTTGAGACGGGGTCTCATGATCGAATTTGGATTGATGAGCTGACTCAGTTAGTTAAAGAAGTTTTGGAGAAGAATATAGATCACGGTTCTCTAGGGTCACAATTTCATTTTGTAAAATCACGGTATGTATTGGCTTGCGATTACTGTGGAAGGTGTCATCCGGGAGTATATTGGAGGAGGGTTGAAGCATGTTTGAGATGCGGGTCTAAGGAGCATAAGGCTCGGGATTGTTTCCTCACTCTCAAGTCAGGTATGTTTTCGTTAGAAGTGATGGCTGAATGTAGGAAAATTGTTGGTATAAGTGTAAGTGTTAAATAACAGGTTTGCTAGTGTGAATTAGATGTTTGGTTGTGGGATTAAGGATTCAAGATTTTGTTAAAAAGTACATTGTGGTTTTATTAAGATCAGAGTGCGCAGCAGGAGCGTAGTGTGGCGAGATAGGAGGTACGACTGTGAGCTAGTTGGAAATTTCGAGGACGAAATTTCTTTAAGGAGGGTAGAATTGTAACATCCCAAAATTGGGCCTAGTAGAATTGGGCCGATTGGGCCATGGGCTTTAGGAAAAATTTGTATGTCATCTAGTTATTTGTGTTAGCTCGGGTATGAATTTTTGTGTGCTTAGTATATTTGTGTGAAGGCTTGGAAATATTAGGAAGCTAGAATAAATTTTAGTATGGTTTATTTAATGAAGTGGATTAAGTGAGCTTAGCACTTAAGTTAATTTAAGTGTTAATTAAAGCACAAGAGAAGTAAGTGGCAAGTTGGTTAAGGCTCTTGAAAGGTTGCTTGAGGTTAGTGGTTCAAGTAGCATGTTTAGCATTTTGAGGTTTTTATTTCATGATAGCATTAATGGCCGGTCAACCTATGTTTATGATAGTGGACTTATAACTTTTGGTAAGTTGAATTTATTTTTAAGGAAAGCATGGGAAAAGGGATAAGATTCCTAAGGTTATGGAAGGATATCTTGAAGTTATGGTATTAAGAGGGGACAAAGGCATGAAGGGTGGAATGTGTTTTGGAAAGAAATCCTCTTCCTTAATGCTTGAATGTGGACGGCAATGTGGCTAAGGGGGGGATTTGACCGAATATGCTAGTTGTTGGTCAGGCTTAGGAGTTGTTTTGGTCATTTCTAGCAATTGGTGCAAAAGTTTGCAAAACACTCTCTCTCAAAGTCTTTTCTTTTTGGCCGAATTTTACCTTTTGATAAGCCTAATACTTTTTGACCATTTGGTCATTTTTGTTCAATATCTATTTTCTCCTTTTCATTCTCTCAAAACCAAAACCTTCATCAATATCTTGTTCTCCTATTTGTTTTTCTTAAACATAAAAAATCTCCTATACTCTCTTCTTGCCGAAACTCTATTTCTTTTCCATTATTTTCTTTTTGTCCCATAGCCGAATATACCTCTTTGTTGTGCCAAAAATCTTCTTCTCCTATCTTGATCAACTTTGGCCGAATATTGAAGGTAGCATAGATTTCCTCGGGACTTCTCTAGCAATCAGTTTTGGTAAGGTGGTAAGGGTTTATTTCAAAGGATTATTCTTTTAAGTTTTCATTTAAGCCGAAGGCTAATAACCTTAATGATGATGGTTGATTGTAGGAAAGTGAGGCCGATTCATTTAGGAGTGTGTTGGCTAGTGTTCGAAGGCTTTTGGGTAAGATTTTAGGTTCACAAGGAACCCTTCTCAATTATTTTGGTTTGGCCGAATAGGCCATGGCACTAATGACCATTTTTGGCCGAATATAGGGGCAAGAATACTTGTGTGGCCGATTTGTTTATTCGGGATTTAGAACTCTTGTTGGTACCAGGTGTGTACATACACACCTTATAACTTTTTAATATGCTAAGTGTTATTTTATGCCTAATCGATTTATGTAGACATGGATGTAATACTATCATGGTATTAACAAAGATTCGGGTAAGTCCTTATTTGCTATGAGATTATTATTTGATGCTTTTGGGAAGCATGACACATTTGGTATGTGTATTATTGGATATATGGCAATGATAAATTTATTAATGATGTTAAATAAACCTTTCTGCATGATTTCGGTAAATATACATGATTGTTTGATATGGGTTGATGAGTGGAGAGGGCAGTGATATTCGTGTCGACGGACACCAGTGTTTTGGTAACACATTGTGACTACGGTCACCAGAGGTTTGGTACCTCCAGAGGTTTGGCACCTCATAGCGACTTGTCCCTGTGGTTAATTCCACCGTGGGTTGGCCCTACTTTGAGATATGGGATTGTCTGCCAGTGATTTGGTATCACACGATGGGTTGGCCCCATCATTCGATTTGTGTCTTCGGACACCAGAGATTTGGTATCTCCAGTGATTTGGCATCACAATTGTGACTATATGTCACCAGTGTTTTGGTAACACAATTTTGTCTTTGGACACCAGTGGTTTGGCACCACCAGTGGTTTGGTACCACGGGGTAGAAAAAGGCGTTTGGATGGTTAGGTTGGGTGCATTTTAAACTTATGCATGTTAATTGGTTATGATTTGTGTATGTTATTGCACTAAACCGGGGAAGGGTTACACATTGAGTCTTGGTGACTCACCTTCTCCTTTAATTTTTCAGGTGACTCGTAGATCGCGGGTGAGGAGCCGGATGGACTCGAGGTGGCCATGCAGTGGAGATTTTTAATAAATGAATTTTGGATTTTATCTATCTTTCGTTTGGGTTTATGTTGCTTAATTGTAATAAGGCCTCCTAGAATGATTTTATTATTGCTGCATGTTTGAATGTTTGGTTTAAACTACTTGATGATGTTAAAACAGTTGCACATGTTTTCTCAAATTAAACGCAAAATGTTTTAAAGTACCATCGGGTACATTTGAAATTTTTAAACAACTCGACTCAGCAAATATTTTAAGTTTGGTTTTTAACAAAGAAAATTTAAATTGAAAGGCATTTCGACTAATTTCAAAAATCGGTTTTAAAATGGTTTTCAAAATGTTTTCTCTGTAGCAAATCAAATTCGGTCATATTGTTTGGGCCGGGTTTGGGGTGTTACAATTTTAGCCTTCATTAAAATCCAGGGTCTTATTTAGCTTTCCCAATAACTCGTAATATATAAAAATCTGGATCTCAATCCAATTTAACCTCTGATCATGTTCACAATCATCCTATAGCTGAACCCTTTGGTATCATACTTGTGAACTTATTAAATATGAATCTCGAAAAATTCCTTCACAAAACACCACTCTGGTAAGGGGGTGGGGTCGTAAGATCCCAGGCTCGTCTCTCATACACATGTACATGTGAAACTATTTCATCATTATAGTTATATAACTCAGTTCAATCAATTTAGCACATTTATTTAAGCTATGCGAGTTTTCCAATCATACTTATTCAAACAAGCATACGTGGACATTTGTTCTATCAATATTTATGATAAGTCACCCAAACATATGCATTCGTTCAAGTAAATCAATCATATGCATCACGGAATCATCATTTAAACATATGTAAGCTCATCATAGTATAATCCTTTATTCACATTTTTGTGAATTTATATTTATCACATTCACTTAATCAAGTAAGTCAAGTGTACAACATCATATGGACATCAAACAAGCATGGGTATTCAACGCAACATGAATTTCCATCTCACATGTTATCACGTATATCATGAACTTTTATTCATAATTTTCTGAATCCATGCTTATCATGACTATACTTTACCCGAATACCTTAGTATAACATTTAACATGGTTGGTGTAGCTCGATTGGAGAGTACCTCTGTCCAAACAAAATGGCTCTCATTTGCGTCAGGAGACATCACACTATCACAGATTGGTGGCATGTATAGCTAGACTCTCATTCATGCTAGGTTAGTCTGAGAATCGACTAAACCATAGCTCTGATACCACTAAATGTAACACCCCTCACCCGTGTCCAACTCCAGGAGAGGGTTCGAGGTGTTACTGGACTTAAACATTCACAATCATACAAAACTGGGTTACCAAATTTCGCCCAAAATTAAAACTTTTCAAAGACATGCATATCGTCCCTTATACAGGCCTTCGAAGCCTATAACATACATCGGGGTGGTTCAGGACTAAACTGAGAACTTTGAAAATCTTTGGACAACTTAACCAGTTTTCTTGCTTTGGAGAGTCACACGCTCTTGTAACTCTCTGATTTTGACGTCAGCAACCATTTAAGGGCACACGTCCATGGCCAGAGGTCGTGTCCTCCACACGACTGAGACACACGGCCGTGTCTCTACCCGTGTGGTCAAGACTTAGGATAACTTCCAAGCCTTTTTGTCATCTTTACATGCACACACATACATTTGACCTTGTCATCTATTTAATCACTTATATCACATAATATGACATTAACACATACCATGGACAAATAGGCTTACAAGCCAAAATCATCATAAGCCACATCTCATGGTTATAATCAACAAATCAATATAAGCCAATACATTTGACTAATCACAACAACATCCATCATAGAAAAATTAAGTCCCTATACATGCCACTCACTTGAAAACATTTAACATACATATGCCAATACTCCAAGGATAATGGCTCGATAGTGTGATGCTGCCTTCGACCATCTCCAACCCTGATCTGACCTGACAAAACTAAAAGAAATGGAAAAGAGGGAGTAAGCTTTACGCTTAGTAAGATCGTATGAAAATAATAAGCAATGCGATAGCATGCTATTTTCATATTCTTTCTATTTATTCAAATTCCAGTTAAGTTGTTTTCTTGAGTCATAGTCATTAAATTATTTATATCTAGAGCTACGGGACTCAAAATTAAAATCCGTTAATTTTCCAAGAAACTAGACTCCCATATCCTATTACCACAAAATTTTCAGAATTTTTGATTCAGCTAATTAGTACAGTTTATTCTTTAAAGTCTCCCCTATTTCACTGTCTGACTATTCTAACCTTTCTTCAATACGAATCAATTTTCTCCTTGTACAGAGTTAATATGACCTTCTTGTTTAGTTAATTTGAATATACACTCATTCAGGGTTTCAGCCATATAAATTATATCCCATAATTATTTTTGTACAATTTTTAATGATTTTTTCCAAAGAGAACAGAGGATCACATTATCATTCTGAATCAGTCCCACAAAATTTAAATATCTCAAATTGTAAAAATCCTTTGTTTGCTCTGTTTCTTTTATATGAAAATAGACTCAATAAGCTTTAAATAAATATCTCATCCAACATATAATTCAATTTCTACTATTTTTTGTGATTTTTCAAAATTATGTAACTACTACTGTTTCAATCTCTTTTACTGAAAAGTTTACTCTCCCATGTTTTCTTTATATTACTTCCATATATGCACACATAACACCAAGCATGTTCAATACTAACCATACAAATGAATAAACATCACCAATATTTATGAGTACTCATAATGGCGTTTACACCATATTAGCCTTACCACAATTTCAATCACGTCTCACATATCAAACACATTATGCACATACACAAATGGTCACATGCACCATTGCTCACACGTACATTTGCCACATTTCTCAATTGGTCATATTCACACCTGCACTTAATCATTACATGATCGCACCAATCACCATTAGTAAGTTATCTCGTTGAACCCCTTCGAAAAATGCCCAATACTCGGTGTGTAACACCCCAAACCCGGCCTAGACATTATGACTGGATCCAGCATGTCACATAGAATGGTTGTTTAAAAACTTGCGCGTTCGTTGAAAAGTTCGTATTCTTTTTGAAACTCCAAGCTTTATTGTTTGTGAAAAACCTGATTTGCTTTTATGATTTTCTTGTAAAACGTTATTATTATTAATATTTTTCCCAAAAACTTGTTTATAGCAGAAATTAGATTCAGTGATTTGCGAAGATGTGATATTTTGAAAACAATTATTGTCGTTTTTAGGAAACCACGTATTTATAAATTTAGCAGTTATTAATGAAAACTTAAAGAAAAAAAACCAACGGCCTTATTACAAAATATTAATCCCCAAAAAAATAAGACTAAAATAAAGCAAAACGAAAATTTACTAAGTTCACGAGAATTGTTCTCGATGTATGGCCACCACAGAGTCCTCCACAGCTCCAAATCCACTAATGCTGGGGATCACCTGCAAGATTAAAGCAGAGGGGTAAGTTACGAGAACTCAGTGTGTAATCCCCTAATCATTCATTAACTGGGCCCGAGCCCATACGGATACAGACTGGGCCGAAGCCCATACAGAAGCAGACTGGGCTGAAGCCCAATTCAGTACAATCTGGGCCTTAGCCCTATTAACATGATAAAGCAGATAACACATGCAGCCCAACCTAATAATCCATCCGCTACACACCACCCGTACCAGCCCAACACACATGTGGGGATCAAGTCAACCCACCCCGTCCTACACACCAAGATCGTAGCCGAGCTGCCAGAATATAAGTGGCTTTAAGTCGTCGGTAGGTCCACAGTCGTCTCAAGCAGCCCGTGTGACCCTAAAAGTCAAATAGATGGGTCCATAGTCATCTCGGGAGACCCGTGCAACCCTAAAAGTCAAATCGGTGGGTCCACAGTCGTCTCAGGAGATGCGTGCGACCCTAAAAGTCAAATCAGTGGGCCTACAGTAGTCTTAGGTGACTCGTACGACCCTAAAAGTCAAATCGGTGGGTCCACAGTCGTCTCGAGTGACCTGTGCGACTCTAAAAGATCTATCACTTCCTCCAATTACATAATCCCAATACCATGCAGGATGCCATGTATGCAAAGCACATATCAAATGATGTATGAAATAAATTACCATCATAAGTATTTAAACAGAGTACACAATCATACTAATCACAGTCAAATCGGTCATATCATAGCACAAGCCAATCATTTACCTACAAGGGCAAATCAGTCATTTTATCCTGTAAGGGTATTCCGGTAATCCTACCCTTCGGGGGTAGTTCTGTAATTCTACTCATAACTAATTCCTGTATGTAGTGCATCTCAAACATAATCAATCCTACAATTAACACATACAACGCTAGTACTACCATGAGGGTACAGGGGTCATTTTTTTTGTTTAGGGGTACAACGGTAATTTCACCCCTTGGGGGTATTTCGGTAATTTCACAAACTAAGGGTATTTCAGTAATTTTGCAAACTGGGGTATTTCGGTAATTTTGCAAACCAGGGGTATTTCGATAATTTTGCAAACCTAGGGTATCTCAATAATTTTGTAAATCGGGGGCATTTCGGTAATTTGTAAATTAAGGATATTTCAGAAATTTTGCAAACTGGGGGTATTTCGATAATTTTGCAAACTAGGGGTATTTCAGTAATTTTGCAAACTCAAGGTATCTCAATAATTTTGTAAATCGAGGGCATTTCGGTAATTTGTAAATCAAGGGTATTTCAGTAATTTTGTAAACCGGGGGTATTTCGGTAATTTTGCAAACTAGGGTTATTTCAGTAATGTTACAAACTAGGGGCATTTCGATAATTTGTAAATTAAAGGTATTTCGGTAATTTTGTAAATCATGGGTATTTCGGTAATTTTGTAAAATAGGGGTATTTCGGTAATTTTGCAAACCAGGGGTATCTCGATAATTTTTTAAATCGAGGGCATTTCGGTAATTTGTAAATTATGGGTATTTCAATAATTTCGCAAACCGGGGGTATCTCAATAATTTTGTAAATCAAGGGCATTTCGGTAATTTTTAAATCAAGGGTATTTCAGTAATTTCGCAAAACCCGGAAGGGGGTATTTTAGTAATTTTATAATCCAGAGGTATTTTGGTAATTTGAAAACCAAGGGTATTCCAGTAATTTCATAAATCAAGGTATTCTAAACAGAGATAACGATACGAATGGGCCTAGGGCCCATTCTCGACCCAAATGGACCCACATGTTTGTGTGGCCCATTTAACCCAAATCTAGCCACATATATGAGATTCAAATAGACCAGTTCAATATCTACTACACAATCATACAACTTATTCATATGGGCCTACGGGCCCATTAGGCCCACTTGGCCCATTTCGGCCCATCGTGGCCCAAATAGCATCAACCCACAAGAATACTTATGGTGGCCTAACCTATCGTGTCGAAGCTCACACCCGTGCATTCGCCTGCTCGTGTGGCTACCATGGTCGTGTGACTGGCATTTCGGCATTTGCCGCTCTACAGCTAGAGTAGAGCGAAATCCACACTTGATAGGAGTCTGAAGCTAATCCGCACTCCGAATGCTCCTATGCCCAAATGCCCACCGAGGTATGCTTCCTCTCCTCATAGACAGCTCCATTTAGAGCCAGCTTCTCACCTTCCCTCTTGCTAGCTTTCCGATGTGGGATCCCTCCTTCAGTAGAGTTTAAGTCCAACACAACTGTGCCCGTCCAATCCGCAAAATAAATACTCCCTTACTTGTCATGAGATTCGAACCCAGGCTCCCCTGTAGCATAATCCACGCTGCTAGCCACTTTATCAACTAGCTCTGTAACACCCTGGTTTAGGGGCTATGCAATTTGAGTATAGTTCAGGTGTTGGTAGGTTGTTGGCTGTGTTTGGAGGTGTTTTAGAGGTTTTGAGAATGCTCGGCTAAAAGGGGAAGACTTTGGAAAATTTTAGATTTTTAGTGTAAAAAAGGGAGACTGGGCAGGAAGGCCTTAAAAATAAAATTGTGGAGTTTAGGATGCAAGAAAGGCATTGGCAAAGTGGCGTGGAGGCGCTGCTTGGGGGCTTTGGAAGGTAACGCCTAAGGGAGCAAGGGTTCGAGTTGCTGGGGTAGCAATGTTGTTTTATTTTTGCGTCAAGGGACTGGGCTAAGTAGGCCTTAAAAATAAAATGGGCAGGATTGATGGACATGGAAGTCCAGTGGCAAAGTGGCACTCATGCGCCACTTAGGCGCTGGAGGGGAGAGAGGTCGTGGTTTCGAGGGCCTGGAGCGGCATTTTGGAGTTTTATTTTTGTTGTGCGGTTATGGGCTGGCGTAGGAAGGATTTAAAAATAATTGTTGGGGGTTTTTAGCATGAAATTCAATGAGGCCGAGTGGCCTGGGCGTTGGGGGAAAGGTCAGCAGCAGCATGGTGTCCCAGGTTCGAACCCAAGGCTGTGCAATTGGAGTTTTTTTTTTATTTCTTTTTGGGCAGCAAATTGAAGGTGGGACGGCACATGGAGCTTCATTGGATAAGGATTAAACTAAGGTTGTTTAATCACTTTTGAATTCGGCTGGTAGGAGGTGATAAACATGTGTTTAGTTTTTATTTTAAATAATTATGGGATTATTATTTTATTAAGGATAATTATTATTTATTTTTACTTGGATAAGTGGGATAATAGTGGAACAATTCAAATTGTTTTTGAATTGAACTAATTCAATTAGTTTGAATTAGTATGAGATGGCCGAATCTTGGGTTCTTCATTCGGGTTAGTGGCCGAATTTTATAAATAGGGGAACACCCTTTTTCATTTTTTTTTCTCCTTTTAATTGCTAGTGCCGAAATTATTCTTTTAGTTTCTTGATCAAAAACTAGTAGTTGTGTCTCCTAAATTTTGCTAATAGCCGAATGTCCACTTGAACCCCCTAAACCTTATGTTTTGTCTACTTCTATTTCTTTCGATCTTTAGCCGAATATTCCATCTTGTTTTAGAAGCCTAGCCGAAACCTTCAGCCTCTCTACCTTCTCTCTTTTTCGCCAAGATTGAAGCCGAATCTGTGAAGTGAGGTGTTGTCGACATCTAAAGCTTGTGGGTAAGTGTTTTAGTTACTTGTTTTAATGGCCAAAACCGAATGGCTGGCCTTAGTGTGGGTTGGCCGAATGCTCTATAGACTATAAGTGATGTGTTTTGCTTGTTTGTAGCCAGCGCCAAGGAGTCTAAAGGAAAGTCTCGAATTGTTTGAACTCATCAAGGTAAGGGGTGGTAAGGTATTCGGCCAAAGGGGCCTTTCCATGGATTTTTGTATGGCCGATTCTAATAGTCTTGTAACAGGGATTTTCGGCAATTCCATTGGTGTTTCGGGATTCAAGTAAAAGGGGTAAGTGGTTTGATTTTCGGCCTTAGACTAATATAGGTGGTTATGTGTTGACCGAAGGTTGACTATGGTCTTTTTAGGGGCATATCGACAAGAGCAAAGGGAAGCCTTCGGGATCTCAGATTATTTCGGTAAGGATATTAGTAAGTGACTTAGACTCGTTAATAAGTAGATTATGACTTGTTGATTAATCGTGTGGTTCTGATTAAGTGACTTTCGATGGAGACCAATACCAGTCAAGGAGGGCAAGAGAAAGCTCCTATCCCGAAGTTTAAGAAAAGAGCCGTCTCGGCAGTTCGGGATTGGCCACTGGGGTGTGGACGTACAGCAGAAAACGTTAGGCAAATATCCGTAGTCTCACTAAACGATAGCGTCGGGATCGAGGGTTTAGAGCTTCAGGTCATAAGGTGTGTAGTTAGCCATTGTTTCCAGGATTTGCGTGATATTTGCCTATTTTATATGTTTGCTAACAAGTGCAGTTAAATGTGAAAATGGTACCCTTAAGGGGTATGACGATGACCAGGTTAGTGGCAAACTTGTTACTATGTGATCACTGATTTAAATATGATTGTATGCCTATATTTGTGTGAAAGACATGCTCATGCATCACCTTGTTATTATATCACGTTACATGTGCATGGGTGGGTTTTTGAAAGAAGGTACGGGTGTACTTCGAGTACGTGGTTGATGTCAGCTTTGTGCTACATCGTGGATTGGCGCTGACTGAGGTCGCGTTGTGGATCTTTGCGATTTAGTTCACGTGGTTACCTTGATTGATATCGGCTTTATGCCATATCGTGGCTTGATGGATTGCTGTGTGCTCCATCGTGGTTTGATGTTAGCTATACGCTACATCGTGGATGGCATTGGTTGCCTTTTTGGAGGGAAAAGGAGAGGGTGACTCGGTAGTCCCCTGGTGTGTGGTAGGCTGGATAAGGGGGTGTGTAGCGGATGGACCTTAGGATTGGGTTGGGTTTCATGTTGCATTGTTCTGATAAGAAATGATATGGAAATGGGCCAAGCCCAATATGACATGTGGAAAGGTATGTTTTGAGAACATACGTGGAAATGGGCCAGGCCCAGTGATCAGTGAATTAATAAGAAAAGGGCCTAGCCCAGTGCTTGAATATGATTTGATTGTGGGCTAAGCCCAGATTGTGGTAATGTTTAAATGATTATATTTACATGCTGCATTTGATATTTGGGTTGATTTGTGGCTAGCATGTGGGTGGATATCAGTGGTTTAATTACACACTGAGTCTGTATGACTCACCCAATTATTTATCCAACATCGCAGGTGACATGCTGATCGGACCGGGTTGGAGTGGATACAAAGGTGGCCATGCAGAAGTAGATTTTATGCAGTAGATGTTTTATTTAATTATTTTATATTATCAGTTTTTGGGTATTTATTTGATGTAATAAAGGCCACTTTTATTTAAAGTATTCTATTTACGATTATTGAAGCTTATATTATACTTAGATATATTTTCTTCAAATGATTTATATTATAATAAAATATAATAAAGTTTTAATTCACATATTTTATATCAAGCTTAGTTTATTATTTGCAATGGACACACTTTCCAAGTTTAATAAAATTTTCAAGTTTTATTCTAAAGTCAAAGATTTTTCAAACGGTTTCCGCAGTGGCATAACCAGATCCGGTCAGGACTTGTGGGCCGGGTTTGGGGGTGTTACAAGCTCCTTGTTATCTTAAAACATGCGCAACTAAATATAAGTCTATTGCCAAAGTCTAAAGTCCATTTAAAAAGAAAATCAAAATGCAAGCACCAAGACTTGAACCTTGGACCTCTTGCTTCCTTGTGGCGTCATTCCCTTGTCTCTTATGTGGCGTCATTTGCAACTAGACCACAACTCCTTTTGTATCATTTTTCGCTACATTTTATTCTTAAAGCCTACCTACTAACTCCCAGGGTTTTATTCACCTAAAACCAAAATTTTCCTAAAGCCCAAGTTAGATCCCGGGACTTCATGGAAGCCCCCTAACCTTCCAAAATCACTCACCTAATAGGTCCAACTTGCATTAGTGTCGTTCTCTTATTCTCAACAATTTTAAATGCTCCCATGGCCAAGGCCCAATGGGCCCAATTCTGCTAGGCCCAAATTTGGGTCGTTACAAATCTACCCCATTAAAGAAATTTCGTCCTCGAAATTTCCAACTATATATCAGCCGCACAATACAAGTTACCTCACTACGCTTCCCTGTGCACTCTCATCCCAATAACACTACAACACTTCTAACTTAATCTTGAAACCTCTTACACACAATCAACCATCTAACCAAATAAACAAACAAATTTTTATCACACATGCATAAAATTTCTATATTCAAACATCACATCCAAACAAAACGCACACAAAATAAATACAAAATATACAGTCATTTCAACATATAATAGAGTTTAAGATCAGGAAACGTACGTATTTGGTGCCGAAGACTCGGAGTGCCATACTTCCAGTAACACTATCACTTTTTCTAAACCACATTTTAAACAGATTTGGAAAATTTTTCAAACCCATCCCACAGCCGGGTTTTGCAACCCGGGCTCTGATACCATTACATGTAACACCCCAAACTCAGCCTAGACATTATGATCGGATCCAGCATGTCACATAGAAGGGTTGTTTAAAAACTTGCGCGTTCATTAAAAAGTTCGAATTCTTTTTGAAACTCCGAGCTTTGTTGTCTATGAAAAACCCAATTTACTTTTATGGTTTTCTTGTAAAACGTTATTATTATTATAAAGGTTTTTCTCAAAAACTTGTTTATAGCAGAAATCAGATTCAGTGATTTGCAAAGATGTGATATTTTGAAAATAATTATTGTCATTTTGAGGAAACCACGTATTTATATGTTTTTAACTTTAAGTTTTACCATCTCGTAGCTTTCTTGTGCACACGGTGAAGGTCCCTTATCAATCGTGTGACCTAGCAACATATTGTCCGTATCTCTCGATTTTCCGAAGGTTCAATCGAGAATTTCTCATTCCATACATTTTCATATTTTAGTTATCACCCAATGATTTCCATAATATCTAGCAAAATAATTATTGAACAAGTAAAATAAAATCATTATTTACATATCAACTTTCCATTTCACATAATAACCATAGTCATAGAAAACACCTTTAAGCACAACATTTCAACCCATTTTCCATGTCACCTATGTCACCTTTTATCATAAACATATTATTAAATCAATTCACCAACATAATATACTAAACATGTAATTCAGAAAAATCAATTTAATACCACAATTTAGGTTTCAAATATACATTACGACATTATTGCATCATTATTAACACACCAACTTACCTCGGATCTAGAAACGGCAATTTACCAACTTTTCCAATTTTCGATTTTACTCCTGTTCTAGGTCCAAATCTCGTTTTTCAGGGTCTAAAACATCACATTTCACTTATTTAATTAATGCACTACTCAAAACAGTCCCTAACTCAAACTTTGGCAAAATTACAATTTTGCCCCTAAACTTTTGCATAATTATGATTTTTCCCCTAGGCTCGAAAATTAAACTTCATCCCTCATTCTTATGTTTTATAACATGCTGATCATTGTTTCCTTCAATGGCAACATCAAATTCTTCCTTTAACATGCACTTATGTACATTAGGTATTTTTGCCGATTATGTCGTTTTACTCGTTCACTTAAAATCGCTTAGTAAAAGTTGTTTAACATAATTCTAAGCTTCATATTTCACCATAAAACGTCAAAATAAACACATTTCACCTATGGGTATTTTTCCAAATATGAACCCTAGGTTAAATTATTGCTAGAATAAGCTAAATCAAGTTACCCGGACTCCAAAAACGTAAAGAACATGAAAAATGAGGCTAGAATGGACTTACCATGAAGCTTGGAAAGCTTGAAAACCCTATCCATGGCTTCCCACATGTTAAATTCGGCCTAAGCTTGAAGATGGACAAATTTGGCATTTAAATTTTGTTTTTAATTCATTTAATTCACTAAATTACCAAAATGCCCCTTAAAAAATCTTTTGAAACATACCCATCCATGTCCATTTTTGTCCACCAACTCAACCAATGGTCTAATTATCATTTAAGGACCTCCAGTTTAAAATTTCATAACAATTGGACTCCTCTAACATGTAGAACTCAACTTTTGCACTTTTTACAATTTAGTCCTTTTGACTAAATTGAGTGCCCAAACATCAAAATTTTCGAATGAGATTTTCATGAAATCATTCCATGAAATTGTAGACCATAAAAATATAAATAAATTAAATTTCTCAACATCGAATTTGTGGTCCCGAAACCACTGTTTCGACTAAGCCCAAAATCGGGCTATTACAATAACTATTATTATTATTATTATTATTATTATTATTATTATTATTATTATTATTATTATTATTATTATTATTATTATGATTATTATAACATATAATATATATACATGCATGTTACTTAGCCCATGGCCGGCCACCTGTACACAAACAATAATTAAGTGGCACAATTACTACTTTAGTCCCTTTAGTTTATTTCAATTTATAATTCAACTTTTAATCCTTACACGATTTAGTCCCTTAACCTTAAGAATTCCTAATTTCAAAAAATTTAGAATTCCAAAAATTAATTACATACTAAACTAACCTTGAAAATATTTAATATAAATATTTATTGGTCTGGTTTACAAAAATGGAGTCCCGAAAGTACACTTTTCGATACCCTTGACTATCGGGTCGTTACAAAAAGTTCAAAAGAATTTTGCTGTTTGTTCTTTGATTGGGTGGATTATGTAGAGCTTGCAATGTTATAGTTGCAGCTTGGAATCAACATCTCCGAATGGGATCCTATCAATGATGTCATTCATCGCTATTCAGTTTCTGAAAGGTATAATTTTTTACCCTTGTTTCAACTCAATTTGTTCCTTGTACATGGATCCTTGGTTGATGGTCACGAAATAATTTTTTTGCTACATCACAGGGCATACTGGTGATCTAGTAGAGGCTTTAGCTTACCCTTTGGTCCTGTGTTCGAATCCTTGTGTGTGCAAAATAGAAATATTTTTGCAATTCCTTTCTTGTGCCGCCCCTGTGGCTAGTATTTGGGTTGGGTTTGAATTTTAGTTAGGTCAGTAGTAAATATGATGGATTAGGATTCTATTTTATTTTGTTTTTAATATTTTTTTAAAAAATTAGTTTTCCTAAAATCTCTCCCTAAAATTACTATCCACTTCTCCCCACCTTCCTTTTCTCTCACTTTCTCTTCGTATTGGTTTCTCTATTTCTACCAAAAGTTTTTTTCCTGTGGTTCTTTTGAAACCTTTCCATTCAATTCCTACAAATTTCCTTTTTTTTTTCTTATCTTTGTTGCGACCACTTTGTTTTTGAGTCGTTCATTGCCGTCAACCTATTTAGTTTCCCTTCGTGTGGTGGTGCATGGTTTAAGTGTTTGGTTTGTAAGTACTTTCTGTCTATTTTCCTTAATTATTAGTATGCGAAGTTGGTGGGTTAATTGTGGGTTTTTGATTTAACTATTTTTGGATTTGATTAGGAGAAGATCTCAAAGCGAGAGACACGCGTAATCCTCCAACATGCTAGGGAATTTTAGAATCGTTGTTCTGTTAAGTGAGTGCTCAAAACCTTTGATTGATGGCTGGTACGTTTTGGTTAAGTCCTAAAAGTTAACAGTTGTGGCTAAATTTTTTATTGGATTCTTAGATATTCGAGTTGATAATTCGTATTAACTAATCATTTCTAAATGTCATTTAGGAGCTTGGAAGTGTGTTTTGGTATCTGCATTGGAATCTGACCAAGTGTGTAACAAAAAACTCCAAAAATAGCGAACTGAAACACCCCAAACCAGGCCCACAAGCCCCGACCAGATCTGGTATGCTTCTTAAGAAAAACTCGTTTTGTCGTTTTGGTAAAATATGTGATTTTAGGTAAAAGAAAAGATTTAATGTACGTACATGTTAAAAAAAAAACACCATTTTTCAAAAGAAGATCCAAATTTAGGACTTATTAATATTTTGAAAACCATACGTATTTATGTGTCAAAACATTTTAATACGATTATCGAAAATATTTAATTATTTAGTTGAAGTTGATCGTAGCAGAATATAAATTAAAATGTAAAATAAACATAGCTAATGGTGGCCTTATTACAAAAACATATCCCAAATTAAATCCCGAAATATATAAGAAAACGTAATAAGTTTAATAAAAAGGAAAACCCAATTACTGAGTTGAGCAATGGCCACCACGTAGTCCTCGCTGACCCGGTCCAAATCATTGTGTATCACCTGAAATGATATCCCACTGAAGGGTGAGTCAACAGACTCAATGTGTAACAATACACTAAAAGTCCAATCGATCATAGCAATAAAGCCCATAATATAGCAAATAATAATTGATTAAATCACATGTACATATAAAATGAAATGCAATCCCGAACCCAACTTAGATATCCATCCGCTACACACCACCCGTACCTACCAATCACACCGTGGGGATTACTAAATCGACCCTCCATCCGCTACACACCATCGAAGGCAGTCGCTGCAGTCAACATGCACATCGCCCTTATAATTGTGGCATAGCCACCAGATAATTGTGACAGAGTCACCGGATTCATAGTATGTGACCGAAGTCACCGGATTAAAAATATCGTGACTGAAGTCACCGGATAATGTGGTAAAACCACCGGAACACTTCCCCTTTCAATATTACCCACATGCCCATGCAATAACACATTATTTCAATATCATACCATATACCCCCAAAATCATATCGGAATCATACACATTTCATATTTATGCTTATAGCATTATTAATGATGCAGATATCATGCCTTGTACATTATCCCAAAACCATAACCAAATATCGAATATGTCTCATATTAAAAGTTTATACAAAATGCTAAGGAATAACGTTCCTGAATTCACTGTACCATTGAATGGTACCCGAAGCCATAATCATTTATATTTCTTTATAAACACACATTTTTATCAATAATACTATTAATCTATTAGAATTTTAGTGTAAGCTACACACCTTGTAAACACGAAAAGCGATAGAATACTTAAGATTTCCGACTCTTGTCTACAACGTCGGCAGTACCTACATATCACTATGTGAGAAATCGATTATCACTAAAAAGATATGGCCTTAGGCCTAATATCATCATCTCCTTACCTTGGATTATTCAAATCCCGAATGATCCCCCCTAAACGTTGGCTATAAAGAAACCCCAAACTTTCCTTCAAGTTTCGGCCAAAGATAATAAAAGGAATTAGAATTTCGCTTTTCAATCGTTAGAAAAAGAAAGAGGTAAAGAAATTAGTCTAGAAGAGATTCTTACCCAAAAAAAAATAAAGACCAAAATGCAAATGGTCACTAACTCCAAAAATTCGGTAAGATGAAATAGAAAAATAGATTCAAATGAAAAAGATGATAGGTTTTTGGTGCTTAGAAGCAATCGGTTTCAATGGTGTCTATGAAGTGAAACTTTCGGCTTTAGAAGAGAATGGAAAAGAAAAAGAAAAGGAGAAATGATCAAAGAGAATAAATGGGTTTCGGTTATGGAAGAAATTGAATAAAGAAAAAGTTTTTGGTAATGGTCAAGTAAGAAAGGATGAAAGAAAAATGCCTTCAAAAGTAGTAATATTTTGGTACCAAAAAGAGAGAAAAACTTGAGAGGAAAAGAAGAAAAAGAGTACCAATTTGGTCAAATAGATAGCCAAAACAAAACAAAGTTTTCACCAAATGCAAATGACAGTTTCGACTAAGGAGAAAATTTTAGAGAAAAGGGAAAAGATGCACAAATTGTTAAAGTTTTGGCCAACTAACACCCCCTAAACCCATACCACATTCGGCCAAGTCACAAGCCAACACAATCCCCATTTTTCCTCCTCATTTCTTCCCAATCAACCCCTAATCACTATCACAATTAAACCAACCCCCTTAAGCCCCTTATGCCGTCTAGGTTCATGGTCAAATGACCATGGAAAAAACTTCCAAAACATCACCCACTCATCAAGCCTTTTGCCCCCTAAACCTTCCATAGCATCTTGATTCCTTACCTTAACTACTAACTTGCCTTTTTCCTTTGGTCTACTATCCAAAAATAAAAGAAGATTCCATCCATACTAGATAAAGCTTGACCGACACTATAGGAAAGAGAACAAAAATTAAAATTCCTTCCAATTGCTAGCTAAGGGATTCGAACCTCTCACCTCATGCATTCACCCATGCGCCATCACCACTTTACCAATTGACTTGTCTTGTGATTAAAACCTCAAATTAATTCTCTTAAGGCCAAACTTGCTTAGCTCCCCTTCTAAGACTAAAAATCTAATATTTTTCTAAGGCAATCCCTTACATTCTAAAATTCCCGAAGTCTTTAAAACTCATACAAAGAGCACACAACAAAACAATGCACACATTCAAGCGAAAATTTCATAACCCATAATTCTTGGATATTACAGTTCTACCCTTCTAAAAAAAATTCGACCCCGAAATTACCTGACAAGAATAAGTGAGGGTATTGCGGTCGCATTGCTTCCTCCGGCTCCCACGAAGCTTCTTCCGATCCATGATTACGCCATAACACTTTGACGAGAGGAACTGATTTCCTCCGTAACACCTTCACATCCCGATCTAGAATCTGAATCGGCTCCTCCTCATAGGACAAATCTGGTTGTAGTTCCACCTCCCCAACTGGCACTACATGAGATGGATCCGACCGGTAACGACGTAACATCGAAACATGAAACACATCGTGCATTTGCTTCAACTCCGAAGGTAACTCTAACTGATATGCCACTGGTCCAACCCGCTTCAAAACCCGATAAGGTCCTATAAACCTGGGGCTTAACTTTCCTTTGTGACCAAATCTCATCACCTTTTTCCAAGGCGAAACCTTTAAGAACACTTGGTCTCCCACAACAAACTCTATTTCCTTTCGCTTCAGATCTGCGTACGACTTTTGCCTATCAGATGCCTCCTTCAACCGTGCCCGAATTACCTTAACCTTTTCTTCAGATTCGGCCACAATCTCTGGACCCAAAACCTGACGTTCCCCTAATTCTGTCCAACACGTAGGAGTGCGACACTTCCGTCCATATAGTGCTTCATACGGTGCCATCCGAATACTGGCTTGGTAACTGTTGTTGTATGCAAACTCAACTAAAGGCAAAAACTCTTCCCAGCTTCCTCTGAAATCTATCACACATCCTCTTAACATGTCCTCTAATACTTGGATTACTCGCTCAGACTGGCCGTCAGACTGTGGATGAAATGCCGTACTGAAGTCTAATCTGGTGCCCAAAGCCTGATGTAATGCTTTCCAAAACCGAGTCGTAAACCTTGGATCCCTATCTGAAATAATCGACACCGGCACTCCATGCAATCTTACAATCTCTGCCACATATAACTTCGCCAATTTCTGTAAAGAGTAATCAACTCGCACAGGTATGAAATGTGTAGACTTCGTCAATCGATCCACTATCACCCATACCGAATCTTTCTTAGTAGGCGTAAGGGGAAGCCCACTAACAAAGTCCATGGTGATACGCTCTCACTTCCATTGCGGAATCTTTATCGGCTGAAGCAATCCCGACGGAACTTGGTGTTCAGCCTTAACTTGCTGACACGTTAAGCACTTCCCCACAAACTTCGTAACTTCCCGCTTAAGACCAGGCAACCAAAATTGATCCCGAAGATCCCTGTATAACTTACTACCTCCCGGATGCATCGCATAAGGACCACCATGCGATTCCTGAAGAATTCTCCGCCTAAGCTCCTCATCCTTCGGCATACAGACCTTACCCTTAAAACACAATACTCCATCGCTGTTAACAGCATAATCTTCCAACTCCCCATTTTGCACTTGCCGTAGCTTAACACTTAAATCATCATCTACCAATTGTCTTTCTTTCACCTGACTCAACCACATCGGCTTTACTTGTAATTCCACCAACAAGCTTCCGTCGTCATAGAGACTAAGATGTGCGAACATCGCTCTTAGATCCGACACCACTTTCCGACTTAGGGCATCTGCCACTACATTCGCCTTACCCGGGTGATACTCTATAGAGCAATCATAGTCTTTCAACAACTCACCCATCTTTGCTGTCTTAGATTCAGCTCCTTCTAAGTCAGCAGATACTTAAGACTCTTGTGATCCGTGTAGATTACTGACTTTTCTCCATACAAATAATGCCTCCACACCTTAAGAGCAAAGACTACCACTGCTAACTCCAAGTCATGCGTCGGATAGTTAACCTCGTGAGACCTCAATTGTCGAGACGCATACGCAACCACCTTCCCGTCTTGCATCAGAACACATCCCAATCCAATGTGAGCCGCATCACAATACACCACAAAGTCCTTCCCTGCCTCAGGCTGAATCAAAACTGGAGCTTCAGTCAAAACCCTCTTTAGCCTCTCAAAGCTCTCTTGCTGCTTATCTGACCACACGAAAGGTATCTCTTTTCTCAACAACTTCGTCAAAGGTGCCGCTATCGAGGAGAATCCTTCGACGAACCTTCTGTAGTAACCTGCTAATCTCAAGAAACTACGAACCTCCACTACAGACTTAGGTGGTTTCCAATCTAACACCACCTCAATCTTCCGAGGATCCACCCTTATCCCTTCCGCAGACACCACATGACCTAAAAACGCAACTTCTTTCAGCCAAAATTCGCACTTGCTGAATTTGGCATAAAGCTTCTTCTCCCTTAGCACTTGCAACACTATCCAAAGATGCTCATCATACTCTAACTCAGACTTGGAATACACAAGAATGTCGTCTATGAACACAACAACAAACTGATCCAAGTAGGGTTGAAAAACCCGATTCATCATATCCATGAACGCAGCTGGGGCGTTCGTCAATCCGAACGGCATTACCAAAAATTCATAATGCCCATATCTTGTTCGGAAAGCTGTCTTATGGATATCCGCTTCCTTCACCTTAAGCTGATGATACCCCGACCTTAGATCTATCTTTGAGAATACCGCAGCTCCCTTCAGTTGATCGAACAAGTCGTCTATCCTCGGCAAAGGATACTTGTTCTTGATGGTCAGCTTATTCAACTGTCGGTAATCTATGCACATACGCATAGTCCCGTCCTTCTTCTTCACGAACAAAACCGGTGCTCCCCATGGAGACACACTAGGTCGGATAAACCCACGATCAAGCAACTCTTGAATTTGAGCCTTAAGCTCAACCAACTCCTTTGGCGCCATTCTGTACGGAGCGATAGATACTGGTGCCGTTCCAGGCAACAAGTCAATCCCAAATTCCACCTCACGATCCGGAGCCAATCCTAGAAGTTCTTCCGGAAAGACATCCACGAATTCTCTCACAGTCCTGACCTCTTCAACAGTTGCCTCCTTAGCCTCCAATGCACTGACCAACATAAGAAAAGCCAAACAACCTTTCCTAACCATCTTTTCTGCCTTAAGAGCAGATACTACATTTGAAAGTAGTACCGTCTCTCGCCCATCACCACAACTTCCTTATCGTCAATAGATCTTAGTGACATCCGCTTAGCAGCACAATCTACATTCGCACGATACTTCACTAGCCAATCCATGCCTAGGATCAAGTCAAATTCTCCAAATGGCAACTCCATTAACTTAGCCGAAAACTGCGTCCCTTGAACTTCTAAAGGCACCTCCTTAAAGAGCTTATCTACTACTACAGTCTGTCCTAAAGGACTAAGTACAGCCATCTTCCTAGGTACAATCTCAGAGTTCACATGCAGAGTTCCAGATACCTCACTAGCGATGTATGAATGAGTTGACCCTATATCTATCAAAGCAATAAAGGGCAACCCAAAAATAAGAAACGTAGCCGTGATAACATCAGGTGCATCACTATCTTCCCTCCGACGAACCGCATACACCAAACCTGGCTGTCTAGCCTCAGTACTACCACTGCCTCTGCTCGGAGTCCTGCGACCTCTACCAGAACCATTGCCTCTTCCACTCGAACCACGACCCCTCATCGGCTGCTGTCCACCTCTGCCAGCCTGATTAAAACCCTGACTTACTGGACGGTTCCTCTCTGTATCCAATGGACAATCCCTAATCATATAATCCTTGGACCCGCACTTAAAACATCCTCCTGTCTTCTTCCAACATTCTCCCGGGTGCATCTTTCCACACTGAGTACAAGTACGGTACTGTCCTCCCGTAGCAACTTGCTGACCTCGCGGCCCATCAACTCTAGGTTTCTTTTGGAAATTCCCGGATGACCCTGAAGACCCATAGCTCCTCTTATTCTTATTCTGACCTCGATCCCTGTTCTGTCTCTCGGTCCGCTTAACTTCTTCAGCTATCCGCGCTTTATCCACTAAAATTGTAAAATCTCTCTCTCGATGCGGTGCAATCAATACTCGCAGCTCATCTCGCAAACCATCCTCAAATCTGACACATCGCTCATAATCAGTAGCTACAATCCCTCTGGCATATCGACTTAACCGCAGAAACTCCGCTTCATACTCAGCTATTGACTTATTTCCTTGTACCAGATTCAGGAACGCCTTTCTTCGAGAGTCAATATAGCTAGCTCCGACATATTTCCCTTCAAACTTAATCTTAAAATACCCCCAATCCACACGATCCGCAGGAATACTCTCTTTGACAGTGAGCCACCACTGGTACGCCTCGTCACGAAGCAACGAAACAGCACCTTTCAGTTTCTCCTCGGTAGTGCAATCCAAATCGTCCATGATTCTCTCGACTGCTTCTAACCAGTACTCTGCTACATTCGGAGCTACCCCAGATACTCCCCTAAAAACCTCGGCTCCGTTAGATCTAAGTCTCTCAGCTACTGACTGTCGTGCTCCATTACCCATACTAGCTCCCGCTACTCGTTCTAGGACTCGCAGCATAGCTTGCGATACAGCGTCATCTCCTCCAGTTTGCTCTTGAAATTCCGCTCCAACAGCTGGTGGCGGAGCTTCATTTTTGGAACCCTGACCAGACCTAACTGGTTCCGACACAGCCATTCTGCCTCTACCGCGTCCACGACGACCACGTCCCTTAGAACTCATGTCTACTTAGTGTCTTATCTGTTTTTACGAAAATTTTATGCATTAGAGTCTTTTCACTTCTTGTTTAAAGAAAGTCTTATGCAACAGAGATTTATTTAATGATTTCTCCGTAGGATACACATATACCTAGGGTCCATGTCTCTAAAGTATAGTTTCCTAGGCTTATCAACTAAAGTATCATACATTAACATACTCACATAAATTTATCAACAAAAGAACTTACCTGGCGGACTTGGGTCAAGAACTCAGGTGCCATGCTTCTATAAAACCATTTTTAACCAAAAATTTTCAAAACATTCATTTGGGCCAAATTTTGAAAACGTTGTGGACTTCAAAACCCAAGGCTGAGTGTTTAAAACTGGGCTCTAATACCAAGTTGAAACACCCCAAACCCGGCCCACAAGCCCCGACCAGATCTGGTATGCTTCTTAAGGAAAACTCATTTTGTCGTTTTGGTAAAATATGTGATTTTGGGTAAAAGAAAAGATTTAATGTACGTACTTGTTAAAAAAAAAACCATTTTTCAAAAGAAGATCCAAATTTAGGACTTATTAATATTTTGAAAACCATACGTATTTATGTGTCAAAACATTTTAATACGATTATCGAAAATATTTAATTATTTAGTTGAAGTTGATCGTAGCAGAATATAAATTAAAATGTAAAATAAACATAGCTAATGGCGGCCTTATTACAAAAACATATCCCAAATTAAATCCCGAAATATAAGAAAACGTAATAAGTTTAATAAAAAGGAAAACCCAATTACTGAGTTGAGCAATGGCCACCACGTAGTCCTCGCTGACCCGGTCCAAATCATTGTGTATCACCTGAAATGATATCCCACTGAAGGGTGAGTCAACAAACTCAATGTGTAACAATACACTAAAAGTCCAATCGATCATAGCAATAAAGCCCATAATATAGCAAATAATAATTGATTAAATCACATGTACATATAAAATGAAATGCAATCTCGAACCGAACTTAGATATCCATCCGCTACACACCACCCATACCTACCAATCACACCGTGGGGATTACTAAATCGACCCTCCATCCGCTACACACCATCGAAGGCAGTCGCTGCAGTCAACATGCACATTGCCCTTATAATTGTGGCATAGCCACCAGATAATTGTGACAGAGTCACCGGATTCATAGTATGTGACCGAAGTCACCGGATTCATAATATCGTGACCGAAGTCACCGGATAATGTGGTAAAACCACCGGAACACTTCCCCTTTCAATATTACCCATATGCCCATGCAATAACATATTATTTCAATATCATACCATATACCCCCAAAATCATATCGAAATCATACACATTTCATATTTATGCTTATAGCATTATTAATGATGCAGATATCATGCCTTGTACATTATCCCAAAATCATAACCAAATATCGAATATGTCTCATATTAAAAGTTTATACAAAATGCTAAGGAATAACGTACCTGAATTCACTGTACCATTGAATGGTACCCGAAGCCATAATCATTTATATTTCTTTATAAACACACATTTTTATCAATAATACTATTAATCTATTAGAATTTTAGTGCAAGCTACACACCTTGTAAATACGGAAAGCAATAGAATACTTAAGATTTCCGACTCTTGTCTACAACGTCGACAGTACCTACATATCACTATGTGAGAAATCGATTATCACTAAAAAGATATGGCCTTAGGCCTAATATCATCATCTCCTTACCTTGGATTATTCAAATCCCGAATGATCCCACCTAAACGTTGGCTACAAAGAAACCTCAAACTTTCCTTCAAGTTTCGGCCAAAGATAATGAAAGGAATTAGAATTTCGCTTTTCAATCGTTAGAAAAAGAAAGAGGTAAAGAAATTAGTCTAGAAGAGATTCTTACCGAAAAAAATAAAGACCAAAATGCAAATGGTCACTAACTCCAAAAATTCGGCAAGATGAAATAGAAAAATAGATTCAAATGAAAAAAATGATAGGTTTTTGGTGCTTAGAAGCAATCGGTTTCAATGGTGTCTATAAAGTGAAACTTTTGGCTTTAGAAGAGAATGGAAAAGAAAAAGAAAAGGAGAAATGATCAAAGAGAATAAATGGGTTTCGGTTATGAAAGAAATTGAATAAAGAAAAAGTTTTTGGTAATGGTCAAGTAAGAAAATATTAAAGAAAAATGCCTTCAAAAGTAGTAATATTTTGGTACCAAAAAGAGAGAAAAACTTGAGAGGAAAAGAAGAAAAAGAGTACCAATTTGGTCAAATATGATAGCCAAAACAAAACAAAGTTTTCGCCAAATGCAAATGACAGTTTCGGCTAAGGGGAAAAATTTAGAGAAAAGGGAAAAGATGCACAAATTGTTAAAGTTTTGGCCAACTAACACCCCCTAAACCCATACCACATTCGGCCAAGTCACAAGCCAACACAATCCCCCTTTTTCCTCCTCATTTCTTCCCAATCAACCCCTAATCACTATCAGAATTAAACCAACCCCCTTAAGCCCCTTATGCCGTCTAGGTTCATGGTCAAATGACCATGGAAAAACTTCCAAAACATCACCCACTCATCAAGCCTTTTGCCCCCTAAACCTTCCATAACATCTTGATTCCTTACCTTAACTACTAACTTGCCTTTTTCCTTTGGTCTACTATCCAAAAATAAAAGAAGATTCCATCCATACTAGATAAAGCTTGACCGACACTATAGGAAAGAGAACAAAAATTAAAATTCCTTCCAATTGCTAGCTAAGGGATTCAAACCTCTCACCTCATGCATTCACCCATGCGCCATCACCACTTTACCAATTGACTTGTCTTGTGATTAAAACCTCAAATTAATTCTCTTAAGGCCAAACTTGCTTAGCTCCCCTTCTAAGACTAAAAATCTAATATTTTTCTAAGGCAATCCCTTACATTCTAAAATTCCCGAAGTCCTTAAAACTCATACAAAGAGCACACAACAAAACAATGCACACATTCAAGCGAAAATTTCATAACCCCTAATTCCTGGATATTACACGAACGATGCAATGTGTGGGCCACACGGGTTGTGCCAGGTAGGCCATTTGGGCCACATGGGCTATGGGCCCATTTTTCGTAAAATTTAGTTATAGCCATATTTGAAGTGCAATATGAAATTAGTCACCTAGTAGGTTTCTTAATGCGATATGTATGTCATACGAGTATGAAAATCGATAATTTGCTACAATTTATGCAATCTCTAAAAGCATGATTTTATGTTCTAATTTGCTAAGTATATAGGACTACTGATAAGGTATGTTTTTATTCAATTCCCATTGCATGTGCATTGTGGTTCTTTTTATTCAAATGATTTGTAAATACTAGAATCTGATATATCTGTCCTGCAAAGCATAAATCGCATGCTTACTAGTTTTTGTTAAAATACGAATGCATGTTCAACATGCTTACTACTCTAATTTTGTATTTGCATGTCATGTCACATTGTATAGGGTTGGGATAATATGGAAAGGAGTAAGTTCAGACAGTTTAATTTTCTACACCATCCGGTGGTTTAACCACATATCCATTATGGCAGCTTACCTGTAATTATAGTGGCTCGACCACACATTTCTGTTCTGGTGGCTTGGCTGCAATATAGTGGCTTGACCATATATATATATATATATATATATATATATCTTATCTGGCAATTTAACTACAAATTTGGTGGCATTTCCCACAATTATCTGTTGGTGTGTTTTTGGATGGACAAGTTCTGGGAGCTCTAATTTGGTGTGTAGCGGAGTTGGGTAGGAAGTTTTCTAAAAAATCTGCATTTCTTTTTTTTTTTTTTGAAAATATTGCATTAAAATAATCATGCATTCACAATTTTTCCATTCAAGTTTGATGAAATTCTCTATGATATTTTGATTTGTTTATTGTGCTATTTGTGATTCTGCTTGAATTAAGTTACACACGGTGCTTTGTAAGCTCAGCAAAATTTTCTGACTTTTCAGGTAATTAGCAAGTTTAGGACCGGACGGTGTGCGGGAGCTCAGATTGTTTTCTCAGTAATTTAAGTATGATGGTTGTAAAATCAAAATTATATAGGGTTTTTCTATATATTTTTACCACCTTTTAACTTAATAAATATGTTAATCTTGAGTAATTCTTAATAAAATAAGTGAATTTTACTTAATTATTAATATTGGACATGAATTATAAGCTCAATTACATTAGTTTTGTACATAATTTTATTATTTTCATGTTAAATATTAATATGTGAATTTTCACTATGCAGGAGGACCCCATGGAAGATGTGATTAACATAAATGTTGCATGGACATGCACACATCCACTTCTTTTGGGCGGCAAGACCATGCAAAACTAGGTCATAAAGGTGTTAATTTGACCCAGTAAAAGATGTGCAAAAAGATGGACATGTCTGATTAATTATTGGACTGTAATATCCGAGATTTTGGGCTTGTGCATTTTGCTTAATTGTATGAAGTAGCATGCCTATGTGTGTTCTGAATGTGTTTTATAGATTTTTGGGAACTTTAGAGTGTAGGAAAATGCCTTAGAAAATATTAGATTTTTAGTTTTAAGAAGGAGCTAGGCGGAAGAGGCCTTAAGGAAATTTGTAAGGGAAATTGGACATAAAAATGGGCTTGTTAAAGTGGCAAGGAGGCGCCACATAGGGCCTTGATGAGTGACGCCTCAAGCAGTGGGGAAGGGCTCAGGTTCGAGCAGCAAGGGAAGCAAATGGGAGTTTTTATTTTGCAGCAAGGAGAAGCAGAGGTGGACGGCATTGGGAGACTGGGTGGATGAGCTTTAGATGTGGTCAAATCCTTTTAAAATTCGGCTAAGGTAGGAAGATAATAGTTAATTTATTCAGATTATCTTGAATGGGTAAGGAAGAGAGAAAATAGAAGAAAAAGGAGGAAGCTGATAAGGGGAAGAGTGTTGGCCGGCCTAGGGACTTTCTTGAGGTAATTTTCGGTCAAGTTAGTAGGGAGGAATAGCCAAATTTCATAAAAACATTTGGCCTCTCTTTCATTTACTTCTTTCTCTCCAAAACCTATCACTTTCTCTTCTTTTTCTTTTAACCTGTTTTAGTCGAAATCTCTCTCCAAAGATCACCATTGCCGCAGCCTCTTCAATCAAAATACCACCATTGCCGAATTCTTCTGAGCATCTCTTCTTTTTCTTCTTTTCAGTTTTGGCCGAATCTCCATTATTTTCCTAAGCCATTGTCAAAATTTTTCCACCTCATCTCTTCTCAGTTTTTGGCCGAATAGTAATGAAGTAGAGATCTCTTGTGATCTCTTCTCAAATCGGTTTGAAATAGGTAAGCCTGCTATGGCCGAATCTCCACTATTCTTCCTTATTTCCTCTCTGTCGACATGTGTAGAACAAAAGCCGAAATTCGGCATTGGTCTTGACTTTTAATCAACCATGCAATCGGTTTCTTTTAGGATTTTCGGGATTTTGAAGCAGTAGATTGGGAGCATCTTTTCCCTGCCAATAGTTTCGGTAAGTTAGTGGTAAGGGTTCTAGTGACTCAGATCTGTTTCTTATTCGATCAAAATGCCGAAAACTAACCAGTTAAGTGATCTAGTGTTTGGCCGATTGCAAGGGGGAAACATCACGAAGTTTCGGGATTTGTTTAGTAACCAAATCGGCAGCAAGGTAAGGGATCTTTATATTCGGCCTTAGGCCATATTGTTTTTGGGAAGGCCGATTCTAACTATTACCTTTTTAAGGGCAGTTCGACAGTGGCATACAAGTAGTTTCGGGATTTTGATCCATTTCGGTAAGAGTGTTAAGTTGTAGATTTTATTCATTTAAGATCTCATACGTAGTTGACCGTGTGTTTTGATTAAGTGTTGATTCAATGGATGCGAGTACCAGTGGAAAGGAGAAAGGTGTAGTGCCTACCCCTAAGTTCAAGAAACATTCGGTTTCTGCTGTTCGTGAATGGCCACCGGGGTGTGGGCCAGCGTCAGAACGGGATAAGCAGTTTACTGTTATCTCTGCTAGCGAGAGTGTCGAAATCGATAGTATTGTACTTACGGTTATCAGGTGTGTAGCCCTACACTAATTCTTGATAGATTTATGGTATTGGTTGCTATATGTATGTGTTAATAGAGATATGAAAATGTGGCTAAAGGTACCATTCAATGGTACAGATTATTCAGGTACGTTGACCTTCAATACCATGTTATAATATTATGAATATTGAAAATGACACACATGTGAATTTGTATGAATATGGGATAAGGAATATGGCATGATTTCTGTATGAATGCATGGGCATATGGGTGATTATGAAAAGGGGAAGTGATCTGGTGGTTTTTACCACAATATCTGAGTGACTCATGTCACATAATCTGAATGTGGTGACTTATGTCACATATTGTTATCTGGTGACTCTGTCACATTATCTGGTGGCTATGCCATGATTATAAGGGTGATGTGCAGTTGATTGTAGCGACTGCCTTCGATGGTGTGTAGTGGATGGAGGGTCGATTTAGTAATCCCCACGGTGTGATTGGTTGGTACGGGTGATGTGTAGAGGATGGACACTTAGGTGGGGTTGGGAATTGCATCATTGCCTATATTTGCTATGTATGATTTGATATGCCTAAATCGATTGGGAATTTGTGTTGGTTGTTGCACATTGAGTCTGTTGACTCAACCCTTCGTGGGATATCTTTTCAGGTGACACTCAGTAGATGGACCGGGTCGGCAGGAACTTAGTGGTGGCCATGCTCAGCTCAGTGTTATTTTATTTTTAGATTATGAATTTAAGTTTTGGATTTATTTCGGTTTATTTCGGGTTTTGTTTTGTTGTAATAAGGCCATTACTATCAAACTGTTTTATGCATGCATTTTATTTGATTTTATTATGATACAATTATTATTAAATCAAGGTTAAACAACTTTTTTTGAAAATAAATTTTTTTTAAGTTTAACACCTAAACACAAATGATTTTCAATACAAAAAGGTGAACTCTAAGCCAACTCGACAATTCTTTTAACTTATAGTTTTGAAAGATAAAAATAAGGTATCATAAATTCCTGACTTCAAGTAATAACACTATTTTCAAATTGAACTCAAAACAAATCAGCTTTTCTTCGGAACCACCCAAATTTTCCAAAGTAACAACTAAGTTTTGAAATGTTTTACTCAAGGAACATGCCAGATCTAGTCGAAGCTCGTGAGCCGGGTTTTGGGTGTTTCAATTTGGTATCAGAGCCCAATTTTAAACTCTCGGCCTTGGGTTTAAAGCCCACAATGTTTTCAAAATTGAGCCCAAATAAGTTGTTGTGAAAAGTTTTGGAAGTTAGCAGGTTTTCTGGCATGGAACCTAAGTCTCCCACCCGAAGTCCACCAGGTAAGTACCCTTAACTGTTGTGTGATTTGTATGATTTATATGTGGGTATAAAGGGAACGTAGATTAGTACACTAGGAGCTATTGAACCCTAGGATTAGCTTACCCTAACACAGAATTACATAAAACTTAAAGCCTAATCAAACAAACCAGTGAGTGAGTCGCCGAGTTAGGGTGTGGCAACCATTGTGCACATGTCTAGGATTGGATTCGATAGGAGCTTGGTATTTAAGCAGTCCTAGTGACTCACCTTCTCTCTACTCGAATCCTACCTGGTGCGTAGTGACGGTTCACCCTAACCAAGAAGACTTATTCACGGACTAAATCCAATAATTAAAACCCGAAAGGGACTAGCTACACTGTTTTATAAAAACCTTAGTTTTTAAAATCATCAAATCACCCCTTTGATTTGTAAAAACTAATTTGAAAAAAAAACATTCCGAAATATTCCCGGTTTACAAAATTACCCAAATACCCCTGGTTTGTAAAATACCCTTGGTTTATAAAATCACCATACTACCCTCGATTTCTACCAAGGTATCCTTATTTTACAAACATACCAAAACCCCTAATTTGCAAAATATCAAGATACCCTGATTTGGAAAATTACCAAAATACCCCTATAGGGCAAATTACGAAAATACCCCTGGGATTGGAATGAACGAAAATGCTTGAGTTGTGAATGTGTGTAGTTGATACTATCGAATGAATGTGATTTCTCTGAATTAAGATAGAAGACTTGAAACGAAAAACTTTGATTGATCCAAAGAACTACTACTAAACTCTTTACATAAAACTTATTCGTGGGTAATCAGTGGAACAAGAACTAATGCATAAAACTTTTTAATCAGATTAGATTGTGATCGTAGACATGAGTTCTAGGGGACGTGGTCGTAATGTGCGAGGGCGTGGTAGAGGCAGAATGGCCGTATCGGAACCCGTTAGGTCTGGTCAAGGGTCCGAGAATGAGGTACCACCACCACCAACTGTTGAGGTTGAACATCAGGATCAAATGGGGGATGATGCAGTATCGCAGGCGATGCTGCGGGTTCTTGAGAGGGTGGCTGGAGTAGGTGGAGGTCTGGGAGCTCGAAAATCTGTACCCGAGCAACTCCGAGCCAATGGAGCTGAGGTATTCCGTGGTGTATCCGGCGTGGCGCCCAATACGGCTGAGTATTGGTTGGAGGCGATGGAGCGAATCATGGATGAGCTGGATATGACGCTGAGGAGAAATTGAAAGGAGTGGTGTCGCTACTTCGCAACGAGTCATACCAATGGTGGCTCACAGTTCGGGATAGTGCTATAGCTGAGGATCTCACTTGGGAGTATTTCAAGGCGGCGTATCAGAAGAAGTATGTTGGGACTAGTTATATAGATGAGCAGAGGAAGGCATTTTTGAGGCTGGTTCAGGGAAGTAAGTCCGTAGCAGAATACGAAGCGGAATTCTTAAGGTTCAGCCGGTATGCTCGAGGTATCGTGGCTACGGAGCATGAACGATGTGTCCAGTTCGAGGACGGTCTGAGGGATGATCTGAGATTGTTGATAGCTCCACAGCAAGAGCGAGAGTTTTCCGTGTTGGTAGAGAAGGCTAAGGTAGCCGAAGGAGTTAAGGAATCTGTGAGACAAAATACGGATAGGAATAGGCAGAAGAGAGGTTTTGGATCATCAGGGTCATCTGGAAATGTTCAAAAGAGGCATCGAGTTGATGGGCAGCGAGGGTAGCATGTTGTTGCAGGAGGGCAGTACCGTACTTGTGCTCAGTGTGGAAAGATGCATCTAGGAGAGTGTTGGAAGAAGACAGGGGGATGTTTTAAGTGTGGGTCCAAGGATCACATGATTAGGGACTGTCCTATGAAACCAGATGGGAATCGACCAGCAGGTCAGGGTTTTAATTAGGCTGGAAGAGGTGGGCAGCAGCCACCGCGGGGTCGTGGTCCGATTGGAAGAGGTAATGGTTCTGAAAGAGGACGAGGAACACCGAGCAGAGGTGTTGGTAATACAGAGGCAAGACAGCCGAGGCTGGTGTATGCAGTTCGCCGGAGGGAGGATGGAGACGCACTAGACGTCATAACCGGTATGTTCCTTATAGCTGACAAGCCTTACTTTGCTTTAATTGATGTTGGCTCGACCCACTCTTATGTTGCATGTAGAGTAGTTAAAATGCTAGGTGTAGCATCTGAACTGTTTGATAGGGAGATGACTGTAGTAAGCCCGTTAGGTCAAACTGTAGTGGTGAATAAGATATTTCGGAATGTACCTCTAGAGATTCAGGGAGTAGTATTTCCTGCTGACTTGATGGAACTACCCTTCGGAGAATTCAATCTCATTCTTGGCATGGACGGGCTAGTGGAACATCGGGCTAAATTGGATTGCGCAGCTAAGTGAATGGAGTTAAGGACCCTGGAGGATGAGGACATAATTATGATAGGAGAAAGGAGAAACTATCTGTCTAACGTAGTCTCCGCGTTAAAGGCTGATAAGATGGTTCGAAAAGGGTGCAAGGCATTTTTGGCTTTCGTTAGTGCGTTGGATGCGAAAGAAGAAGGAGTTAGTAGAGTTAGAATGGTAAGGGATTTTGTGGATGTGTTTCCGGAGGAGCTACCTGGAATAACCCCGGACAGGGAGGTGGAGTTCGAAATTGACTTGCTGCCGGGAACAGTTCTTGTGTCAATTGCTCCGTACAGAATGGCACCAAAGGAGTTGGTGGAGCTCAAGGCTCAAATCCAAGAGTTGCTTGATCGTGGGTTTATCTGACCTAGTGTGTCTCCATGGGGAGCACCAGTCTTGTTTGTGAAGAAGAAGGACGGAACTATGCGCATGTGCATAGATTATCGTCAGTTGAATAAGCTGACCATCAAGAACAAGTATCCTTTGCCGAGGATAGACGACTTGTTCGATCAGCTTAAGGGGGCTGCAGTTTTCTCAAAGATAGATTTACGGTCTGGATATTATCAGCTTAAGGTGAAGGAAGGGGATATCCATAAGACAACTTTTCGGACAAGGTACGGGCATTATGAGTTCTTAGTAATGCCGTTCGGATTGACGAACGCCCCAGATGCATTCATAGATATGATGAACCGGGTTTTTCAGCCTTACTTGGATCAGTTCGTCGTTGTGTTCCTAGATGACATCCTAGTGTATTCCAAGTCTGAGGAAGAACATGATAAGCATCTTCGGATAGTGTTGCAAGTGTTAAGGGAGAAGAAGCTCTATGCCAAATTCAGCAAGTGTGAATTTTGGCTGAAGGAGGTGACATTTTTAGGGCATGCGGTGTCTGCAAAAGGAATAAGGGTGGACCCTCGGAAGATTGAGGTAGTGTTGGACTGGAAACCCCCTAAGTCTGTGGCTGAGGTTCGCAGTTTCTTGGGGTTAGTAGGCTATTATAGAAGGTTCGTGGAAGGGTTTTCGTCGATAGCTGTACCTTTGACGAAGTTACTAAGGAAGGAAGTACCTTTTGTATGGACAGATAAGCAACAGGAGAGCTTTGAGAAGCTTAAGACGGTTTTGACAGAAGCTCCGGTTTTGATTCAGCCTAAGGCAGGGAAGGACTTTGTGGTGTACTGTGATGCTTCTCACACGGGATTAGGATGTGTTCTGATGCAAGACCGGAAGGTAGTCGCTTATGCGTCTCGACAATTAAGGCCACATGAGGTTAATTATCCGACGCATGACTTGGAATTGGCGGCAGTGGTCTTTGCTCTTAAGGTGTGGAGGCACTATCCTTACGGAGAAAAGTCAGTGATCTACACTGACCACAAGAGCCTTAAGTATCTGTTAACTCAGAAGGAGTTGAACCTGAGACAGCGAAGGTGGGTGGAGTTACTGAAAGATTACGATTGTTCTATAGAGTATCACCCGGGCAAGGCGAATATAGTGGCGGATGCCCTAAGTCAGAAAGTAGTGTCGGATCTGAGGGCGATGTTTGCACATCTTAGTCTGTTTGACGATGGAAGTTTGTTGGTGGAGTTGCAAGTCAAGCCGACATGGTTGAATGAGGTGAAAGAAAGGCAGTTGATAGATGAGGATTTAAGTGCTAAGTTGCGGCAAGTGCAGAGTGGAGAGTTAGAGAACTATGGTGTTAACAGCGATGGAGTATTCTGTTTCAAGGGTAAAGTCTGTATGCCTAAGGATAAGGAGTTAAGGCAGAAAATTCTTCAGGAATCGCATAGTAGCCCTTATGCTATGCATCCTGGAGGTAGTAAGTTGTATAGAGATCTAAGGGAACAGTTTTGGTGGCCTGGTCTTAAGCGGAAAGTTACAGAATTTGTAGGGAAAGTGCTTAACGTGTCAGCAGGTCAAGGCTAAACACCAAGTTTCGTCAGGATTGCTTCAGGCAATAAAAATTCCGCAGTGGAAGTGGGAGAGAATCACCATGGACTTCGTTAGTGGGCTTCCCCTTACGCCTACTAAGAAGGACTCGGTATGGGTGATAGTGGATCGATTGACAAAGTCCGCGCATTTTATACCAGTGCGGGTTGACTATTCCCTGCAGAGGTTAGCGAAGTTGTATGTGGCAGAGATTGTGAGGTTGCATGGAGTGCCGGTGTCGATTATCTCAGATAGGGATCCGAGGTTCATGTCTCGATTTTGGAAAGCGCTATATCAGGCTTTAGGCACCAGATTAGATTTCAGTACGACTTTTCATCCGCAGTCGGACGGTCAGTCTGAGCGAGTAATCCAAGTGTTAGAGGATATGTTAAGGGGCTGTGTGATAGACTTCAGAGGAAGTTGGGAAGAATATTTGCCTTTAGCAGAATTTGCATATAATAACAGCTATCAAGCCAGTATTCGGATGGCACCGTATGAAGCGCTATATGGACGGAAGTGTCGCACTCCTACGTGTTGGACCGAATTGGGGGAACGTCAAGTTTTGGGTCCAGAGATTATGGCAGAATTCGAAGAGAAGGTTAAGGTAATTCGGGCACGGTTGAAGGAAGCATCTGATAGGCAGAAGTCGTATGCAGATCTTAAACGGAAGGAAATAGAGTTTGCTGTGGGAGATCAGGTGTTTCTTAAAGTTTTGCCATGAAAGAAGGTGATGAGATTTGGTCACAAAGGGAAGTTAAGTCCCAGGTTTATAGGACCTTATCGGGTTATGAAGCGAGTTGGACCAGTGGCATATCAGTTAGAGTTGCCTTCAAAATTGCAGCAGATGCACGATGTATTCCATGTTTCTATGCTACGTCGATACCGATCTCCATCTCATGTAGTGCCGGTTGAAGAGGTGGAGCTAAGGCCAGATTTGTCCTACGAGGAAGAGCTGATTCGGATCTTGGAGCGAGATGTGAAGGTGTTGCGGAGGAAATCAGTTCCTCTAGTCAAGGTGTTATGGGGTAATCATGGATCGGAAGAAGCTTCTTGGGAGCCAGAAGAACCAATGCGATAGCAATACCCTCACTTGTTTCAGTCAGGTAATTTCGAGGTCGAAATTATTTTAAGGGGGTAGAATTGTAATATCCGGGATTTTGGGCTTGTGCATTTTGCTTAATTGTATGAAGTAGCATGCCTATGTGTGTTCTGAATGTGTTTTATAGAATTTTGGGAACTTTAAAGTGTAGGAAAATGCCTTAGAAAATATTAGATTTTTAGTTTTAAGAGGGAGCTAGGCAGAGGAGGCCTTAAGGAAATTTGTAAGGGAAATTGGACATAAAAATGGGCTTGTTAAAGTGGCAAGGAGGCGCCACATAGGGCCTTGGTGAGTGACGCCTCAAGTAGTGGGGAAGGGCTCAGGTTCAAGAAGCAAGGGGAGCAAATGGGAGTTTTTATTTTGCAGCAAGGAGAAGCAGAGGTGGACGGCATTGGGAGACTGGGTGGATGAGCTTTAGATGTGGTCAAATCCCTTTTAAAATTCGGCTAAGGTAGGAAGATAATAGTTAATTTATTCAGATTATCTTGAATGGGTAAGGAAGAGAGAAAATAGAAGAAAAAGGAGGAAGCTGATAAGGGGAAGAGTGTTGGCCGGCCTAGGCACTTTCTTGAGGTAATTTTCGGTCAAGTTAGTAGGGAGGAATAGCCGAATTTCGTAAAAACATTTGGCCTCTCTTTCGTTTACTTCTTTCTCTCCAAAACCTATCACTTTCTCTTCTTTTTCTTTTAACCTGTTTTAGCCGAAATCTCTCCCCAAAGATCACCATTGCCCCAGCCTCTTCAATCAAAATACCACCATTGCCGAATTCTTCTGAGCATCTCTTCTTTTTCTTCTTTTCAGTTTTGGCCGAATCTCCATTGTTTTCCTAAGCCATTGTCGAAATTTTTCCACCTCATCTCTTCTCAGTTTTTGGCAGAATAGCGACCAAGTAGAGATCTCTTGTGATCTCTTCTCAAATCGGTTTGGAATAGGTAAGTCTGCTATGGCCGAATCTCCACTATTCTTCCTTATTTCCTCTCTGTCGACATGTGTAGAACAAAAGCTAAAATTCAGCATTAGTCTTGACTTTTAATCAACCATGCAATCGGTTTCTTTTAGGATTTTCGGGATTTTGAAGCAGTAGATCGGGAGCATCTTTTCCCTGCCAATAGTTTCGGTAAGTCAGTGGTAAGGGTTCTAGTGACTCAGATCTATTTCTTATTCGATCAAAAAGCCAAAAACTAACCAGTTAAGTGATCTAGTGTTTGGCTGATTGCAAGGGGGGAACATCACGAAGTTTCGGGATTTGTTTAGTAACCAAATCGGCAGCAAGGTAAGGGATCTTTATATTCGGCCTTAGGCCATATTGTTTTTGGGAAGGCCGATTCTAACTATTACCTTTTTAAGGGCAGTTCGACAGTGGTATACAAGCAGTTTCGGGATTTTGATCCATTTCGGTAAGAGTGTTAAGTTGTAGATTTTATTCATTTAAGATCTCATACGTAGTTGACCATGTTTCTGATTAAGTGTTGATTCGATGGATGCGAGTACCAGTGGAAAGGAGAAAGGGGTAGTGCCTACCCCTAAGTTCAAGAAACGTTCGGTTTCTGCTGTTCGTGATTGGCCACCGGGGTATGGGCCAGCGTCAGAAAGGGATAAGCAGTTCACTGTTATCTCTGCTAGCGAGAGTGTCAGAATCGATAGTATTGTACTTACGGTTATCAGGTGTGTAGCCCTACACTAATTCTTGATAGATTTATGGTATTGGTTGCTATATGTATGTGTTAATGGAGATATGAAAATGTGGCTAAAGGTACCGTTCAATGGTACAGATTATTCAGGTCCGTTGACCTTCAATACCATGTTATAATATTATGAATATTGAAAATGACACACATGTGAATTCGTATGAATATGGGATAAGGAATATGACATGATTTCTGTATGAATGCATGGGCATATGGGTGATTATGAAAAGGGGAAGTGATCTGGTGGTTTTTACCATAATATCTAGTGACTCATGTCACATAATCTGAATGTGGTGACTTATGTCACATATTGTTATCTGGTGACTCTGTCACATTATCTGGTTGCTATGCCACGATTATAAGGGCGATGTGCAGTTGACTGCAGCGACTGCCTTCGATGGTGTGTAGCGGATGGAGGGTCGATTTAGTAATCCCCACGGTGTGATTGGTTGGTATGGGTGATGTGTAGAGGATGGACACTTAGGTGGGGTTGGGAATTGCATCATTGCCTATATTTGCTATGTATGATTTGATATGCCTAAATCGATTGGGAATTTGTGTTGGTTGTTGCACATTGAGTCTGTTGACTCACCCCTTCGTGGGATATCGTTTCAAGTGACACTCAGTAGATGGACCGGGTCGGCAGGAACTTAGTGGTGGCCATGCTTAGCTTAGTGTTATTTTATTTTTAGATTATGAATTTAAGTTTTGGATTTATTTTGGTTTATTTCGGGTTTTGTTTTGTTGTAATAAGGCCATTACTATCAATCTGTTTTATGCATGCACTTTATTTGATTTTATTATGATACAATTATTATTAAATCAAGGTTAAACAACTTTTTTTGAAAATAAATTTTTTTTAAGTTTGACACCTAAACACAAATGATTTTCAATTCAAAAAGGTGAACTCTAAGCCAACTCGACAATTCTTTTAACTTATAGTTTTGAAATATAAAAATAAGGTATCATAAATTCCCGACTTCAAGTAATAACACCATTTTCAAATTGAACTCAAAACAAATCAGCTTTTCTTCGAAACCACCCAAATTTTCCAAAGTAACAACTAAGTTTTGAAATGTTTTACTCAAGGAACATGCCAGATCCGGTCGAGGCTCGTGGGCCGGGTTTGGGGTGTTTCATGGACTGACAAACTGTCCAATAAGGAGGAATTAAAGCCCAATTTCGGTATAAGCAAATGATTGCCCAAGAATAAGCTTTGGGATATTTTCTTGAAGGCCCCTGTAGTTGGAAAGATGTCAGAAATCATCACACAAGCTTAACCTTTGAAAGCGTCCACCTTATGGCTATTAATAACATTGTTTTGAATTAAAAAACAAGCAACCAAGTCGTCCCCTTTTCTGCAACTTGTGGCCGACCATGTATGAGACAAAGGAGAGAGATTTTGAATTTTATTTTTAGCAAACTTTACCTTGCCTTCACCTATAAATACCACATACCTTTCCACTTCTCAAATCATCCCTCACATCCCTTAATCCATTCATTCATTGAGCATTCTCCCATTTCCTCTCTCATTTTCTTCTCCCTTTGCATAGTCGTTCTATCTCCCTTTCATTATTTAGCCAACAAAGGCTTTGTCAAGACATTTCATTGGTTGGCCACCTTAGGAAACCCTTAGCAAAAGGATCATTGAGCAGAATAGAGGAACACATAAGTCAAAAAAGATCCAAAAGGCTGCTGAACTGAATTAGAGTTTACTCTTTCCTCTTGTTATTTAATTTACTTATGTTTGCTATGTGTTTATTGTTTTTTACATCAATGATCAAATTTTAAATCCTATTTGCTAGAATGATTATGTTAATTCAATAAGATTTATTTGATTATGTTTAACATGTTTATGCATCAGTCGATCATGTTTTCAATTAAAATCAAGATGTATTCCATTCATACATGATTGGGTTCAGATTAGTTGAGCGATCCTAAACAGACAACGACTAGTAGACACATAATTGGAAAGTACAGTGCTCAATTTAGATCATTAAACTAAATTAGAGGTTCATAATATATTTAGTTAGCTCTATGATCTTGCATAGATTTAAGGTTTATATGATTAAATTGTTGCAAATTTAAATGTCCCTGTGACCTTGCATAAATACTAAGAAACCCTTAGTTTAATATGATCAGTAAAATGCATATTTCACTAAGTAAAAGATTTCGAGAGGACTTAATTTGGTTTCCAAACTCATGAAAGATTGAGTTGCCATGGAATGTTTTTTTGAACATTGTTAAGCATGATGAAAATGAATTGAGTTCATTAATATAATTATCCTAGCCTATTTTATGTTGATTATTGTTGTTGCTATAGCCTTTCATCCATACATTTAGATAATTTGCATTTAGATTTAATTTCATTAGGGATCACTTTTTGTAACACCCCAAACCCGGCCTAGACATTACGACCGGATCTAGAATGCCATATAAAAGGGTTGTTTAAAAACTCAAGCATTTGTTAAAAAGTTTGCATTCTTTTTGAAACTTCAAGCTCTGTTTTTTGTGAAAAACTAGATGTGTTTCATGGTTTTCTTGTCAAAACACTATTATTAGATTTATTAACATTATCTCCAAAAACTTGTTTATAACAGAAATCAGGCTCAGTGGTTTGCGAAGGTGTGATATTTTGAAAACAGTTATTGTCGTTTTAAGAAAACCCAATGTTCATACGTCTAACAAATTAAAAGCGACTGAGTTGAAAATTTGAAAGGAAAATTAAAACTAATGGCCTTATTACAAAAACTTTAACCCAAATTAATACTAAAACTAAAATAAAGTAAAACGAAAATTCACTAAGTTGCGATATTTAATCCTGACGTATGGCCACCACAGAGAGTCCTCCACAGCTCCAAATCCACTAATGCTGGGGATCACCTGCAAGGTTAAAACAACGGGGTGAGTTACAAGAACTTAGTGTGTAATCCCGATTCTAGTCGCAGTCATAGTCTCAGTCTGGGCCTAAGCCCCATACAGTATTAGTTTGGGCCCACGGCCCCAAAGTCATGGTAATGCAAATAGAAAATGCAGCCCCATCCTAATAGTCCATACGCTACACTTCACCCGTACCAGCCCTACACTCCATGTGGGGACCAAGTCAACCCACCCAACCCTACATTCCAATGATGCAGTCGAGCTGCCAGTATAAACATAGCAAAGCTGCCAGTGGGGCGGAGCCACCAGTAGCAGTATTGTAGCAGAGCTACCAGTAACAGTATTTGTGGCAAAGGCACCAGTAACAATACACTTCCTCCATTAATATAACCCAACCGCATGCATCATGTCATGGCATCATAATTTCGTCTATGCAATAATGTATCAACACGGCAAATTAATCAAAGTATACACAACAAACCATATCTGCCCCTAAGGGTATAAAAGTAATTTTACCCTCCGAGGGTATTTCAGTAGTTTACCCACCAAGGGTATTTCAGTAATTTACCCACTAAGGGTATTTCAGTAATTTACCCACTAAGGGTATTTCAGTAATTTACCCATTAAGGGTATTTTAGTAATTTAGCATTTGACGACCTTTCCAAAGGCCTACTGTCGCCTCGAGCGACACGGGACCCTTTCTGGGTCTCTACGGAGCTATTGGGCCTAAAATCCATTTTAGGCCCAAACGGGCCCACATGCTTGTGTGGCCCAATTCACGGAGTTTCAGTCTCGAATTTCCATATTTCACATCCGCACTTACCCTTTTACAAATTTCCATCAATTTCGCCCATGTGGGCGAATAGCCTATTAGGCCCGTTAAGCCCGTTTTGGCTCAGTTAGGCCTGTTACAGCCCCAGCTTCGCGAGAATGCTCGTGACACTCTCCACGACTTACCACCATTACTCAAACTCCGATTTACCACTACGAGCGCTCGCATGCTCGAGTGGGTACAGGTGCCAGTTTCCGGTTTTTCAGCTTTTGGGCTGATTTGCAAAACATCATATGCAATCACTCAGAGGGGTGTGAGATTACACACCTGATACGAGTTTACGATACTCGGCACTTCCCAAACACCTGAGATTACAATAGCTAACGATTAGTTCATAATCCACACTACTCCCTGAAATTGAGATTGATAATGAACCACCATACTCACCACCTCGACGACAACTCCTTGTTATGCTAGCATGCTTGACTACTCCATTTGATTATGAAGTTGGGTCCCTAACCAAAGAACATAAGTCAATATCGTTGTTCCAAGTTCAGAAAGGCAAGGTTATTCGGCCTTAAAAACTTAGCAATATAAGGGAACTTCCATCTCTAATCGGTCAAGGATACACTTACCAATGTGCCACAGAATTGATAGTTGCACAACCAGGATTTTGGCGTCTACACAAAAGAAGAGTGAACGAGTACTCAAGATGGAGAAGGACTCAGATTCGGCCTTGATAAAAAAAGCAACAAGGTAAGAGGTTCAGCTTTAAGGAAAATCTAAGAGAAGAAAAAGATGGAATACAATATTACCTTGTGCTCACAACGATGTCGAATAGCCAAGGTAGATTCGGCAAAAAATAGTCCCTCACGCTTCAGGCTACTCGAGAAGCACCGATTTGAATTGGGGAAAAACCGAGGTTCAGTTAGTGGAGAAAAAGTAAAGAAGCAAAGAAGAAGAAGAAAAAGAAGAGAGGTTTGGCTATTGACAAAAGAGCCGAGAAATCGATTCCAAAATGGGATAAAAGAGGAGGTTCGGCTTTTGAAGAATTAGAGAAAGAGATGATAGAAAAGAACATGTGAAGGAGATGGTAAAGAGAGTTTTGGCCAAGTCTCAAAGAGAAAAATAATAAGATGAACGGTGCTCAAAACAAAGAAAAGAAAAATGACCAAAAGAAGAACCCGAAAGCACCTGAGTACAAAATGCCAAAAATGCAAAAACTTTTGCCTAGAAAGCCTAAGGGAAAATCGACACCAAAGCCATACTGGCCGAAAATGCCAAAACCCACTCCCCTAGCTGTTTTTCCTCTTCCCCCAACACCTCACATTCAGCCAACCACTACCTCCCACTCTCAACTCTCCCGATTCACTCATTGATTTGCTCCCCCATTCACTCTCTACCACCCATTCAAATAATTTGACCAAGTCTTTGCTCTCTCCTGTAGAGTTTGGTCTCCACTCAGCTACCTCCCTTTCCTGGGCACAAAATAAAACTTCCCACTATGCTGTATGTGGGATTCGAACTACTGCTGATGCCCCACCCACTCCACTATGTGCTCACTTGTGTTAGCACAACACCAACAATTAAACTTAAGCCTTGCTTCCATCAGCTCTATCCTCTAAAAGGCCAAAAATGAAAATTCTCCCTATGGCCTAACTTGACCCCGGGACTTCATAGAAACCCCGTAACCTTCCAAAATAACCTTCCTAGCATATCCAAACTGAAATAATGCCATTCCCATTTTCCTAAAAATTCTAAAGTTTTTCTGAGGCTCAGGCCCAATAGGCCCAATTCTACTAGGCCCAAATTCAGGGTGTTACAAATCTACCCCCTTAAAGAAATTTCGTCCTCGAAATTTCCAACTATCTACAGTGGTTTAACACAAGCTACTCTACCATGCTGTCGCTGTGCACCCTCATTCCAATAGCACTAATACACTTTTAACCTAATCTAGAACCCTCTTCACCCAACCAAATATCTAACCACAGAAGCAATCAGGTATTCATCACACATACATAATACTTTCTACATTCAACATCACGGCCAACCAAAACATACCTGACTTAATGGTGATGGAACAATCCCGAGCGTTATGCTCCTTAGACCCGCACCTCAAGCATCCTCCTGACCTCCTCCAACATTCACCCAGATGATGCCTTCTGTAATATTCGCAAGCTGAAAAGTTTGGACGTGCCTTCACATGCTTCACAGAATGAGACTAGACCCTAAAGACCCGTTTCAGTCACTATAATCTTAATTCCTATAGCTAACAGTCTCAATATACTACCTCTAAATCTAGTAGTTTTTATTACAGTCATTACAGCATGAAACAGAGTATAAGGTCAGGAAACTTACGAATTTGGTGCCGGAGACTCGGGTGCCATACTTCCAACAAAGATACATTTTTCTAAACCAAATTTCAACAAATCTTGAAAACGTTCTCGAACCCATTTCACAGCTGAGTTTTGCAAACCTGGCTCTAATACCACCAAATATAACACCCCAAACCTGGCCTAGCATTACGACTGGATCTGGAATGCCACATAGAACGGTTGTTTAAAAACTCAAGCTTTCGTTAAAAAGTTTGCTTTCTTTTTGAAACTTCAAGCTCTGTTGTTTGTGAAAAACCAGATGTGTTTTATGGTTTTCTTGTGAAAATGTTATTATTATATTTATTAACATTATCTCCAAAAACTTGTTTATAACAGAAATCAGGTTCAATGATTTGCGAAGATGTGATATTTTGAAAACAATTATTGTCATTTTAAGAAAACCCAATGTTCATACGTCTAACAAATTAAAAGCGACTGAGTTGAAAATTTGAAAGGAAAATTAAAACCAATGGCCTTATTACAAAAACTTTAACCCAAATTAATACTAAAACTAAAATAAAGTAAAACGAAAATTTACTAAGTTGCGATATTTAATCCTGACGTATGGCCACCAAAGAGAGTCCTCCACAGCTACAAATCCACTAATGCTGGGATCACCTGCAAGATTAAAACAACGGGGTGAGTTACAAGAACTCAGTGTGTAATCCCGATTCTAGTCCTAGTCATAGTCTCAATCTGGGCCTAAGCCCCATACAATATCAGTTTGGGCCCATGACCCCAAAGTCATGGTAATGCAAATAGAAAATGCAGCCCTATCCTAATAGTCCATACGCTACACTCCACCCGTACCAGCCCTACACTCTATGTGGGGACCAAGTCAACCCACCCAACCGTACATTCCAATGATGCAGTCGAGCTGCCAGTATAAATGCAACAAAGCTGCCAGTAACAGTATATGTGGCGGAGCCACCAGTAGTAGTGTTGCAGCAGAGCTGCCAGTAACAGTATTTGTGGCAAAGCCACCAGTAACAGTACACTTCCTCCATTAATATAACCCAACCCCATGCATCATGCCATGGCATCATAATTTCGTGTATGCAATAATCATGGCAAATTAATCAAAGTATACACAACAAACCATATCTCTGCCTAAGGGTATAACAGTAATTTTACCCGCCGAGGGTATTTTAGTAATTTACCCAAGGGTATTTCAGTAATTTACCCATTTAGGGTATTTCAGTAATTTACCCACTAAGGGTATTTCAGTAATTTACCCATTAAGGTTATTTCAGTAATTTAGCATTTGACGGCCTTTCCAAAGGCCTACTGTCGCCTCGAGCGACACGGGACCCTTTCTGGGTCTTTACGGAGCTATTGGGCCTAAAATCCATTTTAGGCCCACACGCTCGTGTGGCCCAATTCACGAAGGCTCAGTCTCGAATTTCCATATTTCACATCCGCACTTACCCCTTTACAATTTTCCATCAATTTCGCCCATGTGGGCCGAATAGCCCATTAGGCTTGTTAAGCCTGTTTCGACTCGATTAGGCCTGTTACAGCCCTAGCTTCGCGAGAGTGCTCGTGAGACTCTCCACGACTTACTAAAAGTACTCAAACTCCGATTTACCACTACGAGCACTCGCACGCTCGAGTGGGTACAGGTGTCGGTTTCCAACTTTTCGGCTTTTGGGCCTATTTGCAAAACATCATATGCAATCACTCAGAGGGGTGTGAGATTACACACCTGATACAAGTTTACGATACTCGGCACTTCCCAAACACCTGAGATTACAATAGCTAAGGATTAGTTCATAATCCACACTACTCCCCAAAATTGAGATTGATAACAAACCACCATACTCACCACCTCGACGACAACTCCTTGTTATGCTAGCACGCTTGACTACTTCCTTTGATTACGAAGTTGGGTCCCTAACCAAAGAACATAAGTCAATACCGTTGTTCCAAGTTCAGAAAGGCAAGGTTATTCGGCCTTAAAAACTCAGCAAGATAAGGGAACTTCCATCTCTAATCGGTCAAGGATACACTTACCAATGTGCCACAGAATCGATAGTTGCACAACCAGGATTTCAGCTTCTACACAAAAGAAGAGTGAACGAGTACTCAAGATGGAGAAGGACTCAGATTCGGCCTTGATCACAAAAGCAACAAGGTAAGAGGTTCGACTTTAAGGAAAAGCTAAGAGAAGAAAAATATGGAATACAATATTACCTTGTGCTCACAACGGTGCCGAATAGCCAAGGTAGATTCGGTAGAAAATAGTCCCTCACGCTTCAGGCTACTCGAGAAGCACCGATTCGAATTGGGGAAAATAGAGGTTCGGTTAGTGGAGAAAAAGTAGAGAAGTAAAGAAGAAGAAGACGAAGTAGAAGAAGAGAGGTTCGGCTATTGACAAAAGAGCCGAGAAATCGACTCCAAAATGGGATAAAAAAGGAGGTTTGGCTTTTGAAGAATTAGAGAAAGAGATGAGAGAAAAGAACGTGTGAAGGAGATAGTAAAGAGAGTTTCGGCCAAGTCTCAAAGAGAAAAACAAGAAGATGAATAGTGCACAAAACAAAGAAAAGAAAAATGACCAAAAGAAGAACCCAAAAGCACTTGAGTACAGAATGCCAAAAATGCAAAAACTTTTGCCTAGAAAGCCTAAGGGAAAATTGGCACCAAAGCCACAGTAGCCGATAATGCCAAAACTCGCTCCCCTAGCCGCTTTTCCTCTTCCCCCAACACCCTACAGTCGGCCAACCACTAGCTCCCACTCTCAACTCTCCCGATTCACTCATTGATTTACTCCCCCATTCACTCTCCACCACCCATTCAAATAATTTGACCAAGTCTTTCCTCTCTCCTGCAGAGTTTGGTCTCCGCTCAGTTACCTCCTTTTCCTGGGCACAAAATAAAACTTCCCAATATGCTGTATGTGGGATTCGAACTCCTTCTCCCCTTGCTCTACTACTAACGCCGCACCCACTCTACCATGTGCTCACTTGTGTTAGCACAACACCAACAATTAAACTTAAGCCTTGTTTCCATCAGCTATATTCCCTAAAAGGCCAAAAATGAAAATTCTTCCTATGGCCTAACTTGACCCGGGACTTCAGAGAAACCTCGTAACCTTCCAAAATGACCTTCCTAGCAGGTCCAATGTAACGACCCGAATTTGGGCCTAGTAGAATTGAGCCCATTGGGCTTTGGGCTTAGGAGCGTTTAAAAATTTTGAGAACAAGAGAATGGTTCTAATGCTAGTTGGACCTATTAGGTGAGTGATTTTGGAAGGTTAGGGGGCTTCTATGAAGTTTCGGGATCAAACCTGGGCTTAGGAAAAAGTTTGGTTTTAGGTGAATAAAACCCTGGGAGTTAGTAGGTAGGCTTTAAGAATAAAATGTGGAGAAAAATGACCCAAAAAGGAGTTGTGGTCTAGTGGCAAATGACGTCACATTGGAGCAAGGGAATGATGCCACAAGGAAGAAAGGGGGTCCAAGGTTCAAGTCTTGGCGCTTGCATTTTGATTTCTTTTTAAGTGAACTTAGACGTTGGCCATAGACTTATATTTAGTTGCGCATGTTTTAAGATAACAAGGAGCTAGTTGGTATAGTAGCTAGCGGCGTGGATTATGCTACAAGGGAGCCTGAGTTTGATCCCATTGCAAGCAAAAAGGGGATATTTATTTTGCTAAGTTGGGGCGGCTAAAGTTTGTGTTGGATTTAAACTCTACTGATGGAAGGATCCTACATCGAAAAGCTAGCAAGAGGGGAGGTGAGAAGCTGGCTATAAATAGAACCAATCTATGAGGGAGGAGACACACCTTGGTTGGCGTTTGGGCACAGGAGTGGTCAGAGCGCGGATTAGCAGCTTCAGATTCCTATCAGGTGTGTGTTTTGCCCTACTTTAGCTGTAGAGCAGCAAATGCCGAAATGCCGGTCACACGGCAATGGTAGCCACACGAGCGTGCGAGCACATGTGTGGGAGCTTAGACGCGATAGTTGAGGCCACCATGAGTATTCTTGTAGGTTGAGGCTGCTTGGGACACGATGGGCCGAAGTGGGTCCAGTGGGCCTGTGGGCCCATATGAATAAAATGTATGACTGTGTAGTAGAAATTGGACTAGACTATGTGAATCTCATATCTGTGGCTAGATTTGGGCTAAATAGGCCACACGAGTGTATGGGCCCACTTGGGCTGCGAATGGGCCCTAGGCCCATTCGCATCGTTATCTCTATTTAGAATACCCTTGGTTTACGAAATTATTGAAATACCTTCAGTTTGCGAAATTACTGAAGTACCCTTGATTTGTGAAATTACTGAAATACCCTTGAATTGTGAAATTATCAGAATACCCTTGGTTTACAAAATTACTGAAATACCCTCAGTTTGTGAAATTACTAAAGTACCCTTGATTTATGAAATTACTGAAATACCCTCGAATTGTGAAATTATCGGAATACCCTTGGTTTGTAAAATTACTGAAATACCCCTGATTTGTAAAATTACCGAAATACCACTGATTTATGAAATTACCAAAATACCCCCGATTTGCAAAGTTATTGAAGTACCCCAGTTTGTAAAATTACCAAAATAACCCCAGTTTGTGAAATTACCATTTTACCCCTAAACGACAAAATGACTGTTGTACCCTCGTGGTAGTACTAGCGTTGTATGTGTTAATTATATGATTGATTATGTTTGAGATGTGTTGCATACATGGATTGGTTATGAGTAGAATTACCAAACTACCCCTGTAGTGTAGAATTACCGAAATACCCTTATAGGGTAAAATGACTGATTTGCCCTTGCAGATAAATGATCGACTTGTGCAATGAGTGGACTAATTTGACTGTGGTTGTATGACTGATATGCTTTTATTAGATGTTTAAATAATTGTTACTGAGCATGGCCATTTTGCATGCACGTGTAATGATTGAGCATGACATACACAACATATTGCATGGGGTTGGGATTATTAATACGGAGGAAGTGCTAATAGGATCGCATGGTTGCTTGACGACTGTGGATCCACCGAAGGCTTTATAGCCACCGTAGGGTTTTTAGCCACCGAGCAGCCATGCTGCACCGGTAATGTTACCGAGGGCTGTGCGCCATTAATATGGGCTTTGTGCCGTAATTATGGGCTTTGTGCCAATACCGAAGGCTTTTTGGCCACCGAAGGCTTTATAGCCACCACAGGCTTTTTAGCCACCGAGTAGCCATGCTGCACAGATAAATTTAGTGCCGCAACCGGTGCTACAAAAGGAGTGTAGGGATGGGTTGGTCGATTAAATCCCCACAGGAGTGCAAGGTTGGATAGGAGACGGAGTACAGGGTTGGTATGGGCATTAATGCATGTCATTCACATGTTCTGACTGTGATGGGCTTAGGCCTGGATAAATATGATATGTGACTTTTGTTATGGGCTAAGGCCCAACTGAGGCTATCCTGGGCTAAGGCCCAATTGCCACTGTTACTGTAATGGGCTTCGGCCCGGATTGTTGTGATGCATGTTTTGACTGATGAGGGTTGTACACTGAGTTTTCGTAAGCTCACCCCTCTTTTAAAATGTTTCAGGTAACCCTTAGTAGGTGGTTCGACGTACTGGAGGACTCGGAGGTGGCCACACTGCGAGCAATTTTGGATTTTAGTATTCTGCTTTACTTTATTAAACTGTTTTTATTGGGTTGTAATAAGGCCTCTCTTAAATTTCGGTTTTTAGTTTGGGATTTTTAGTTTAGTATGTTTAAATCTACTCAACATTGAATCACGATTTTTCAAAATAATATATGTTTTCAAAACACTACGCTTTCGCAACTAAGTTGTAAAATCACGTTTTCATAAGTCAGTTGTTTTAAATTAAGCTTCCGCAATAAACAAGGTATTAAAAATGATAATGATTTCCAAAAAATGATTTCTAATAAACCACGTTTTAAAAGTAAGCAAAAGAAATCTGAGGTTTTGAATAGCAGAAAGTTTTGAAAATTATAATTTATAAAAAATGTCGATTAATAATAAACAAACGCAAACTGGGACTTTAGTTATTAATATCAGGAAGAATTTTCAAACGGAACCACGGTTTTGGAAAAACATCCCAATGTGACACGCCAAATTCAGGCCTAAATTCTAGGCCGGGTTTGGGGTGTTACATCCAACCTGAAATAATGCCGTTCCCATTTTCCCAAAAATTCTAAAGTTTTTCTGCGCTCAGGCCCAATAGGCCCAATTCTACTAGGCCCAAATTCAAGGTGTTACACTTTTTGCATCTAGTTAATTTAATCATCACTATCCAAAATTATTGAGTTTTTATATCAAATTGTGATTTATAATTTTACAAATAATTGATTAACATACACAGTCCCTACGAAAATAGTAACTCATTTTACTTACTTATTACTTGAATGACTGTGTACACTTGCACGAACCACGTTACAAGTTTTTGGCGCCGTTGATAGAGACTATTGCCTTAATCATTCTTTGTGATATTATTTTTGTAGTTTGGTTTTTATTTAATTTCTAACTTTACCTATAACACCCCAAACCCGGCATAGACATTACGGCCGGATCTAGCATGTCACATCAAAATGTTATTTAAAAACTACGTGTTCATTAAAACCCTTCCTCAATTTTAAAACTTTCTACCATTTAAAAATCTCGAATTTCGTTGCTTACAAAAACAAGATTTGCTCAAAATTATTTTCTTCCAAAAATATTATTATTTTCAAAACTTTGTTTGTTGCGGATGTTTGATTCAAACATTTGCAAATACCTGATATTTTGGAAACAGTGATTATAGTCTTAAAAACCAGTGTTTAACATATCAACAGTTCGTAATTAAAAGGAATACCAAATAAAAGTTAAAAAGAAAACCCAATGGCCTTATTACAGAAATTATTAACCCAATAATTTAAAATAACTAAATTAAACTGAAATCACTAAGTTTAATCTTTAAACCATATCCGACGTGTGGCCACCTCCGAGTCCTCTGTAGCTCCAAATCCTCTAAGGCTAGGGATTACCTGCATGGTTAAAAGAAAGGGTGAGTTACAAGAACTCAGTGTGTAATCCCCTATTACGGTCATAATCTGGGCCTGAGCCCATACTGTATCACTCTGGACCTAAGCCCTATTCGGTAACAATCTAGTCCTAAGCCCCAAAATCATATCAATGCAATGGACATGTACCCAACCCATTCCAACCAAACTCTCCACCCATACCAACCAATCTCTTCATGTGGAGACCATGTCAACCCACCCAGCCAAACTCTCCAATAATGCAACCAAGCTGCTAATAACGCTATACGTGGCCGAGCCACTAAAATAAGAATATGTGGCAATTCCACTGTAACGGTATGTGGCGGTGCCACTAGAACGGTACTTCCTCCAATTAGCAAACCCAACCCAATGCAATATGTTATGTATGCAGTGTATTACGATCATATACATATATATATATATATATATAAATCACATAAACAACATTTAAACTACCACTAAGGGTATAACAGTCATTTTATCGTTTAGGGGTAAAACAATAATTTCATCCCTCGGGGGTATTTCGGTAATTTACCCATCGAGGGTATTTCGGTAATTTACCCACTAAGGGTATTTGGGTAATTTACCCCTCGAACGGCCCTTCCGGAGGCCCACTGTCACCTCGAGCGACACAGGTTCCATTTTTGGTCAAAACGGTGCAATTGGGCCTAAAGTCCAATTTCGGCCTAAACGGGCCCACACGCTCGTGTGGCCCAATCAGGCCATTTTTTATCTCGGTTCTGCAGACTTCACAGCAGCATATGTAACACCCCATATCCGAATCCAAAGCTAAGACCGGATATGAGACATTACTATGCTTGAACTTTCTTAAACATGCACTTAAGGGCTGTAAAATTTTGTTCCGAATTAAAAACTTGTCTTTCTTAGTCTAATCATACATTTTTTGGGCCTACGAGGCCTTAAACACGTATCTGAAAACATTCGAAACTTAATCGAAAACTTTTCTTTAAAGCAGGGGTCACACGTCCATGTGCCTTGGGATTAGTCCGTAGTCTATTCTGACTTAAGGTACTAAGGTGCAGAGGACGCATGGCCTAGACACATGCCCGTGTGTCTATCCGTGTGGGCACTTAAAGGCTATTTACCAAGCCAATTGCCACCCTGAAATCAAGATCAATCTCATATTCAATTCAACAACTCAGATTACTACATCTTTCATGAACAACACTACATGCTTCATTGATATCAATAGACATACATACTTAGCCCATCTTGGCCTATCACTTAGCCATATACAAAAGAATAATAAGCTTGATAGCTTATACTTTAGCTCTTCTTAAAACATATACTCAAAATGAAGTGTTTCCTATACATGCCATACTTAATAAAAACAACTTGATTATACCAAAATAGCGATTGATAGTGTGCTTCGAGCTCCAATAACGATGATCCATGAGATTAACTTGGCGGGACTACATGGAAAGAAAGGATAAAAGTCGTAAGCATTTAGCTTAGTAAGTTTGCATATAATGCACATAGCAATATGTTTGTTTAACATAAACCCTTTGGCATAAACAATGGCATCATAATTTCAACTGTTTAAGCTTACTTACCCTTACTGATTCTTACATATCTCATGACACTTACTAGTCTCATGCTCGTGAGGTAAACAAGATACCTGTATCACTTGATCACATAGATCAGTATACTTTACTATAATAATCATAATCTTTAATTCATCATTCATAACATGAAAAATACTCATTTTCAACTTGATAATAGCTTTGCTTACTTAATTTTCTTGCTATCTCATTTAAGCTTTACTCATTTGGCCGATGAATTTCTATGAATAATCAAGGATACTGAATCTCATCCCACATATAACTCGATGCCAAAGCCATATCCTCGATATGTCTTACATGGGATCTCTCATCTTGGTATTGATGCCATGTCTTGACATGGACTTACTCAAAGTCTTCTTTGTGTGTTCCCTTGGGAACTTACCATTGCCATGTCTTGACATGGTCTAATTTGGTATCTTTACTCATGAACTGGTCAATGCCGAGCCTTGGCTTGGACTTACATGAAATATTTCTTGTTACTCACCAATGCCATGCCTTGGCTTGGACTTACATGGGATCTCTATCTCATGATAGTTTTTCAATGCCAAGACTTGTCTCGGACTTACATGACATCTTTACTTGGAGACTCACCAATGCCATGCCTTGGCTTGGGCTTACATGGGTCTTCATCTCATAATAACTCTTCAATGCCAAGACTTGTCTCGGACTTACATGATAACTTTGCTTGATTGCCGATGCCATGCCTTAGCTTGGTCTTATACAGACTTTCTTATCTCATGTGGTAGATCGAGTATCCTAAGTAATTCAACATCAATCGGGATTTTCTCCTGCTTAATCTCATTAATTTCTTTGTATAGCATACCATTAAACATTCTCATGAAAGTAATGTGTAACACCCTAAACCCGGCCCATACGTTTCGACCAGATCTAGTATGCTACAGGTTGTACATTGAAAACTTTTGCTTTGTTGGTTCTGGAAACCGTAAGTTAATTAGACGATATTTGAATAATTAGGTGACATTTGAAAATAAAACCTTGTATTATTATTATTTTGAATAATTATACCTTTGACATTATTTCATATTTTGCATATATTAAAAACTACTTAATTGAATATAAACTATGGGGCCTCATTACATAAATATTTCGAAAATAAATAAAAAGAGAAACGTAAAGAAAAACCGAAAATAACCTATAGAATTAAAATTTGATGGCCCCTCGAGTCCGTCTCGGCTCCCATGTCCACGATCTACTACTCATTTGCAAAGTTAAGGAAAATTAATAGGGTGAGTCACCAAGACTCAGTGTGTAAATCCCAAAGACACATCAAAGGCTTGGCCCACAAACACATTATGAGCCCTGGCCCGTACAAAAAGGCATCAATCGTAAATACATGAAAATAATGAATGATGAATAGCCCAACCCATCCTAGAAATCCATCCTCTACACACCAACCCGTACCATCCATCACACCTTGGGGATTTCTACAATCAACTCGCCAACTGCTACACACCATATCGACAGCTGTGCTGCCTGTCTTAAAGACCAATCACTGTGCGACCTATGTGGCAAAGCCACCGATCGCCATGCGACCTTAATAACACATCGTAGCATTTCAACAGCTGAGTTGCCTATCATAAAGACCGATCACTATGTGACCTATGTGGCAAAGCCACAGATCGCTATGCGACCTTCTTCCCTTTCATCATATCAATCCCATCCCATGCATACATACATGTAAAATCAAACAATGTATTACCTAAGAGATTTCAGTTTATCGCATACATAGATACACATAGAGAGATTTCTATGATTACGTATCTGACATCCTTTGCCTACCCTTTCTGGGTAATACGACTGTTCACACAGCCTATTTTTCGGCTCTTAGCCCACAACACATATATACACATACAGATTTAATAGTGTGTTAGAGATCTACACACCTGATTACCATTAGAACGAGACCCTCTAAGTCAACGCTATCCGTAGCCAACACCACCACTATCTACCTAAGGTGTTGTTCAAAAGCAGGTAACGAAACATTAGGTTAAGGCACAACTAATGAAAAGAAAACGGTTGATCATCTTAAGGAGAATTGAAATCCTTACCATGAAATCCTGAAAAGTGATATGAGATTTAAGAACTAATGTTTCAGGCTTTTAGATCTAAGAGATCTACTTCAATTCCCGATGTTGCCCAACAAGAAAACACATAAAACCATTAAACCATTAGCTTTTCGACTTTGTCTTCCAAAAACTGAAAGAGAAAGTGAAGAGATAGGAAAATCGGCACTCACCTTAACACAAAGAATTCAACTGCCCCTTTGAGATTCCGACTTTTTGAGAAGATTTGAAGATGATAGGAATGAGTCTATGTAGATTCGAATTTTAATGAAGAAATCGATAAGAAGAAGAAAAGAGAATTTCAGCAGACCAGAGGTAGGTTCGGCTTTAGCAAAGATAAAAAGAAAAGAGTGTAGAAAAAGGATTATGAGGTTTCGGCTTTTAGAAGAAAGAAGAGAAAAGAACAATGGAGTTTCGGCTTTTGAATCAAAGTGAAGATGAGGGAATAGGGTTAGGAATTTCAGCTTTTACTCAGAGAAGAAGAGAAAGAAAAAATGGAAACCCTAAATGTCCAAAAATAAAGAAGAGAACCCTTACCTGACTATTTAAAGTTTCGACACTCCTACTAACCAAAAGCCGGAATTGCCCTCTTTTGACAACTAAAACCAGTTAATTAGCAAGGGAAATTTCGGCACCCCTTAGCCATATCAGAAACCGATTTCTCCTCCCCCTCAGAGTTTGAAATTCGGCCACCACTTAGCCTTGCAGATAATTCCTATCTTTTCTCCTTTATCTTCCATATTATCAACTATAATATCTACATTATCCCATTCACATAAATCCTCCTATTTTTGAGCCTTGTTGCCGTCCACTCCACCTAACCCTAATGCCGAAAATTAGCTAACTTAAATTAGAAGAATTGGGCTCCATGAAACTTAAATTTGGGCCACTGACCACTGGGCTACAAGCCCATTTTGATATTTTAAACATAAATACCACCTTTTAAACCCTATAGTGCCCAAACAAAAATTTCACCAAGGCATTAACCACATCCTAAGCCTAATTTGGACCCCTAACAGTTAAATTAACACATTAAACATATCCACACACTAAACGCATAGGCCCAATAATTCAGGATGTTACATAATGTATATTTAACAACATAACAAGCAATTCAATGAAAATATTCATGAAGCTTGGAAATCATACAAACTTACCTCGATATACAAAATGTATGTAGATATGCAATTTAGTCCTCGACTTTGTTCTTGCCTCAGTTTCGATCCGGGCTTCATTTTTCTTGATCTATAATAATAATTTAGATCATTTAATACTCACATTGACTAAATTGACTCTTAACTCATACTTTGGCAAAATCACTATTTTGCCCCTAAACTTTCTCATATTAACACTTTTGCCCCTAGGCTCGTAAAATAATTTTCATACCACTTTCTTAAACTTCATGATTAGCTGATTCATTATCTCAACTATAGTAATAACAAATTCTCACTATTTCTACCATGTATGACAAATTTCATAATATTAACAAACTAGTCCTTAGTAGCATTTTTCATGAAATTCACTTAGAAAAAGATGTTTATCTAACATCAAACTCTCATAATCTTCCATAAAATATCGTTTTACAAGCATCTCATACATGGGTAGATTTATGAACATGAATCTTAGCTCATCTTATAGCTAAAAATAATTCATAATATGAGGATTCCAAAAATACGAAGAATATTAAAAACGGGGCTAAAATGAACTTACTAGCAAGCTTGAAAAATTGAAGAACCCTAGCTATGGAGTCTTTCCAATTTTTGGCACAAGGAAGAAGATGAATAAGAATTTTTATCATCTTTTTCCCTTTTTAATCATTTAATCGATAAATGACCAAAATGCCCCTCTCTTTAAAAATTCCCCATTTACTAACTCATGTCCATTTTTGTCCAAAAATTATAATTTGGGAAAATTGCTATTTAAGGACTTCTAATTAATATTCTAAAGCACTTTAATACAAAAAGCTTCTAGAAACTCATGTTTTGCAACTTTTGCAATTTAGTCCTAATGGACCCTTTAATAGAAATTTTCACAAAATTTCATCATGAGACTTTCATAATATCATGAAACCATCTCAAATACCTTAAAAACTCATATTACTACTTCGGATTTGTGGTCTCGCACCACTATTCCGATTAGGCCCTAAATCGGGCTGTTACAATTCTCCCCCTTAGGGATTTTTGTCCTCGAAAATCTTACCAGCAAATAGGTTTGGGTACTGATTTCTCATGCTTTTTTCTGGTTTCAATGTAGCTTCTTTTATCCCATGTCTTTTCCACAATACTTTTACTAGGGAAATACTTTTATTGTAACAGTCCGAATTTGACCATAATCGGAACGGTGGTTTTGGGACCACGAATCCGAGTCTGAAAAATTTTTTATATTATATTCTGTGCTCATTATGTGTGAATTAATGTGTGTGAAAGTTTCGTAGAAAAATTTTATCGTTTAAGCGCTTAATTTGATAAAAAAGACTTAATCGCATAAAGTGTAAAAGTTACAAATTTTAGTGAAAAGTCCTAATGTGATAGTGGCTTTTTAAATTGAAGTCCTAAAAGGACAAATGGCCCATTTCTATAGTAATTGGCCGGCCAAGTACATAACTAACCTTAATTTATAATGTTTAATATTTTATATCATAAGGTTAAAATGGTAATTATTAAATTATGTTAATAATAGTTAAACAATTCATAAAATAAAGCCATTTGCATGCTTATCTTGCCGAAACTAAAAGAGAAATAAAAAAGAGAAAAGCTTTGAAGCATTCGGCCTTATTCAAGCTTTTTTAGGTATGAAATCTAGCTCGGTTTTTGTTAATTTTTACGTTTTTGAGATCGTTGCTTAGTATATTACCCGACCCATGCTAGAATTTCTAATATTTGTAACATCCCAAAATTGGGCCTAGTAGGATTGGGCCGATTGGGAATTGGGCTTTAGGAAAATTTTAGTATTATTTTGTGTTGGCTCGGGTATGAACTTTGTGTATTAGAATAGTCTTGTGAAGGCTTGCTTTTATTTAGGAAGTTAGAATAATTTTAGTATGGCTTATTTAATGAAGTGGATTAGGTGAGCTTAGCACTTAAGTTAATTTAAGTGTTCATTTATAGCACAAGAGGAGTAAGTGGCAAGTTGGTTAAGGAGCTTGAAAGGTAGCTTGAGGTTAGAGGTTCGAGTGGCATGTTTAGCATTTTGAAGGTTTATTTTTGTGTATTAGCATTGATGGCCGGTCAAACTTATTTATGATAGGTGGACTAATAACTTTTGGTAAGTTGAATTTTTGTTTAAGGAAAGCTTAAGTTATGGGATAAGATTTTTAAGGTAATGGAAGGATATCTTAAAGTTATGGTATATTGAGGGGACAAAAGGCTTGGCTTGTGGAAAATGTTTTGGAAACAATTCTTATGCCTTTAGTGGATGTATGTGGACGGCATGGGTGTCTAGGGGGGTGGCCGAATTTTGTTAGGTAGCTTGGGGGGGGAATAGTTGGCCAATTCTCCTTTTGAACATCTTTTGCATTTTTGTTTTCCCTCTCCAAAAATCTTTTGTTTGGCCGAATGAGTATTGTACATTTTGTGCAAGTTTTGCTTTTGGTTAGCCTTCATTTTGTTTGAACCAAAATTTATATTTTCTTTCTCTCATCTTTTCCTTTGAAACCGAAAACATCTTTTGCACTTTTGTGCACTCTTTCTCCCATCTCTCTTCCTCTTTTCTTACTTTTGGTATTTGCTCAACATCACTTTTTCCTTTTTATTTTCTTCTTGACCGAACCTCTTTCTTCCCCAAATCCTCTTTTCTTTTCTTTTCTTCCATTATTTTTAAAATCGAATCCTCTCCCTCTCATTCTCATTTTCTTTGCTACTCACATACTCTATTTCTTTTTCTCCATAATATCTTTTGTTATCTTCATTCAAAACCATAGCCGAATCTTCTACTTCCTTGTTAGTATTATTTTTGTTGGCCGAATATTCAAAGGGTAGGCATTCATTTTTGGGTTTTCTTCAATCAGTTTTGGAAGATAGGTAAGTGTTTATGGCTGTTTTTCCTTTCTTTTTTTTATGACGTTTTCTTGAGGGCGTAGGCCACTTTCTAATGTTTTTGGTATAGAGGCCGAAACTAATATGATTCCATTTAGGGATTTTGGCAGAGTTCTTAATCAAGTGACGTTTTCGGGATTTGATCGTTTGTGCCTTAGCAGGTGCATAGTTATCGCACTATTTCTCCTGTTTTGTGTATTGATATATATATATATATATATATATTCTTGTATGATATGTGATAGCCGACAAAAAAGGCTAAAGTGGTGAAAACCCATGATTGGGGTAATCGGTTAACAGGTCAGTAATATGTGATATTAAATTATTTATGGTGACTGTGTAATATGATAATGAGCATGTGATGTATGTTCATTCTATATGTTGATTTGGCATGATACATTAACATATATGCATGGGGATTGGATTTGATCAAGGAAGGACGGGTGTACATATTTATGTACGTGGTCTAATGTTAGCCTCGTGCTACATTAGCGCTTGATGATCAGCTGTGTGCTACATCAAGGGAGGTGTTGGCTAGGTGCCCATCTCGGCGGTTGATGGCTGTGTGCATCACCGTAGACGAATTAATGTTGGGATCACTATTTGATCGGTGGCTTAGCCACGGCCTTGAGCAGCAAGTCTGCCAAGGTAAGATATAAGGATCACTATTTGATTGGTGAATTAGCCACGGCCTTGGACGGCAGGTGTGCCGGGGTTGGTGTAATGGATGGAATTAGGTTGGGTTGGGCATCATTTTGCATATTTATGTATGTGAACTGTGTGGATTTGGGCCAAGCCCATATGTGGAGGCATGTGTGATGAGTATGCACTGAGTCTGTGGACTCACCCAATTTTTCTCAACCATTTCAGGTGATGCGTAAGCGTTGGACCGGGTTTGGAGTGGATACAAGGTGGCCCATGCAGAAGAAGATATTTTAATTATTTTAAGCATTTTAATATTGAGTATTTTGTTTTAAGTATTGGTTGTAATAAGGGCCATTTAACCAATTTTTGATTATTATTATAATTAAGTTAGTTTGTTGAATATATTGTTATTTGAAAATGTTTAAATTTGTAACAACTTAATTTTACTTGAAATTTTAATTACACAATGTTTTAGTAAAGACAACAAAATTTTATGTTTTTAACTCTAAGTCAAAAGTTTTTAAAACGTTTTCCGCAGTGGCATTTCAAATTCGGTCATAGCGAAGGGGCCGGGTTTGGGGTGTTACAAGATTAGTGTGTATATATGATTCGGCCATTGATGAATTCTTGAGGTTTTGATGTTTGATGATTTGTAAATTAAAGATATGTTAAGGATTGATATGTTTTGTATTAGAAATTTTAGTGAATTTTAGTATTTTGGGATAAATTGCAAAAATGAAATTTTGAGGGGTTTAAAATGCAAAATAAATTAAAGAAATGGACTTGTATGGTCCTTGTTAATATTCGGTCTTAGGGAATTGTAGTGAAATTTTGTATATTTTGTGTTTTGTGCAATTAGGACTAAATTGTAAAAATGTGAAACCCTAGGGGTAAAATGGTAATTTGCCTATTTGTGTGTTTAGGGATTAAATTGAGATGAAATGTATTTGAATGAGCTGAATTTTAATGTATTTAGATCAAGAACAACGAAAAACAGATTTGGATCGGGGAAAGACGAAAGTTATTGAATAATCGGTATACGCGGTTCGTCGATAGTCGAGGTAAGCTCTTAAGCTAAAATATGCCAAAGTGTTATTTATGAACATAGCGGTTGATGAAATTTAGAAATTTTGAGTATAAAAGTATGTGATAGCCGAATGTAGGAATGTGGTTGAAGAGAAAATAAATTGTTACTTGTGATGTTAAGAAGTTTATTCGGATTGAGATGCGAAATTAAATTAAACTACATTTGATGTTTGTGATTTAGTACTGAATGATGTGTATTGAATTAATAGCTGTATTGATATTCAGGCTTTAAGCCTAGCATGCCTAGTGCCGGTGTTATTTATCGCGCTAAATGCCTAGCAGGCCTTGTGCCGGTGGTGTAATTCGGGCTTTGAGCCTAGCAGGCTTAAATGCTGGTGATGAATTTCGAATCCTTTCAAGGTGGAATGTAAATACCTCAATGAATAAGATGCTCAGTAAATATAAATGTTTATAGGTGCAAGGAGTGAGGTAAGTTATTATTTTTCTTTTCGAATTACATAAGAGATCAAATGGCCAAGATTTATAGTAATGGAATTTTATGATATGTGCCTTTGATCTATTCATTAATGGGTGTGATATGTGTGCTAGAATATAAGCGTGGAAATAGCTTGAGATTCGATCATTCGCTTAGATGTCAAAGATGAAAGTTATTGAAAATGCTTACATATACGCATGGTAAATGGTATGTGTTTAAGGTATATGTACGATTACGAATGAGGGAATATGTGAATATGTAAGATTTCAAGTACTTTGAAAGATGGTATGCCTTCGATAAGAAATATTAGATGCTAAAATAAAGAGATGGCAAATTTCGACCATAATGGAATTTAAAAGTTAAATCATTTGTATTTTAAAGTTATTTACAAGTGAATTTATATATTTATATATGTACTGGATGTTTGACTGTTTAATTACTGATTCGTAAATGCTTAAGACTTACTAAGCTAGTAAGCTTACTTTGTGTGTTCATTGTTCTATTTTATAGATTTTGACAAGCTACGAGCTCAAGGGGGGAAAATCGTCAACGAAGTCATCCACAATATTGACTATTTTGGTACCTTTAAAGTCTAGATTTCAAACTAAAGGCATGTATAGGCTAGACTAGGTTTTGTGACAATGAATTTTGTTCTTGTATATATGTTTAGAGCCATGCGAAAATGGCTAAATTATAGTATTTTGGTCTTTAATATATTCGGCCCTAATGCTTGATCTTTATAAAGATAGAATCTGTAAAATTAGAAAACATGGTTGGTAATTTGGTTAGTTCATATGTCTATTATGTCAAGCATTTGCAATTTAGTAAATAGCTTATCTTAGAAGTATATCTTATAGTATGTTATCTATGATAAATGTTCTTATGACTTGACTTTGAGGTTAAGATATTTGTTGAATATGTTTGTTTGTGTACTTAGTTTCAATAATTTGTCTATGGTCTGTTTCTTTAAGTCCAGTTTATGTACTAAGCTTTTGACATAGTTACATGTTTATAATGGCTTAATTAAAGATGATAATGAATGTCTATATTAGGTCATAATAAGTTATGCATGAAATGTGAAGATATGATAAAAGTGTTAAGTGATCGGCTATTATATGCTAAACATGGTTGTTGCGGTCATGTGTTAAGTTTGGTCACATGTATCGATAGTAAAGTAGATAATAATATATGTGTAATGTATTTAGAAGAAATAATGATGTTTTGCTTAAATGACTGTGGTTGTGTGATAATTATAGTTATAAAATAAGGTATGAATTTTTAAAGTGGTTATAATGGTACGAATGCTATTGGTCAGAAGTAAATTTGTTTTATGGTTATTTCAAATGCATGTCTAAGTGTTAAGTGATATGATGTGGTTAATAATATGAAAAATTATGAAGTCTAGGTACACCAACATTTATATTCGAATTTGGTATACATTGTAAGGTTAATGATGTGCAACGCAAATATGGTTTTTATTTCTAGGAAATATGCGCATATTATGTTAGTACCAGGGGCATGTTTGGATAAGTTACTACGTATTAATGCCTCATATGTGAATAAATATACCATAAAGTGCTATGGTTTATGTAATATCCTAGATTTAGGGGTTATGCATTCATGCATAATTCATGTGTTAGTATAGTCTTGTGAAGGTTTGATTTTATTTAAGAAGATAGAATAAATTTTTAGGATGGTTTATTTAATGAAGTGGAGTAAGTGAACTTGACACTTAAGTTAATTTAAGTGTTAAATTAAAGCATAAGAGGAGTAAGTGGCAAGATGGTTAAGGAGCTTGAAAGGTTGCTTAAGGTTAGAGGTTCGAGTAGCATGTTTAGCATTTTGATGACTTTATTTTTGTGTTCTAGCATTGATGGACGGTCAAACCTTATTCATGATAGGTTGGACTATTTATTTTGGTAAGTTGAATATATGTTTAAGGAAAGCATGAATTTGGGGATAAGAATCTTAAGGTTATGGTATGATGAGGGGACAAAGGCATGGAATATGGAGGATGTTTTGGAAAGTAATCCTAGGCCTTTAGTGCATGTATGTGGACGGCATGGGTGTCTAGGGGGGTGGCCGATTGTTGTTAGGTGTTTTGGGGGGGATAGTTGGTCAACCTTTGTTTTTTTTTTTTTGTGCATCTTTTGTATTGTTTTCTTTCTCTCCAAAAAACTCCTCTCCTTGGTCGAATGTGTGCTATGCTTTTAGTGCAAAATTCCTTTTGGTTTTAGCCTTATTTTGTTGGAACCAAATCCTACTTTTTCTTTCTTTTCATTCATCCATTTGAAACCGAAACAACATTTGATTTTTGGGCATTTTGTGCACATTTCTTTTAGGCAAAATAGGTGTTGGCCGAACCTCATTTCTCCCATCTCTCTCTTTTCTTCATTTGACTTTTGTTCAACCACATTTTCTTTCTCTTCCTTTTTGGCCGAACCATTCTCTTCTTCAAACTCTCTCTTTTCTTTTGTTGATTAAACCGAATTCTCTCTCATTCCAATTCTCTTTTCTACTCACATATTTTTCATCTTCCATAACCATATAGCCGAAACTCTCATATTCTTTTGATTTATTTTTGGCCGAATATTCAAGGGTAGGACTTCATTTGATTTCTTCGATCGGTTTTGGTTAATAAGTAAGTATTCTTGGCCATTTTTCCTTCTTTTCTTTTCTCCTCTCTATGTTATTTTCTTGTGGTCAAGGGCCGAATCTTTGGGCATTGGTTTGCAAGGTTCTAACCATTTTTAGGATTCGATTATTCAATTAGGCTCATTGGGATTTCTGAAGCAATCGATTTAAGTGCTATCTCTAGCAATCAAGGGCTGGTAAGTCAAGGAGTAAGAATTCTTGTCGATTCATCATTCTTTTGAAAAGACTAAAGTTTTTGGGATTAAAGTGTTGTGGTTTGGCCGAATGGCCTTTGTTTATAATCTTAGTATTGGCCGATTGTAGGACAAGGATCTAGTGCGGTAGATCGGATCTTCGGAAGTTAGTATTTGCGTTGGTGAAAGGTGTGTAACTTACACACTTTATAACTTAGTTTATATATGTATTTATGTGTGTTATAACTAATCATATTATGAAAGTGGGAAAATGATGAGATTTGGTTATGATACCATGATGGTATGAATGACGATTCGGGTAAGTCCGTTTCGATATGTTGTTAATACATGAGGATTGAAATCATGATCTACGATTTATGAGATTTTGTTATATGATTCATATCAAAGTATATTGACATGATTTGTTTATATATATTGCATTGGTATGGGCAACATGAGAGGAGGGGAAGATTGTGACTTCGGTCACCAGTGATTTGGTATCACATTTGTGTCTTCGGACACCAGAGATTGGGTATCTCCAGTGATTTGGTATCACATTTGTATCTTCGGACACCAGAGGTTTGGCACCTCATAGCGTCTCGTCCCTGTGGTTAACACCACCCTGGGTTAGCCCCACTTTTGAGATATGGGATCGACGCCAGTGATTTGGTATCACACGTGGGTTGGCCCCACAACTTGATGATTTGTGACTTCGATCACCAGTGGTTTGGCACCACCAATGGTTTGGCACCACCAGTGATTTGGTATCACATTCGTGTCTTCGGACACCAGAGGTTTGGCACCTCATAGCGACTCGTCCCTGTGGTTAATACCACCGTGGGTTGGCCCCACTTTTGAGATATGGGATTGTCGCCAGTGATTTGGTATCACACGTGGGTTGGCCCCACAGATGGATTATTCGTGACTTCGGTCACCAGTGATTTGGTATCACATTTGTGTCTTTGGACACTAGTGATTTGGCACCACCAGTGGTTTGGTACCACACGGGGTAGAAAAGGAGTTATGGATGGTTAGGATGGGTGCATTATACATATATGTTGCTTTGTTATAATTTGTGTAAGTATGTGGTAATTACCCGGGAGAGGGAATATGCACTGAGTCTTGGTGACTCACCTTATCCCTTATCATTTCAGGTGATTCGTGAGATTGCGGATGAGGAGCCGGATGAACTCGAGGAGGCCATGCAATAAATTTCGGTTCTACGTGAACTTTGGTTTGAGAACTTTACTTTATTTAAATTTGGTTTTATATTTTTATGGGTTTGTAATAAGGCCTCTTAAATTATGATTTTGGATTATATTTATGCTTTGGAATTGTTTTAAAATATGGCTTATAAATTTCTTGATTATTATAATATTTGAGCCCAAAGTTTTCTAAACTACACAACGCGATGGTTTTTAAAACGTTACCATCGGGTAACATAAATCATTTGATAATTTTAACAACTAAAGTGTTTTCGATAATTTAAATGATTTTCAAATGTTAAGTTTCTACATTCAAATGCAAATGGTTTTCAAAGTAATAATTCGAGTTTTCTTAAAATGATATAAATGTTTTCTAACCTATGATTTATTCACTTATTTTAAAGTTTTACGTAATTTCAAAGTAAATTATTAGTTTTAACTTATTATACACCTGATTTCTACAAATATAGAATTTCAAAGGGTTTTTCACAAAATTTTAATCATTAATTCGATTCTTTTCAAAATATTTTCCTTAGTGACGCACCAGATTCGGTCGTGGCGTATTGACCGGGTTTGGGGTGTTACAGTTTATATGTTTTAAATATGCATATATGCATAATATATGAAATGATAAGATGACATGTGAAGAAGGTAATAAAGGTAGTTATATTCAATACATGTGAAAAAAGTGAAAAGTATTTAATTAAATATGTATTTTTTTTTTTTGGTTTGATAAATTTATGTATGGTGATATATGACTGTGATGATCTGAATTGGGTTTGGTAATGCCTCTTTACCCTAATCCGGCGACGGATACGGGTTAGGGGTGTTACATTTTATTGGTATCAGAGCTTACGGTTTAGTCGATTCTATGACTACCGTAGCACATGTGAGTCTAGCTATACATGCCTTTGTCATATATTTGATAGTGTGGTGACTTCTGACTTTCCGAACTGTGTTTTATATAGTAAATGGACACTGATCCTGATAGAGCCGTAGCGGATGATGTAGAGAGTGTAGCTCCTGACCGTGCACGCGGATCAGCGCCGGTAGACTCTCGACCAGTTTTGGGTAGCCACGAGGGGGAGGCTAAACAAGCCTTCTATCAGATGATGAACGAGTGGTTTACCCAGTTTATTCAGGCTAACCCGGCTGTGCAACAACCTTCACCCCCGAATAATCCAACTCCGGTACCATCAGCACCCCCGATGATAGATCCGATAAGATCTAGTAGGCCTCCAGTTGATAAAATCAGGAAATTTAGGGCCGAAGAATTCAAGGCCAATGATGATGATGACGCAGAGTGAGCCGAAATGTGGCTTGATAACACTATTCAGGTACTTGATGAGCTATCTTGTACTCCAGACGAATGCCTGAAGTGTGCTATATCTTTACTTCGGGACACTGCATATCACTGGTAGAATACACTAGTATCAGTGGTTCCGAAAGAAAAAGTGACTTGGGATTTCTTCCGGAATGAATTCTGGAAGAAATATATTAGCCAGAGGTTCATCGACCAGAAACGTAAGGAATTTCTTGATCTGAAACAGGGGTGAATGACCGTGACTGAATATGAGAGAAAATTTGTCAGATTGAGCCGATATGCCCGAGAGTGTATATCAACTGAAGCCATTATGCGCAAAAGGTTTGAAGACGGTTTGAATGAAGATATTAAGTTGCTTGTTGGCATTCTTGAAATCAAAGAGTTTGTGACACTAGTCGAGCGAGCTTGCAAAGCTGAAGAGCTCAGAAAGGAGAAAAGAAAGGTTGAAATTGAAGCTAGAGACACTCGTAAAAGATCATCGAGTAAGACTTTCCATTCTGTGCCTAAGAAATTCAGAGATGACTTCAGTCGACATAAAGCTACTTCAGACTTACCTAGACGTGATCGACCTCCAGTGAATTCCCGAGCCACTTCGATGGCTAGTGTTGGTAATGTTCCGCAGAACCGGGTTGAGTGCAAACATTGTGGGAAGTGGCATTCTGGTAGTTGTAGATTTCATGATCGGTCTTGCTTAAAATGTGGATCGTCAGATCATTTTATTCGAGAGTGCCCGATTCTAGTCGAGCAAAATATAGCTCAGAACACTAAACCGAACAGCACACCGGCACGGGGCAGACCACCCAGACATCCAGGCAATGTAGGTGGTAGTCAGAGAGGAACGAAAGACACTACAGTTCAATTTGAGGCTAGAGCACCAGCTAGAGCTTATGCTGTACGAGCTAGAGAGGATGCTTCGTCCCCAGATGTTATTACCGGTACTTTCACACTTTATGATACTATTGTGATTGCATTGATTGATCCTGGTTCAACTCATTCATATATGTGTGACACTCTAGTATCCAGTAAGACTCTACCTGTTGAGTCTACTAAGTTTGTGATCCGTGTGTCCAGCCCTTTGGGTCGTTGTGTAATGGTTGATAAAGTGTGTAAAGGTTGCCCATTGATGATTCGGGATTCTTGCTTCCCAGCTGATTTAATGTTATTGCCTTTTAACGAGTTTGATATAATTCTGGGAATGGACTGGCTAACTTTGTATGATGCAGTGTAAATTGTAAAAGAAAGATCATTGATTTGAGATGCCAAAACGGTGAGATTATTCGGGTTGAATCTAATGATTTAAATGGGTTACCTACAGTAATATCATCGATGCTAGCTCGAAAGTATGTGATAAAAGGATGCGAAGCTTATTTGCCTTATGTACTGGATAATAAAGTGTCGGAAAAACAGATTGAATCTGTACCGGTTGTGGGTAAATACCCAGATGTGTTTCCTGAAGAATTACCAGGTTTACCACCAGTACGAGAGATCGAGTTTGGGATTGAATTAATACCGGGGATGACTCCAATCTCGATAGCTCCGTATCGAATGACACCTACTGAGTTGAAAGAGTTGAAAGCACAGTTACAAGAGTTGACAGATAAGGGTTTTGCACGCCCGAGTTTCTCTCCTTGGGGTGCACCAGTTCTTTTTGTGAAAAAGAAAGATGGAACGATGCGAATGTGTATTGATTATCGGCAGCTGAATAAGATGACTATAAAGAATAAGTATCTGTTACCTCGGATTGATGATTTATTTGATCAGTTGAAAGGAGCTTCAGTGTTTTCGAAGATAGACTTGAGATCAGGTTACTATCAGTTGAGAGTTAGAGATTTTGATGTGCCAAAAACTGCATTCCGGACGAGGTACGACCATTTTGAATTTCTGGTTATACCCTTTGGACTTACTAATGCACCCGCTGTATTTATGGACTTGATGAATTGAATCTTCAGATAGTTTTTGGATCGGTTTGTAGTTGTATTTATTGATGATATACTGATTTACTCCAAAGATGAAACTGAACATGTTGAGCATTTGAGATTGATGCTACAAACTTTGTGAGATAAGCAGTTGTACGCAAACTTAGTAAGTGTAAATTCTGGATGAAGGAAGTTAGCTTTTTGGGTCACGTCATTTCAGCATCAGGTATTCGTGTTGACTCAAACAAAATATTGGCTATTCTTGATTGGAAAACACCAAAGAATGTTTCTGAAATTCGAAGCTTTCAAGGACTTGTGGGTTATTATCGACGATTTGTGAAAGATTTTTCTATAATAGCTACCCCGTTAACAAAGCTATTGCAGAAAGATGTCAAGTTTGAGTGGTCAGAAAATTGTCAGAAAAGCTTCGATCAGTTGAAAGCCCTTTTGACCGAAGCTCCAGTGTTAGTTCAGCCTGAATCGGGTAAAGAATTTGTTGTTTATTCTGATGCTTCTTTGAATGGTTTAGGCTGCGTTTTGATGCAGGAAGGCAAAGTTGTAGCCTATGCTTCAAGACAATTGAAGCCGCATGAAAACAATTACCCGACACATGATTTAGAACTCGCAGCTATTGTGTTCGCATTGAAAATTTGGCGTCATTACTTATACGGTGAAAAATGTCATGTTTACTCGGACCACAAAAGTTTGAAGTACTTGATGACTCAGAAAGATCTGAATTTGAGACAACGCAGATGGTTAGAGCTGTTGAAAGACTATGAATTGGTGATTGACTACCATTCGGGGAAAGCTAACGTTGTAACTGATGCATTAAGTCGAAAATCGTTATTTGCTCTTCGTGCGTTGAACGCACATATGGTTATGTTTGGTGATGGTTCAATCATAGCCGAGTTAAAAGCAAAACCAATGTTTATTCAACAAATTTGTGATGCATAAAGAATTGATAAAGACTTGATTACTAAACAAGCTCAGTGTGAAAATGATGCAGAGTTAGAGTTTCAAATAGATGCAAATGTTTGTTTGAACTTCAAAGGCCAAATTTGTGTCCCGAAGAATGTGGATTTGATTCAGATGATTCTGAATGAGGCTCATAATAGCCAAATGTCGATACATCCAGGTAGTACGAAGATGTTTAATGATTTGAAACAGTTTTATTAGTGGCCTGGCATGATTATATCTGAATTTGTTTCAAAGTGTTTAATTTGTCAGCAAGTTAAAGCCGAGCATCAGGTGCCTTCTGGACTACTTCAGCCAATCATGATACCTGAATGGAAATGGGATAGAATCACAATGGATTGCCTTCGACACCGAGCAAGAAAGATGCAGTTTGGGTTATAGTAGATAGACTGACCAAGTCAGCTCATTTTGTACCAGTTCGTATGAACTATTCGCTCGACAAACTTGCTGAATTGTATGTACCACAGATTGTGAGGTTGCATGGTGTACCGAATTCCATTGTTTCAGACAGAGACCCGAGAATCACATCGCAGTTTTGGAAGAAGTTGCAAGATGCTTTAGGTACTAAACTTCATTTTAGTATAGCCTTTCATCTGCAGACAGACGGTCAATCTGAGAGAACTATTCAGATACTTGAGGACATGTTGAGATGTTGCGTTCTCGAGTTTGAAGGTATGTGGGAATGATACCTACCTTTGATTGAATTTGCTTATAATAATAGCTTTCAATCTAGTATCAAAATGGCGCCCTACGAAGCTTTGTACGGTCGCAAATGTCGAACACCGTTGTATTGGACTGAGCTCAGTGAAAACAAAATACACGGGGTTGATTTGATCAAAGAAACTGAACAAAAAGTGGCTGTGATCAGAGATACTTTGAAAACTGCCTCAGACCGACAAAAATCTTATGCTGATTTAAAACGTAAAGATGTTGAATTTCAAGTCGGAGATCAAGTGTTTCTGAAAGTTTCTCCGTGGAAGAAAGTACTTCGATTTGGTCGAAAAGGCAAACTAAGTCCGAGGTTCATCGGATCGTATGAGATCATCGAACGTATTGGGCCTGTTGCTTATAGATTGAAGTTGCCCTCTGAATTGGAAAAGATACACAATGTATTTCACGTTTCGATGCTTCGCAGATATAGATCAGATCCGTCACATGTGATCACTCCGTCAGAGGTTGAAATTCGATCCGATATGACATATGATGAAGAACCGATCCGTATCTTAGCTCGGGAAATAAAAGATTTGAGAAATAAGAGAATTCCATTAGTGAAAGTAATTTGGAAAAGGCACAGAGTTGAAGAGGCTACGTGGGAGCCTGAAGATTCAATGAGGCAACAACATCCGATTTTGTTTAATGGTAAGATTTTCGGGGACGAAAATCCCTAAGGGGGGAGAGTTGTAACAGTTCGAATTTGACCCTAATCAGAATGGTGGTTTCGGGGCCACGAATCCGAGTCTGAAATATTTTTTATATTATATTATGTGCTCATTATGTGTGAATTAATGTGTGTGAAAGTTTCATAGAAAAATTTTATTGTTTAAGCTCTTAATTTGATAAAAAGGACTTAATCGCGTAAAGTGTAAAAGTTACAAATTCGCGTAAAGTGTAAAAGTTACAAATTTTAGTGAAAAGACCTAATGTGATAGTGGCCTTTTAAATTGAAGTCCTAAAAGGACAAATGGCCCATTTCTATAGTAAGTGGCCGGCCAAGTACATAACTAGCCTTAATTTATAATGTTTAATATTTTATATCATAAGGTTAAAATGGTAATTATTAAATTATGTTAATAATAGTTAAACAATTCATAAAATAAATCCATTTGCATGCTTATCTTGCCGAAACTAAAAGAGAAACAAAAAGGAGAAAAGCTTTGAAGCATTCAGCCTTATTCAAGCTTATTTATGTATGAAATCTAGCTCGATTTTTGTTAATTTTTACGTTTTTGAGATCGTTGCTTAGTATATTATCCGACCCATGCTAGAATTTCTAAGATTAGTGTGTATATATGATTCGGCCATTGATGAATTCTTGAGGTTTTGATGTTTGATGATTTGTAAATTAAAGATATGTTAAGGATTGATATGTTTTGTATTAGAAATTTTAGTGAATTTTAGTATTTTGGGCTATTGCAAAAATGAAATTTTGAGGGGTTTAAAATGCAAAATAAATTAAAGAAATGGACTTGTATGGTCCTTGTTAATATTCGGTCCTAGAGAATTGTAGTGAAATTTTGTATATTTTGTGTTTTGTGCAATTAGGACTAAATTGTAAAAATGTGAAACCCTAGGGGTAAAATGGTAATTTGCCTATTTGTGTGTTTAGGGATTAAATTGAGATGAAATGTATTTGAATGAGCTGAATTTTAATGTATTTAGATCAAGAACAACGAAAAACAAATTTGGATCGGGGAAAGACGAAAGTTATTAAATAATCGGTATACGCGGTTCGTCGATAGTCGAGGTAAGCTCTTAAGCTAAAATATGCCAAAGTGTTATTTATGAACATAGCGGTTGCTGAAATTTAGAAATTTTGAGTATAAAAGTATGTGATAGCCGAATGTAGGAATGTGGTTGAAGAGAAAATAAATTGTTACTTGTGATGTTAAGAAGTTTATTTGGATTGAGATGCGAAATTAAATTAAACTACATTTGATGTTTGTGATTTAGTACTGAATGATGTGTATCGAATGAACAACTGTATTGATATTCAGGCTTTAAGCCTAGCAGGCCTAGTGCCGGTGTTATTTATTGGGCTAAATGCCTAGCAGGCCTTGTGCCAGTGGTGTAATTTGGGCTTTGAGCCTAGCAGGCCTTGTGCCGGTGATGTGTATATTGCCTAGCAGGCTTAAATGCCGGTGATGAATTTCGAATCCTTTCAAGGCAAAATGTAAATACCTCAATGAATAAGATGCTCAGTAAATATAAATGTTTATAGATGCAAGGAATGAGGTAAGTTATTATTTTTCTTTTCAAATTACATAAGAGATGAAATGGTCAAGATTTATAGTAATGGAATTTTATGATATGTGCCTTTGATCTATTCATTAATGGGTGTGATATGTGTGCTAGAATATAAGTGTGGAAATAGCTTGAGATTCGGTCATTTGCTTAGATGTCAAAGATGAAAGTTGTTGAAAATGCTTACATATACGCATGGTAAATGGTATGTGTTTAAGGTATATGTACGATTACTAAAGAGGGAATATGTGAATATGTAAGATTTCAAGTACTTTGAAAGATGGTATGCCTTTGATAAGAAACATTAGATGCTAAAATAAAGAGATGGCAAATTTCGACCATAATGGAATTTAAAAGTTAAATCATTTCTATTTTAAAGTTATTTACAAGTGAATTTATATGTTTATATATGTACTGGATGTTTGACTGTTTAATTACTGATTTGTAAATGCTTAAGACTTACTCAGCTAGTAAGCTTACTTTGTTTGTTCATTGTTTTATTTTATAGATTTTGACAAGCTACGAGCTCAGGGGGGAAAATCGTCAACGAAGTCATCCACACTATCGACTATTTTGGTACCTTTAAAGTCTAGATTTCAAACTAAAGGCATGTATAGGCTAGACTAGGTTTTGTGACAATGAATTTTGTTCTTGTATATATGTTTAGAGCCATGCGAAAATGGCTAAATTATAGTATTTTGGTATTTAATATATTCGGCCCTAATGCTTGATCTTTATAAAGGTAGAATCCGTAAAATTAGAAAACATGATTGGTAATTTGGTTAATTTATATGTCTATTATGTCAAGCATTTGCAATTTAGTAAATAGCTTATCTTAGAAGTATATCTTATAGTATGTTATCTATGATAAATGTTCTTATGACTTGACTTTGAGGTTAAGATATTTGTTGAATATGTTTGTTTGTGTACTTAGTTTCAATAATTCGTCTATGGTCTGTTTCTTTAAGTTCAGTTTATGTACTAAGCTTTTGACATAGTTACATGTTTATAATGGCTTAATTAAAGATGATAATGAATGTCTATATTAGGTCATAATAAGTTATGCATGAAATGTGAAGATATGATAAAAGTGTTAAGTGATCGGCTATTATATGCTAAACATGGTTGTTGCGGTCATGTGTTAAGTTTGGTCACATGTATCAATAGTAAAGTAGATAATAATATATGTGTAATGTATTTAGAAGAAATAATGATGTTATGCTTAAATGACTATGGTTGTGTGATAATTATAGTTATATAATGAGGTATGAATTTTTAAAGTGGTTATAAAGGTACGAATGCTATTGGTAAGAAGTAAATTTGTTTTATGGTTATTTCAAATGCATGTCTAAGTGGTAAGTGATATGATATGGTTAATGATATGAAAAATTATGAAGTCTAGGTACACCAACATTTATATTCGAATTAGGTATACATTGTAAGGTTAATGATGTGCAACGCAAATGTGGTTTTTATTTCTAGGAAATATGCGCATATTATGTTAGTACCAGGGGCATGTTTGGAGAAGTTACTACGTATTAATGCCTCATATGTGAATAAATATACCATAAAGTGCTATGGTTTATATGTTTTAAATATGCATATATGCATAATATATGAAATGATAAGATGACATGTGAAGAAAGTAATAAAGGTAGTTATATTCAATACATGTGAATAAAGTGAAAAGTATTTAATTAAATATGTATTTTTTTTGGTTTGATAAATTTATGTATGGTGATATATGACTGTGATGATCTGAATTGGGTTTGGTAATGCCTCTTTACCCTAATCCGGTGACGGATACGGGTTAGGGGTGTTACATTTATTTCTTAGCTGCTTGACTTCTCGAGCTAAAATCTTAATTGGTTCTTCACCATAAGTCATGTCAGAATAAATCTCTATCTCTGACAGGGTAATTACATGTGAAGGATCTGGTCGGTAGCGTCTCAACATTGACACGTGAAACACATCATCTATCTTTTCTAACTCTGACGGCAAAGCCAATCGGTAAGCTACCGACCCAACTTTCTCGGTAATATTATATGGTCCAATGAAACATGGGCTCAACTTGCCTTTTCGGCCAAATCTTAGAACTTTTCTCCATGGTGACACTTTCAAGAAAACTTCATCCCCGACTTGATACTCTATCTCTTTTCTTCTTAAATCCGAGTAGGATTTCTGTCTGTCAGCTGCAGCTTTTAAACATTCTCGTATCACTTCCACTTTCTCTTCAGCTTCTTTGACCAAATCAACCCCATGAATTCAGTTTTCTTTGAGTTCAGTCCAAAATAAAGGCGTTCTGCACTTACGCCCATATAGAGCCTCATAAGGCGCCATCTTTAAGTTCGACTGAAAGCTATTATTATAGGCAAATTCTACCAATGGGAGAAACTTTTCCCAACTGCCTTGGAATTCTAGAACACAACATCTGAGCATATCCTCGAGTACTTGAATTAACCTCTCCAACTAACCGTCGGTTTGAGGATGAAAAGCTGTACTAAGGCTCAACTTTGTACCCAGGGCCTCTTGTAGCTTCTTCCAAAATCTGGATGTGAATCTCGGATCTCTATCCGATATGATTGACAAAGGAACTCAATGAAGCCTTGCTATTTCTGAAACGTACAAGCTTGCCAGCTTGTCGAGTGAGTAATCCACTCATACAGGTATAAAATGTGCTGACTTTGTGAGTCTATCAACTACAACCCATACAGTATCTTTCTTGCTCGATGGCAACGGTAAACCCGTTACAAAATTCATAGTGATACGATCCCATTTCCACTCAGGAACCAAAATGGGTTGAAGTAAACCCGAAGGTACTTGGTGTTCAGCCTTTACTTGCTGACAAATCATACACTTGGAAACAAACTCTGAAATATCTTTCTTCATTTTTGGCCACCAATAATGTTGTTTCAAATCATTATACATCTTAGTACTACTCGGATGTATAGATAAACATCCGTTATATGCCTCATGCAAAATTCTCTGAATAAAATCTTCCTTTCTTGGTACACAAACTCTATCTTTAAACATCAAACATCCATCGGAATTAATCCGAAAGTCGGATTCAATATCTGACTCGCACTGAGCTCTCTTGGCTTGCAATTCGCTATCTTCTTTCTGAGCTTCTAAGATCTCTTAGAGGAATACTGGTCTAGCTTTTAACTCAGCTAGAATAGATCCATCATCAAATAAAGTCATCTACGACTTCATTGCCCTTAATGCAAATAGGGACTTTCTGCTTAAAGCATCGGCGACCACATTCGTCTTTCCTGGATGGTAGTCAATGATCAACTCATAATCTTTTATTAGCTCTAACCATCTCCGTTGCCTTAAGTTCAACTCTTCTTGCATCATCAAGTACTTCAAACTTTTGTGATCAGTGAAAATTCGGCATCTTTCACCATATAGATGGTGTCTCCATATTTTCAATGCGATCACTATGGCAGCCAACTCTAGATCGTGTGTCAGATAGTTCTTCTCATGAGGCTTCAACTGTCTTGAGGCATAAGCAATCACTTTGCCCTCTTGCATAAGCACACAGCCTAACCCATTTAAGGATGCATCACTGTAAATTATGAATTCTTTCCCCGTCTCGGGTTGTACTAAAACTAGAGCTTCTGTCAACATTGCTTTCAGTTTCTCGAAACTTTGTTGGCATCTTTCTGTCCACTCAAAATTCACATTTTTTTGTAACAACTTCGTCATCGGGGTTGCAATCATGGAAAACCCCTTGACGAATCGTCTGCAATAGCCGGCTAAGCCTAGGGAACTTTTAATCTCAGAGATATTCTTCGGTGGCTTCCAGTCCATTATGGACGAAATCTTACTTGGATCTACTCAGACTCCATCTCTCGAGACAATATGTCCCAGAAATCCTACTTCCTTGAGCCAAAATTCACTTTTACTGAACTTGGCATACAACTGATTTTCTCATAAAATCTGTAAAACTGTTCATAGGTGTTCAGCATGCTCGATCTCATCTCGTGAATAAATCAATATGTCATCAATAAAAACGACTATAAACTTGTCTAGGTATGCCCTAAAGATGCGGTTCATTAGGTCCATAAATACCGCAGGAGCATTGGTCAATCCAAAGGGCATGACTAAAAATTCATAATGCCCATACCTTATTCGAAAAGCAGTCTTAGAAACATCTGAATCCTTTACGCTTAATTGGTAGTACCCTGATCTCAAGTCTATTTTGGAACACGATGGCTCCTTTCAATTGATCGAACAAATCATCGATCCTAGGCAATGGGTACTTGTTCTTCACAGTCACTTTATTAAGCTGACGGTAATCTATGCACAATCTCATAGTGCGATCTTTCTTTTTCACAAATAAAACCGGAGCACCCCATGGTGAACAACTTGATCTTGCAAAGCCTTTATCTGTCAATTCTTGCAACTGTGACTTCAACTCTTTCAACTCCGTTGGTGTAACACCCCGAACCCGTATCCGTCGCCGAATTAGGGTTATGAGGCATTACCGAACTAGACTGAGAACATCGTAGGCATTTATTGCAATTCATACATTTAACAATTTCCAAAATCATAGATTGAATTTCAAATTTCCAACTAGTAGTTCATACCAAAAATTCAGATTGAACCAAACAACTAATCAAATCAAAGCTCACATGAATTCATTTGTGTGCATATAATTGAATCTAAGATGTCTATAGGGTAATGCATCGCATATCTATATGATCTTATAGTACATACAAGAACATAAAGAACAGTTCATATCAAACTAAATTCATTTGCTTAGTACTCAAAACACCATACATATACCGACTTACCATATACTATACCACTTTATTTCATTAACAGATTATCAAATAGTCTATAGTCGTTTTAAGCATTTTAGAATAAGTAACAATTATAAATACACTAAATTCGAATGATCAAATAATTTAATCAAAATTCATGTAATTAACCAATACATAACTACCTATTCGGTTACATCCATTATGTCTAACCCAATTTAACATACTTGAATACAAAACACAAACATAACAAAAATATCATCTTTATAATCCATGGCAACCTTCATATTAATAAGATATTATTATTTTAGCCTATGATGTCATTATTCACAAGACCAAATTGTACCTATAATAAACATCAAGACCATGGCCGAATATATGGTAAACAAATCCTTACCACTTTTGCATCACAATGACATAACCATATGCTTCATCTAGTCATTAAAAAATAGAAAACCATATATATCCTCATCAAAACACAAAATAAAAGCCATATTCGTATGGCTATAATACATATATTATCCAAGTTTCCAACTCAAACAAGAACATTAATCACCCTATACATGCCTTTATCCAAAAATAAACCAAGCTAAATGTGTACCAAAAAGATGATAGTGTGGTTGACTCTGCTGACGTTTTCTCGAGCCCGTAGCTTGACCAAATCTATAAAATAGAACATTAAACACACACGGAGTAAGCTTACTAGCTTACTAAGTCTTAAGCAAATACAACTTAATATTCAAACATTTAAACTTTTAATAAATAAGTTCATAGCAATGAATGTAAACATTATATAAGTGAATTATTCATGGCCGAATACCCTTAATGCCCTTAACTTAATTATTAACACTTTACTACCATGAACATATACATTATCTAATCATATGAATATCTACATTGCAAATCAAATAAACATGTCATAATTATCGATCTCTTTTACCATTGTCCTCCTCAATTATAATCGAAACTTCAAGTGATATAAACACATGTATATGCCTTAATCTCACATTTATATATATAATTCATGCCTATCAATGATAACCTCAATATCACAAAATAAAATATATTTTGTATCATCAATTTCATTACATCACACTTAACTCAAACATTTACAAATTAATTTACCTCATTCCTTACTAATGTAATAAGCTAACTCTTACCCGAGCTTGTAGCACATAGCATTATATAAATATGTCTCCACTTGCTTGATTATCGGATTCTCTGTTTATAACATATCACCGGCATTAAGCCTGCTAAGCAATAAGCCCGACATAATACGCAGGCACAAGGCCTGCTAGGCATTAAGCCTGTAATAGATCACCAGCACAAGGCCTGCTAGGCACTAAGCCCGAAATAGATCACCGGCACAAGGCCTGCTAGGCATTAAGCCCGAAATAATCAACCCAATTATCCATTCAATAAACATCACTTAATGCAAATTCACAAACATCAAATATACTTCATTTTAACATCGCATTTCAAGCCGAACAGGCTTATTCATATTAAGATTAACAATTAAATTTCAACTCAACCTTATACCCACATTCGGCTATTGTAACACCCCAAACCCGGCCCATTCGATACGACCGAATTTGAAATGCCATTGCGGAAAACGTTTAAAAATATTCTTACTTAACAGTAAAAACCGTTAAAAATTTGTTGCCTTTGATAAAATGTTTTTGTAATTTAAAACATTCTAAGTAAAAATTAAGTTGATATAAAAAAAATGTCCGGATTAAAACTTTATTATACTTGAATTTAAGAAAAATATAACCATTTGCAAATAGTATCACAATTGTCAATCCATAATAAAACATAATAATAAATATACTTAATAAAAATACTTAAATACTTTAATGGGCCTTATTACAATAAACACTTAATCAAAAATACTGAAAATATAAATACTTAATTAAATTAAATATCTTTCTGCATGAAAATCTGCTTCTGCATGGCCACCTTTGTATCCACTCCAACCCGGTCCGATCACCACGACTCATCTGCGATGTTTAATAAAAATTGGGTGAGTCATACAGACTCAGTGTGCATTTAGACCACTGAATTCCACCCACATGTTAAACCATATAATAACCCATATAACAGATATTAATGCAACTTATTCACATGCTTTCACTTATTGGGCTTGGCCCACATTCACATTAATAGAGTTCACATATTGGGCTTGGCCCATAACCAGATCACATTCTTACAATAGTGGATTTAACCACATGTTTCCACATACTGGGCTCGGCCCATTACCACATTGATCCACATATCACATGTTGGGCTTGGCCCATTTTCACATATATACACATACAAAATTATGCAATTATGAAGCCCAACCCAGCCTAGGGTCCATCCTCTACACACCCCCGTATCCAGCCTACCACACACTAGGGGATTATTAAATCACCCTCCCCTTTTCGCTCCAATATGGCAACAAATGTCGTCCACGCGAACTTAATCGCAAATAATCCACAACGTGACCTCAGTCAACGTTAATCCACGATGTAGCCGAAGCTAACATCAAAACCACGATGAGCACAAAGCCATCAGTAACCACGATATGGCACATAGCCTATATCAATCACGATGAGGCACAGAGCCATTCATCAAACCACGTACTCGAAGTACACCCTATCCTTATTTCATATCCCACCCATGCACATGCAACATAAAATAATGCCATGATGATAATGCATGTACATGTTATTTATCATATCACATATTAATATCAATAATCACATTCAGATTTAGAACTAACCTGATTATCGACATACCCCTTGAGGGTATTCATATCACAATTCCCACTGCATTAGTTAGCACATTCATAACACACATACAGATATCACATACAAACATAAACCCGGAAAACAGTAGACTAACTACACACCTGACTATTAGCGAAATCCTGAACTACTTGAATCTAACACGATAAACGGGGTTTTTCCTCCTCCCTTAATGCCGATTTGGTCTCCTACCAAATCCCGAAGGCTTTGCTTATTCCTGTCGATATCCCCAAGCTTACTCAAATCCCGAAACTGCACTTGTCTTATAGAATTGTCGATATCCCTATATGTCACATATTAGAATCGGCTATTAACAAAAGATACATTGATAAGGCACTATGAACACTCGGCCATGTTCTAAAATCAAGGCCTCCCTCACTTGGTTTCGGCACACTAATAGAAAAGAACCCAAACTAATTGCTTAAAGAGAGCATACTTACCAACGATTAAGACTAGGAAAGAGTAGCCGACAGCCCCTCCTTAGAGATTCAGCGCTTGAGAATGGTACTGGTATTTCGGCACTTTAATGGTGGAAAGAAAACGAAAAGAGAATGGGGCTATAAGGTTCGGCTATGGCTTCCAAAAGAAGATGGAACATTCGGCTATCAAAAGGGTAAGTATTCACAATTTTGGCTTATAGATTTCAAAAATAGAAGAGAATAAAAAGAGACTTATGGCGTATAGCGTTTTGGCAAAGGAAAGTAGTAAGGAAAAGATGAAAGAACCCACCTTGATAGCCTCCCTAAGTTCGGCTATTGACAAAAAGAAATAATGCTGAACACTTGATGGTTTTCGGCACAAAGGGAGATTGAAAAGAGAGGAACAATTTTCAAATAGAAGAAAATAAAAGAAGAAAAGAATAGCCAAAAGATGGTCACCCTTATTTAACTACACAAATTCGGCACACCTACCTCCTTCACACTTCCAAGCCGAAATTTGCTACCCCAAGGAGTCTTATATTCGGCCATTGCTCATCCCATATCAAATCCCAATTTAATCTCTTATCTTCCCATTAAAATAAATCAACCTTTATCACTTCATTGAAAAAAAAATCAAACAACCATTATCCCCTATCTACCTATTTAAACTAAATAAAATAAATCCACACTTATCCTACTTTTTAGCCAAATTTAAAAAAAATAAAGCAAGCCTTATCTTATCTCCTAATCACCTACTCAAAATAAATAAAATAAACAACAATTTATCTCCTATTCTTAGCCAATAATAATAAAATAAAACCAAGCATTTATCCTTATCATTTGAGAGTCCATATGCCGTCCCACTACTCACCCTGCTGTTGATGTCAAAAGCCAAAAATAAAAGCCTCAAAAATTTTGCTTCCCACGCGACTCGAACTCATGACCTGCACCCAACTTGTGGAGTCATTCCAAAGCTTTAAGTGGCGCCTTGCAGCCACTTTAACAAGCAGGTTCTTATGCTATAAATCCCTTACAAATTTTCTTAAGACTTCTTTGCCTAGCTTCCCCTTTTTACCTCAGCGCAAAAGCAAAATAAAAGCCACCCATTGCTGCCCCCAAGTTTCGAACACGAGATCTGCTGGAACCACCACACGCTACCAGCCACTTTGCTGCTAGCTCCTTTGCGTCGTAAACCCCCAACAATTCTTTTTAAGACCTTCTTCTCCCTTAACGCCAATCTTACAAAAATAAAACACGCCTATGCTGCCCACAGGACTCGAACCCAGGCCCTTCTCCCCTGCTCATGGCGTCATCACCAAGGCCCTTAAGTGGCGCCTTGCAGCCACTTTACCAAGCCCGCTCTCATGTCCAAAATCCCTCACAATTATTCTTAAGGCCTCTTTAGCCCAATTCCCCTTTTAACTTAAAATTTCCATATTTTTCCAAAGCTTTCTCTTCCATCCTAGAGTTTCCAAGGCCCCTCAAACACCTCCAAACACACTCACTGAGCCCACTAACACATGAATTATGCACTAAATGCATAACCCCTAATCTAGGATGTTACAGTTCTACCCTCCTTAAAAATAATTTCGTCCTCGAAATTACTTACTAACGAATAATCGTACATCTTAACTCACCGCACTACGCTTATGCTGCGCACTCTGATCTTAATAGAACCATCATACTTCCTAGGCACAATTTTTAAGTTCTCATCCAGGGTTTCAAGCATTTCACTAGCAACACAAGAATGAATTATCTCTAAAGCAATAAATAATATTCCAAAACAAGGAACTTACCTGCTATCACATCCTTGGTTGTCTCACATCCGAACCTTCAGCACCTCTGCCAGGTGTTCCACGACCTTGGTCGGAACCATTTCCTCCATGGTTTGGACCACGAACCTTCGTTGCCTGAGGACAATTCTTAACCAAATGAGCCTTAGACCCACATCGGAAACATTCCTTGCTATTTCCCCAACATTCTCCTACATGAGCTCTTTCACACTGAGCACATACACGACTTCAATTCTCAGCGACTGGTACGGGTTTACGTACAGAATTCTCAATCCTTGGCCTTTTCTGAAAATCTCCAGATGCTTCAGACGACCCAAAACTTCTCTTATTCCGGTTCCTATTCTTTTCTCGGTTCTATCTCACAGTCCTTTTAACCTCTTCAGCTATCCGAGCCTTCTCCACTAGAATAGTAAAGTCCCTTTCTCTCTGCGGAGCGATCAACACTCGCAACTCATCCCGCAATCCGTCTTCGAATCAAACACACCTTTCATAATCTGTAGCCACGATTCCCTTGGCATACTGATTTAACCGTACAAATTCTGCTTCATACTCTGCTACCGACTTGCTTCCTTAACCCAAGTTTAGAAACGCCTTCCTCGCGAGTCTAAGTAGCTAGCTCCAACGTACTTCCCTTCAAACTTAAGCTTAAAATATTCCCAATCCACTCGAGCTGCCAGAACACCTTGCCTGACAATGAGCCACCATCGATAAGCTTCATCTCGAAGCAACGAAACAGCACCTTTCAGCTTTTCCTCAGCAGTTAAATCCAAATCATCCATAATCCTTTCCACTGCTTCTAGCCAATACTCTGCCACATTCGGAGCTACCCCAGATACTCCTCTAAAAATCTCGGCTCCGTTTGACTTAAGTCTTTCAGGCACTGATTTCCGAGCTCCATTGCTCACATTAGCTCCTGCCACTCGCTCTAGCACTCGCAGCATAGCCAACGATACTGCGTCATCTTCTCCTGTCTGATCTTGATCCTCCGCGGCCACTGCTGGCGGCGGCACTTCGTTTTCTGACCCATGGCCAGACCCTACTGGTTCCGATACTGTCAATCTACCTCCACCGCGTCCACGACGACCACATCCCCTAGAACTCATTTCTAATGTCGCGATTTAATCTGATTAAAAATTTTATGCATTAATACCTTTGTTCCACTGATTATCTGCGAACAATCTTATGAAATAAAGTATTTAGAAGTAGTTCTTTCGATCAAACAAAGGTTCAGTTCAAGCTTCTATTCTAATTTAGAGAATCACATTCACATTCACATTCATCCATCTCGATAGAGACACATTCATTCATTCATACACTATTATGGGCATTCTTGTCCATTCCCCACCCAGGGGTAATTTCGTCATTTTGTCCTATAGGGGTATTTTGGTAATAAATCGGGGTCGATTTGAAAATATTTTTCAAATCAAAGGTATTTCGAAATTTACACAAGCTCGAGGTTATCTTGAAAATTTATTTTCCAAATCATAGGTGTTGCAAAAATTTCAGAAATCGGGGTCATTTTGGTAATTTTGGAAGTCAGGGGTGTTTTCGTAAATTTTCCAAATCAGGGTATCTTGAATTTTGGCAAAATAGGGTTTTTGAATACTTTTGCAAAGTAGGGAAATTTTATTCAAATCGAGGGTAATATGGTAATTTTCAGAAACCAAGGGCATTCTTGTAATTTTACCACCAGGGGTATTTTTGTAATTTGGCAAACCGGAAAATTTTTCGAGAAATTTTCAAAATAGATTTTGTTATAAATCGGAGGGGTAATTTAATGATTTTAAAAACTAAGGTGTTTATAAAACAATATGGCTAGTCCCTTCCGGGTTTTAATTATCGGGTTTAGCCCGTGAATAAGTCCTCTTGGTTAGGGTGAACCGTAGCTACGCACCAGGTAGGATTCGAGTAAAGAGGAGGTGAGTCACTAGGACTGCTTAAGTACCAAGCTCTTACTGAATCCACTCCTAGACATGCGCACAATGGTTGCCACACCTTAACTCAGCGACTTAGACACAGGTTTGTTTAATTAGGCACTTAAGTCTTATGCATGTGTTTGAGTGTACTAGCCCTAGGGTCCAATAACCCTACTTTTCTATTCTACGAGCCCAAATATGCCCATAACATTCACATATAAATCACTTCAATAGTCAGAGGTACTTACCTGGTGGACTTCGGGTCGGAGATACAGGTGCCATGCCAGAATAAACCTGAAAATTTTATGAAAGCCCAAATCTTTGAAAAGCCCATTTTAGAAAAATGTTTTTGGACCCAAAACCCTCAAAGACGAGTTTTGAACCGGGCTCTGATACCAAACTGTAACACCCCAAACCCGGCCCATTCGATACGATCGAATTTGAAATGCCACTGCGGAAAACGTTTAAAAAATTCGTACTTAACAGTAAAAACCGTTAAAAATTTGTTGCCTTTGATAAAATGTTTTTGTAATTTAAAACATTCTAAGTAAAAATTAAGTTGCTATAAAAAAAAATGTCCGGATTAAAACTTTATTATACTTGAATTTAAGAAAAATATAACCATTTGCAAATAGTATCACAATTGTCAATCCATAATAAAACATAATAATAAATATACTTAATAAAAATACTTAAATACTTTAATGGGCCTTATTACAATAAACACTTAATCAAAAATACTGAAAATATAAATACTTAATTAAATTAAATATCTTTCTGCATGAAAATCTGCTTCTGCATGGCCACCTTTGTATCCACTCCAACCCGGTCCGATCACCACGACTCATCTGCGATGTTTAATAAAAATTGGGTGAGTCATACAGACTCAGTGTGCATTTAGACCACTGAATTCCACCCACATGTTAAACCATATAATAACCCATATAACAGATATTAATGCAACTTATTCACATGCTTTCACTTATTGGGCTTGGCCCACACTCACATCAATAGAGTTCACATATTGGGCTTGGCCCATAACCAGATCACATTCTTACAATAGTGGATTTAACCACATGTTTCCACATACTGGGCTTGGCCCATTACCACATTGATCCGCATATCACATGTTGGGCTTGGCCCATTTTCACATATATACACATACAAAATTATGCAATTATGAAGCCCAACCCAGCCTAAGGTCCATCCTCTACGCACCCCCGTATCTAGCCTACCACACACCAGGGGATTATTAAATCACCCTCCCCTTTTCGCTCCAATATGGCAACAAATGTCGTCCACGCGAACTTAATCGCAAATAATCCACAATGTGACCTCAGTCAACGTCAATCCACGATGTAGCCGAAGCTAACATCAAAACCACGATGAGCACAAAGCCATCAGTAACCACGATATGGAACATAGCCTATATCAATCACGATGAGGCATAGAGCCATTCATCAAACCACGTACTCGAAGTACACCCTGTCCTTCTTTCATATCCCATCCATGCACATGCAACATAAAATAATGCCATGATGATAATGCATGTACATGTTATTTATCATATCACATATTAATATCAATAATCACATTCAGATTTAGAACTAACCTGATCATCGACATACCCCTTGAGGGTATTCATATCACAATTCCCACTGCATTAGTTAGCACATTCATAACACACATACAGATATCACATAAAACATAAACCCGAAAAACAGTAGGCTAACTACACACCTGACTATTAGAGAAATCTCGAACTACTTGAATCTAACACGATAAACGGGGTTTTTCCTCCTCCCTTAATGCCGATTTGGTCTCCTACCAAATCCCGAAGGCTTTGCTTATTCCTGTCGATATCCCCAAGCTTACTCGAATCCCGAAACTGCACTTGTCTTATAGAATTGTCGAGATCCCTATATGTCACATATTAGAATCGGCTATTAACAAAAGATACATTGATAAGGCACTATGAACACTCGGCCATGTTCTAAAAATCAAGGCCTCCCTCACTTGGTTTCGGCACACTAATAGAAAAGAACCCAAACTAATTTCTTAAAGAGAGCATACTTACCAACGATTAAGACTAGGAAAGAGTAGCCGACAGCCCCTCCTTAGAGATTCAGCGCTTGAGAATGGTACTGGTATTTCGACACTTTAATGGTGGAAAAGAAAACGAATAGAGAATGGGGCTATAAGGTTCGGCTATGGCTTCCAAAAGAAGATGGAACATCCGGCTATCAAATGGGTAAGTATTCACAATTTCGGCTTATAGATTTCAAAAAGAGAAGAGAATAAAAAGAGACTTATGGCGTATAGCGTTTTGGCAAAGAAAAGTAGTAAGGAAGAGATGAAAGAACCCACCTTGATAGCCTCCCTAAATTCGGCTATTGACCAAAAGAAAACATGCTGAACACTTGATGGTTTTCGGCACAAAGGGAGATTGAAAAGAGAGGAACAATTTTCAAATAGAAGAAAATAAAAGAAGAAAAGAATAGCCAAAAGATGGTCACCCCTATTTAACTACACAAATTCGGCACACCTACCTCCTTAACACTTCCAAGCCGAAATTTGCTACCCCAAGGAGTCCTATATTCGGCCATTGCTCATCCCATATCAAATCCCAATTTAATCTCTTATCTTCCCATTAAAATAAATCAACCTTTATCACTTCATTGAAAAAAAAAATCAAACAACCATTATCCCCTATCTACCTATTTAAACTAAATAAAAAAAATCCACACTTATCCTACTTTTTAGCCAAATTTAAAAAAAAATTAAAGCAAGCCTTATCTTATCTCCTAATCACCTACTCAAAATAAATAAAATAAACAACAATTTATCTCCTATTCTTAGCCAATAATAATAAAATAAAACCAAGCATTTATCCTTATCATTTGAGAGTCCGTATGCCGTCCCACTACTCACCCTGCTGTTGACGTCAAAAGCCAAAAATAAAAGCCTCAAAAATTTCGCTTCCCACGCGACTCGAACTCATGACCTGCACCCAACTTGTGGCGTTATTCCGAAGCTTTAAGTGGCGCCTTGCAGCCACTTTAACAAGCAGGTTCTTATGCTATAAATCCCTTACAAATTTTCTTAAGACTTCCTTGCCTAGCTTCCCCTTTTTACCTCGGTGCAAAAGCAAAATAAAAGCCACCCATTGCTGCCCCCGAGTTTCGAACACGAGATCTGCTGGAACCACCACCCGCTACCAGCCACTTTGCTGCTAGCTCCGTTGCATCGTAAACCCCCAACAATTCTTTTTAAGACCTTCTTCTCCCTTAACGCCAATCTTGCAAAAATAAAACACGCCTATGCTGCCCACAGGACTCGAACCCAAGCCCTTCTCCCTTGCTCATGGCGTCATCACCAAGGCCCTTATGTGGCGCCTTGCAGCCACTTTACCAAGCCCGCTCTCATGTCAAAAATCCCTCGCAATTATTCTTAAGGCCTCCTTAGCCCAATTCCCCTTTTAACTTAAAATTTCCATATTTTTCCAAAGCTTCCTCTTCCATCCTAGAGTTTCCAAGGCCCTTCAAACACCTCCAAACACACTCACTGAGCCCACTAACACATGAATTATGCACTAAATGCATAACCCCTAATCTAGGATGTTACAGCTATCACATACATTTATGCACAAAATTACTAAATTTCATCAATTACTATGTTCATAAATAATTCTTTGATATATTTTTGCTTAAGAGTTTACCTCGACTTTCGACAGACAACGTCGGCTATTCGATAACCTTCGCCTTTCCCCTATCCAAATCTGTTTTTCTTTGTTCTTGATCTAAACACATTAAAAATTAGCTCATTCAAGCGCATTTCATCTCAATTTAGTCCCAAAACACATAAATGGGAAAGTTACCATTTTACCCCTAAGGTTTCACATTTTTACTATTTAGTCCTATTTGCACAAAACACAAAATACACAAAATTTTACTATAACACCTTACGGCTGAATATATATAAGGACTATACAAGTCCATTTCTTTCATTTATTTTTCATTTTAGCCCCCTCAAAATTTCATTTTTGCAATTTAGCCCAAAATACTCAAATTCACTAAAATCTCAAATACAAAACATGCTAATCTTTAACATATCTTTAATATAAAATCATCAAACATCAAAACTACAAGAACATGTCAATGGTCGAATATCAAATACACACAAATCTCAAAAATTTTAGCATGGGTCTGATAATATACGAAGCAACGATCACAAAAACGTAGAAATTATCAAAAACTGGACAAAATTACTTACTCAAATTAATCTTCAAAAGGCTGAACCTAGAAAGCTTTTCTCCCTTCGTTTTTCTTTTAATTTCGGCCAAGATGAACATTTGATGGCTTGGTTTCATATTTGTTTTATTTTTATTAACATAATTACTAAATACCATTATTAACCTTACTAATAAAATAAAACAAATTATAAACCCAAGGCCATTATTGTCCACTACCATCCACTACCCTTTAAAATGGGTAATTTGCCTTTTAAAGACTCCCATTTAAAAAGACAACTATAATTCAACCCTTGCACATTAAACTATCAAAGTTTTATTTTACGCGATTAAGCCCTTTTTACCTAATTAAACACACAAACGATTAAATTTTTCTACGAAACTTTCTCACACATTAATTCACATATAATAAACACAAAATATAATATTTAAATATTTTTTAGACTCGAATTCATGGTCTCAAAACCACCGTTCCGATTAGGGTCAATTTCGGATTGTTACAACTCTCCCCCTTAGGGATTTTCGTCCCCGAAAATCTTACCGTTAAACAAAGTCGGATATTGTTGCCTCATTGAATCTTCAGGCTCCCACGTAGCCTCTTCAACTCCGTGCCTATTCCATAGCACTTTCACTAATGGAATTCTCTTGTTTCTCAACTCTTTCATTTCCCGAGCTAAAATACGGATCGGTTCTTCCTCATATGTCATATCGGATCGGATTTCAATCTCAGACGGAGCGATCACATGTGACGGATCTGATCTATATCTACGAAGCATCGAAATGTGAAATACATTGTGTATCTTTTCTAATTTAGAGGGCAACTTCAATCTATAAGCAACAGGCCCAATACGTTCGATGATCTCGTACGGTCCGATGAACCTCGGACTTAGTTTACCTTTCTGACCAAATCAGAGTACCTTCTTCCACGGAGAAACTTTCAAGAATACCCGATCTCCGATTTGAAACTCAATGTCTTTGCGCTTCGAATTAGCATAGGACTTTTGACGATCCGAGGCAGCTTTCAAACTATCTCTGATTATAGCCACTTTCTATTCTGCCTGTTTAATCAAATCAACCCCGTTATCTTATTTTCGCTGAGTTCAGTCCAGTATAACGGTGTACGACACTTGCGACCATATAGAGCTTCATAAGGTGCCATTTTGATACTCGATAGAAAACTGTTATTATAAGCAAATTCAATCAAAGGTAAGTATCTTTCCCACGTACCTTCAAACTCGAGGACGCAACATCTCAACATGTCCTCAAGTATCTGAACGGTTCATTCAGACTGACCGTCTGTCTGCGGGTGAAAGGCTGTGCTAAAGGGGAGTTTAGTACCTAAAGCATCTTACAACTTCTTCTAAAATCGCGATGTGAATCTCAGGTCTCTGTCTGAAACAATGGAACTTGGCACACCATGTAATCTCATAGTTTGAGATATATACAACTCAGCAAGTTTATCAAGTGAATAATCTATACGAACCGGCACAAAGTGAGCTGATTTGGTCAGTCTATCCACTATAACCCAGACTGCATCTTTCTTTGTAACACCCTAAACCCGGCCCAAACATTACGGCCGAATTCGGTATGTCACAGAGGAAAAGTTTTGAAAACCATCTACTTTGCCGATTTAGTTTTTTGAGAAAACATTTATCTCTAATAAAATAGTGTCTTGTTTCAAAGTTTGAGGTCTATGAAGAAAACAACATTTAGCTTTGTTGTTGAAAATTTCATTAAGTCATGTTGTTACAAATTTTAAGGAGGTGCCCGATGGCACAAGAAAACGTTTACGTTTAAGTTTGAAAGAACATGTGTACCCATTTTAAAGTCATTAGGCAGTTTAAACAAATTATTCAAAACATGTAAAATAGTCAAGATATAATCTTAGGAGGCCTTATTACAACTTGAACAAAATAAAACCATCAATAAATTAAAAATAGTTCAAAATTCATTTAGTCCACATTTTCACTGCATGGCCACCTCGAGTCCATCCGGCTCCTTATCCGCAGCTATGAGTCACCTGAAAATGTTAAAGGAAAAAGGTAAGTCATCAAGACCCAATGTGTAACCCTTTTTCCCGGCTTAATGTAACATCATACATAAATCATAATTAATTTAATATGCACAAGTTTAATATGCACCCAACCTAGCCATCCAAACGCCTTTCTCTACCCCGTGTGGTACCAAACCACTGGTGGTGCCAAACCACTGGTGATTTAAAGTCACAATATCCATCAATACTGTGGTGCCAAACCACTGGTGACTCGAAGTCACAAATCGAATGATGGGGCCAACCCATCGTGTGATACCAAATCATTGGCGTCAATCCCATAATGTCATCTGTGGGGCCAACCCACTGTGGTGCTAAGCCACGGGGACGAGACGCTATGAGGTGCCAAACCTCTGGAGTGCCAAACCTCTGGTGACCGTAGTCATGAAATGTGGTACCAAACCACTGGTGTCCGTCGACACGAATATCACTTCCCCCTCCTCTCATCAACCCACATCAATCAATGATACGCATATAATAGAAATCATGCCAACATGTTTATTTAACCACATACACTGAATTTACCATCAGCCATTTATATGCCACACATATACCAAATACGTCATTCTTCCCAAAAGCATCATAACAACAAGGACTTACCTGAATCCTTGCTTATACCTTTTATGGTATTAAATCCTAAATCTACACACATCAGATTTAGCATACATAAAATACTTAGCACCTTATTTAGTTATGAGGTGTGTATGTACACACCTGTCACGAACGATAACTTTAAAACCCAATGAGTCAATCGACCACTCTAGCTTCCCTAAATCGGCAATCACATGTTAATAGCCTTCGGCTTTTCAATCACTAAATAAATAACTCACTAGAATAAATCCTTACCACTACTTACCAAGGTCAACTGCCAGAGAATAGGGCTTAGATCGCTTGTTCCAACTATCCCGAAGACCCTACAACAATCGATTCAAAAATAGGTGATTAGCACCCTTGCTAACAAGTGCCGGGATAGGCTCTTACTCCTTTAGAAGTCGACAAGAACACGAGAAACAAAGAAAAAGGCATTCGGCCTTGGACACTCACCTTAAAACCGATTGGAGAAAAAGATAGAAGAGGCACCCTTGCTTTGATATTCGGCCAAGGCTTCACAAAATAGGGAGAAAGAAAATTTCGGCACACCCAAGGAGTATATTCGGCTAGAGGGGAAGAAAGAAATAATGGAAAAGGAAGATAAGCGTTTCAGGTTTGAGAAGAGAAGAAAAGGAGTAAATGGAAGATGTGAGTGTAGAGGATTCGGCCAAAGTCTAAGAAAAGAGAATGGTTTTTGGTTTGAGAGAATGAGAAAGGGAAGAAAGGAAAGATAGAAGATCAGAGAGTTGGGAAATTCGGCTGTTGCAGAGGGAAAAAGAAAAGAACCAAATGCTGCATAGGTGTTTTAAGAAATTCGGCACTACTCCCCCCTATGCTCAGTCTCCTTGCCGTCCACTCCCCCTTGAACAAGGAGTTCAAGATTCGGCCACCCCTTGAATTACTCTTGGCCAAACATTTGAAAATATTCAAAATAATTTGAATAAGTCAAATGCCTACTTTCTCTCCTTGCCAACCTTTTAGATTATTCAAATAAAATCTAATTGAAAACCTTATTATCCCTTATTATCTTGAAGTGTTCAAAATTGAACATTACTCTCTCTTCTTTGCCGTCCAAAATAAAGAGTAGAAAAGGGAACCCCGTGACTCGAACATAGGCTCTCCTTGCTCTCATGTGGCGTCAACTCTAGCACCCAAGTGGCCTCCCTTTTGCCACTTTTCCAAGGTCTTTTTTGTGTCTAAAGTTCCCTCATTTAACTTGTAACCCCTACCTACTGAGGCTCCCTAACTTTAAAGCCTATAAATAAAAATTTTTCTACCATTCCGAGCCTACTCAAGATCCATAATTAAGTCCCATATCACCTCGAATAACATCACAGCAATCCAATCACAACCAAGATAATTTAATGACAAATAACCCCAATTTTAGGATGTTACAATTCTACCCCCTTAAAAATAATTTCGTCCTCGAAATTACTTACTAACGAATAATCGTACATCTAATCTCGCTGCACTACGCTGATGCTGCGTACTCTGATCTTAATGAGACTATCTTACTTTCCAGACACATTCTCTAAGTTCACAATCAAAATTCCATACACTTTACTTAGCAACATAAGAACGAACTAACTTAACCATAAACAAGACAATTGGGGGTATTCCAAAAAAATAAGGAACGTACCCGCTGTCACATCTGGCACATCTTCCTCCTCGCGACGGCCAACTGCATAAACCAACCTTGGTTGCCTCGCCTCTGCACCTTCAGCACCTTGGCCACGCCCGTTACCATCACCATTACCACGACCTTTCTGTGGTGGTCATTCATTTCGAACCTGAGCACGGTTCTGACCCTCTGATTGATTCTTTGCCAACTTCCGAGGATAATCCCTTACACGGTGATCCAAAGATCCACACTCGAAGCATCCTCTTTCACCAGTCCAACATCCTCCCCAATGAGATTTCCCACAGCGATTACACTGAACTGGTCTCTGATTAGTAGCCATGGGCCTCCCCGTCTGATTCGGCCCACTCGGTCTAGCCCTTTTCTGAGAATCTTCGGCCGACCCAGAAGATCCAAAACTCCTCTTATGCCTGTTCCTATCCATGTTCTGCCTCACAGACTCTTTAACTCCCTCGGCAACCTTAGCCTTCTCTACCAGAATAGCAAACTCACGCTCCTGCTGTGGAGCAATCAGCAACCTTAAATCATCCCTAAGTCCGTCTTCAAAGCGGACACAACGATCATGCTCAGTTGACACAATTCCCCGAGCATAGCGGCTCAGCCTCAAGAATTCTGCTTCATACTCCGACACAGACTTATTTCCTTGTACCAACCCCAGAAAAGCTTTCCTCTGTGCATCAGTGTAGTCGGTGCCCACATACTTCTTCTGATAAGCAGCTTTGAAGTACTCCCAAGTAAGATCGTCTGCCGTAGCACCATCTCGAACCGTGAGCCACCACTGATATGACTCATCCTTTAGAAGCGACACCGCTCCTTTCAGCTTCTCCTCATTCGTCAGATCGAGATCATCCATGATCCTCTCAGTCGATTCTAACCAATACTCTGCAGTGCTGGGTGCCACACCCGATACACCCCGGAACACCTCAGCTCCGTTAGCTCGAAGTCTCTCAGGTACCGGCTTCTGAGCTCCTCCACCTCCACCCACTCTAGCTACCCTTTCCAGAACCCGCATCATCGCTTGTGACACTGCATCATCACCCTCTGATCCTGCTCCTCGGCTCCAAAAGTTGGGGGTGGTGGTGGCGGTGGTATCTCGTTCTCAGATCCCTGACCCGACCTAACGGGTTCTGACACGGTCATCCTGCCCCTACCGCGTCCATGACGGCCACGTCCTCTAGAGTTCATTTCTAGCGATTGAGGCTTAGTCTGATTATGAAATTTTATGGATTAGTAACTGTTTCACTGATTATCCACGAAGAAATTTTATGAAGAAAGTTTAATAGGGATTCTTTCGATCAATCAAGGTTTTAAGTCCTCTATCCTAGTTCACACAAAAAAGCACATCCATTTCCTAATACCTTTCATACACATTCACTCTTCGGCATTTCTGTCCGTTTCTATCCCAGGGGTATTTTCGTCATTTTCCTACAGGGGTATTTTTGTAATAAACTGAAGAAATTTTGAAAACTTTAATAAATCAAGACATTTTGTAATTTCTAAAACTGAGGAGTATTTTCAAAAAAAAATTCTCAATCTGAAGGTATGGCAGAATTTTGGAAACCAGGAGTATTTTAGAAATTTGTTGTCAATCAGGGGTAATTTTGTAAATTTCCAAAGTCAGGGTATTATTTTGAAATACATAATTTCAAATATTTTTACAAAGTAAAAGAATTTTATTAAAATCGAGGTAGTACGGTAATTTTTTAGAAACTAAGGGCATTTTCGTAATTTTACCACTAGGGGCATTTTGGAAATTTTGGTAAGTCGAAAATATTTTGGAAATCTTACAAAAATCAATTTTTCGCTATTACTAAGAAGAGATGCTCTAATGATTTTACAACTAGAGTTTTCATCAAAACATGGCTAATCCCTTTCGGGTTTTATTTAGTGTATTTAGCCTATGACCGAGTCCTCTTGGTTAGGGTGAACCGAAGCTACGCACCAGGTAGGATTCCTGTGAAGAGGAGGTGAGTCACGAGGACTGCTTAAATGCCAAGCTCTTCCAGATCCAATCCTAGACATGCGCACCAAGGTAACCACACCCTAACTCAGCGACTTGGTCGTAGGTTTGTTTAATTAGGCACTTAGAATCTTATGTCTTTTGTTGGGGTAAACTAGTCCCAATGTTCATCCATTTATCATACTAACTACGTTCCAAACCTACCCTTCTACAAATAATAATTCACACAGAAGTTAGAGGTACTTACCTGGGCGGATTGGTGTCGGAGACTCGGTGCCATGCTTGTTCAACCAAAATATTTCAAAAAGGCCTACCAAAACGTTTTGGGCCTTGGGCCCCCACAGTCGAGCTTTGAACTGGGCTCTGATACCAATTTTGTAACACCCCAAACCCAGCCCAAACATTACGGCCGAATTCGGTATGTCACAGAGGAAAAGTTTTGAAAACCATCTACTTTGCCGATTTAGTTTTTTGAGAAAACATTTATCTCTAATAAAATAGTGTCTTGTTTCAAAGTTTGAGGTCTATGAAGAAAACAACATTTAGCTTTGTTGTTGAAAATTTCATTAAGTCATGTTGTTACAAATTTTAAGGAGGTGCCCGATGGCACAAGAAAACGTTTACGTTTAAGTTTGAAAGAACATGTGTACCCATTTTAAAGTCATTAGGCAGTTTAAACAAATTATTCAAAACATGTAAAATAGTCAAGATATAATCTTAGGAGGCCTTATTACAACTTGAACAAAATAAAACCATCAATAAAATAAAAATAGTTCAAAATTCATTTAGTCCACATTTTCACTGCATGGCCACCTCGAGTCCATTCGGCTCCTTATCCGCAGCTACGAGTCACCTGAAAATGTTAAAGGAAAAAGGTGAGTCATCAAGACCCAATGTGTAACCCTTTTTCCCGGCTTAATGTAACATCATACACAAATCATAATTAATTTAACATGCACAAGTTTAATATGCACCCAACCTAGCCATACAAACGCCTTTTGCTACCCCGTGTGGTACCAAACCACTGGTGGTGCCAAACCACTGGTGACTTAAAGTCACAATATCCATCAATACTGTGGTGCCAAACCACTGGTGACTCGAAGTCACAAATCAAATGATGGGGCCAACCCATCGTGTGATACCAAATCACTGGCGTCAATCCCATAATGTCATCTGTGGGGCCAACCCACTGTGGTGCTAAGCCACGGGGACGAGACGCTATGAGGTGCCAAACCTCTGGAGGTGCCAAACCTCTGGTGACCGTAGTCACGAAATGTGGTACCAAACCACTGGTGTCCGTCGACACGAATATCACTTCCCCCTCCTCTCATCAACCCACATCAATCAATGATACGCATATAATAGAAATCATGCCAACATGTTTATTTAACCACATACACTGAATTTACCATAAGCTTACCATAAGCCATTTATATGCCACACATATACCAAATACGTCATGCTTCCCAAAAGCATCATAACAACAAGGATTTACCTGGATCCTTGCTTATACCTTTTATGGTATTAAATCCCAAATCTACACACATCAGACTTAGCATACATAAAATACTTAGCACCTTATTTAGTTATGAGGTGTGTATGTACACACCTGTCACCAACGATAGCTTTAAAACCCAATGAGTCAATCGGCCACTCTAGCTTCCCTAAATCGGCAATCACATGTTAATAGCCTTCGGCTTTTCAATCACTAAATAAATAACTCACTAGAATAAATCCTTACCACTACTTACCAAGGTCAACTGCCAGAGAATAGGGCTTAGATCGCTTGTTCCAAATATCCCGAAAACCCTACAACAATCGGTTCAAAAAATAGGTGATTAGCACCCTTGCTAACAAGTGCCGGGATTGGCTCTTACTTCTTTAGAAGTCGACAAGAACACGAGAAACAAAGAAAAAGGCATTCGGCCTGAGACACTCACCTTAAAACTGATTGGAGAAAAAGATAGAAGAGGCACCCTTGCTTTGATATTCGGCCAAGGCTTCACTAAATAGGGAGAAAGAAAATTTCGGCACACCCAAGGAGTATATTCGGCTAGAGGGGAAGAAAGAAATAATGGAAAAGGAAGATAAGGGTATCGGTTTTGGGAAGAGAAGGAAAGGAGTAAATGGAAGATGTGAGTGTAGAGGATTCGGCCAAAGTCTAAGAAAAGAGAATGGTTTTCGGTTTGAGAGAATGAGAAAGGGAAGAAAGGAAAGATAGAAGATGAGAGAGTTGGGAAATTTGGCTGTTGCAGAGGGAAAAAGAAAAGAACCAAATGCTGCATAGGTGTTTTAAGAAATTCGGCACTACTCCCCCCTATACTCAGTCTCCTTGCCGTCCACTCCCCCTTGAACAAGGAGTTCAAGATTCGGCCACTCCTTGAATTACTCTTGGCCAAACATTTGAAAATATTCAAAATAATTTGAATAAGTCAAATACCTACTTTCTCTCCTTGCCAACCTTTTAGATTATTCAAATAAAATCTAATTAAAAACCTTATTATCCTTTATTATCTTGAAGTGTTCAAAATTGAACATTACTCTCTCTTTTTTGCCATCCAAAATAAAGAGTAGAAAAGGGAACCCCGCGACTCGAGCATAGGCTCCCCTTGCTCTCCTGTGGCGTCAACTCTAGCACCCAAGTGGCCTCCCTTTTGCCACTTTTCCAAGGTCTTTTTTGTGTCTAAAGTTCCCTCATTTAACTTGTAACCCCTACCTACTGAGGCTCCCTAACTTTAAAGCCTATAAATAAAAATTTTTCTACCATTCCGAGCCTACTCAAGATCCATAATTAAGTCCCATAACACCTCGAATAACATCACAGCAATCCAATCACAACCAAGATAATTTAATCACAAATAACCCCAATTTTAGGATGTTACATTCTTGCTCGGTGTCGTAGGCAAACCGGATACAAAATCCATAGCTATTCTATCCCATTTCCATTAAGGAATCATAATCGGCTGAAGTAATCCAGAAGGCACTTGATGTTCAACTTTTACTTGCTGACAAATTAAACACTTTGAAACAAATTTAGATATATCCCGCTTCATGACAGGCCACCAATAAAATTGTTTCACATCATTATACATTTTCGTGCTACCTGGATGTACCGATAGTCGACTATTATGAGCCTTGTCCAAAATCATCTGAATCAAATCCATATTCCTCGGAACACATATTCGGTCTTTGCAGTTCAAACAATCATTTACATCAATTCGAAACTCTGACTTTGCATCATATTCACACTAAACCCGTCTAGCAATCATATCTTTGTCAATTTTCTGTGCATCACAAATTTGCTGAATAAACATCGGTCTTGCTTTCATCTTGGCTATGATCGAACCATCACCAGACAGAACCATATGTGCGTTCAACGCACGAAGAGTAAACAATGATTTCCGACTTAAGGCATCCGCAACAACATTAGCTTTCCCCGGATGGTAGTCAATCACCAAATCATAATCCTTTAACAGCTCTAACCATCTGCGTTGTCTCAAGTTCAAATCTTTCTGAGTCATCAAGTATTTCAGACTTTTGTGATCTGAATAAACATGACATTTCTCACTGAATAAGTAATGATGCCAAAATTTCAATGCGAAAACAATGGCTACTAATTCCAGATCATGAGTCGGATAATTTCTTTCATGAGGCTTCAATTGTCTCGAAGCATAGGCTATAACTTTGCCTTCCTGCATCAAAACGCAACCCAAACCATTCAAAGAAGCATCACTAAAAACAATAAATTCTTTACCCGATTCAGGCTGGGCTAACACTGGAGCTTCGGTCAAAAGGGCTTTTAACTGATCAAAACTTTTTTGACACTTTTCCGTCCACTCGAACTTGACATCTTTCTGTAGTAGCTTTGTCAAATGTGTGGCTATCATGGAAAAACCTTTGACGAATCGTCTGTAGTATCCCACAAGTCCCAGAAAGCTTCGAATTTTGGAAACATTTTTTGGTGGCTTCCAATCAAGTATAGCCAATATTTTGTTCGGATCAACCCGAATACCTGATGCTGAAACGACATGACCCAAAAAGCTGACTTCCTTCATCCAGAATTCACACTTACTAAACTTTGCATACAACTGTTGATCTCGCAAAGTTTGTAGCACCAATCTCAAATGCTCGACATGTTCGGTTTCATCTCTAGAGTAGATCAGGATATCGTCTATAAACACTACCACAAACCAATCCAAATACTTTGTAAACACCCGATTCATCAAATCCATAAAAATAGCAGGTGCATTAGTAAGTCCAAAAGGCATGACTAAGAACTCAAAATGTCCGTACCTCGTTCAGAATGCAGTCTTTGGCACATCGGAATCTCTGACTCGCAACTGATAATAGCCCGATCTCAAATCTATCTTCGACAACACTGAAGCCCCTTTCAACTGATCAAACAAGTCATCAATCCGAGGCAACGGATATTTATTCTTTATAGTCACCTTATTCAGCTGCCAATAATCAATACACATTCGCATAGTTCCATCTTTTTTTCACAAATAAAACTGGTGCACACCAAGGAGAAAAACTCGGTCGTGCAAAGCCTCTATCTGTCAACTCTTGCAACTGTGCTTTCAACTCTTTCAACTTAGTAGGTGCCATCCGATATGGAGCTATCGAAATCGGAGTCGTCCCCGGTACTAATTCAATGCCAAACTGAATCTCTCATACTGGTGGTAAACCCAGTAATTCTTCAGGAAACACATCTGGGTATTCACACAAAACTGGTACGGATTCAATCTGTTTTTCAAACACTTTATTATCCAACACATAGGCCAAGTAAGCTTCATATCCTTTACTCACATACTAACGAGCTGACATCGAAGATATTACCGCCGGTAACCCATTCAAATCATTAGATTCAACCCGAATAATCTCACTGCCCTGGCACCTCAAATCAATAGTCTTTCTTTTGCAATTCACCATAGCATCATGTAAAGTTAACCAGTCCATTCCCAGAATTATATCGAACTCGTCGAAAGGTAATAACATTAAATCAACTGGAAAGTATGAGTTCCGAATCATCAATGGGCAACCTTTACACACTTTGTTGACTAGAACACACCGACCTAATGGGTTGGACACACGAATCACAAACTCAGTAGACTTAACAGGCAAAGTCTTACTGGATACTAAAGTTTCACACACATATGAATGAGTCGAACCCGGATCAATCAATGCAATCACAATAGTATCATAAAGAGTGAAAGTACCGGTGATAACATCTGGGGAAGAAGTATCCTCTCTGGCACGTATAGTGTATGCTCTAGCAGGTTCTCGAGCCTCAGATCGAACTGCAGTGTCTTTAGTTCCTCTTTGACTGCCACCTACATTCCCTGAATGTCTGAGTGGTCTGCCTCGTGCTAACGGGTTACTCGGTCTGATATTCTGGGCCGTATTTTGCTCGACTTGCATAGGACACTCTCGAATAAAATGATCTAATGATCCACATTTAAAGCAGGACCAATTACGAAATCTACAATTCCCGGAATGCCATTTACCATAATGTTTGCATTCAACCCGATTCTGATGGACATCACCAACATTGGCCATTGAAGTAGCTCGAGAACCCGTAGGAAGTCGATCTCGTCTTGAAAGTCTGAAGTAGCCTTAAGTCGACTGGAGTCATCTTTAAACTTCTTTGGTGTAGAATGAAAGGTCTTACTCGATGATCTTTTTCAAATGTCTCTAGCTTCAAACTCGGCTTTTCTTTTCTCTTTTCCAAGCTCTTCGGCTTTGCAAGCTCGTTCGACAAGTACCACAAACTCTTTGATTTCAAGTATGCCAACTAGCAATTTTATATCTTCATTCAGATCATCTTCAAATCTTTTGCACATAATGGCTTCAGTTGATACACACTCTCGGGCATATCGGCTCAATCTGACAAATTTTTGTTAATATTCAGTCACAGTCATGCGACCCTATTTTAACTCCAGAAATTCTTTCCTTTTTTGATGGATGGACCTCTGGCTAACATATTTCTTATGAAACTCGATTTGGAAGAAATCCCACGTCACTTTTTCTTTCGGAACCACTGGTACTAATGTATTCCACCAGTGATATGCAGTGTCCCGTAATAGAGATATAGCACATTTCAGGCATTCATCTGGAGTACAAGATAGCTCATCAAGTACCCGAATAGTCTTATCAAGCCACATCTCAGCCCACTCTGCATCATCATCATCATTAACTTTGAATTCTTCGACCCTATATTTTCTGATTTTATCAACAGGAGGCCTACTAAATCTCATTGTGTAACACCCCAAACCCGACCCAAACACCACGATCGGATCTGGTATGTCACTAAGAAAATATTGGAAAACATGTCGTATTTTCAGAAAATATTTTTCTAAAGTTTATCCTTTTATTCGAAAAAATAAATAGTTGATAGTTTAAATAAAATATGCCTTTATGAATTAAAAACCCAAATTTAAATACATGCATTAGTTCAATAAGAATTTAAATAACTAAAAGTAATTAAAGCCCAAAATAAAACAAAATATAAATAAGTTTCCCATGGCCTTATTACAATAAGATTTAAAATCCATTAATTAAAAATATAAAATAATAACTTGAGTCTTTTTGCTGGATCCAGATGTTCTTTTGCATGGCCACCTTGCGCTCCTCTCCAGCCCGGTCCAATGCACTAAGTTCTACCTGAAATATTAATTAATTGGTTGAGTCGCGAGACTCAGTGTGCAACCCTCATGCACCATTAGATGTGGGTCTTAGCCCCATAAAACAAAATAAACAGTTTAACATACATAATAAAAATTAATATGCAAGCCCAACTCAAATCCTAGGTTTCCATCCGCTACACGCCCCCGTATCAGCCATTCACACCATTGGGGATTTCTACAATCAACCCACACCGCTACACGCCTTGATGGTAGTCTTGCCGCTCATCATCAGATCATGGCCGTGGCCACTGCAACAGATCACGGCAAAAGCCGCTACAACAGATCACGGTAAAAACTGCTACAACAGATCATGGTAAAAACTGCTACAACAGATCACGGTAAAAACTGCTACAACATATAACTTCCTCCTTTCATCAACCCAACCCATGCAATCACAAAAAATCAATATACTTATATCATTTAATTAGAACATTCACTAACCTGGTGATTTGCTTTTACCCTCTTTGGGTTTCCATCATTAAGCCAGAATTTCGGCATTTATCAAGACATAAAAAACTTATAATCATATATTTATCAAACAGATCTAGATGGTATGGAGAATTACACACCTGATTAATGTAGATACCCTTGCTAAACCGATCTACGTTTGCTTCAAAAAGCCAGAAAGATGTGAAAATAGGCCTCTCCTATATTCGGCCGTAGTTAGTATTCTACCTGATTATATATATATGAATAAACAAATCCTCTTACCTTGAAATCCCGAATGTAACACGATTCTATAACTTAGAGATCTATGAGTTTTGGCTTCTAGGAAAAATCCCGGAAAGATGATCTATCGCGCTTTCGGCTTTTGAAAGAACTAAAAATTGAAAAGATGGCTAAGGGAGATTCGGCCAATGAATATTAAGGAGAAGAATAGGTGTAGTTTCAGCTTTTGAATCAAAGTGAAGATGAGGGAATAGGCTTAGAGATTTCAGCTTTTGCAGAGAATGAAGAAGAAGATGGAACTTTAGGAGTTTTCGACTTTTACTTAGAGAAGAACAGAAAAAAATGAGAGAAAAACCCCAAATGCTGAAATTGAAGAGATATTCCCCCTATTTATAGAAATTTTAGCACTTACCTAACCCTACAGATAAATCCTATCTTTTCTCATTTATCTTAATCTACTGGCTCATCTAAAAGAGACTTAATTATCTCTAACTCCTCCCTCCTTTATCAGCATATTATCCACATATTTTAAACATTAAAATCCCTAAATTTTAGCTTTTATCTGCTTATTATCCTCATAAAATAAATTCTTAAATAATAGCCTTTATCTGCTTATTATCCACATATTTTAAACATTAAAACCCCTAAATTTTAGCCTTATTGCCATCCACTCCACCTAATCCTAATGCCCAAAATTTAGCTAACTTAAATTAAAAGAATTGGGCTCCATGAAACTTAAATTTGGGCCCCTTACTCCCTTGTGTGGCGTCACCTCCTAAGATTGGGCCACAAGCCCACTTTGGTATTTTAAACATAGATACTACCTTTTGAACCCCTATAATGCCCAAACAAAAAATTTTAATCAAGGCCTCTACCTAAGCCTGAGCCCAATTTGGACCCCTAACACTTAAATTAACACATTAAACATATCCTACCTATTAAACGCATAGGCCCAAAAATTCAGGATGTTACAGTTCTACCCCCTTAAAGAAATTTCGTCCTCGAAATTTCCAACTAACTATTAATCGTACTACCTAAGTCTCACTACCATGCTTTCGCTGCGCACTCCAATTCTAAACCAAAATAAACACTTAGCATTCTATGGTAGAGTACGCACTGGTATTCACATCTAGAGCGTCCTCGTCCCCTTGTACTCATGCTATCGGTTCGCGTTTATCTGATTAAAATTTTTAAGAATTATTGGTTTTCTTCCACTGATTATCCATGAACAATCTTATGATTAGTAGTTTTAAGAGTAGTTCTTTCGAATTCGCAATTCAGTCTCAAGTTCACCTTTCTTAGTTCTAAGAACTACATACATTCAACTGACAACATCCATACACCCACATTCAATACATAGGGGTATTTTCGTTATTCCACTACCCAGGGGTATTTTCGTAATTTTATCCTACAAGGGTATTTTTGTAATTTTCAAAATAGGGTTCCTTGGTGATTTTGTGAAATAAGGGTATTTTGGTAATTTTACAGTCTGGGGGTATTTCGGTAATTTTGAAGTCTAAGGGTATTCCGGTAATTTTGAAATCCGGAGGTATTACAATAATTTTGAAATATAGGGGTATTTCGGTAATTTTGAAATCCGGGGGTATTTCGGTAATTTTACAAATCAAGGGTATTTTGGTCATTTCACAAATCAAGGTAATTTGGTAATTTTACAAATCAGGGATAATTTTGGTCATTTTGCAAATCAAGGGTAATTTGGTAATTTTACAAATCAGGGGTATTTTGGTCATTTTGTAAAAATAATGTGGCTGGTCCCTTTCGGGTTTTAATTATAGATTTTGGCCCGTCAACAAATCCTCGTGGCTAGGGTGAACAGTCACTACGCACCAGGTAGGATTCCAGCGAAGAGGAGGTGAGTCACTAGGACTACTTAAGTACCAGGCTCTTCCGGATCCAATCCTAGACATGCGCATGCCTGTTGCCACACCCTAGTCTTGCGACTCGTTTATGGGTTTGTTTAGTGAAATTAAGTCTTATGAGATTTAAGGAGTTGTTTCAACTAAGCCTAGAGTCTATCAAGTTCTAATCTAACTAATCTACGTCCCATAAAGCCCATCAAGCCCACATATTTATATCACACAATGGTTTAGAATACATACCTGGCGGACTTGGGCCGGAGACGTAGGTGCCATGCCGAGAAAACCATCATGTATCACTTATAAATATATATGTTTCAAAAACTCATTTTTAGAAAACGTTTTGAGCCCAAAAACCCCAAAGCCGAGTTTTGAACCGGGCTCTGATACCAATTTGTAACACCCCAAACCCGACCCAAACACCACGACCGGATCTGGTATGTCACTAAGAAAATATTGGAAAATATGTCGTATTTTCAAAAAATATTTTTCTAAAGTTTATCCTTTTATTCAAAAAAATAAATAGTTGATAGTTTAAATAAAATATGCCTTTATGAATTAAAAACCCAAATTTAAATACATGCATTAGTTCAATAAGAATTTAAATAACTAAAAGTAATTAAAGCCCAAAATAAAACAAAATATAAACAAGTGGCCCATGGCCTTATTACAACGAGATTTAAAATCCATTAATTAAAAATATAAAATAATAACTTAAGTCTTTTTGCTGGATCCAGATGTTCTTTTGCATGGCCACCTTGCGCTCCTCTCCAGCCCGATCCAATGCACTAAGTGCTACCTGAAATATTAATTAATTAGTGGAGTCGCGAGACTCAGTGTGCAACCCTCATGCACCATTAGATGTGGGCCTTAGCCCCATAAAACAAAATAAACAGTTTAACATACATAATAAAAATTAATATGCAAGCCCAACCCAAATCCTAGGTTTCCATCCACTACACGCCCCCGTACCAGCCATTCACACCATTGGGGATTTCTACAATCAACCCACACCGCTACACGCCTTGATGGCAGTCTTGCTACTCATCACCAGATCATGGCAATAGCTACTACAACAGATCACGGCAAAAGCCACTACAACAGATCACGGAAAAAACTGGTACAATGTATAACTTCCTCCTTTTATCAACCCAACCCATGCAATCACAAAAAATCAATATACTTATATCATTTAATCAGAACATTCACTAACCTGGTGATTTGCTTTTACCCTCTTTGGGTTTCCATCATTAAGCCAGAATTTCGGCATTTATCAAGACATATAAAACTTATAATCATATATTTATCAAACAGATCTAGATGGTGTGGAGAATTACACACCTGATTAATGTAGATACCCTTGCTAAACCGATCTACGCTTTGCTTCAAAAAGCCGGAAAGATGTAAAAATAGGCCTCTCCTATATTCGGCCATAGTTAGTATTCTACCCGATTTTATATATATGAATAAACAAATCCTCTTACCTTGAAATCCCGAATGTAACACGATTCTATAACTTAGAGATCTATGAGTTTCGGCTTCTAGGAAAAATCCCGGAAAGATGATCTATCGCGCTTTCGGCTTTTGAAAGAACTAAAAATTGAAAAGATGGCTAAGGGAGATTCGGCCAATGAATATTAAGGAGAAGAATAGGTGTAGTTTCGGCTTTTGAATCAAAGTGAAGATGAGGGAATAGGCTTAGAGATTTCAGCTTTTACAGAGAATGAAGAAGATGGAACTTTAGGAGTTTTCGGCTTTTACTTAGAGAAGAAGAGAAAAAAAGAGAGAAAAACCCCAAATGCCGAAATTGAAGAGATATTCCCCCTATTTATAGAAATTTCGGCACTTACCTAACCTTGCAGATAAATCCTATCTTTTCTCCTTTATTTTAATATACTGGCTCATCTAAAAGAGACTTAATTATCTCTAACTCCTCCCTCCTTTATTAGCATATTATCCACATATTTTAAACATTAAAATCCCTAAATTTTAGCCTTTATCTACTTATTATCCTCATAAAATAAATTCCTAAATAATAGCCTTTATCTGCTTATTATCCACATATTTTAAACATTAAAACCCCTAAATTTTAGCCTTGTTGCCATCCACCCCACCTAATCCTAATGCCCAAAATTTAGCCAACTTAAATTAAAAGAATTGGGCTCCATGAAACTTAAATTTGGGCCCCTTACTCCCTTGTGTGGCGTCACCTCCTAAGATTGGGCCACAAGCCCACTTTGGTATTTTAAACATAGATACTACCTTTTAAAGCCCTATAATGCCCAAACAGAAAATTTTAATCAAGGCCTCTACCTAAGCCTGAGCCCAAGTTGGACCCCTAACACTTAAATTAACACATTAAACATATCCTATCTATTAAACGCATAGGCCCAAAAATTCAGGATTTACACATTGGATCTATCATCGGAGGTACTGAAGGTACCGGAGTTAGATTATTTGGGGATAGAAGTTGTTGTACAGCCGGGTTAGTCTGAATAAACTGGGTAAACCATTCGTTCATCATTTGGTTGAAGGCTTGTTTAGCCTCCCCCTCATGGCTACCCGAAACTGGTCGAAAGTCTATTGGCACTGATCTGCGTGCGCGATCAGGCGCTACACTCTCTACATCATCCGCTACGTCTCTATCAGAATAGGAATCCATTTACTATATAAAACACAGTTTAAAATGTCAGAAGTCACCACACTATCAAATATACAATAAAGGCATCTATAGTTAGACTCTCACACGCTACGTAGTCCTAGAATAGACTAAACCGTAAGCTCTGATACCAATCAAATGTAACACCCCGAACCCGTATCCGTCGCCGGATTAGGGTTATGAGGCATTACCGAACTAGATTGAGAAATCGCAGGCATTTATCGCAATTCATACATTTAACAATTTCCAAAATCATAGATTGAATTTCAAATTTCCAACTAGTAGTTCATACCAAAAATTCAGAATGAACCAAACAACTAATCAAATCAAAGCTTATATGAATTCATTTCTGTGCATATAATTGAATCTAAGATGTCTATAGGGTACATGCATCGCATATCTATATGATCTTATAGTACATACAAGAACATTAAGAACAGTTCATATCATACTAAATTCGTTTGCTTAGTACTCAAAACATCATACATATACCAACTTACCATATACTATACCACTTTATTTCATTAATAAATTATCAAATAGTCTATAGTCGTTTTAAGCATTTTAGCATAAGTAACAATTATAAATACACTAAATTCGAATGATCAAATAATTTAATCAAAATTCATGTAATTAACCAATACATAACTACCTATTCGGTTACATCCATTATGTCTAACCCAATTTAACATACTTGAATACAAAACACAAACATAACAAAAATATCATCTTTATAATCCACGACAATCGTCATATTAATAAGATATTATTATTTTAGCCTATGATGTCATTATTCACAAGACCAAATTGTACCTATAATAAACATCAAGACCATGGTCGAATATATGGTAAACAAATCCTTACCACTTTTGCATCACAATGACATAACCATATGCATCATCTAGTCATTAAAAAAAAGAAAACCATATGTATCCTCATCAAAACACAAAATAAAAGCCATATTCGTATGGCTATAATACATATATTATCCAAGTTTCCAACTCAAACAAGAACATTAATCACCCTATATATGCCTTTATCCAAAAATAAACCAAGCTAAAGGTGTACCAAAAAGATGATAGTGTGGTTGACTCTGCTGACGTTTTCTCGAGCCCGTAGCTTGACCAAATCTATAAAATAGAACATTAAACACACAAGGAGTAAGCTTACTAGCTTAGTAAGTCTTAAGCAAATACAACTTAATATTCAAACATTTAAACTTTTAATAAATAAGTTCATAGTAATGAATATAAACATTATATAAGTGAATTATTCATGGCAAAATACCCTCAATGCCCTTAACTTAATTATTAACACTTTACTACCATGAACATATACATTATCTAATCATATGAATATCATAAACATTCGTACATTCCAAATCAAATAAACATGTCATAATTATCGATCTCTTTTACCATTGTCCTCCTCAATTATAATCGAAACTTCAAGTGATAGAAACACATGTATATGCCTTAATCTCACATTTATATATATAATTCATGCCTATCAATGATAAGCTCAATATCACAAAATAAAATATATTTTGTATCATCAATTTCATTACATCACACTTAACTCAAACATTTACAAATTACTTTACCTCATTCCTTACTAATGTAATAAGCTAACTCTTACCCGAGCTTGTAGCACATAACATTATATAGATATGTCTCCGCTTGCTTGATTCTCGGATTCTCCGTTTATAACATATCACTGGCAATAAGCCTGCTAGGCAATAAGCCCGACATAATACACTGGCACAAGGCCTGCTAGGCATTAAGCCCGAAATAGATCATCGGCACAAGGCCTGCTAGGCACTAAGCCCGAAATAAATCACCGGCACAAGGCCTGCTAGGCATTAAGCCTGAAATAATCAACCCAATTATCCATTCAATATACATCACTTAACTAAGTCACAAACATCAAATATATTTCATTTTAACTTCGCATTTCAAGCCGAACAGGCTTATTCATATTAAGATTAACAATTAAATTTCAACTCAACCTTATACCCACATTCGGCTATCACATGCATTTATGCACAAAATTACTAAATTTCATCAATTACTATGTTCATAAATAATTCTTTGATATATCTTTTCTTAAGAGCTTACCTCGACTATCGACGGACAACGTAGACTGGCTATTCGATAACCTTCGCCTTTCCCCTATCCAAATCCGTTTTTCTTTGTTCTTGATCTAAACACATTAAAAATTATCTCATTCAAGCACATTTCATCTCAATTTAGTCCCAAAACACATAAATGGGAAAATTACCATTTTACCCCTAAGGTTTCACATTTTTACTATTTAGTCCTATTTGCACAAAACACAAAATACACAAAGTTTTACTATAACACCTTAGGGCCGAATATATATATAAGGACTATACAAGTCCATTTCTTTCATTTATTTTGCATTTTAGCCCTATCAAAATTTCATTTTTGCAATTTAGCCCAAAATACTCAAATTCACTAAAATCTCAAATACAAAACATGCTAATCTTTAACATATCTTTAATATAAAATCATCAAACATCAAAACTACAAGAACATGTCAATGGCTGAATATCAAATACACACAAATCTCAAAAATTTTAGCATGGGTCGGATAATATACGAAGCAACAATCACAAAAATGTAGAAATTATCAAAAACCGAACAAAATTACTTACTCAAATTAATCTTCAAAAGGCCGAACCTAGAAAGCTTTTCTCCCCTTTGTTTTTCTTTTAATTTCGGCCAAGATGAACATTTGATGGCTTGGTTTCATATTTGTTTTATTTTTATTAACATAATTACAAAATACCATTATTAACCTTACTAATAAAATAAAACAAATTATAAACCCAAGGCCATTATTGTCCACTACCGTCCACTACCCTTTAAAATGGGTAATTTGCCTTTTAAAGACTTCCATTTAAAAAGACAACAACAATTCAGCTCTTGCACATTAAACTATCAAAGTTTTATTTTACGCGATTAAGCCATTTTTACCTAATTAAACACACAAACGATTAAATTTTTCTACGAAACTTTCACACACATTAATTCACATATAATAAACAAAAAATATGATATTTAAATATTTTTCAGACTCGAATTCGTGGTCCCAAAACCACCGTTCCGATTAGGGTCAATTTCGGACTGTTACAGTTGGGGCCATTCTGTAAGGAGTAATAGATATCGGTACAGTACCATGGGCTAGCTCAATACTGAACTCAACCTCTCTAATCGGTGGCAGTCCTGGTAATTCCTCAGGAAAAATATTCAAGTACTCACATACTATCGATACTGACTCAATCTTTAACTCTGTTTCTCTATCATTCATCACAAAGGCTAAATATTCCTCATACCCCTTTCTTATGTATCGCTATGCCATCATATGAGAAATCATTACCAGCGATCTACCTTGTTCATCTGATTCTACATGGAGAGTGTCCCCATTCTCACATCTCATCTCAATGTACTTCTTCCTACAATTAACTATTACATAATGGGCAGTCAACCAGTCCATACCAAGAATGAGGTCAAACTCATCAAATAGTAACAACATAAGATTTGTTTTAAAATAATGACCTCTAATCATCAATGGAAAGTCTTTACATACTTTATCAACTAAAATACTTTTGCCTAAGGGATTAGACACTTTAATCACAAATTCTGTAGACTCTATAGGCACACTCATACTGGATACCAGTTTCATGCAAATATAAGAGTGTGTGGATTCGGGATCTATTAAAGCAATAACTTTAATATCAAGAAGAGAAAAGGTACCCATAATAACATCAGGGGAAGATGCCTCTTCGCGAGCGCGAATGGCATAAGTTCTCGAGGCGCCCTACCCTCGGGTCTCGTAGCCTGTTCTCTAGGGTTACCTCTCCCACTTGCCCCACTTCCTGGGTTCCTCTAAGGTCTTCCTCTGACCATACTCCCAGATCTTGGGTTTTGAATTCTTTCTTCTTTTGTCGTCTCAGGATAATCCTTTATGTAGTGGTCCTGAGAACCACATCAGAAACATGCATTTTCAAGCGCTGACATTCTCCAAGATGACGTCTGCCACACTGTGGGCACTCGGGTCTATCTGATCGGATGGAGAAATCTCTTAACTTCTTGGATGAGGATTGGAATGACTTATTCCACTGTCTCTTTCCAGAGTCACGAGACTCCATTTTAAATTTCCTCTTCTCCTTTACTAGTTCTTCGGCTTTACAAGCCATCTCTACTAGCACAACAAATTCCTTCAGTTCTAGGACACAACAAACAATTTGATGTCCTCATTTAACCCGTCTTCAAATCTTTTACTCATGATGGCCTTAGTGGACACGCATTCTCGAGCGTTTTTGCTGAGTCGTACAAATTCACACTCATAATCAGTCACCGACATCTTACCTTGCTTCAGTTCTAGGAATTCCTTCCTTTTTTGGTTCACAAACCTTTGACTGATATACTTTTTCTTGAAATCTTCTTGAAAGAATTCCCAAGTGATCTTCTCTCTTGGTACTACTAATACTAAGGTGTTCCACCATTGATAGGCAGAATCTCTTAAAAGAGAGACTACACACTTCATGCATTCCTCAGGTGTGCATGACAACTCATTAAATACGCTGATGGTATTTTCTAACCAGAACTCGGCCTTTTCCGGGTCATCATTTCTTTTAGCCCAAATTCTTCTGCCCCATGTTTCTTGATCCTATCAACTGGAGGTTTGTCTCCTCTTACCACCTCTACTACTTGAGGGGCTGTAGGGATAGGTTGTGGAACAGGCGAGGGTGGAGGGGGTTGTGTATTCGAGTTCGTACGAACAAACTCCATATACCATGTGTTCATCATATGGAGTAAGGCTTCTCTAGCGTCTTCTCCTCCTCCTTGACTCACCGTAGTGGGTCTATTCTTATTCTTATTCGGCACCGTCCCTTCAGCGAGAGCCGACATGTTACTTTCTACGTCATCTGTCACAGCACTTTCAGAATCCATTTACTATATGTATAAACATAATTTGAATCGTCAGGAGTCGTCACACTATCATTATAAAAACATTCTTACGTATGCTATGTATAGCTTGACTCGTGCTCATGCTACGTTAGTCCTAGAATCGACTAAACCATAGTTTTGATACCACTAAATGTAACACCCCATATCCGAATCCATGGCTGAGATCGGATATGAGACATTACTATGCTTGAACTTTCTTAAACATGCACTTACGGGCTGCAAAATTTTGTTCCAAATTAAAAACTTCTCTTTCTTAGTCTAATATACATTTCATGGGCCTACGAGGCCTTAAACACGTATCTGAAAACTTTCGGAACTTAATCGAAAACTTTTCTTTAAAACAAGGTCACACGCCCATGTGGCTTGGGACACGCCCGTATACCCCTTAAACACGCTCATGTCTTCCAACCGTGGTCGACACTGACTATATTCACACGGCCTTGACACAGCCGTGGACTTAGACCGTGTGTTATACCTTGATATACTGACTTATTCATACGGCCTGGGAAACTCGCCCATGTTCTGACCGTGTGTCACATACGGCCTAAACAAATGGTCGTGGGATTAGTCCTAGTCTATTCTGATTTATGGTACTAAGGTGCAGGGGACACACGGCCTAGACACATGCCCTTGTGTCTATCCGTGTGGGCACTTAAAGGCTATTGCCACCCTGAAATCAAGATCAATCTCATATTCAATTCAACAACTCAGATTACTGCATCTTTCATGAACAACACTACATGCTTCATTGATATCAATAGACATACATACTTAGCCCATCTTGGCCTATCACTTAGCCATATACAAAAGAATAATAAGCTTGATAGCCTATACTTTAGCTTTTCTTAAAACATATACTCCAAATGAAATGTTTTGTAACATCCCAAAATTGGGCCTAGGAGAATTGAGCCCAATGGGCCTTAGGCGTAGTAGAGTTTAAATTTTTGGAGAACAAGAGATCGGCTTGAATGCTAGTTAGACCCATTGGATAAGTGATTTTGGAAGGTTAGAGGGCTTCTATGAAGTCCCGGGATCAAATATTGGCTTTGGGGAAATTTTGGTTTTAGGTGAAAAAAAACCCTGGAAGTTGGCAGATAGGCCTTAAGAATAAAATATGGAGAAAAATAACACAAAAGGAGTGTGTGGTGTAGTGGCAAAGTGACGCCACTTAGGGGACAAGGGAGTGACGCCACAAGGGAAGGAAGGAGGTCCAAGGTTCAAGTCTTGGCTTTTGCATTTTGGTTTCTTTTTGCTTGGACCTTAGAATTTGGCCCATAGTTTATATTTAGTTGCGCATGGTTTAAGACACAAGAGGAGCTTGTGGCCAAGTGGTTAGCAGCGTGGATTATGTTGCAAGGGAGCCTGGGTTCGAATCTCATGACAAGCAATGGAGTATTTATTTTGCGGATTGGACGGCAAGAGTTTCAGTTGAATTTAAACTCTACTGACGAAGGGATCCCACATCGGAAAGACACAAAGAATGAAGGTGAAGAGCTAGCTATATAAAGAGCATTCCAGGAGGAGAGTTAACACATCTTGGAGGGCGTTTGGGCACAAGAGTGGTCGGAGCGCGGATTAGCCCAAAGTCCTATCAGGTGTGTAACTCTCTCTACTCTAGTTGTAGAGCGGCAAATGCCGAAATGCCGGTCACACGGCATTAGTAGCCACACGAGCGTGCGAGCGCACGTGTGGGGCTTCGACGCGATAGTTGAGGCCATCAGTAGTATTCTCGTGGGTTGGGGCTGCTTGGGCCTCGATGGGCCGAAGTGGGCCCAATGGGCCCGTGGGCCCATATGAGTAAATTGCATGATTGGTTAGTATATGTTGAACTAGACTAGGTGGAAGTTATATACGTGGCTAGATTCGTGTTAGGTGGGCCACACGAGCGTGTGGGCCCGGATGGGCCAAAATCGGGTTTTAGGCCCAATCGTCCGGTACAACCAGAAATGGTAGCTGAGTCGCTAGTGGCGACATTAGGCCTTCAGAAAGGCCATTGCAGGTGTGAATTTACGAAAATACCCTTAGTAGGTAAAATTACGATTATACCCTTAGAGGTTGATTAGCATGATTATGTTGTTTAGTTTTGGCCGATTGTAGGGGAAGGCTTGATCTCGCATATCTCGGGTTGTGGCTAGTGCTCGAAAAGTGTTAAGGAAGGGGGATCTAGTGCGTTAGATCTTGATCTACGGGATTTGATAGTCGCATTAGTAACCAGGTGTGTTAACTAACACAATTCTTGCTTTGTATATGTTTGATAAACTGATTGATTGGTAAAACCGAAATAGTATGGTTGAGTGATATGATACCCTATGGGGTATGTGCACGGATTCAGGTAAGTCCGTTTCATTATGAGTACTGTTATTGATACATGATGTCATGATTTATGATGTATGTGCTATGAGATGCAACGTTAAACATGTTTGCATGATTTGAATACTATACATGAGTTGGTATGATGATGGGTGATATGAGTGGAGGGGGCAGTGATATTTTGTGCTGACGAGCACCAGTGTTTTGGTAACACACTTTGTGACTTTGGGTCACCAGAGGTTTGGCACCTCCAGAGGTTTGGCACCTCAGCGTCTCGTCCCCGTGGTTTCGCACCACAGTGGGTTGGCCCCACAAGGCGGTATTGAGGGATTGACGCCAGTGATTTGGTATCACACGATGGGTTGGCCCCATCAATTGATTTGTGACTTCGGTCACCAGTGTTTTGGTAACACACTTTGTGTCTTTGGGACACCAGTGGTTTGGCACCACATTGACGGATATCGTGTCTGCGGACACCAGAGGTTTGGCACCTCCAGTTATTTGGCATCACATCTGTGACTATACGTCACCAGTGGTTTGGCACCACCAGTGGTTTGGTACCACACGGGGTAGAGAAAGGTGTTATGGATGGTTAGGTTGGGTGCATATTAATGAGATGCATGATGATCATGTTTATGTTTGTATATGATATTTTGCTAATCCGGGAAAAAGGGTGGCACACTGAGTCTTGGTGACTCACCTTTTTCCTTAACTGTTTCAGGTAGTGCATAAAGCTGGACCGGGATCGGAGAGGACAAGGTGGCCCATGCCGAAGATCAAGTTTAATTATATTATGCTTAATATTGATTCGAGTATTTCATGTTAGTATTGGTTTGAAATAAAGGCCATTCTATTATTTTGGTATTACTTTAACTATGGTTAATTAATTTAAGTTGCTAGGTGAAAATGATTTATGGGTTGCAACCTATTTATTCAAACCGGTTTTCATATACTAAAGCTTTAAAAATGCATAAGTTTTAATAATAAAGTTTTACTCAAAAGCTTCAATGGATAAGTTTTCCAAAATTCAACAAATTACAATGTTTTATCTTAAATTAGAAAGATTTTCAACCGACTTTCCCCAGTGACATAACCAGATTCGGTCGTAATGAATGGGCCAGGTTTGGGGATGTTACAGTTTCCTATACATGCCATACTTAATAAAAACAACTTGACTATACCAAAATAGTGGTTGATAGTGTGCTTCGAGCTCCGATAACGATGATCCATGAGATTAACTTGGCGGGACTACATGGAAAGAAAGGACAAAAGTCGTAAGCATTTAGCTTAGTAAGTTTACATATAATGCACATAGCAATATGTTTGTTTAACATAAACCCTTTGGCATAAACAATGGCATCATAATTTCAGTTGTTTAAGCTTACTTACCCTTACTGATTCTTACATATCTCATGACACTTACTAGTCTCATGCTCGTGAGGTAAGCAAGATACCTGTATCACTTGATCACATAGATCAGCATACTTTACTATAATAATCATAATCTCTAATTCATCATTCATAACATGAATAATACTCATTTTCAACTTGATAATAGCTTTGCTTACTTAATTTTCTTGCTATCTCATTTAAGCTTTACTCATTTGCCCGATGAATTTCTATGAATAACCGAGGATACTGAATCTCATCTCACATATAACTCGATGCCAAAGCCATATCCTCGATATGGTCTTACATGGGATCTCTCATCTTGGTATTGATGCCATGTCTTGACATGTACTTACTCAAAGTCTTCCTTGTGTGTTCCATTGGGAACTTACCATTGCCATGTCTTGACATGGTCTTATTTGGTATCTTTACTCATGAACTGGTCAATGCCGAGCCTTGGCTTGGACTTACATGAAATCTTTCTTGTTACTCACCAATGCCATGCCTTGGCTTAGACTTACATGGGATCTCTATCTCATGATAGCTTTTTAATGCCAAGACTTGTCTTGGACTTACATGACATCTTTACTTGGAGACTCACCAATGCCATGCCTTGGCTTGGGCTTACATGGGTCTTCATCTCATAATAACTCTTCAATGCCAAGACTTGTCTTGGACTAACATGATAACTTTGCTTGATTGCTGATGCCATGCCTTGGCTTGGTCTTATACGGACTTTCTTATCTCATGTGGTAGATCGAGTATCCTAAGTAATTCAACTTCAATCGAGACTTCCTCCTACTTAATCTCATTAATTTCTTTGTATAGCATACCATTAAACATTCTCATGAAAGTAATGTATATTTAACAACATAACAAGCAATTCAATGAAAATATTCATGAAGCTTGGAAATCATACAAACTTACCTCGATATACAAAATGTATGTAGATATGCAATTTAGTCATCGACTTTGTTCTTGCCTCAGTTTTGATCCGGGCTTCATTTTTCTTGATCTATAATAATAATTTAGATCATTTAATACTCACATTGACTAAATTGACTCTTAACTCATACTTTGGCAAAATCACTATTTGCCCCTAAACTTTCTCATATTAACACTTTGCCCCTAGGCTCGTAAAATAATTTTCATACCACTTTCTTAAACTTCATGATTAGCTGATTCATTATCTCAACTGTAGCAGTAACAAATTCTCACTATTTCTACCATGTATGACAAATTTCATAATATTAACAAACTAGTCCTTACTAGCATTTTTCATGAAATTCACTTAGAAAAAGATGCTTATCTAAAATCAAACTCTCATAATCTTCCATAAAATATCATTTAGAAGCATCTCATACATGGGTAGATTTTTGAACATGAATTTTAGCTCATCTTATAGCTAAAAATAGTTAATTCTAATACAAAGATTCTAAAAATACAGGGTTAAAATGAACTTACTAGCAAGCTTGAAAAATTAAAGAACCCTAGCTATGGAGTCTCTCCAATTTTCGGCACAAGGAAGAAGATGAATAAGAATTTTTATCATCTTTTTTCATTTTTTAATCATTTAATTGATAAATGACCAAAATGCCATTCTCTTTAAAAATTCCCAATTTACTAACTCATGCCCATTTTTGTCCAAAAATTATAATTTGGGAAAATTGCTATTTAAGGACTTCTAATTAATATTCTAAAGCTATTTAATACATAAAGCTTCTAGAAACTCATATTTTGCAACTTTTGCAATTTAGTCCTAATAGACCCTTTAATAGAAATTTTCATAAAATTTCTTCATGAGACTTTCATAATATCATGCAACCATCTCAAATACCTTAAAAACTCATATTACTACTTCAGATTTGTGGTCTTGCATCACTGTTCCGACTAGGCCCTAAATCGGGCTGTTACAAGGTCAATCATCTGGCACTTACCATGAATTTCGCCTTTATGGGCCCGTTAACCCATCAGGCCCACTTAGCCCACTTCGGCTCAACAAGGCCCATTGCAACCTAAGTCCCACGAGAGAGTTCGTGACACTCCCAATAGTCTATCGCAGATACTGGTAGCTCGATTTATCACTACAAGCGCTCGCACGCTCGAGTGATCACAGATGCCGATATTCCAGCTTTTCGTTATTTCGACTTTTAGCCGCTTCACAGAACATCGCATAACATTACAAGCAGGGGTGTGAGATTACACACCTTGATTACGAGTTGTGGTTTCAACCGCTTCCAAGACACCACAAAACGCAGTCTCCTTCAGTGCAACAGTAATCGGCCCTATCCCTTGGCTACGGAAACAAGTCCCTAGCAATATTTGATGAACAAAAGAGTGTTAGTAATCATCCAACATTCGGCCCCCACAGAGGAGAGAGAGTCTGAAGTTTACTCATGCAGTCACAAGAATTCTAACTAACAACAAATTAAGAGAGTATTTGTATTACTCCACTCTTACCAACACCAACGAACGAAAACAATCGACAGTTGTTTAACAACATGATTCAGCACCAACCACCAAGAACAAAAAGATTCAGAACGAAGAGGGTATGTAGATTCAGCTTACAAGGTTCAACCAATAAAAGGAGAACCAACACTTCAAGAAGAAAAGTATTGGGACTAGGGAGAAATCAAAAAGGGAAAAGTGTGGCTACTGCTTAGAAGTAAAGAAAAGAAACGAACGATTAGGAAGAAGAGAAATAAGAAGAAGAAAGGAAAGAAGATTAGAGTAAAGGCTTACCAATTCGGCACTTAGCAGGAAAAACGAAGGAGGAAGAAAAAGAGAAAAATAAAATAAAAACAAGATGGATTCGGCAGAGGTCAAAAAATGAAAAGAAAAGGCCTAAAATGTCCCAAGGTATCAAAATGCCAACACTCCCCGAAGAACAAACCAAATAAGAGTCGGTACCTCCCCCTACCACAAACCGAATATGCACTCCCCCAAAATGACACCCTTTGGCCAAAATTTCCTATTCAACTTCCCCATATTCAGCCAACTCTCCCTCACACATCCATCCCCATGATTTTTCCACTATTTTCTCCTACTATTGCTCCCCTTCATCCATTTGAAACTTTTGACCAAGTCTCCAACTCCCCTTGAAGAGTTTGATCCAAAATCTGCTCATCCACTCTCCAGTCACAAAATAAAAGCCTCCCATTGCAATTTATGGGATTCGAACCCCCTCCCTCCTTGCCTTCCTAATGACGCCACAGCCACCTTGCCACATGCTCAACTTGTGCTAGTAAAACACACACAAATTTACTTAAGTCCAACTTCAACCAGCCCTCTCCTCTTAAGGGCCAAAAACTATTTTTTTTTCCAAGGTTTAGACTTGAACCCAGGCCTTCCTAGAACCCCCAAATACACTCAAATAACCAGCTGAGCAAGCACAACATGAAATTATGCAAAAATCACAACCCCTAATTTTTGGGACGTTACATTACTAATTTATTCTCTATTCTTTTTTGAGATTTATTTTTCAGGTGTTTATAAGCATAGATTGAATTATCGATCTATTACCTATAGACCCTGAAATTGAGTAGACATTTAGACAAACAAGACGTGAGAGATTTGCTCAAATACAAGCCGAGATGGACCTTGGAAATCAAAATGATGAACAAGATAATGGAGACAATCATGAGCACAACCCAATCCTTATTGTTGATGATAGGGATCATGCCATAAGACAATACGTTGTTCCACTCTTCAATGAATTAAATCCAGGAATTAGGAGGTCGAATATCGAGGCACCCCAATTCAAATTGAAACTAGTGATGTTTCAAATGCTCCAAATGATGGGCCAATTCAGTGGTATGCCCATAAAAGATCCACATCTTCACCTTCGATTATTCATATAGGTGAGTGATTCGTTTAAGATAGCTGGTGTGACTGAAAATGCATTAAGGTTGAAGTTGTTTCCATACTCGTTGTGAGATCAAGCACGGGCATGGCTGAATTCATTGTCACCAAGTTCAATATCTATATGGCAAGAATTAGCAGAAAGGTTTTTGGTAAAATATTTTTCATCGAGCAAGAACGTAAAGTTGTGAAATGAGATAACTACTGTAACATCCTGAAAAGGGCCTATGCATTTTTGGTTTAATTGTATGAAATGACATGTGTTATGTGTTATGAATGTGTTTTGAACATTTTTGGAAACCTAAAAATGAATGGAAATGTTGAGTTTAAAAGAGGAAAGTAAACATTTCTGGAAACTTGGAAATGTAAGGAAATGTTAGGTTAAAGGAGGGAAACGAACGTTTTTGGAAACTTGGAAATGTAAGGAAATGTCAAGTTTTAAAGTTTAAAAAGAGCAAACTAAGGCAAGGTGGCCTTAAGAAAATTAATAAGAGGAATTTGACACACAAACAGGCTTGGAAAAGTGGCATGAAGATATCATTTAAGGCCCAGGTAGGTGACGCCACAAGCTATGCAAGTGGGCCTGAGTTCAAGTCACATGGAAAGCAAATAAAAGAAATTTTATTTTGCTACAAGGAGTAGAGGGGTGGACTACACAAGGCTATATTTTAGGAGTTTTATTCTCTTTAAAATTCGGCTAAATGATGGATAAATAAGGGATTTATTTATCATAGTTTTCAAGAGATAATTGTTGGATTAAGTTCTTTTATTTTGTGATAATTCAAAGGATAAAGCTATCAAAATAGAAGAGTGGTGGCCAAGTAAAGGACTCTAACTAGTAATTTCGGCTATAAAAGGAAAAAAAATAGGGCTACTCATCAATTTTTCTTCCTCCTCTCCTCTCTGCCAAATTTCTTAGTGCTCTCCTCTCTTCTCTTCTCTTTTTGCCAAGCCAAAATACTCCGTGTTTTAGCCGAAACTTCTTCCAAAATTTAGTTAGTATCGATTCTTTCTAAGCCTCAAGACCGAATCTTTAAGGACTCAAGCAAGGGAGCCGTCGATTACAAGGTCAAGGGTAAGGTAAGTGCTTATCGATTTTTATTCTTTTACTTTTAGGCTTGTCGAAATCAAGGTATTAATCCCATTAGTGAATTTTGGCCGAAACTTGAAGGGTTCTCCGGGATCTTTATCATTGTCGACATCTCCATAGCCAAGGGATTGTTTTCGGGATTTGAGAATTTCAAGGTAAGTGTACTCATATATTCGGCCAAGGCCTTATCTTAAGTATTTAGATCTATTTATTTTTAACCGAAAACTAACCGATTCAAGGGATCTAGTGATTAGCCGATTTCAAAAGGGAAGAATATGAGTTTCCGAGATTTGAATATTCATCAAATCGGCATCAAAGGTAAGTTTTAAGAATACAAATCCTACTAGGATTTGGTTTTATAGCCAAATAGGCTTTATGCTAATATATTATGGATGGCCGAATATAGGCATTCAAGATCTAAAGCGTAGATCAAGCTTTTCGGGATTTAAGTGAACTACTAAGCGAATCAGGTGTGTACCCACACTTCTTCTTAATAAAATTTATGGCTATAATTAGTATGTGCATGTTTATAAGAATGTGAATATGGCTAAGTACCATGTAATGGTACAAAAGTACTCAGGTACGTTTCCTACTCCTATTAGGATTATGAAATATGTTATATGTAACATGTGAATAAAGATAAGAATGTGAAATTTGGCATGTTAATGCATAATATTTATGATATGGGGCATATGGGTTATTGAAAAGGGGAAGTGAATGTGGTGACCTAAGACCACGCTATCTGAATGCGGTGACCTAAGACCGCGATATCTGAATGTGGTAACCTAAGACCGCAATATCTGAACGTGGTGACCTAAGACCACGAGACTATAAGGGCGATGAGCACGTCGACTGCAGCGACTGCCTTCGATGGAGTGTAGCGGATGGAGGGTTGACTTATTAGTCCCCACGGTGTGCAGGTTGGTACGGGGGAAGTGTAGCGGATGGTTAACTAGGTTTGGGTTTTGGGTTGCATCATTATAGTAAATTATTATGTGAATATGATATGTATGTTATGCCTAAATTTATTTGGACTTAGTGTTGTGTACACATTGAGTCTGTTGACTCACCCCGTTGTGGGAACTATTTTCAGGTGACGATCAGTAATGGACCGGTTTCGGCAGAAGCTTAGGGATGGCCATGCCCAGCAAGAAATTTACGATTTGGACTTTTATTTTATTTTAAGTATTTTAAATTTTAAATTTTTGGAATATTTGATGTAATAAGGCCATAGTTGAATTTCTCTATTTTTACATTTATTTGTTATGACTGCGAATTTTTATTAATTAATGGGTTAAATAAATTTATTTTAAAACAAATCCTAAATATTTGTCACTCTAAATAAATGGATTTCAATATAAGATAAATTGGTTTTCAACACAAGCCCAACCCAAAACAATATTTTTTTTAAAAAAATTGCACAAGTTTTTCCTAAGTAACAAAAGAACTTTGAACCGGTTTACTTGAGGAACATACCAAATCTGGTCAAAGCTCGTGGGCCAGGTTTGGGGTGTTTCAATTTGGTATCAGAGCCCAGTTTCAAACCTTCGGCCTGGGGTTTAAGGCGCAAAATGTTTTCAAATCGAGCCCAAATGAGTTTTTGAAGATAAGCAGGTTTTCTGGCATGGCACCTAAGTCTTCGACCTGCTGTCCACCAGGTAAGTACCCCTAACCATCTGTGTGCTTTATGTGATTATATTATGAAGGGTAGAAATGGAATGGAACGTAGATTAGTATGATAAGTATGTGAACCCTACGACTAGTGTACCCCAACAAATGCATAAGATTTAATACCTACTTAAACAAACCTATGGCTAAGTCACCAAGTTAGGGTGTGGTAACCCCTGTGCGCATGTCTAGGATTGGATCTGGAAGAGCCTAGTATTTAATCAGTCCTAGTGACTCACCTCCTCTTCGCTGGAATCCTACCTGGTGCGTAGCTTCGGTTCACCCTAACCAAGATGACTTAGTGGGTGTGGCAACCTCTGTGCGCATGTCTAGGAATGGTTTCAGTGGGAGCTTGGTACTTAAGCAGTCCGTGTGACTCACCTCCTCTCCATTCGAATCCTACCTGGTGCGTAGCTTTGGTTCACCCTGACCAAGAGGACTCGGTCATAGGCTAAACACAATGACTAAAACCCAAAAGGGAACTAGCTGTCTTTCTATAAAAACCCTAGTTTTAAAACTCTTAAAATCACCCTCTTAATTTGTGAAAACTATCTCTGAAAAAAAAATTTCCGAAAAATTTCTGATTTCTAAAATTACTAAAATACCCCTATTTGCAAAATTACTAAATTGCCCTTGGTTTATGAAATTTTCAAAATACCCACAGTTCTTATCAAAATTTCATTATTTTTTAAATGTTCAAAAAACCCTAAATTGCAAAATATCAAAATACATTGATTTTTGGAAAACTACAAAATTGCCCCTAACTTACAAAATTACCAAAATGACCCTGATTTCCAAAATTTTTGCAACATTACCGTTTTGGAAAGTGCAATTCTCAAAAAGAACTCTCAAAGTTTTGTGAAATTTGGAAATACCCCGGAAATATTAAACTTTACAAATTTACCCTGGTTTATTACCAAAATACCCCCGAGCTCCAAAATTACCGAAATACCCCCAGATTTCAAAAAATTTTCCAAAATACCCCGAGAATTTAAAAATTTCAAAATACTTTTGACAAAATCACCAAGGAACTCTTTCTTCTGAAAAATTACAAAAATACCCCTGTAGGACAAATTATGGAAATACCCCTGGGTAGTGAGAAAACAACAACAATGAAAACTACAACGTTTCACTGAATGAACGAAAGTTCATAATTGATTGATGGATGTATGAATGAAAAGATTGTGTGCATGTATGAATACGAAAGAACCACTCCTAAAATTCTTTTCATAAAACTTCTTCGCGGGTAATAAGTGAAACAAGGACTAATTCATAAAACTTTTTAATCAGATCGCGACGATCGAAATGAGTTCTAGAGGACGTGGCCGTCGTGGACGCGGTAGAGGAAGAATAACTGTGTCGGAACCCGTTAGACCGGGTCAAGGGTCTGATAATGAGGTACCACCACCACCACCCCCAGCTGTTGGTGTTGAGCAGCAGGCTCAGACGGGGGATGATGCTGTGTCGCAGGCTGTGCTGCGAGTTTTGGAAATGGTGGCTGGCGCAGGTGGAAATATGGGAACTCGAAAATCTGTGCCTGAGCGGCTCCGAGCTAATGGAGCTGAAATGTTTCGTGGAGTATCTGGTGTAGCACCCAGTACAGCTGAATATTGGTTGGAAGCAACCGAGTGTATTATGGATGAGCTCGATCTGACCCTTGAGGAGAAGTTGAAAGGAATGGTGGCACTACTACGCGATGAAGCGTATCAATGGTGGTTAACTGTTCGGGATGGTGCCACGGCTGAGGATCTGATTTGGGAGTATGTTAAGGAAGCGTATCAAAAGAAGTATGTTGGAACCAGGTATACTGATGAGCAAAGGAAAGCATTTCTAGGACTGGTTCAAGGGAACAAGTTCGTTGCGGAATATGAAGCTGAATTTCTGAGGTTGAGCCGATATGCTCGAGGAATAGTGGCAACTGAGCATGAGCGCTGTGTCCGTTTTGAGGACGGACTAAGGGATGATCTGAGATTGTTGATAGCACCGCATCAGGAGCGGGAGTTTTCTGCTTTAGTAGAAAAGGCCAAGGTAGCCGAGGGAATTAAGGATTCTACCAAGCAGACCATGGATCGGAATAGGCCAAAAAGAAGTTTTGGATCGTCTGGGAAGTTTCAAAAGAGGCCTAGAGTGGATGGGCCGCGAGGTCAGCAAGCTGGTACAGGAGGGCAGTACCGTTCTTGTGATCTGTGTGGAAAGAAGCACTTAGGAGAGTGTTGGAAGAAGACGGGAGGATGCTTTAGGTGTGGGTCCAAGGACCATATGATCAAGGATTGTCCTAAGATACCAGATGAAAGTCGACCAGCAGCTCAGAATGTTAAACTGGCTGGTAGAGGGGACAGCAGGCTCAACGAGGTCGTGGTTCGAATAACAGAGGTAATGGTGCTAGTAGAGGACGTAGAACACAGGGCAGAGGTACTGCTAATGCTGAGGTGAGGCAGCCAAGGTTGGTTTATGCGGTTCACTAGAGGGAGGAAGGAGACGTGCCTGATGTTATAACCGGTACGTTCTTTATTTATGGCAAGCCCTATTTTTCTCTGATTGATGTGGGTTCGACCCATTCTTATGTTGCATGTAGGGTAGTGGAAACACTAGGCTTAGACTTTGAACTTTCGGATAGGCAGATGACTGTAGTAAGCCAATTAGGCCAAACTGTAGTGGTGGATAAGATCTTTCGGAATGTACCCCTAGAGATTCAGGGAGTGAACTTTCGGGCTGACTTAATGGAACTACCCTTTGGGGAGTTTGAACTCATACTTGGAATGGACTGGCTAGTATAGCACCGAGCCGTGTTGGATTGTGCGGCTAAACGTATGGAACTAAGGACCCCGGAGGATGAAGTAGTAGTAATGATCGGAGAAAGAAGAAACTACCTGTCTAACGTAGTTTCGGCGTTGAAGGCAGAGAAAATGGTTAGGAAAGGGTGCAAGGCGTTCTTAGCCTTCGTAAGTGCATTGGGTGGAAAGGAAAAAGGTTTCAGTGGAGTTAGAACGGTAAGGGACTTTGAAGATGTGTTTCCGGAGGAATTACCAAGAATACCCCCAGATAGGGAGGTGGAGTTTGGAATAGATCTGCTGCCGGGAACGGCTCCTGTGTCAGTCGCTCCGTATAGAATGGCACCTAAGGAGTCGGTGGAGCTCAAGGCTCAAATCCAAGAATTGTTGGATCGAGGGTTCATTCGACCCAGTGTGTCTCCATGGGGAGCACCGGTCCTGTTTGTAAAGAAGAAGGACAGAACTATGCGAATGTACATAGATTACTGTCAGTTGAATAAGCTGACCATTAAGAACAAGTATCCTTTGCCGAGGATCAATGACTTGTTCGATCAGCTGAAGGGGGCCGCAGTATTCTCGAAGATAGATTTAAGGCCAGGATATCATCAGTTGAAGGTGAAGAAGGCAGATATCCATAAGACAGCCTTTAGGACAAGGTACGGCCACTACGAGTTTGTTGTAATGCCATTTGGATTGACGAACGCCCCAGCTACGTTCATGGATATGATGAACCGAGTTTTCCAACCCTACTTGGATAGGTTCGTGGTGGTGTTTATCAACGATATCTTGGTGTATTCCAAGTCTGAAGAGGAGCATGATGAGCACCTACGGGTTGTGTTGGAAGTGTAAAGGGAGAAGAAGCTCTATGCCAAATTTAGCAAGTGTGAATTTTGGCTTAAGGAGGTGGCATTCTTAGGGCATGTGGAATCCGCAGAGGGAATAAGAGTGGATCCTAGGAAGATCGAAGCAGTGTTGGATTGGAAACCACCTAGGTCCGTGGCTGAGATCCGAAGTTTCTTAGGTTTGGCAGGCTATTACAGAAGGTTAGTGGAAGGGTTCTCGTCAATAGCCGCACCTTTGACAAAGTTGCTGAAGAAGAAAGTACCCTTTGAATGGACTAAGAAGCAACAGGAGAGCTTTGAAAAGCTTAAGAAAGTGTTGACGGAAGCTCCAGTGTTAATTCAGCAGGAGGCAGGGAAGGATTTTGTGGTATACTGTGACGCTTCTCACACGGGATTAGGCTGTTAAGGTGAAATTTGGCATGTTAATGCATAATATTTATGATATGGGGCATATGGGTTATTGAAAAGGGGAAGTGAATGTGGTGACCTAAGACCACGCTATCTAAATGCGGTGACCTAAGACCGCGATATCTGAATGTGGTGACCTAAGACCACAATATCTGAACGTGGTGACCTAAGACCACGAGACTATAAGGGCGATGAGCACGTCGACTGCAGTGACTGCCTTCGATGGACTGTAGCGGATGGAGGGTTGACTTATTAGTCCCCACGGTGTGCAGGTTGGTATGGGGGAAGTGTAGCGGATGGTTTACTAGGTTTGGGTTTTGGGTTGCATCATTATCGTAAATTATTATGTGAATATGATATGTATGTTATGCCTAAATTTATTTGGACTTAGTGTTGTGTACACATTGAGTCTGTTGACTCACCCCGTTGTGGGAACTATTTTCAGGTGACGATCAGTAATGGACCGGGTTCGGCAGAAGCTTAGGGATGGCCATGCACAGCAAGAAATTTACGATTTGGACTTTTATTTTATTTTAAGTATTTTAAATTTTAAATTTTTGGAATATTTGATGTAATAAGGCCATAGTTGAATTTCTCTATTTTTACATTTATTGGTTATGACTGCGAATTATTATTAATTAATGGGTTAAATAAATTTATTTTAAAACAAACCCTAAATATTTGTCACTCTAAATAAATGGATTTCAATATAAGATAAATTGGTTTTCAACACAAGCCCAACCCAAAACAATATTTTTTTTTTTAAAATTGCACAAGTTTTTCCTAAGTAACAAAAGAACTTTGAACCGGTTTACTTGAGGAACATACCAAATCTGGTCAAAGCTCGTGGGCCGGGTTTGGGGTGTTTCAACTACTTTCCAACAATTGGATGATGAGTCCTTATACGAGGCGTGGGAATGGTTTAAAGAATTGCTTCGTAAGTGTCCTCATCATGGAATTCCTCATTGTATCCAATTGGAGACATTTTATAACGGTCTCAACGTACATACAAGATTAATGGTAGATGCTTCTGCGAATGGTGTGATATTGTCTAAGTCTTATAACAAGGCTTACAAGATTATTGAAAGGATCGCTAGTAACAATTACCAATGGCTGCCAAATCGAGCAGTTTCTAGAAGATGAGTAGTTGAAGTGCATGAACTAGACGCACTAACTTCACTCTCTGCTCAGGTATCTTCTATTTTCTCAATGTTAAAGCAGTTTACCACTATTGGTTTGAATAATTTTTCAGCTCAATCATCAAGCCAATATGATGTTGTTTCCTGTGTGTATTGTGGGGATGGTATATGGTCTTAGGCACCTCCAAACACCCATAAATTGATTCAAAATGATTTTAACAAGATTCTAAAACTCAAAAATTGATTTTATCTATTTTCTGTGATTTCATAAAAATATATTCTTATTTAATTTCTTAAATAAATTTTAGATTTTTAACACATAAGTGGTCCGATGGCATCTCTCATCTGTTTTAGTCATTGAAACGAGTGAGGGGTATTATATCTCTTTCACATGAAATGGGCTCCTGGACTCGTCTCCTGTATTGGGTACAATCATATGTGTTATGTAGACTTTTATCCAACTCTTTTAATTTATCAAACCCAATAACTATTTTTCTATTTCCCAAAATATTAATTCTTTAATTAATTAAGTTAATTAATTTATCAAATTAAATAATTTTCTCAATCCAATTCAAATCATATTAAAGCAATGACAACTTTAACATATTAGGGTATGTTTGTTTCATTGAAAATGGCTTCCGAAAAATGATTTCTAAAAAATGACTTACTTTTCTGGAAAAGTTAATATTTTCTGGTGTTTGGATGAGTCTGTGTAAAATATTTCATTTAAGATGTTTTCAATGAAACAAAAATATATTTGAGATTTTCTTATTTTTTAATTGTTTAATTGAGTTTATTTTATATTTATAAATTTATATTTTACACTGTTTTTGCATATATTAATTTTTTTTGTTAAATTCAGGCTCATTGCAACATCATTTTTTAGTTACATGACTATCAAGAGAGTATTTTTCATTTAAAAATATGACACCGACAAAATTGACAAAAAATAAAAATAAAAATGTCAACAATTGGGCTTGATTTTCAAATCTGAAAAGTAGAGGGACTAAATTCTTGAAAATAAAAGTACAAAGACTAAATTACAAATTTGTGAAGAGTACATAGACTTATGACATATTTTACCTTTATACTACAAAACATTTATTATTAATATTTATAATTGTAATAAATATTTATTATTAAAATATTAAAATTGAATATTTTAAATAATATGTCATTAATATTATTTAAATTATTTTTTAATTTATTATTAAAATAAAATTGAAATATTAAATAATTTATTAAAATAATAAATTATATTAATTATATTAATAATTTATTATGTGACTAAATATAAATAATTAAATATGTATGTTTAATAATTTTGAAAAATATAATATTTTATATTAATATTTTAATACTTGTAAAGATTTTCAAAAATATTAAGCTTGATTTAAGTTAGTTCTTATATAAAAATAAAATTACCTATAGAGGAGGTCTTTTTTGGAAAATGACTTACCTTTTTTTAAGGTAAGTCATTTTACTGGAAAAACGACTTATTCTACGTTGACTTGTAAGTCATTTTCCATTAACCAAGCTATTTTCTGGTAAATAAACACAGAAAAATGCAGAAAATATTTTAAAATATTTTCCGTCAAACTGTTTACATGTAATCAAACAGAACCTTAGAATCTATAAGGAAATTTATTTAACTACCCCATTCAATAAAACTACTACGGCTAATTAATTTAATTCTCACTTTAAACTTCAATTATTTACTCACAAACAATTAAATAATAATTTGAAGAAATTAATTTATTTTCTAAGTCATCTTTTGCACTTAGTGAGGAAATGCATTCATTGCAGATAGTGACACATGCGATATATTTCTCTTAGTCATTGTTTTCACGCATTTTATATTATCGGTTCTACATGTAATCCGTTTTAGGTTATCTCAAGTTAGCATAGTGACCGATCAGAAATATATAATTGGAGCTCAAATAATTTCTAATTACGTTCTAGCTCTTCTCATATTAATTAGAACATTATTTAAGCCATTCCACTAAAGTATCATGACTGAACTCTCTTTTATTATATATCATTACAAAAGCAACTTGATAAATGGTTGTGTAATGACCTAGTCATAAGTGTGTTACCCTCATAAGATATCCTTAATCTCTTTGGGTTAAATTTGTTTACCCAATATATTATCCAAATTTTTCTCATGGTAAACATTACATCTTCTGTAACATCCTGAATTGGGGGGCTTTGCATTTGATGTGTTTCTGTGTGTATGCTATGCTCAATGTGTTAGTTTAGGGTGTTTAGGGGTCCAGGAAAGGTTCGGGGTTGAGCCGAAGCCGTGGCCAAAATTCTTTGTTTGGCCACTTTAGTGGAGAGCTAGCTGGGATAGGACTTAAGGGATATTACTTGTGTTTGAAGACACAAGAAAGCCAGTGGGAAAGAGGCAAGGAGGCGCCTCTTAAGGTTCAGGTAGGTGACGCCACAAGGGAGCAGAGAGGGAGCATGTTCAAGTCGCATGGTGCTCATTTTGGAATTCTTTTTGGCGTCAAGGGGAGCAGAGGTAGAGTTCGGCTAGGATACTTCAAGAGGGGAGAGTTGATTGAGTCAAATAACTCAAATGTGTGGCTGAGAGAAGAAAGAGGAGTTTGAATCATTCAAACTATTTCGAATGAGTGATCAAGAGTGAATTAAGGAGAAAAGTAAGGGATTAGCATGTGGTGAAGGTAGTGGCCGAATTTTGAATGCTTGGGGGAGTGTATGAATCGGTTCTAGCTTGGTTAGGGTGCGCCGAATTTCAATTATTGTCATAGGCATTTTAGTTCTCAAAAGTGCATTTTCAGTTTTGGGTTGTAGGTGCCGAATTTTTTTTTGGAGGTGCTTAGTAGCCAAGTTTGAGAGCTCTTTTCCCTTTCAGCATTTGGTGTTCTTCTTTTTGACAACTTTTGAACCTTTTCTTTGTTTAGCCGAAACTCCTATTATCCTCTCTACTTCTCATTTCTTTCTTCTCATTTGTATTACCTAAAGCCGAAACCTCATTCTTCTTTTCTTCTTCTTGATCGAATCCTCCATTACTACCATTCATCTCTTTGATTTCATCTTGTTTTAGCCAAATCTCTTAAGCCTCTCTTCTTGTCCTTCATTTGTGAAACATATCCCTCACCTTTTCACAGGTTTCTTTTTCAAAGCCGAAGCACCCATTGTTCTTATTCTTTCTATATTTCTTCTTAGCCGAATCTTCCTTAAGTGCTCATCTTCATCTTTCGTTCTTTGTTCAGTGGATTGCCATCACTTTGTTCCACAACTTTGTCAATCGGATTCTCTTTGATCGTGGTAGGTATTCCTTTTTCGTTTCAATTCTCTTTTCTCTCCTTTTGGATGCCGAAGGCATTAATCTTGTCTTATGATTCTTGACCGATTGAAGGAGGGGCTTTGTCTTCACGTTCTTTTGGCATCTGATCTGCGATTGAAGGGTGTTAAGGGACATTCGATTTTAGTCGACTTAGGTATTCAATCGGTGCCTTAATCCAAGTCTTATAATCTTCAGGATTTGTCAATCTAGGTAAGGGATCTTTACGTTTTGAGCATATATTCTTATTTGTTCTCTATTCAATACTTTAATCCGGTCTATTGACCAAGATCTTTTCATGGACTCAAACGCTAGCCAAGCAAAGGGAGGGGTTGGACCCGTAGCCCCAGCCCAAAGTTCAAGAAGCGCGCGGTGTCTGCTATTCGAGATTGGCCACCAGGTTGTGGGCCGACTTCTGAAAGGGATAAACAGATCGCTGTGATCCCTGCAAGTGAGGACGTTAGTGAGATCGATAGTGTAGTCTTGCGTGTTTACAGGTGTGTAGTTACCATATCACTTTTTAATTGTATAAATCAATTTTATGTTATGTGTGAAAAGCCAAAAATCTCGGCAATGGTGATTGTGCTACCCAAGTGGGGTAAAACCAGAACTCCAGGTCAGTTCTTCATAACCTAACTTTATGACTGAATATGATGGCATGATCTTGTGTGGGTGCGCTAAATATTGCATGTATGACATCATAATTGTTTATTATGTTCATTATACTATGTTGCATTTGCATGGGATTTGGGTTGTATGATATAAGGGGAAGTGTATATTGGTGATATTGTCACATGGGATGATGGTTTGGTGCGTTATCATTGCATTGGTAATTTGGTCACATAGTGATCGGTGGCTAGACCACGTATTTTTGTCTTTGAGCAGTGTGTCTGTCAGCACGACTGCCAAAGTGGAGTGTAAAGGATGGAGGGTCGATTGTAGAAATCCCCCCGGTGCGTTAAGGATGGACATATGAAGTGAAGTGTAGAGGATGGAAAAACTAGGTTGGGATGGGCTATCATGTTGATTAATTGTTAAACTGGTTGTCTGGGCTTCGGCCGAGGGTATATGGGGCTTAGGCCCACTTGTGAATTTTTGGTGGATTAATTACACACTGAGTCTTGTGACTCACCCTTTCATTCAAACAATTGCAGGTAATCCTTAGCATAATGGACTGGGTTGGAGGGAACTCGAGGTGGCCACGCATGGATTTTATGAGTAAATTTTATTTCATTTGTCGTTTATAACTTTTGGGAATTTTCTTTGGTTTGTAATAAGGCCACTATAAACTTTGAAATTTTCTCTCGAGTTTTAAATTTTGAAGACATCGACTACAGACTGCTCAATGGGGTGTTTTAAAAAATAAATTAAATTACGAACTAAAGTTTTCTTTTAACCTGCCAAGCAACGTATCTTATAATAAAATGCATTTTTATTAAAAATCTGATAAATGAACAATTGGTAAGTGTTTTCAAATGTCACCTAATCGCAAGACTCAACTAATTAACTTTCAAGTTAACTAAACAATGGGTTTTCAACTGAAACACGAAACTCGTGATTTTGAAAGGACTTAGGATTTTTCAAGACCAAATCAAACCATCTAAACTTCTTCCTAGTAGCATGCCAGATCTGGTCGTAGTGTTTGGGCCGGGTTTCGGGTGTTACATCTTCCTTTATGAAAAATCGTGTAACATCCTGAAATAGGGGTTATTCGTGATTGAATTATTTTGCTTGTGTTTAAATTTCTGTGATATTATTTGTGGTGTTATAAGACTTAATTAGGGGTCTTGAGTAAGCTCGGTTTAGTAGGAAAATTCTTAGTATGGCTTATTTAATGAAGAGGATTAAATGAGCTTAGCACTTAAGTTAATTTAAGTGTATATTAAAGCACAAGATGAATTAGTGGTAAGTTGGTTAAAGAGCTTGAAAGGTTGCATGAGGTTAGTGGTTCGAGTAGTAGGTATAGCATTTTTAAAGTTTATTTTTGTATGATAGCTTTAATGGACGGTCAAACATAATTATGATAGGTGGACTAATAATTTTGGTAAGTTGAATTGTTGTTTAAGGAAATCATGGAATAAGGGATAAGATTCCTAAGGTTTTGGTAAGATATCTTGAAGTTATGGTAAATTGAGGGGACAAAGGCTTGGTTTATGGGAAATGTTTTGGAAACAAAATCATGGCCTTTATGCCATGAACTTGGACGGCATTGTGGCTAAGGGGGGGTTTTTGGCCGAATATGCTAGTGTTGGTAAGGCTTAGGAATTGTTTTGGTCATTTGGTTCATTTGGTGCAAAAGTTGCAAAACAATTTTCTCTCAAATACTTTTCTTTTTGGCCGAATTCTACATTGTGGTAAGCCTAATACTTTTTGACCATTTGGTCATATTTGTTCAATATCTATTTCACCTTTTCATTCTCTCAAAAACTGAAACTTGCATTAACCTTTTGTTCTCCCATTCGTTTTGCTTAAACACCAAAACTCTCTAATACACTCTTCTTTGCCGAAACTCTATTTCTCTTCCCATTATTTTTTTTTGTCATAAAGCCGAATATACCTCTTTGTTGTGCCAAAAAAATATTCTTCTTCTATCTTGAATCTCTTTGGCCGGATATTGAAGGCAACATAGTTTTCTTTGGGACTCCTCTAGCAATCGGTTTTTGGTAAGGTGGTAAGGGTTTATTTTAAAGGATCATTCTTTTAAGTTTTCGTTTAATCCGAAGGCTAATAAACCTTAATGATGGTGGTTGATTGTAGGGAAGTGAGGCCGATTCTTTTAGGAGTGTGTTGGATAGTGTTCGAAGGCTTTTGGATAAGGTTTTAGGTTCACAAGGAACCCTTCTTCTCAATTATTTTGGTTTGGCCGAATAGGCCATAGTTCTAATATTCATTTTTGGCCGAATATAGGGACAAGGAAAGTTTGTGTGGCCGATTTGTCTAATCGGGATTTAAGGCTTTCGTTAAATTCAGGTGTGTGTACATACACATCTTATAACTTTTTAATATGCTAAGTGTTATATTATGCCTAATCGATTTATGTAGACATGGATGTAATATCATCATGGTATTAACAAGGATTCGGGTAAGTCTTTGTGACTATGAGATTACTATTTGATGCTTTTGGGAAGCATGACACATTTGGTATGTGTATTATTGGATATATGGCATTGATAAATTTATTAATATTATTAAAATAAACCTTTTTGCATGATTCAGTAAATATACATATTTGATTGATATGGGTTGATGAGAGGAGGGGGCAGTGATAATCGTGTCGACGGACACCAGTGTTTTGGTAACACATTGTGACTACGGTCACCAGAGGTTTGCTACCTCCAGAGGTTTGGCACCCCATAGCGACTTGTCCCTGTGGTTAATTCCACCGTGGGTTGGCCCCACTTTGAGATATGGGATCGTCTGCCAGTGATTTGGTATCACACGATGGGTTGGCCCCATCACTTGATTTGTGACTTCGGTCACCAGTGTTTTGGTAACACAATTGTGTCTTCGGACACCAGAGATTTGGTATCTCCAGTGATTTGGTATCACATTTGTGACTATATGTCACCAGTGGTTTGGCACCACCAGTGGTTTGGTACCACACGGGGTAGAGAAAGGCGTTTGGATGGTTAGGTTGGGTGCATCTTAAACTTATGCATGTTAATTGGTTATGATTTGTGTATGTTATTGCACTAAACCGGGGAAGGGTTACACATTGAGTCTTGGTGACTCACCTTCTCCTTTAATTTTTCAGGTGACTCGTAGATCGCGGGTGAGGAGCCGGATGGACTCGAGGTGGCCATGCAGTGGAGACTTTTTTATAAATGAATTTTGGATTTTATCTATTTTTCTTTTGGGTTTATGTTTGTAATAAGGCCTCCTAGAATTATTTTATTATTGCTGCGTGTTTTGAATGTTTGGTTTAAATTACTTGATGATGTTAAAATGGATGCATATGTTTTTCTCAAATTAAACGCAAAAAAAAAAATGTTTTAAAGTACCATCGGGTACCTCTGAAATTTTTAAACAACCTGACTCAACAAATTTCTTTTGAGTGTGGTTTCTAACAAATAAAATTTTAATTGAAAGGCAATTCGACTAAGTTTTAAATGGTTTTCAAAAATGTTTTCTCTGTAGCAAACCAAATTCGGTCTTATGGTTTGGGCCAGGTTTGGGGTGTTACAAATCGTTTACAAAAAAATAGTAATTAAATAATTTTCCCTAGACAAATGACCTGTGGTCACATTACTTTCTCATCTATCATGTAATACCAATAGAGAATATCATTTATTGTTAGATTGGTAAATCAAACTAAAATCACTAAGAGGGGGTGAATTGACCTTTAAAAAATTTGGTGGAAGCAAAGAGAGAAAATGAAACAATGAACACAAAGATTTTGAGTGGTTCAGCCCTAATTACCTACTCAACTACCTTAGCTTTCCACCACTAAGGATTTTCTCAAATTCACTAGTTTTCTCCTTACAACTCCCTTAAGATTTCTACCCAAATCTTAAGAAGAAATCCTCTCAAGGAATTTTAAAGAAGCAAACAAAGAAATAATCCTCATAAGATTAAAGTGTTTTCCAATTAAGCACAAATAAGCTATGATGCACTTGAAATAAGGAATGAAAGTAAAGGATCACAAGTGTATACAAGAAAACTAAAGAAGAATTGGGTACAAAGGTTTTTTGATTGATGATTTTGCTTGAATATGCTTTCTTGTTGTTGTAGGAACTTTAGAATTAAGTATTTATACCCTCTAATTGATTTCCAACTGTTGAGGTTGTTGTGGTATTTAATAGAGCCGTTGGTGATGTAAAAACCAAAACATTTAGTACACCTGTAACAACGAGTATCGATACTAGATAAAAAGGTATCAATATTTTTTGCAATAAATGCTAAATCCAGTGACTATTGGAGTTTAACTATCGATACCAAAACAATTTTATTGATACTTTATGAAAAGGTATGAAAAGGTATCGATAGCGTATCAATAATTTGTTGATTTTGTGAAAAATAGAATGTCATTTTGGTATTGTTTATTTGAATGGTATCGATATTTCAAAATTATCGATACTTGGCCAAAAAGGTATTGATACTTTTTGGCTTGGAGCAATTCTTACTTGTTTAAAAAACAGTTTGATTTGTTAAAATAATTTTAACTTGATTTTAAAGTTGTTTCAAAAATTTTCTAAGAGTTCAAAGTGAATATTCAAAATTTTATCTCTTGGACTTCAAATTGAAAAATCATTTTGTCATTTTTTTTTAAAATTTAACTTTTATTCAAAAACATTTTAATTTTGTTATATCAAATCATTTTATCAAATAAAGATTGGTTTAATATTTACCCTTTATTGAGTTATGAGTTCCACTATTGTAAATGAAGTTACATCATGCAGAAGTCGTATATCCAACGTACTAGCTTTTAGATATTTAGCTATTTGAACTGTAACACCCCAAACCCGGCCTAAACGTTACGACCGGATCTGGCATGTCACATGAAAGGAATGTCTAAAAACTGTGCGTTCGTTAAAAAGCTCGTATTCTTTATAGTTGTTGTGAAAAATCGAGTTTAAGTAATTTTGAATAAGAAACGGTTTATTATCATCATAGGAAAATCCCGTATTGATCATTTAATAATAAGCAGTAAACAAATCAAAAGCTAAACCAAATAAAATACCAAAAATACAGTTAAAGTGGCCCTATTACATAACAAAAATCCCAGTTACAAATAAGTTTCACTAAGAGAACGAGTTTACGAGAAAAACATTGTATGGCCACCACAAGTCTGCCTCGCCTCCCAAATCCGCGACCTAACGATTACCTGCAAAATTAACTAAGGAGTGAGTCACTGAGACTCAGTGTGTAAATCCCCATCCAAAAGATGTTAAGCTCGTACACAAATTCATATGCAAATATGCATGTCATGCAACCCATCCAACCTATCCATCCGAAACTCCCAGATCTACCCCGTGTGGTACCAAACCACTGGTGGTGCCAAACCACTGGTGACCCAAAGTCACTGATATCAATATAATTGTGGTGCCAAACCACTGGTGACCCAAAGTCATGAATAATCCATATGTGGGGCCAACCCACGTTGTGATACCAAATCAATGGCGACAATCCCGTTATATCAAATGTGGGGCCAACCCACTGTGGTGCTAAGCCACTGGGACGAGTCGCTATGAGGTGCCAAACCTCTGGTGACCCAAAGTCACGAACATCAATAATCCAAGTGTGGGGCCAACCCACATTGTGATACCAAATCACTGACGACAATCCCAATATCAACTGTGGGGCCAACCCACTGTGGTGTTAAACCACTGGGACGAGTCGTTATGAGGTGCCAAACCTCTGGTGACCCAAAGTCACGAAATATCAATATCCAAGTGTGGGGCCAACCCACGTGTGATACCAAATCACTGGCGACGATCCCGTAATATCAACTGTGGGGCCAACCCACTGTGGTGCTAAGCCACTGGGACAAGTCGCTATGAGGTGCCAAACCTCTGGTGACCCAAAGTCACTAAATCAATCTGTGGTACCAAACCACTGGAGGTGCCAAACCTCTGGTGTCCCAAAGACACGGATATCACTTCCCCCTCCTCTCATATCACCCATCATCATGCCATACTCATGTAAATCGTGCAAATCATGCAAATCATGCCAACATGCTTAGTTATGCATCACATAACACATATATGTCATAAATCATCATATCATATATATCAAAGATAACGCATGAAACGTATGACCATCATAATCAGAACAACAAATACGATATAACCAAGCTAATCAACCTCTAAAGGGTATAACAGTAATTTTTACCTACCAAGGGCATTTTCGTAATTTACCTTTCAGGGGTATTTTGGTAATTTACCCACTAAGGGTATTTCAGTAATTTCGTACCTGAAATGGCCTTTTCGAAGGCCCAATGTCGCCACTAGTGACTCAACTACCATTTCTGGTCCTTACCGGACTATTGGGCCTAAAACCCGATTTTGGCCCATTCGGGCCCACACGCTTGTGTGGCCCACCTAACATAAATCTAGCCACGTATATAAGTTCCACCTAGTCTAGTTCACTATATACTATACCATCATACATTTTGCTCAATTGGGCCCACGGGCCCATTGGGCCCACTTCGGCCCATCGTGGCCCAAGCAGCCCCAACCCACAAGAATACTACTGATGGCCTCAACTATCGCGTCGAAGCCCCACACGTGCGCTCGCACGCTCGTCTGGCTACTATTGCCGTGACCGGTAATTCGGCATTTGCCGCTCTACAACTAGAGTAGAGAGAGTTACACACCTGATAGGACTCTGGTGCTAAACCGCGCTGCGACCACTCCTGTGCCCAAACGCCCACCAAGGTATCATAACTCTCCTCCTGGAATGCTCTTTATATAGCTAGCTCTTCTCCTTCCTTCTTTGTATCTTTCCGATGTGGGATCCCTTCGTCAGTAGAGTTTAAATTCAACTGAAACTCTTGCCGTCCAATCCGCAAAATAAATACTCCTTTGCTTCTCACGAGATTCGAACCCAGGCTCCTTGTAGCATAATCCACGTCGCTAACCACTTGGCCACAAGCTCCTCTTGTGTCTTAAACCATGCGCAACTAAATATAAATCTATAGCCAAATTCTAAGATCCAAGTAAAAAGAAACCAAAATGCAAAAGCCAAGACTTGAACCTTGGACCTCCTTTCTTCCTTGTGGCGTCACCCCCTTGTCTCTTATGTGGCGTCACTTTGCCACTACACCACACACTCCACTTGTGTCATTTTCTCCATATTTTATTCTTAAGGCCTACCTGCCAACTTCCAGGGTTTTTTTCACCTAAAACCAAAATTTCCCCAAAGCCAATATTTGATCCCGGGACTTCATAGAAGCCCTCTAACCTTCCAAAATCACTTATCTAATAAGCCTAACTAACGCTACTACGCCTAAGGCCCATTGGGCTCAATCCTACTAGGCCCAATTTTGGGATGTTACATGAACGCAGAATTTTAATACATCTAAGTATACGAGTCACACACAAATAGAAAGTCACTTACTTAGGATTGAGGTAAGTCACACTATGAACGTAACAAGTGAATGAATCCATAAACAAATCTAGGTTTAGTTTAACTTGGGCCATGTCCAATGTATTGTTAGTTTAGACAATAACATCTATGTCTCTATCTTCTAGGAGTAAACCATTGCGATACCTAAGACAATGAACATAATAGTTTTTTAACCAATTTGCTCAATTTCGATTCATCAGACTATGGAGCTTTTAGATTACCTACTACTACAAGTCATCTTCTCATATTACGATCTGACCACGTAATGAACTTACTATTAGTTAAACATTAGGTAATCAGTAAGCTAATATTTGCTTTGTAATATCTCGTTTTATAGTGGTGTCGAAAACAGTGGTTTTGATACCACAATTCTAACGTGTGAGTCTATAAATATTATTTATTTAATATTTACGAGGTCATTATAGTGTCATATTGAAATTTGTTCTAGTAATTTTAATGTTCGGGTAGTTAATTAAGGAAAAATGACTAAATTATAAAAATTTGAAAAGTCATTCGCAATTAGTGTTTAAGTTCCAAATGAGTATAAAAGTAAAATGGGGTGGTTTTTATGGCAATTTAACCATAATAAGGTTAATGGACGGTTAAACATAAATTTATATTATAATATATATGTTTTAATTTAATAAAGAAAGGTAAATAAAATAATAAAACAAAAGAAACATTTATCATCTTCATCATTTTGTTTTATCTTTCACCGAAACTCCAATTTTGTCAGTCTCCATGGTTTGGCCAAGCTAAGTCCCTTGCATTTAAGTGAAATTCCAACCCATTTTCCATAAATTTTATGTTTTTGAGATCGTTGTAGCTTAACCTATCTAGCTCAGTGACTATTTTGAAATTCTTTGAAAGTTACTTATCATTGATGTTCTTGAAGCATTTCAGTTTTTAATGGTTGAGCTTGAAGCTTGATGATGAAATAGGACTATTTTGTAAAGTGATTTTATATAGTTTTGAATTTAGGGACTTAACTGATAAAATGTTGAAATTGGCTTGTTTTTCTTGTAAAATTTTAGTATTAGAGGGATGGTTAATGTAACACCCCAAACCCGGCCTAAACGTTACGACCGGATCTGGTATGTCACATAAAAGGGTTGTTTAAAAACTGCGCGTTTGTTAAAAAGTTCGTATTCTTTTTGAAACTTTGCGTTTTTTGGTTGGTTTATAAAAGCTGATTCATTTAATGCCCATTTTACAAAGTTGTTATTAATTTGAACAAAATTGTATTTGTTGTGAAAATCGAGTTTAAGAAATTTTGAATAAGAAACGGTTTATTATCATTTTAGGAAAATCCCATGTTAAAAGCTAAACCAAATAAAATACCCAAAAATACAGTTAAAGCGGCCTTATTACAACTTAAAATCCCGAATTAAAAATAAGTTGAAATAAGAGAACAAGTTTACGAGAAAATAATGTATGGCCTTCACGAGTCCGCCTCAGCTCCCAAATCCACGATCTAACGATTACCTGCAAAATTAACTAAGGGGTGAGTCATCGAGACTCAGTGTGTAAATCCCCATCCAAAGTATGTTAAGCTCATACACAGATCCATGTGCAAATATGCATGTCATGCAACCCATCCATCCTATCCATCCGAAACTCCCAAATCTACCCCGTGTGGTCAAAACCACTGGTGACCGTAGTCACAAATAATATCGGTGTGGTCAAAACCACTGGTGACCGTAGTCACAATAATATGTGTGGGGCCAACCCACAATGTGGTCAAAACCACTGATGACAATCCCGTATATCGATATGTGGGGCCAACCCACTGTGGTACCAAACCACTGGGACGAGTCACAAAGATAGCAATATGTGGTCAAAACCACTGGTGACCGTAGTCACAAATAATATCGGTGTGGTCAAAACCACTGGTGGTCAAAACCACTGAGACTTAGTCACAAAAATAATATAGAAAGTGGGGCCAACCCACTGTGTGGTCAAAACCACTGGTGACAGTCTAGAATCATATCTTCCCCCTCCTCTCATCATACCCATGCAATATGACATAATAATTCGTATGCAGTATGACATGTATGCAAATCATATATCACAGATAACGTATGAAACGAATTACCATCATAATCAGAATAACAAATACGACATAATCAAGCCAATCAACCTCTAAGGGTATAACAATAATTTACCTTCTAGGGGTATTTTGGTAATTTACCCACTAAGGGTATTTCAGTAATTTCGTACCTGGAATGACCTTTCTGAAGGCCCAATGTCACCCCGAGCGACTCGACTACTAATTCTGTCTTTACCGGACTATTGGGCCTAAAACCTGATTCCGGCCCATTTGGGCCCATACGCTCGTATGGCCCACCTAACATAAATCTAGCCACGTATATAAGTTCCACCTAGTCTAGTTCACTTTATACTACACTATCATACAATTTATTCAATTGGGCCCATGGGCCCATTGGCCCACTTCGGCCCATCGCGGCCCTAAGCAGCCTCAACCCACAATAATACTACTGATGGCCTCAACTATCGCTTCGAAGCCCCACACGTGCGCTTACACGCTCGTGTGGCTACTATTGCCGTGACCGGCACTTCGGCATTTGTCGCTCTACAACTAGAGTAGAGAGAGTTACACACCTGATAGGAATCTGAAGCTGCTAAACCGCGCTCCGAGCACTCCTTTGCCCAACGCCAACCAGGTATGTTAACTCTCCTCCTGGAATGCTCTTTATATAGCTAGCTCTTCACCCTTCTTCTTTGTATCTTTCCAATGTAGGATCCTTTCGCCAGTAGAGTTTAAATTCAACTGAAACTCTTGCCGTCCAATCCGCAAAGTAAATACTCCCTTACTTCTCATGAGATTCGAACTCAGACTCCTTTGCAACATAATCCACGCCACTAACCACTTGACCACAAGCTCCTCTTGTGCCTTAAACCATGCACAACTAAATATAAACTATGGCCCAAATTCTAAGATTCAAGTAAAAGAAACTAAAATGCAAAAGCCAAGACTTGAACCTTGGACCTCCTTCCTTCCTTGTGGCGTCACCCCCTTGTCTCTTATGTGGCGTCACTTTGCCACTACACCACACACTCCACTTGTGTCATTTTCCTCCACTTTTTATTCTTAAGGCCTACCTGCCAACTTCCAGGGTTTTTTTCGCCTAAAACCAAAATTTCCCCAAAGCTAATGTTCGATCCCGGGACTTCATAGAAGCCCTCTAACCTTTCAAAATTACTTATCTAATAAGTCCAACTTGTACTAAAGCCGATCTCCTGTTCTCCCAAAAATTTTAAACGCTACTACTCCTAAGGCCCATTGGGCTCAATCCTGCTAGGCCCAATTTCAGGATGTTACAGTTAAGGACGGATATGAATTCGGCATGTTAGTCTAGGGTTTAATTATGAAAAATAAATTTGTTTCAGTTTTAGGACTAAATTGGACAAAGTGCAAGACTTTAGGGAAATTGTGAAAAATGTTAATAGGAGGTCATATGCATTAAATTACATGTTAAGGTAATTGAGACTGATAGATTGAAATAAAATTACTATATAGATTAAGAACCGATAAATAATCCTGGAAAAGAGAAAAATGACTAGTCTCTAATACTGTTATCTCTACTGTTTGGCCCTGGTAAGTTCATACAATATTGTTTGATGTATTTTGGTAATGTTTTATTGAATTTTGTGTTTTGGTGACATTGATTGTGAATTTAAATGTTACGATTGCTATGGTGAGAAAATGAGTTGAAATGGAAAATATTAAACGGTTATATGTATGAGCCCAAATGAACATAGGATATGATAAAATTGGAATGCCAATAGGTTATTATGCACGTTGTACGAGATTGGTATGTGATGAGATGATGATATATGACTTGTTATTATTACATTGAATATACTAGAATCCAACATTTGTTGTGGATTACCGAGTTATATTTATAGTGATTCTGGCATGTTTTTGGAGGCGGATGTAAAGCCTACAAGCTTGGCACTTGGTGCCTAGGCGTGTTCTTGGTTGGATTAGCTCAGTCGAGCATTTTGGCGTGTCTTGGGTGGATAACCGCATATCCGTATCTATTTATATCCGTTCATCGGGCATAGTCGTGTTTGTTAAACGACATAATGACTTGTATTGAGGATTGGTAATAATGTCTTGGTGATGATTTGAAAATATATGCTCATGCTTATGGACTTACTATGTAGTGGCTTACAATGTAGTGGCTTGATATGGAATGATCTTGTTTAACTTGGATGGTTATTTGATTTGTATACTATGAACTAACCTCTTAATACGATTGTGATGACAAGATTAAGTGTTAGTTAGTTGTGTTGTTAAATTTAAATTATGATACTAAGGTATGTTATACCGTTTACTACCTATGAATTACTAAGCTCAGTTGAAACTTACTCTGCTATTATCCTATTTTTCTGTAGTTGTATTGTGAAACCGGACGATCAGATTAACTAGAAGATCACACCAGCCTCTTTTTGGTAGACTTTGAAATTGTTATATTTTGGTTTGTGGCATGTAATAGGAACATTTTGTATTTGTATTTCGGTCGTTGTAAATGTATATATGTTTGTAAAGTATGTGCTTAATGGTTAAATGGTATGGTTGTTCACGGTTAATGTGGTAAATCTAGTTGAGGTTTATCTTGATCTAAATAAATATATATATTCAATTAAGTATTTCAATTAATATCAAAAACTCAATTCAATCCATAATTCACATTTACGCATAATTACCATTTTGCCCTTAACGTTTTAACTTTTCGCAATTTAGTCCTTAAGGTTATAACCTAAAATCTAACAATTCTATCAAATTCCATGTTAACCAAACACGTAAGGGACCGTGAAACTACTCATATTTATCACCTTTTCACAATAAAACCCTATAATTTATACCTTTAACAATTTAATAGCTAATTCAAAATTTCATAAAAATCATTTAATAAAACTTGTTTACTTTTCAACAAAGGTTCATAATCTATCATTTAACATAAAAAATCATTCAAGAACATTCATGGCATAACCATCAATTTTTAACAATTTTACAAATTGACCCCCGAGCTAGCTAGTTTAAGCTACAATGATACCGAAAACATAAAAATTATTAGAAACTACCTAAAAATGACAACATACAAGAACAATGCTATCCGAATCTTCAAAGCACCAAAAATGGTGTTTTTCCATCCTATTTCGGTGGTAAAGAATCACTAAAGAGGATGATACAAAGTTTTACCCTATTTTAATTTACTAAATTACCTTTTTAACCTTATTAATTATCTTAAAAAATCATTCAATTTATCCATAATTATGCACTAACCTTATGAATGGTATAATTACCATATAAGTCCCTTATTTTAAGATTCCATGGCTATTAGACTCCTTTAGCTAATAGAACTCAACTTTTACACTTTTTACGATTTAATCCTATTCACTTAATTAATCATACAAACATCAAAATTTCCTAATGAAATTTTAATACGACCTTACTAATACCTCATAGACATTAAAATAATAATAAAATAAAAGTTTACACGTCGAATTCATGGTCCCAAAACCACAGTTCTAATTTCACTAAAATGGGCTATTACAACTCTCCCTCTATAGAAATTTTCGTCCCCAAAAATCTTACCAGAAAATAGGTTCGCGAATTGCAGTTTCATAGCTTTTGTCAGTTCCCAGGTAGCCTCTTTTATTCCATGTCGTTTCCAGAGAACTTTTACTAAAGCTATGCTTTTATGTCTCAAATCTTTAACTTTTAGAGATAGAATTATGACCGACTCTTCACTGTAAGCCATATCAGACTGAATCTCAACATCAACTGGGGATATCACGTTTGAAGGATCTAATCGATACTATCGTAACATCGATACATGAAAGACATTATGAATGTTTTCTAACTCTAACGATAAAGCTAACCGATAAACTACTGGCCCAATCCTCTCAATGATCTCGTATGGTCCGATAAACCGAGGACGAAGCTTTCCTTTTTGGCCAAATCGAAGAACCTTCTTCCAAGGTGATACTTTCAGAAATACCTTGTCACTGACTTGAAACTCAATATCTTTTCTTTTCAAATCTACGTAAGATTTTTGTAGATCCAAAGCTGCTTTCAAACTATCATGTATCACTTTGACCTTATCTTCGGTTTCTCGTATCAAATCAACACTGAAAGAATTTTTTCTCACTCAGCTCAGTACAGTATAATGGTGTTCAACACTTTCGACCATACAAAGCTTCATATTGTGCCATTTTATTGCTCGTCTGATAACTGTTATTATATGCAAATTCAACTAAAGGCAAAAATCTCTCCCAGTTACCTTCAAATTATAAAACACAACATCGAAGCATATCTTCAAGTATTTGAATTACTCGATCAGACTGGCCATTAGTCTGTGGATTAAATGTTGTACTAAAATGCAGTCGAGTACCTAGAGCTTCATGTAGCTTGCTCCTGAACCAAGATGCAAATCGCGGATCCTTGTGTAAGACCCCTGTAACACCCTTTACCCGTATACTAAGCCGGAACCGGGTACGAGGCATTACCAGACTTAACAATACATTCTACCAAATCCCGAGCCACAAAATTTCACTTATAATTTAAACTTTAACAAACACATGCATACACAGGCATTATAACTCCATGACCAATATGAGCCACAACTCGTGGCTAAATATAGAATAATCCTTTTTACCGTTATGAAGCAATACATTTAATCAAATTAATTAACACATATACAAAATGACTTAGTCAAGCCCCTATACATGCCATAACTTAAATCATTTATAAATAAAGATACCCATAGATAGCTTGATAGTGTGAAGCGATCTCCGACGACATTCAGCCCGAGCTTGTTTAATAGGACTCTGAAACATGGGAAAGAAAAGGGGGTAAGCTTATAAAGCTTAGTAAGTTCACATGTAAAAATAATAAGCATTAGCAATGAATTTAGCTTACTACTAAGTTGTCATAACTTGCATAAATAATGCTAAGTTCTTACTTTCTCAACTTACTCATTTGTAGCCTTACCAAAGCCTCAACGAGACAAATCCTCACAACAAGTTCTCTAATTGATACAATCATTAAATCACATGCTTATACCTTATTACCCATGTTCACATTAATCTGTCTACTTGAATCGTTGTCACTAAATTATTTATTTCTTAAACTACAAGGGTCCAAATTACAAACCGCTAATTTTCCCTGAAACTAGACTCACATATCTTCATACCATAAAATTTCTAGAATTTTTGGTCATGCCAATTAGTACAGTTTATTCATTAAAATTTCCCCTATTTCACTGTTTGACTATTCTGACCTCTCTTCACTACGAATCCATTATCTCCTCTGACCTTGTTGTTTAGTTTATTTTAATCTAGACTCATTCAGAATTTCAGGAAAGTAAATTATATTACATAATTATTTTTGTACAATTTTTAATGATTTTTCCAAGACAAAACAGGGGATCACGTAGTCATTCTGAACCAGTCTCACAAAAATTAAAATATGTCAAATTATAGAAATCCTTTGTTTGCTCTGTTTCTTTTATATGAAAACAGACTCAATAGATTTGAATCAATATCTCATCCAACTTATAATTCTATTTCTAATACTTTTAGTGATTTTTCAAAATCACGTAACTGCTGCTGTCCAAGACAATTTTATTTGTAAATTTTTGCTCTCACTCACTTTAGTTGTATTCATTACTTACCTATAACAATCTTTCCAATTTCCGATTACATATCGAGCATATTGCTCATACGTTACACATGCATATACCTACACTTATCACTACAAGCCACACATAATTTCACTTAATCGATTTTCCCGGTGAACTCATCGGTAATCTTACCAAAGGCTCAGAATACAAAGGGCACCTTACTTAATAACTTGCTTACATACCTGCAACATTCTCACTTAACACATGAGTACTCTTTCATAATATAGGCATATTGCTAATCATGTCATAAAGTGTCACAAGCATAACTGAAAATTCATCACTTACTTAATACTTGATAATCCCAATTACTTACAATCTCAATATTAAATAAGCCTTAAATGCAAACCTGTACTCGTACTCTTTGTTCATGTTCTCACCTTGTCATTTCTTTGACTTACTCTTTGGACTACTCGAGAACCTTTTCCTTTTTGAACTTACCATTGCCATGTCTTGACATGGTCTTACGTGGTATCCTTGCCTTATGAACTCACCAATGCCATGCCCTGGCATGGTCTTACATGGGACTTTTGCCCTATAGTAACTCATCAATGCCATGTCTTGACATGGTCTTACATGATTTCCTTACCTTATAGAACTTATCAATGCCATGCCTTGGCATGGTCTTACATGATATCCTTATCTTACCAAATGTCATGTTCCAAACATGGTCTTACATGGTATCCTTGTCTTACCAAATGCCATGTTCCAAACATGGTCTTACATGGTATCCTTGTCTTAGTGCCAATGCCACATCTTGATGTGGTCTTACATGGAGTCCTTAATCTATGCCGATGCCATGTCTTGACATGGTCTTACACGGGATCCTTGCCTTACCAATGCCATGTCTTGACATTGTCTTACATGGTATCCTTAACCGTCAATTCCTCCTTAAATGCCATGTTATGAACATGGACTTTTCCGTCAATTCTTTCTTAATTGCCATGGTATAGCCATGGACTTTGAGATATCAATGCCTTGTCAAGTCATAGCTTAAACATACTTGCTCAAATTCTCAAGGTTAGTCGCATAACTCAATAATAACATTACTAATAACAATAATTGCATAATAATAAAATGCTACTCAACTTACATACTTACATTCTAAATCTCATCATATCATCAACTTAACTTATTCTCATCAAACTATGCTAGTCAATACTTTCTTCTTATCATACAAAGCCATAATACAAAATATGGTCTAACATATAAAGTATACAAGTTCTCTTTCCAATATCGAATTATTATCGAACATTAATCATTATATCTGAAACTCAACACTATAGTATTTATGGCCAAAATATCAATTTATCATTCAAATATGCATAATTAAATGCTTATTAAACATATGAACTTACCTCGATACTAAAACGGTCATTTTACCAACTTTCCCAATTTTTTATTTTCCTTCCGTTCTAGGTCCAAATCTCATTTTTTGGGGTCTAAGACATCACATTTCACTTATTTAATTAATGTACTACTCAAAACAGTCCTTAACTCAAACTTTGGAAAAATTATAATTTTGCCCCTAAACTTTTGCATAATTATGATTTTTCCCCTAGGCTCGAAAATTAAACTTCATCCCTTATTCTTATGTTTTATAACATGCTAATCATTTTTCCTTCTATGGCAACATCAAATTCTTGCTCTAACATGCACTTATGTACATTAGGTATTTTTGCCGATTATGTCGTTTTACCCGTTTTCACTTAAAATCGCTTAGTAAAAGTTGTTTAACATAATTCTAAGCTTCATATTCTGTCATAAAACATCAAAATAAATACATTTCACCTATGGGTATTTTTCCAAATATGAACCCTAGGTTAAATTATTGCTAGAATAAGCTAAATCAAGTTACCAGGACTCCAAAAACGTAAAGAACATGAAAAACGGGGCTAGAATGGACTTACCATGAAGCTTGGAAAGCTTGAAAACCCTATCCATGGCCTCCCACATGTTAAATTCGGCCTAAGCTTGAAGATGGACAAATTTGGCATTTAAATTATGTTTTTAATTCATTTATTTCACTAAATTACCAAAATGCCCCTTAAAAAAATTTTAAACATACCCATTCATGTCCATTTTTGTCCACCAACTTAACCAATGGCCTAATTATCATTTAAGGACCTCCAATTTAAAATTTCATAACAATAAGACACCTCTAACATGTAGAACTCAACTTTTGCACTTTTTACAATTTAGTCTTTTTGACTAAATTGAGTGCCCAAACGTCAAAATTTTCGAATGAGATTTTCACGAAATCATTCCATGAAATTGTAGACCATAAAAAATATAAATAAAAAAATTTCTAAACATCAAATTTGTGGTCCCGAAACCACTGTTCCGACTAAGCCCAAAATCGGGCTGTTACAACCCCAATCCACGTGTCCGTCGCTGGAATGGGTTAAGAGCGTTACCAGACAGATTGGAAACTTAATCATACAATTTATCAAGCATCACATTAAATACAAACATAGAGTCCCTTATTGCGGTCAACGAGACCTTAAGCATGTTCAAAAAAAGGGTCGGGACTAAATCGGAACACATACAAAATTTCATGGAAATTTAAAACTTTTCTAAGTTTCAGAGGTTACACGCCTGTGTGGGCAGGCCGTGTGCCTCCCACGGCTGCTAGACACACCCGCGTGTCCTCCCCGTGGTCGAAACTGACCTTTGCTCCACGACCAATAAGCACGCCAGTGTACTTTGGCCGTGGTCAATCCTGACAAAAATCACACGCCTACTAGGCACGTCCGTGTGCTAAGGCCGTGTACTCTTATGCTAGCTACTGACTTAGCCCCACGGTCACTAGGCACGCTCGTGTGCCACAACCGTGTGACATTATAGGCTATTTTCAAGGCCAAAATGCCACCCACCTGGGTCTTACCTACAAGCAATATTTACCAACACATTTCATGCATACAAGACAACCAAAATAACCATTCAATCTAAACATTCAATATCATTTCAACCATGCCAACTTCCAAGACCAAAACATATGTATATCAAGTATAACTCATCCAAATGCTTACCCAAAAACTTGACCAATTCATGTGCTTCAACCATACCAAGGTATACTTCATATATCACATTCATTTAAACATAATACCAACATATAACTAGTCAAATCACATGGCTAAATTCACTTCATTTACAAATACAAAAGACTAGCCTATACATGCCATATATAGCAAAATATATATCCAAAGTGTACCATAAACAAGTTGAATATGTGATGATGATCCTTGACGGTCCCGAGCCTTCAGTAGCTTTGATGACCTATAAAAAAAAGGAAAACACACACACAGAGTAAGCTTTCCAAAAGCTTAGTAAGTCATAATACAAACAAACTTTGTAACACCCCAAACCCGGTCAAAAAGCTTAAAATAAAAAACTTTGTAACACCAAATCTGGCATGTTACAGGGAAGAAAGTTTAAAATAAAAAAAACCATGAGGAAAATTTTCCGCATTAAATTGCCTTTGGTGAAGATTTTAAAAAAATGTTTGCTTAGCTAGAGTCGTAATACAGTTTAGGTTTCGTAACCCAAAGTCAAAATTTAAGAAAAATTTTAATGAGCAATCACTTGAAAACATCATTTCATCTTAGTAAGTAAAATTTGAGTTAATTTGTTACTAAAACCCGATCTTGGTTAACCAATTATAAAATCTTAAAATTTAATTCCTTTGAACTTTAGAAAAACACCCACTTAGATTATTTATTAGGCATGCCATAACGATCAAAATAAAGTAGTAAGAATAAAACCAAATTAACGATTAAACGGCCTTATTACAATACCAAAATCCAAATCAAAGTGGTAATAATCCGAAATAAATACTAAAGATAAAGTTACTTAAAACATTATGCATGGCCACCTCGAGTCCACCTCGGCTCCATATCCGCGGTCTAAGGATTACTTGCAAAATTTAGTAGAAGGGGGTGAGTCACCGAGACTCAGTGTGTAAATCCCCATCTCAATGAGCTTCGGCCTCTCATGCAAATTCATATATTAAGTATGGATGTAATGCAACCCAACCAACCTATTATGTCCATCCACCATATCTCCCGAATTTATCCAGTATCTGTGGCACCTAGCCACTAGTGGTACCTAACCACTGGTGGTTCCAAACCACTGGTGACAAATGTCACAGAAGAGAATACGTGAAGCCAACCCACTTGTGGTACCAAACCACTGGTGACAATCCCGTAACGAATATATGTGGGGCCAACCCACTGTGGTACCGAACCACTGGGACAAGTCTCAGAAATAATGTATGTGGTACCAAACCACTGGTGGTTCCAAACTATTGAGACTTAGTCACAAAAAGGTAATATGTGGGGCTGACCCACTTGTGGTACTGAACCACTGGTGACAGTCTAAAAGAGATAATGTTTTCTCCCTCATCACATCATACCCCCAAATCCATGCCCATGTGGAACAATTATTATGGTATGATCATGCTTTCAATACATAAACAATCATTCATCTCACTCATACATGCATAAGACAATAACGAAACATAGTAAACAGAGCATGGCAAAACCTACTCGGAGTCTTCAATCTTACCCACAAGGGTATCTTAGTGATTCATGCCATCGTTCGGCATTTGCCATCAAGTTAATAACATAATTAAAATACAAAGTGTGTGAGAGTTACACACCTGATAACACGTAATACCCCGCTCTCTATCTCGACACTATCGCTAATCGGAACTACTGCTATCTGTCTCTTATTCTGCTCAGAAGCCAGCCCATAACCTGGTGGCCAATCTCGAACAGCAGACACCGCGCGCTTCTTAAACGTAGGGGCTGGGTTTACGGGTCCAACCCCCTCCTTAGAATTGTTGGCATTTGAGTCCATGGAATAGATCTTGGTCAAAAGACCGAGTTAACACATAGAATAAAATATGAGTAGGATCACACGTTTAGCTTGTAACACCCCAAACCCGGCCCAAACACCACGACCGGAACTGGTATGTCACTAAGGAAATTTTATAAAACATGTTGTATTTTCAGAAGATTTTTTTTTCTTATGTTTAATCTTTTTATTGGAGAAAAATAAATAGTTGGTAGTTTAAATAAAATATGCTTTTACAAATTAAAACCCAAATTTAAATACATGTCTTAGTTTAATTGAAATAAGAACTTGAATAACTAAAAGTAATTAAAGCCCAAAATAAAACAAAATATAAACTGGTGGCCCATGGCCTTATTACAACGAGATTTAAAATCCATTAAATAAAAATAACAAAAAAATAATTAACTTGAGTCTTTTTGTCAGATCCACATATTCTTTTGCATGGCCACCTTGCGCTCCTCTCCGGCCCGGTCTAATGCACAAAGTGCTACCTGAAATATTAATTAATTGGTTGAGTCACGAGACCCAATGTGCAACCCTCATGCACCATTAGATTTAGGCCTTAGCCCCATAAAACAAAATAAACAGTTTAATATACATAATAAAAATTAATATGCAAGCCCAACCCAAATCCTAGGTTTCCATCCGCTACACGCCCCCGTACCAGCCATTCACACCATTGGGGATTTCTACAACCAACCCACACCGCTACACGCGTTGATAGCAGTCTTGTTGCTCATCATCAGATCATGGCCGTAGCCACTACAACAGATCACGGCAAAAGCCACTACAACAGATCACGATAAAAACTGCTACAACAGATCACGGTAAAAACCGCTACAACGTATAACTTCCTCCTTTCATCAACCCAGCCCATGCAATCACAAAAAATCAATATACTTATATCATTTAATCAGAACATTCACTAACCTGGTGATTTGCTTTTACCCTCTTTGGGTTTCCATCATTAAGCCGAAATTTCGGCATTTATCAAGACATATAAAACTTATAATCATATATTTAACAAACAGATCTAGATGGTGTGGAGAATTACACACCTGATTAATGTAGATACCCTTGCTAAACTGATCTACGCTTTGCTTCAAAAAGCCGGAAAGATGTGAAAATAGGCCTCTCCTATATTCGGCCATAGTTAGTATTCTACCCGATTTTATATATATATAAATAAACAAATTCTCTTACATTGAAATCCTGAATGTAACACGATTCTATAACTTAGAGATCTATGCGATTGACTCCTTCCTATAGAAGATTTCGACTATCCTTGTTGAGAGATTCGGCAACCGTAGTAGATTAGAGATCTATGAGTTTCGGCTTCTAGGAAAAATCCCGGAAAGATGATCTATCGCGCTTTCGGCTTTTGAAAGAACTAAAAATTGAAAAGATGGCTAAGGGAGATTCGACCAATGAATATTAAGGAGAAGAATAGATGTAGTTTCGGCTTTTGAATCAAAGTTAAGATGAGGGAATAGGCTTAGAGATTTCGACTTTTGCAGAGAATAAAGAAGAAGATGGAACTTTAGGAGTTTTTGGCTTTTACTCAGAGAAGAAGAGAAAAGAATGAGAGAAAAAACCCCAAATGCCAAAATTGAAGAGATATTCCCCCTATTTATAGAAATTTCGGTACTTACCTAACCTTGTAGATAAATCCTATCTTTTTTCCTTTATCTTAATCTACTAGCTCATCTAAAAGAGACTTAATTATCTCTAACTCCTCCCTCCTTTATCAGCATATTATCCACATATTTTAAACATTAAAAATCCCTAAATTTTAGCCTTTATCTGTTTATTATCTTCATAAAATAAGTTCCTAAATAATAGCCTTTATCTACTTATTATCCACATATTTTAAACATTAAAACCCCTAAATTTTAGCCTTGTTGCCATCCACTCCACCTAATCCTAATGCCCAAAATTTAGCTAACTTAAATTAAAAGAATTGGGCTCCATGAAACTTAAATTTGGGCCCCTTACTCCCTTGTGTGGCGTCACCTTCTAAGATTGGGCCACAAGCCCACTTTGGTATTTTAAACATAGATACTACCTTTTAAACCCCTATAATGCCCAAACAGAAAATTTTAATCAAGGCCTCTACCTAAGCCTGAGCCCAATTTGGACCCCTAACACTTAAATTAACACATTAAACATATCCTACCTATTAGACGCATAGGCCCAAAAATTCATGATGTTACAGTTCTACCCCCTTAAAGAAATTTCGTCCTCGAAATTTCCAACTAACTATTAATCGTACTACCTAAGTCCCACTACCATGCTTTTGCTGCGCACTCCAATTCTAAACCCAAAATAAACACTTAGTATTCTATGGTAGAGTATGCACCGATATTCACATCTAGAGCGTCCTCGTCCCCTTGTACTCATGCTATCGGTTCGCGTTTATCTGATTAAAAATTTTATGAATTATTGGTTTTCTTCCACTGATTATCTACGAATAGTCTTATGATTAATAGTTTTAAGAGTAGTTCTTTCAAATTCGCAATTCAGTCTCAAGTTCACCTTTCTTAGTTCTAAGAACTACATACATTCAACTGACAACATCCATACACCCACATTCAATACATAGGGGTATTTTCGTTATTCCACTACCCAGGGGTATTTTCGTAATTTTATCCTACAGAGGTATTTTCGTAATTTTCAAAATAGGGTTCCTTGGTGATTTTGTGAAATAAGGGCGTTTTGGTAATTTTGTAATCCGGGGGTATTTCGGTAATTTTGAAGTCCGGGGGTATTCTGGTAATTTTGAAATCTGGGGGTATTTCGGTAATTTTGAAATCTGGGGGTATTTCGATAATTTTGAAATCTGGGGGTATTTCGGTAATTTTACAAATCAAGAGTATTTTGGTCATTTCACAAATCAGGGGTACTTTGGTAATTTTACAAATCAGGGATAATTTGGTCATTTTGAAAATCAAGGGTAATTTGGTAATTTTACAAACCAGGGGTATTTTGGTCATTTTGTAAAAATAATGTGGCATGTCCTTTTCGGGTTTTAATTATAGATTTTGGCCCGCCAACAAATCCTCGTGGCTAGGGTGAACAGTCACTACGCACCAGGTAGGATTCCAGCGAAGAGGAGGTGAGTCACTAGGATTGCTTAAGTACCAGGCTCTTCCGGATCCAATCCTAGACATGCGCATGCCTGTTGCCACACCCTAGTCTTGCGACTCGTTTATGGGTTTGTTTAGTGAAATTAAGTTTTATGAGATTTAAGGAGTTGTTTCAGCTAAGCCTAGAGTCCATCAAGTTCTAATCTAACTAATCTACGTCCCATAAAGCCCATCAAGCCCACATATTTATATCACACAATTTGTAACACCCCAAACCCGGCCCAAACACCACGACCGGATCTGGTATGTCACTAAGGAAATTTTATAAAACATGTATTTTTAGAAGATATTTTTTTTCTTATGTTTAATCTTTTTATTGGGGAAAAATAAATAGTTGGTAGTTTAAATAAAATATGCTTTTACAAATTAAAACCCAAATTTAAATACATGTCTTAGTTTAATTGAAATAAGAACTTGAATAACTAAAGGTAATTAAAGCCCATAATAAAACAAAATATAAACTAGTGGCCCACGGCCTTATTACAACGAGATTTAAAATCCATTAAATAAAAATAATAAAAAATAATTAACTTGAGTCTTTTTGCCGGATCCACATATTCTTTTGCATGGCCACCTTGCGCTCCTCTCCGGCCCGGTCCAATGCACTAAGTGCTACCTGAAATATTAATTAATTGGTTGAGTCGCGAGACTCAGTGTGCAACCCTCATGCACCATTGGATTTGGGCCTTAGCCCCATAAAACAAAATAAACAGTTTAATATACATAATAAAAATTAATATGCAAGCCCAACCCAAATCCTAGGTTTCCATCCGCTACACGCCCCCGTACCAGCCATTCACACCATTGGGGATTTCTACAATAAACTCACACCGCTACACGCCTTGATGGCAGTCTTGCTGCTCATCATTAGATCATGGCCGTAGCCACTACAACAGATCATGGAAAAAGCCGCTACAACAGATCACGGTAAAAACCGCTACAACAGATCATGGTAAAAACCGCTACAACGTATAACTTCCTCCTTTCATCCACCCAACCCATGTAATCACAAAAAATCAATATACTTATATCATTTAATCAGAACATTCACTAACCTAGTGATTTGCTTTTACCCTCTTTGGGTTTCCATCATTAAGCCAGAATTTCGGCATTTATCAAGACATATAAAACTTATAATCATATATTTAACAAACAGATCTAGATGGTGTGGAGAATTACACACCTGATTAATGTAGATACCTTTGCTAAACTGATCTACGCTTTGCTTCAAAAAGTCAAAAAGATGTGAAAATAGGCCTCTCCTATATTCGGCCATAGTTAGTATTCTACCCGATTTTATATATATAAATAAACAAATCCTCTTACGTTGAAATCCTGAATGTAATACGATTCTATAACTTAGAGATCTATGCGATTGACTCCTTCCTATAGAAGATTTCGACTATCCTTGTTGAGAGATTCGACAACCGTAGTAGATTAGAGATCTATGAGTTTCGGCTTCTAGGAAAATCCCGGAAAGATGATCTATCGCACTTTCGGCTTTTGAAAGAACTAAAAATTGAAAAGATGGCTAAGGGAGATTCGGCCAAGGAATATTAAGGAGAAGAATAGGTGTAGTTTTGGCTTTTGAATCAAAGTTAAGATGAGGGAATATGCTTAGAGATTTTGGCTTTTGTAGAGAATGAAGAATAAGATGGAAATTTAGGAGTTTTTGGCTTTTACTCAGAGAAGAAGAGAAAAGAATGAGAGAAAAAAGCCCAAATGCTAAAATTGAAGAGATAGTCCCCTATTTATAGAAATTTTGGCACTTACCTAACCTTGCAGATAAATCCTATCTTTTCTCCTTTATCTTAATCTGCTAGCTCATCTAAAAGAGACTTAATTATCTCTAACTCCTCCCTCCTTTATCAGCATATTATCCACATATTTTAGACATTAAAAATCCCTAAATTTTAGCCTTTATCTGCTTATTATCCTCATAAAATAAGTTCCTAAATAATAGCTTTTATCTGCTTATTATCCACATATTTTAAACATTAAAACCCCTAAATTTTAGCCTTGTTGCCATCCACTCCACCTAATCCTAATGCCCAAAATTTAGCTAACTTAAATTAAAAGAATTGGGCTCCATGAAACTTAAACTTGGGCCCCTTACTCCCTTGTGTGGCGTCACCTCCTAAGATTGGGCCACAAGCCCACTTTGGTATTTTAAACATAGATACTACCTTTTAAACCCCTAAAATGCCCAAACAGAAAATTTTAATCAAGGCCTCTACCTAAGCCTGAGCCCAATTTGGACCCCTAACACTTAAATTAACACATTAAACATATCCTACCTATTAGACGCATAGGCCCAAAAATTCAGGATGTTACATAGCTAAATAGATCTTCTTACCTAGATCGAAAAAAACTGAAGGTTTTAGGCTTGGTTCACAAGTCGAGTGAATCCCGAAAGTCTCTAAAAAGAATGTGAACACCACCCCCACCTATATTCGGCCAAAGCATCCAAATCATTAAGCCAACTAACCATTCGGCGTTGGCTACCAAAAACCGAAAGGGAGATAAAGAAATATGAGAAATCGCCCCTTACCTTGGCACAGAAGATTCGAATGACACCTAAGAGGAATCGACACAAGCACAACTATAGCGAGGGTTCGGCAATAACAGGGGAGAAGATGAAAGAGTCGAAACTACAAATGGGACTTAGAACTTTCGGTTTTAGCAGAGATGAAAGGAAAAGATGGAAGAGAGAAACTATGGAGATTCGGCTTGCAAAAGAAAATCAGAGAAGAGAACTATGGACAAGGGACATTCGGCTATAGCATAGAAATGGAGATGAGAATGGAGTTAGGGGTTTCGACTTTTGAGAAAGAACAATTGAGAGAAGAAGAATGACAATCAAATGAAAAGAAGTGATAGGAATGGTTAAGAAAAAAATAGTGAAAGCTATAGGGGAATTTGGCTAGGGGTTGTCATGAAAGTGAATACTAATAAAAAGGAGAAGAAAGAGTTGCGGTTTCAGCTTTTACCAAATTAGAGCACAAGTGATGCTTACTAAGAGGAGGTCACTAATCGAAAATAAAGAAGGGACCAAGAGCATTAAGCTTCTTCTAAGTTTAAACTACCCGAAATGTACCCAAAACGACACCCCAATACTCTCCAAAACTGAAAATGGAAGGAACCCACAACAAAATTTCGGCACACTCCTAGACACACAAAAACCGATCCCCCTCTACAATGAGTTTGAAATTCGGCGAATACCAAGCTCACCATGCTCATCCCTTTCTTTTCTCCTCAAATTCCTCCTGATCACCCGTTTGAAATATTTTGAACACTTCAAACTCAACTTTTTCCTCTCTGCCACTCAATCAAACTATTTGACTCAGTCCACCCCCTTATCCTGAAGTGTTCCAGTCGAGTTCTGCCTCTGCTCTCCTTGACGCTAAAAGAACTCCCAAAATGAGCTCCTTGTGACTTGAGCCTGCTCCCTCTCCTACTCCCTGTGGTATCACTTACCAGCATCTTAAGTGGCGCCTCCTTGCCACTCTGCCACTCCTTTTCTTGTGTCAACCAAACACCAACATAATCCCTTAAGTCCTATCCCATTCAGCTCTCCCCTAAAGTGCCTAAAACAGAAATTTTAGCCAAGGCTCCGGCTTAACCTCAAGCCTCACCAAGACCCCTAAACACACCAACACAACAATCAGAGCATAGCATAAACACAGAAACACATCAAATGCAAAGCCCCCCAGGTCAGGATGTTACAGTTCTACCCCCCTTAAAAATAATTTCGGCCTCGAAATTACCTGGTTAAAAGAGTTGAGGGTATTGCTGCGGCATAACTTCCTCTGGCTCCCAAGTAGCTTCTTCTGATCCATGATTCCGCCACAACACTGTAACCAAAGGAATTGATTTCTTACACAAATACTTTGAATCACAATCCAAGATCTACACTGGTTCTTCTTCAAAAGACAGGTCTGGGCTTACTTCAATTTCTTCCACTGGTACCACATGAGATGGATCCGAATGGTAGTGTCTTAGCATCGAAACGTGAAACACATCATGGATCTGACTCAACTCTAAAGGTAGCTCGAGCTGATAGGCTACTGGTCCCAAACGCTTCAACACGCGATAAGGCCCGATGAATCTGAGGCTTAACTTACCCTTCCGTCCAAACCTTAGCACCTTCTTCCATGGCGACACCTTTAAGAAAACCTTGTCACCCACTGCAAAATCTATGTCCTTACGCTTCAGATCGGCATAGGATTTCTACCTGTCCGAGGCTTCCTTCAACCGAGTTCGAATTAACTTAACCTTATCTTCCGTTTCAAAAACCAACTCTGGACCCAACAACTAACGCTCACCCAACTCTGTCCAAGATGTAGGAGTACGACACTTTCGACCATACAACGCTTCGTACGGTGCCATCTGAATACTAGATTGGTAGCTGTTGTTATACGCGAATTCCGCTAACGGCAGAAATTCTTCCCAACTACCTCCAAAGTCTAAGACACAGCCCCTCAACATATCTTCCAAGATCTGAATCACTCTCTCCGACTGTCCATCAGACTGTGGATGAAACGCTGTGCTGAAATCCAATTTTGTACCCGACACTTGATGCAATGCCTTCCAAAATCTTGACGTAAACCTAGGGTCCTTGTCTGAGATGATAGACTCCGGTACCCCGTGCAACCTCACGATCTCCGCTATATACAACTTAGCTAATTTCTGTAGAGAGTAGTTGACACGAACTGGTATGAAATGAGCAGACTTCGTCAAACGATCAACTATTACCCAAACCGAATCCTTCTTAGTAGGCGTAAGGGGTAGCCCACTAACAAAATCCATCGTAATCCTTTCCCACTTCCACTGAGGAATCTTGACCGGTTGCAACAACCCCGAAGGTAACTGATGTTTGGCTTTTACCTGCTGACACGTCAAACACCTACCCACAAATTCGGTTACTTCTCTCTTTAGACCCGACCACCAAAACTATTCTCGCAAATCATGGTACATCTTACTGCCTCCAAGATGCATAGCGTATGGGCTAGAATGCGCCTCTTGAAGAATCTTCTGCCTCAAATCCATATCTTTCGGCATGCAAACCTTCCCACGAAAGCATAAAACTCCATCGCTATTCAAACTGTAATCCTCTAATCCACCATCCTGCACTTTCAGAAGTCGAGCCCTCCAAACATCATCTAATAATTGTTTCTCTTTAACCTGACTTACCCATGTCGGCTTCACTTGTAGTTCTGCTAATAAACTTCCATCGTCGTATAAACTAAGGTGAGCAAACATTGCTCTCAAATCTGATATTACCTTACGGCTCAACGCGTCTGCCACCATGTTAGCCTTACCCAGACGGTACTCAATCGAGTAGTCATAATCCTTCAACAGCTTGATCCACCTCCGCTGTCTTAAATTCAACTCCTTCTGAGTAAGGAGATATTTCAAGCTCTTGTGATTCGTATAGATGATGGACTTCTCCCCATATAAGTAGTGCCTCCAAATCTTCAAGGCGAAAACCACTGCAGCTAGCTCCAGGTCATGCGTCGGATAATTTACCTCGTGAGATCTCAATTGTTAAGAAGCATTGGCTACCACCTTCCCCTCCTGCATCAACACACATCCTAACCCCGTATACGACGCATCACAATAGACGGTAAACTCCTTCCCCACCTCTGGCTGAATTAACACCGGCGCCTCTGTTAAAATCCTCTTCAACTTCTCAAAACTTTCCTGCTGTTTATCTGACCAAACGAGTGGTACCCCTTTTCGCAACAACTTGGTTAACGGTGCCGCAATCAATGAGAACCCTTCAACAAACCTTCTGTAATATCTAGCCAGCCCAAGAAAACTCTGAATCTCTTCTACAGACTTAGGCGGTTTCCAATCCAACATAGCTTTTATCTTCCGGGGCTCCACCCTAATCCCCTTAGCAGACACCACATGACTCAAAAAGGTAACTTCCCTTAGCCAGAACTTGCACTTACTGAACTTAGAGAACAACTGCTTCTCCCTCAGAATTTGCAAAACCACTCGAACATGCGAATCATGCTCCTCCTCAGACTTTGAATACACCAAGATATCATCTATAAACACTACGACGAATCGATCCAGATAGGGTTGAAAAACCCAGTTCATCATGTCCATAAACGCTGCTGGTGCATTGGTCAACCTAAACGACATCACCAGGAATTCATAGTGACCATTGCGAGTACGAAACGTCGTCTCATGAATGTTCGCCTCCTTGACCTTAAGCTAATGATAGCCCGACCTCAAATCTATCTTGGAGAAGACTGATGCTCCCTTAAGTTGGTCAAACAGGTCGTCTATCTTCGGCAACGGATACTTATTCTTGATCGTCAACTTGTTCAACTGACGGTAATCAATGCACATATGCATTGATCTATCCTTCTTCTTAACGAATAGCATCGGCGCTCCCCAAGGCGATACACTTGGTCGGATAAAACCCCGATCTAACAGTTCTTGAATTTGCGCTTTCAACTCCACTAACTCCTTCGGTGCCATTCTATATGGGGAAATGACACTGGCGTTGTTCCCGGTAGGAGATCAATACCAAACTCCACCTCACGATCCGGAGGTAATCCTGCAAGCTCTTCTGGGAAAACATCAGAAAATTCCTTTACCATTGAACATTCCCCACAGTTGATTCCTTGACCTCCAAAGCACAAACATAAGCTATAAACGCCTTACATCCTGTTCTCACCATTCTCTCAGCCTTCAAACTGAATACCACATTAGATAGGTAATTCCTCCTCTCACCTATCACCACCACCTCTTCACCCTTGAAAGTTCTTAACACCATGCGCTTGGCTGCACAGTCAAAATTTTCCTGATACTTCACTAGCCAATCCATACCTAAGATTAAATTGAACTCCCCGAACGGTAGTTCCATCAGATCAGCCGGAAAACCTACCCCTTGAACTTCTACGGGTACATCCCTATAAAGTCTGTTCACCACTACAGATTGTTCTAGAGGGTTAACTACAGTTATCTGCCTAGAAGAAGTCTCAGAGTCTAAAATCAAAGTTCCCGATATAGTACTAGCAACATAAGAGTGTGTTGAACCAATATCAATCAAAGCAGTATAAGGCAACTCATAAATAAGGAACGTACCGGTTATGACGTCCGGTGCGTCACCCTCCTCTCGGTGCCTAGCTGCATAGACCAACCCAGGCTATCTCGCCTCTGGATTCCTAGCACCTCTGCCCGGTGCTCCACGGCCCTGACCGAAACCATTACCTCCTCTGGCTGGGCCACGACCCCTCTGTGGTTGCTGACCATCTCTTCTGAATTGTGCACGTCCTTGACCCTCCGATTGTGCCCTGACTGGCCTCCGTGGGCAATCCTTTATCCGATGATCCAAAGACCCACGTTTGAAACATCCTCTATTACCTGCCCAACACTCTCCTGAATGAAATTTTCCGCATCGAGTACACTGCGATGGCCACTGAGCAGCAACAGGCTTCGTAGCTTGACTCGACCCACCTACTCTAGGCCTCTTCTGAAAACCCCCAGTAGACCCTGATGGCCCAAAACTCCTTTTATTCCTATTCCTCTCTTGATTCTACTTTCGGACTACTTCACCTCCTCGGCTATCTTAGCCTTTTCCACAAGAACGGCAAATTCTCTCTCCCACTATGGAGCTATCAGCACTCGCAGCTCGTCTCTCAGCCCATCCTCAAATCGAACACAACATTCATGGTTCGTGGCCACAATACCCCGGGCATAACAGTTTAAACGTAAGAATGTTGCCTCATATACGGACACCGACTTACTTCCTTGAACCAGGTTCAGAAATGCCTTACGCTGCACATCCACATAACTTGATCTGACGTACTTCCTCTAGAATGCTGTTTTAAAGAAATCCCAGGTGATATCATCAACCATCGTACCATCCCTGATCGTGAGCCACCACTGATAGGCCTCGTCTCAGAGAAGAGACACGATCCCTTTCAACTTCTTCTCTGCCGTGAAGTCAAGATCATCCATTATACGTTCCGTTGCTTCTAACCAGTACTCAGCTACGTTGGGGGCTACGCCCGAAACGCCCCTAAATATTTCCGCTCCATTGGGTCAGAGTCATTCAGACACAGATTTTCGAGCCCCAGTGCCCATGCCTACCCCAGCAACTCTCTCCAAGACCCGTAACATTGCCTGAGACACCGCATCGTCTCCCCCTGTTTTGTCCTGAAACTCTGCTTCCGCAGCTGGCGGTAGCGGTACCTCATTTCCTGACCCATGACCAGACCTTACTGGTTTCGATACAGTAATCCTGCCCCTACCACGACCACGTACATTACGCCCACATCCTCGAGTGCTCATGACTAACTTTCGCGATTTAATCTAATTAGGAGTTTTATGAGTTAGTCTTTCTATCTTCCACTGTTTATTAACCGATCAGTCTTATGAGTATATTACCAAAGTAGTTGTTTTCACGTACACATGCTTTCCTACAGGCTTCAGATACTAGCAATCATATCACAGAATAATTAAGTCATACAACCAATGATTAGAAAACTTACCGTCGCGGATCAGTGCCGAAGACTCAAGTGTCATGCTTCCCGAAGACTTGTATTTTATCAAAAACCATTTTTCAAACCATCTACTGAAAATATTCTGGGCCTTACACTCACAACCGAGCTTTTAAACTTGGCTCTGATGCCACAATTATAACACCCCAAACCCGGTCAAAACGCTACGACCGAATCTGGCATGTTACAGGGAAGAAAGTTTAAAATAAAAAAAAAAACCATGAGGAAAATTTTCCGCATTAAATTGCCTTTGGTGAAGATTTAAAAAAAATGTTTGCTTAGCTAAAGTAGTAATATAGTTCAGGTTTCGTAATCCAAAGTCAAAATTTAAGAAAAATTTTAATGAGCGATCACTTGAAAACATCATTTCATCTTAGTAAGTAAAATTTGAGTTAATTAGTTACTAAAACTCGATCTTGGTTAACCAATTATAAAATCTTGAAATTAAATTCCTTTTAACTTTAGAAAAACACCCACTTAGATTATTTATTAGGCATGCCATAACGATTAAAATAAAGTAGTAAGAATAAAACCAAATTAACGATTAAATGACCTTATTACAATACCAAAATCCAAATCAAAGTGGTAATAATCCGAAATAAATACTAAAGATAAAGTTACTTAAAACATTATGCATGGCCACCTCAAGTCCACTTCGGCTCCATATCCGCGGTCTAAGGATTACCTGCAAAATTTAGCAGAAGGGGGTGTGTCACTGAGACTCAGTGTGTAAATCCCCATCTCAATAAGCTTCGGCCTCTCACACAAATTCATATATTAAGTATGGATGTAATGCAACCCAACCAACCTATTATGTACATCCACCATATCTCCTGAATCTATCCAGTATCTGTGGCACCTAGCCACTGATGGTACCTAACCACTGGTGACCAATGTCACAGAAGAGAATACGTGGGGCCAGCCCACTTGTGGTACCAAACCATTGGTGACAATCCCGTAACGAATATATGTGGGGCCAACCCACTGTGGTACCGAACCACTGGGACAAGTCAAAGAAATAATGTATGTTGTATCAAACCACAGGTGGTTCCAAACCACTGAGACTTAGTCACAAAAAGGTAATATGTGGGGCCAACCCACTTCTGGTACCAAACCACTGGTGACAGTCTAAAAGAGATCATGTTTTCTCCCTCATCACATCATACCCCCAAATCCATGCCCATGTGGAACAATTATTATGGTATGTATAACATCCTAAAAATTTGAGTATCGATATGTTACATGTCTTTGGTGTTTAGCTTGTGAATGATTTTATTTGTGTGCCTATTAGAGTCTTTCGGGGTTATTTGGAATTAGAATAAATTTTAGTAAAGAGAATTTACTGTAGAGTAATCAAGTGACTTTGAAGTTTAAGTTAATTAAGTGATAAAAGATAGCATAAGTTGAGCTATTGCTAAAGTGGTTATGCGCAACATGTATGGTCTTGAGGGGAGAGGTTCGAATCTCCTAGCATGCAAATTGTGAGCATTTATTTTTGCTTTTTCCTAGCATGTGTCGGCCAAGCATCATTTATGGATAAGTTAGACACACTCTTTTATGGTATGGTGGCTAAAGGTTATGGCAAGCTTGAATTAAGGGATAGAATTAACTTGATTTTGGGGATAGGATTTCAAAGCTTTGGAAAGTAGAGAATCACAAGTCATGATACAAGAAAGTTGTCTTGGAAACTTTTGCATGGCCATTTTGACCATGTATTTGGATGGCATTATGGACAAAAGAGGGGAGCCGAAATTTGGTGGTTAGTTTGGGGTAGGATGATAGCTTGTTAGAATTCTTTTGGTCATAATTTTGCTTATCCAAAACATCTTTCCTCACATTTCCTTTCTCTCATAGGCGAATGTGTCTTTAGCTTAGAGAAAACAACTTTGTTAGGTTTCATTTAGGCATTTTCCTTTTGACCATTTGGTCATTTTTGCTTATCAATCTAGTATCCCATTGTGTGTCTTTCTCCTAGTGCCGAAACTACCAACACAAAAAGCCATTCCTTTTTCTTTCTCCTCCCCCATTACCGAATGCATATTGTTCCTAAACTCATCTCTTTTCTCCTTCTCTTTTCTTCTCTTTGAAAACTGAATTATAACACCTTCTCTCCATTCTCTTTTCCTCTCCATTTTTATTTATCATTCAAAAATTTTCTCCATCTTTTCTCCCCATGGCCGAATGGTACTAATCCCATTTTCTCCATTTTTTCTTCAAAGCCAAATCTTTTATTCATCTATATGGTCTTGTTGATTATTCTTTCAACCCTCGTTTAAGCAATAGTGTGATAGTGGAGTGCCGAATCACCATCTCGTCAAAGTCATCTTGAAGTTATTAAGTACGGATCATATCTTTCAAGGTAAGGGTTCTTATCAAGGAGTTACATATTACTCGACATATTGATATAGATGGGTTATTAATCGATTTCGTTTTAGGGGACGTTATCACTTGTTTTTCATCTTGTGGAATAAGGATATTTTGTGGTAAGCCAATCTCACCCTTAAAATCGTTAGTCATAAATTCCGATATATTAATTAGTCGGACTAATGATCTTTTGTCAATGGAGGCAATCAAGATAGGGACGAAAAGGGTGGTAAATAGTGTTCGGAAGAGGGGTGGTTCCGTTATTCCCCTAAATTTAAGCGAAGGGCTGTTTCGGGAATCCGAGATTTTCCACCGGGTTGTGGACCCTCATCTGAGGAAAACCAGTTATTTGAAGTCATTCGTACTCTTGAGCCTTTGTTTGTTCATGGTTATTCAACGGGTAGCGAACCAACGATCGAGGGGAAACCGCATATAGAAGTTGTTCGAAATTCCAAGGGTAAAAGTCTAGATCGTTATTTCTAAGAATAGATTTATAGATAGTATTAGTGTTCTAAATTATCGTGATGTGTATTTAGGTATCGACGAATGGGAAAGTATAGTTCTCACCGTAATCAGGTGTGTAACTTCACTCTTATATTTCGAGTTGGATGTTATATCGTAAACATTAGGATAAAAATCATAAAGATGGAAAAATCAGAAAATATGGCATAATTAACACTTTTGTGTTAATGCATGAAATCGGGTTATAAGTTGTGAAAATTACAAAATCGCTCGATGGGTTAATTTGATAACTAGTAATATTTTTGTGATATATGGGCCAAAAACTGCTAGATCGATGTATGGGCCAAAAACTGCTAGATCGTTAAATGGGCTAAAATGCTATTTTGCCTAATGGGCCAAATTGATAAATTGAAATATGGGCCAACTTGTAATATGGGCCTTTTGTTAAATTTATCATGTGAATATATTATTATGTTTCATTTACAAACATGATTGCATGGGTTGGGAAAATTGATGAAGAGAAGAAAGGCCTGTTGCCAAAAATCTAGTTCGGGTGGCTTTGCCACAATCTAGTTTGGTGGTGCACCACAAAATTATTAAAATGGCTTTATGCCTGCAATTGGTGTGTTGGCGGGGTGGGTTGACTTGATCCCCACAGGTGTGTTGGTTGGTACGGGTGGTGTGTAGCGGATGGAAATTTAGGTTTGGTTGGGAATTTCATTCTACATGTAATTGTATTATTTTGTTATTAAATCTGTAATGGGCTCAAGCCCAATATAATGTCTTGATGACTTGGCCCAGTGGAATTGATGAGTAAGTTACACATTGAGTTCTAAGTAACTCACTCTGTTTTCTCATCCTTCTCAGGTAATGACAATTGATGGAGGCTTGGGCCAAGAATGTCTTCGTGGAGGCCATACTTCGAATCTGGGTTTTATAAACTATGAATTTCAATTAAATATATTTAATTAATTACTATTTTGGGTATGATGTAATAAGGCCTCTATTATTATTATATTGTGGACTTTTATGTGTGGATGGATTTAATTATGCTTTAAACACTTAATTTGGGCTAATATTATTTTTAATAATGTTTCTTTAAATATTCTTGTTTTCAAACTCTTTTTAACTCTTTATAAAAAACTATTTTAAAGTTTTTAACAATTAATTTCTAAATTTTAAGATTTGAAACAAGTACTTCCTTATTCATCGATTTTAAATCAAATTCTTGGTTTCTACTAAATTTTCACTTCAAAAGAAAAGTTTTGTAGACCTGTTTTATCTAAATCATGAACTAATTTAAATGGATGTTTGTATTGTGTGACAAACCAAATCTCGTCTTTACGCATAGGCCTGGTTTGGGGTGTTACATTTAATGGTATCAGAGCCAGTTTTAAAACTCGGCTGTGGTTGGGTTCAACAATAATTTTTGTATTGGAATTATTTTGAATTTATAGAAATTTTATTTTTAAAGGTAGTATGGCACCACAAGCATCCGACATCAAGTCAAGTAAGTATTCATTACTGAATGATTATTATGATTATTATGATTATAGGAACACTCTAGAACTTCTAGTTTTAAGTGTTGAAAATTTTAGTGATCGAGACTATAGGATGTGTTTGCGGAAAACAACTTTATCTCTTGAATCTCATAAAATATCGTTAATAAACACTGAAATAGTTTTCTAATTCATAAAATTCGTAATCAGAATAAAACGAGTTAGTCAGTATGAGCACCAGAGGACGTGGACGTGGTAGACGTGGCCGTGGTAATGGTCGAGGTGCTAGAGCTGTGTCTGAGGAAGCATAACATATTCCAGAAATGGATGCACCGGCATCACCAGCATTGGAAAATGATTCACAAGAGCATACAAGAGAAGATAATGCTTTGACACGAGCAATGTTGCGAGTCCTTGAAAGGGTCGCTGGAACTAGAACTAGGCCAGCAGCTCGTGGGTCGATATCGGAGCGACTAAAATCAAGTGGTGTTGAAGTTTTTAGAGGTGTCTCAAGTGTAGCTCCGTATGTTGCTGAATATTGGCTCGAGGCGGTAGAGCGAATTATGGATGACCTAGAGTGCACTGTAGAGCAGAAACTAAGAGGAGCAGTGTCCTTGTTAAGGGACGAGGCATATCAATGGCGGCTTACTGTTCGATAAGGCACTGAAGCTGCATTTGTTACTTGGGAATTCTTCAAAGCTGCCTTTCAAAGGAAATATGTAGGGACCAGATATGTGGATGCTCGGAGGAAGGAATTTTTGAATTTGGTTCAAGGAAATAAGACGGTTGCAGCATATGAAGCAGAATTTTTACACTTGAGTCGTTATACTCAGACAATAGTGCCAACGAATCATGAGCGCTGTGTACGCTTCGAGGATGGGCTGAATGATGAGTTGTGGGTACTAATAGCCCCACAACAAGTAAGAACTTTTGCCACACTTGTGGAGAAAGCCAAGATAGCCGAAGAGGCTAAGAGCTCAGAACGTTAGAATCAAGAAAGAGTCAGAGGCAAGAGGGACTTTAGGTATTCAGATTCTTCAAAAAGGTTCCAAAAGAGGCCTCGGAATGATGAACCAGCTCAAGAAAGAACACCTGTGGCTATTAATCAGAGTCGAGGCTGTGCCGAATGTGGGAAACGACACCTCGGAGAGTGTGGAGGAAAACTGGTGCTTGTTATAAATGTGGTTCCAAGGATCATCAATATAAGAGTTGCCCTCGACGGATGGATACGACTCAGGAAGCTCGTAATCCTGATGCGCAGCCGGCCAGAGGTACTCAGCAGCCATCGAGAGGCCGTGGACCAGGTCGTGGTGGTAATGGGGCTAGACGTGGTCAAGGTGCACTGGGTCGAGGCAATGGTTCCAGAGGTAACGCGGAGGCAAGACAGCCAGGGTTGGTCTATGCGGTTAGACGCCGCGAGGATGACAATACACCTGATGTGATAACTGGTACGTTCTTCATATTTGATGTGCCTGTTAATGCTTTGATAGATATTGGTTCTACCCACTCGTATGTTGCTAGTGCCATATCTGGAAACCTGAATATAGAATCTGAGATTATCGATAGTGAGATGACGATAATTAGTCCTTTAGGACAGTCTGTAATTGTGAATAAACTGTTTAGAGACGTGCCCTTAGAATTCCAAAGAGAAATATTTCTGGCGAATTTGATGGAATTGCCTTTTAGTGAGTTTGATCTTATTCTGGGCATGGATTGGTTGGTGAAACACCGGGCGCATTTGGATTGTGCTGAAAAGCGGATGTCAATAAGGACTTCGGATGATAAGGAAGTAGTAATGATAGGCGAACGAAGAAATTTCTTGGCAAATGTGGTATCTGCGTTAAAGGCAGAAAAGATGGTGCGAAAAGGGTATGGAGCATTCCTAGCTTTTATTAGGACTTTGGATGCCAAGGTTTTATCAGTGAAGATGTGAGAACGGTGAAGGAATTTCCAGATGTCTTTCCCGAAGAACTTCCTGGTATACCTCCAGATCAGGAAGTAGAATTTGGTATTGAGCTTTTGCCCGGACCGACTTCAGTGTCTATTGCTCCTTATAGAATGGCACCGAAGGATTTGGCGGAGCTTAAAGCTCAAATTTAAGAATTGTTGGATTGGGGATTTATTCGACCGAGTGTGTCTCCATGGGGAGCATCGATTTTGTTCGTTAAGAAGAAGGATGGGTCGATGCGTATGTGCATTGATTACAGGTAGTTGAATAAATTGACGATCAAGAATGGGTATCCTTTGCCGAGAATTGATGACCTGTTTGATCAATTGAAAGGAGCTTCAGTTTTCTCAAAAATTGACTTGAGATCGGGTTATCATCAACTCAAAGTGAAAGAGGCAAATATTCATAAAACGGCATTCTGAACTCGTTATGGACATTATGAGTTTTTGGTAATGCCGTTTGGGTTGACCAATGCACCAGCTGCATTTATGGACATGATGAACCGGGTCTTTCAACCCTATTTAGACCGGTTTGTGGTAGTGTTCATAGATGACATTTTGGTATATTCGAGAAATGAAGAGGAGCATGACTCACATTTGCATATAGTTTTGCAGTTACTGCGAGACAATAACCTTATGCCAAATTCAGTAAGTGTGAATTTTGGTTAAGGGAAGTGACTTTTTTTGGTCATGTGGTGTCAGCTGAAGGAATAAAGGTGGATCCTCGAAAGGTTGAGGCTGTACTGGATTGGAAAACACCGAAGTCAGTAGCTGAGATTCGGAGTTTCTTAGGATTGGCTGGTTATTATAGACGCTTTGTTGAGGGGTTTTCGCTGATTGCTGCACCCCTAACTAAGCTGTTGCAAAAGGGAGTACCGTATGTATGGACTGATAAACAAAAGAGAGTTTCGAGAAATTGATGAAGATTTTGACGGAAGCACCAGTACTGATTCAACCTGAGGCTGGAAAAGAATTTATCGTCTATTGTGATGCATCACACACGAGTTTAGGATGTGTGCTGATGCAAAATGGAAAAGTGGTGGCTTATGCTTCTCGTCAGTTGAGACCGCACGAAGTAAACTACCCTACACATGACTTGGAATTAGCTGCGGTAGTGTTTGCTTTAAAGATTTGGAGGCACTATCTTTACGGTGAGAAGTCTATCATCTATACGGATCATAAGAGTCTTAAGTATCTTCTTACCCAGAAGGAGTTAAACTTAAGACAAAGAAGGTGGGTGGAGTTGTTAAAGGATTATGATTTCTCAATTGAGTATCATCCTGGAAAGGCTAACGTGGTAGCAGACGCGTTAAGTCGGAAGGTGGTATCTGGATTAAGAGCAATGTTTGCTCATCTGGGTTTATATGAGGATGGTAGTCTGTTAGCGAAACTTCAGGTGAAGCCTCTATGGTTAGAGCAGATCAGAGAAAAGCAGATATCATATGAAAAGTTGGGACCCTTAATTCAGCAAGTTGGAAGTGGTGAAATAGGGGATTTTGGTATGAACAATGATGGAGTGCTGTGTTTTCGTGGAAGAGTATGTATGCCCAAGGATTCAGATTTGAGACAAATGATTCTGCGGAAGGCGCATAGTAGCCCTTATGCTATGCACCCCGGAGGAAATAAGATGTATCGAGATCTCCGTGAACGGTATTGGTGGCCAGGGTTGAAGCGTGAGATTTCTGAGTTTGTAGGGAAATGTTTAACTTGTCAACAAGTGAAGTCGGAACATCAATTGCCGTCAGGTTTATTACAACCGGTAAAGATTCCTCTTTGAAAATGGGAGCGGATAACAATGGATTTCGTTAGTGGGTTACCTTTAACACCTACTAAGAAAGATTCCGTTTGGGTGATAGTAGATCGATTGAAGAAGACGGCTCATTTTCTACTAGTTCGTACGGACTACTCGTTACAGAAGTTGGCTAAGCTGTATGTATCTGAGATCGTGAGGTTGCAAGGGGTACCAGTGTCTATTATTTCGGACAGGGATCCTAGGTTTACATAACGATTTTGGAAAGCTTTGCATGAAGTTTTGGGAACAAAGTTAAACTTCAGTACGGCTTTTCATCCTCATTCAGATGGTCAGTCAGAAAGAGTAATTCAGATTTTGGAAGACATATTAAGGGGTTGTGTGATTGACTTCAGAGGTAGTTGGGAGGATTTTCTACCGTTGGTAGAGTTTGTGTATAACAATAGTTATCAGTCTAGCATTCAGATGGCACCTTACGAGGCATTGTATGGTCGTAGGTGTCGTACTCCTACTTGTTGGACTGAATTGGGTGAATGACAGATGTTGGGTCCTGAATTGATATCTGAGACGAAAGAAAAGGTAAAAGTTATTTGAGCACGGTTAAAGGAAGCTTCGAATAGACAAAAGTCATATGCAGATCTGAAGCGTAAGGATATCGAGTTTGCTGTGGGGGATAAGGTTTTTCTGAAAGTCTCACCTTGGAAGAAGATTTTCAGATTTGGAAGGAAGGGCAAGTTGAGCCCTCGGTTCATTGGACCATATCGTGTGATGAAACGTGTTGGTCCAGTGGCCTATCAGCTTGAATTACCTTCAGAGTTGAGTCAAATTCATAATTTTTTTCAAGTTTCTACGCTGAGGCACTATAGATCAGATCCGTCTCACATAGTACCGGTAGAAGAAGTGGAGTTGAGATCAGACTTATCTTTTGAGGAGGAACCAGTGGAAATATTAGACTGACATGTTAAGATGCTAAGAAAGAATACTGTACCATTGGTTAAGGTCCTATGGCATAATCATGGAGCAGAGGAAGCTACGTGGGAACCTGAGGATGCAATTCGATAACAATATCCTCACCTCTTTTAACCAAGAAAATTTCGAGGACGAAATTTTCTTTAAGGGGGTAGAATTGTAACATCCTAAAAATTTGAGTATCGATATGTTGCATGTCTTTGGTGTTTAGCTTGTGAATGATTTTATTTGTGTGCCTATTAGAGTCTTGAGGAGGCTTGGGGTTATTTGGAATTAGAATAAATTTTAGTAAAGAGAATTTACTATAGAGGAATCAGGTGACTTTGAAGTTTAAGTTAATTAAGTGATAAAAGATAGCATAAGTTGAGCTATTGGTAAAGTGGTTATGCGCAACATGTATGGTCTTGAGGGGAGAGGTTCGAATCTCTTAGCATGCAAATTGTGAGCATTTATTTTTGCTTTTTCCTAGCATGTGTCGGCCAAGCATCATTTATGGATAAGTTGGACAAACTCTTTTATGGTATGGTGGCTAAAGGTTAGGGCAAGCTTGAATTAAGGGATAGAATTAACTTGATTTTGGGGATAGGATTTTAAAGCTTTGGAAAGTAGAGGATCACAAGGCATGATACAAGAAAGTTGTCTTGGAAACTTTTGCATGGCCATTTTGACCATGTATTTGGACGACATTATGGACAAAAAGGGGGAGCCGAAATTTGGTGGTTAGTTTGGGGTAGGATGGTAGCTTGTTAGAATTCTTTTGGTCATAATTTTTGCTCATCCAAAACATCTTTCCTCTCATTTCCTTTCTCTCATAGCCGAATGTGTCTTTAGCTTGGAGAAAACAACTTTGTTGGGTTTCATTTAGGCATTTTCTTTTTGACCATTTGGTCATTTTTGCTTATCACTCTAGTATCCCATTGTGTGTCTTTCTCCTAGTGCCGAAACTACCAATACAAAAAGCCATTCCTTTTTCTTTCACCTCCCCCATTACCGAATGCATATTGTTCCTAAACTCATCTCTTTTCTCCTTCTCTTTTCTTCTCTTTGAAAATCGAATTATAACACCTTCTCTCCATTCTCATTTCTTCTCCATTTTTATTTATCATTCAAACACTTTCTCCATCTTTTTCTCCCCATGGCCGAATGGTACTAATCCCATTTTCTCCAATTTTTCTTCAAAGCTGAATCTTCTATTCATCTATATGGTCTTGTTGATTATTCTTTCAACCCTCGTTTAAGCAATAGTGTGATAGTGGAGTGCCGAATCACCATCTCGTCAAAGTCATCTTGAAGTTATTAAGTACGGATCATATCTTTCAAGGTAAGGGTTCTTATCAAGGAGTTACATATTACTCGACATATTGATATAGATGGGTTATTAATCGATTTCGTTTTAGGGGACGTTATCGCTTGTTTTTCATCTTGTGGAACAAGGATATTTTGTGGTAAGCCAATCTCACCCTTAAAATCGATAGTCATAATGTAACATCCTTATATAGGGGCTATTATGTTTGAATTACTTTCATGTGAATGGCTTGATTGTGATGTTAATTAAGGTGCCTTAGGGTTTGGGTGTGAGCCAAGGGTAGGCCCAAACTATAGGAAAAATTTTATTTTTAAGCACTGGATAAGGGGGAGCTGAGTGAGCTAGGTGTTAAGTGTATTGTGTGGTAAGTTGTAGCACAAGAAGTGCCTTGGTAAAGTGGCAAGGAGGCGCCACTTAGAGCCTTGAGAAGTGACGCCACAAGCAGGGGAAGGGAGCAGAGGTTCGAGCTACAGGAATCCCTCTTTGGGAATTTCTTTTTGACGCCAGAGAGGGGAGGAGTTGTGCTCAGCTAAAACTCTGGTGGATAACTGTTGAACAAGTCAACAGATTCAAATGGGTGGAGAAGAGAAAATTTAGGAGTTTGAGCAATTCAAACTCGTTTGAACGAGTTGTCAGGAGGGACTTGAAGTGTTGGCTGAAATTTGAACTGTGAGAGGAGGAGCAATCGGTTGAAAGACTTAGGAGGAGTGCCGAATTGCCATAGTCAATCTAGGTGGACATTTTCGGCTAGGCATACTTTGGTGTTCTTTATTTTGAAGCAAAAGCCGAAAACCCATAGCCTCTTGTCGATTTCTCTCTTAGGCATCAAACCGAATTTGCTTTGAACCTTATGAGTTTTTCTTATTTTCTTTGAAACCGAAACACTTTCCTCTCTAAATCCCGTTTCATCTTTTGGTTCTTTGCTCCTCTTTGGGTATTCGGCTGAAACTACCTCTCTCTCATTCTCTTCTCTTTTACACTCAAACCCGAATGCTCTTGAATTCTTCCACTCTTCCATTTTAGCTTGGCCGAATCTCCTCTGATCTTCCTTCTTAAAGCCAAAACCAAATCAACACCCTTTCCCCCTTGATCGATTGCCTTACTTCTTTCAAACCTCTCTTGTGCCGAATTAACATAAAGTCCTCTCCTCTTGTTTGCTCAAGCTGATTCATTCTCACATCTTTGGGGGTGTTCTTATTTGTTCTTTCCATTCGGATCTATAGTCGAATCCCCTATCTTACTCTTACCCCTGTTCTTTTTCGTTCGTGGTTGTTTTAATGAGAAAAGCCGGAGGCATTGTCACTTGAACTTTCGTTGGATTCGGGATCTCTATGGTTTATCGTCGACTGATCATCCATTCTCAATCGGTTTCGGGATAGGTTGGTAAGCGCTACTTTATGTGATACCTCTTTTACTATTGGATGCCGAAGGCAGTTATTTCACATCACTTAGGTGTTTGGCCGAATGCAGGAGGGGAAGTGACTGACACCGTTTCGAGTAAAGTTTTCGGGATCTGTCGACTTGGGTAAGAATATAGGTCGATTCAGCCCTTCTCTTATTTATTTGAAAAAGCCGAAGGCTATTAGTTTATGTTGTTTAGTTTTGGCCGATTGTAGGGGAAGGCTTAAACTCGTATACCTCGGGTTGTGCCTAGTGCTCGAAGGGTGTTAAGGAAGGGTGTATCTTGTGCGTTAGATCTTGATCTACGGGGTTCAGTAGTCTATTTAGTAATCATGTCTGTATCTTTTACACACTTCATAATCTATGTAAATATGTTAATAACTTAAACATGATAAAAGCCGAAAACTGTGTGGATTTCGATATGGTACCTTCATGGGTATGAACAAGGATTCTGGGTAAGTCCATTCTGATGAGTTAACGATACCTGATTTCTGATGATATTGTATACGTTATGTTTCGATATATGATTAATGATTAGGCACATTGGCATGATATGTATATGCATGTGCATCATTGTAGGTGTTATGAGGGGAGGGGAAGATAAGATATCTGTGACTTTGGGTCACCAGTGGTTCGGCACCACCAGTGGTTTGGTACCACATTCGATATTCATGACTTTGGGTCACCAGTGGTTTGGCACCACATTGGATTTAGCGACTCGTCCCAGTGGCTTAGTACCACAGTGGGTTGGCCCCACATTTTATAAAAAGGGATTGTCGCCAGTGATTTGGTATCACAAAGTGGGTTGGCCCCACATATGAATTATTCGTGACTTTGGGTCACCAGTGGTTTGGCACCACTAGTGGTTTGGTACCACACGGGGTAGAAAAAGGAGTTGTGGATGGCTAGGTTTGGGTTGCATGATATATTTGCTTGATTATGAATTGTGTAAGAGTGTTGCTATAATCGGGAGGGGGATTATGCACTGAGTCTTGGTGACTCACCTCTTCCCTTATATTTTTCAGGTGACTCGTAGATCGCGGATGAGGAGCTGGGTGGACTCGAGGTGGCCATGCGAAATTGCTTTTGGTTTTACATCAACTTACCGATTTGGGTACTTTGTTTTAATTTGGTTTTATTTGGGTTTGTAATAAGGCCACTTATTTTATATTTTCGGGATTATTTTATCTGCTTTAAGTTTTATCAAATATTGCCTAAGTAACCTACTTGATCTATTTTATTAACCTGATAATCAATGTTTTCTAAATTGTAGAACTCGACGAGTTTTCTAAACTTTACCATCGGGTAAGAATAAGTAAAGTAATAATGCTAGTTGGGCCAAACTACTTTCAAACTAAGTTAACGCAAAGTCTAAGGTTTTAGAAATAGTTTCCAGTTTATATCCAAAGAAGATCGGATTTTCCTAAAAGCAAATGGTTTATAAAATAGATAAGGACACAATGTTTTCTCAAAGAGTTTCTTCCTTCACTCAAAGATTTTCAAGTATCCAATCCGTTTTCAAAAAACAAAACATTTTCGAATTTACAATTTGTTTAGTTCAAAGACTTTTATCCCGTGACACGCCGGATTCGGTCGTAGTGTATTGACCGGGTTGGGGTGTTACAGTTTTTGGTATCAGAACTAAGTTCAAAAGCTCAGTTGTGGGCCTAAGGCCCAAAATGTTTTAAAATGGAATTTCAAAAGGTTTAGCTTGGAAATACGTGGTTTGGAAAGCATGGCACCGAGTCTCCGGCACCAATCCGTCCAGGTAAGTACCCTAACTGCTGTGTACATATGATTGTGATGATATATGGTATGATGGATAGTATTAGTGGACTACCCTAGAGACTGAGACACATAGGATTCTGTGAACTTGCGGAAACAAAACTCTGTAATAAAACTGTTCATAAGACTGTGCTTTAACAACAGTGGAATAAAGTCTAATGCATAAAACTTTTAAACCAGATAATCATGAGCACTCGAGGACGTGGTCGTAACACACGTGGATGCGGTCGGGGTAGGATGACTGTGTCTGAACCAGTGGGGTCTGGTCAGAGGTCAGAAAATTAGATACCACCACCACCACCAGCTACGGGTGGTGAGTTTCAAGATCAAACAGGGGATGACACAGTGTCGCAGGCAATGCTGCGGGTTCTAGAGAGAGTAGCTGGAGCAGGTGGAGGTGCGGGAGCTCGGAAATCTGAATCTGAGCGACTCCGAGACAATGGAGCTGAGGTATTCCGAGGTGTTTCTGGTGTGGCTCCCAATACGGCTGAGTATTGGTTGGAGGCGATGGAGCGTATCATGGATGATTTGGACCTTACTACTGAGGAGAAATCATCAAAAATTCAAGAACAAAATATGTTCATCTAGCTCAAAACTTTCATTTAACAACTAAATTCATCACAAAGCTCAGCATATCATCAATAGCATATCTCACAAACATCAGCAATACACAAAATTAAGACATGGGCTTGATAGTAGACAGAGCAACGATTGCAAAAACGTAGAAATTATCAAAAACCGACTCAAAATCATACCTTAATCAAGATAAAAGCCAACCGAAACACTTAAGCTTTTGTTATTCCTTTTTCTTTAAGACATTCAGCCAAAAGATGATACAAATGTCTAATTTTATGCTTTTATTAAACCATAATATACTTAATAATGAATGACATAATTACCCTTATAATATAAACTTATAAAACATATTTTGAAAGGTTAATATGGACCATAGCCGTCCACTATCTATAGTAATGGCTTAATTGCCACATAAGGCCCTTTTCTTTTATAAGCCACAACACAATAGTACCTTAACAATTAGCATGCTAGTTTTACACTTAATGCAATTCAATCCTTTTCATCAAATTAATCACATAGATAGATAATTCACCACACAAAAACTTCATATATAATAATTCACATATCAACGATACTGAATATACTATTAAAATAATATACAGACTCAGATTTGTGGTCCCGAAACCACTGTTCTGACTAGGGTGTAAACTAGACTGTTACAATTCTCCCCCCTTAGGGATTTTTGTCCCCAAAAAACTTACCGTTAAACAGAGTTGGATATTGCTGTCTCATTGAATCTTCAGGCTCCCACGTAGCCTCTTCTATTCCGTGTAGATTCCACAGTATTTTCACTAACGAAATTTCTTATTTCTCATCTCTTTTACTTCACAGGCTAAGATACGGATTGGTTCTTCTTCATAAGACATATAGATCAAATTTTAATTTCAAACGGGGCAATCACATGTGACGGATCGGATCGATATCTACGGAGCATCAAAACATGAAATACATTGATAGTAGACAAAGCAACGATTGCAAAAACGTAGAAATTATCAAAAACCGACTCAAAATCATACCTTAATCAAGATAAAAGCCAACCGAAACCCTTAAGCTTTTGTTATTCCTTGATCTTTAAGACATTCAGCCAAAAGATGATACAAATGTCTAATTTTATGCTTTTATTAAACCATAATATACTTAATACATGAATGACATAATTACCCTTATAATATAAACTTATAAAACATATTTTCAAAGGTTAATATGGACCATAGCCGTCCACTATCTATAGTAATGGCTTAATTGCCACATAAGGCCCTTTTCTTTTATAAGCCACAACACAATAGTACCTTAACAATTAGCATGCTAGTTTTACACTTAATGCAATTCAATCCTTTTCATCAAATTAATCACATAGACAGATAATTCACCATACAAAAACTTCATATATAATAATTCACATATCAACGATACTGAATATACTATTAAAATAATATACGGACTCAGATTTGTGGTCTCGAAACCACTGTTCTGACTAGGGTGTAAACTAGACTGTTACAATTCTCCCCCCTTAGGGATTTTTGTCCCCAAAAATCTTACCGTTAAACAGAGTTGGATATTGCTGTCTCATTGAATCTTCAGGCTCCCACGTAGCCTCTTCTATTCCATGTCGATTCCACAGTATTTTCACTAACGAAATTTTCTTGTTTCTCATCTCTTTTACTTCACAGGCTAAGATACAGATTGGTTCTTCTTCATAAGACATATAGATCGAATTTTAATTTCAGACGGGGCAATCACATGTGACGGATCGGATCGATATCTACGGAGCATCAAAACATGAAATACATTGATAGTAGACAAAGCAACAATTGCAAAAATGTAGAAATTATCAAAAACGACTCAAAATCATACCTTAATCAAGATAAAAGCTAACCGAAACCCTTAAGCTTTTGTTATTCCTTTTTCTTTAAGACATTCAGCCAAAAGATGATACAAAAGTCTAATTTTATGCTTTTATTAAACCATAATATACTTAATACATGAATGACATAATTACCCTTATAATATAAACTTATAAAACATATATTCCAAGGTTAATATGGATCATAGCCGTCCACTATCTATAGTAACGGCTTAATTGCCACATAAGGCCCTTTTCTTTTATAAGCCACAACACAATAGTACCTCAACAATTAGCATGCTAGTTTTACACTTAATGCAATTCAATCCTTTTCATCAAATTAATCACATAGACAGATAATTCACCACACAAAAACTTCATATAATAATTCACATATCAACGATACTGAATATACTATTAAAATAATATACAGATTCAGATTTGTGGTCCCGAAACCACTGTTTTGACTAGGGTGTAAACTAGACTGTTACAATTCTCCCCCCTTAGGGATTTTTGTCCCCAAAAATCTTACCGTTAAACAGAGTTGGATATTGCTGTCTCATTGAATCTTCAGGCTCCCACATAGCCTCTTCTATTCCATGTAGATTCTACAGTATTTTCACTAACGAAATTTCTTGTTTCTCATCTCTTTTACTTCACAGGCTAAGATACGGATTGGTTCTTCTTCATAAGACATATAGGTCAAATTTTAATTTCAGACGGGGCAATCACATGTGACGGATCGGATCGATATCTACGGAGCATCAAAACATGAAATACATTGATAGTAGACAAAGCAACGATTGCAAAAACATAGAAATTATCAAAAACCGACTCAAAATCATACCTTAATCGAGATAAAAGCCAACCGAAACCCTTAAGCTTTTGTTATTCCTTTTTCTTTAAGACATTCAACCAAAAGATGATACAAATGTCTAATTTTATGCTTTTATTAAACCATAATATACTTAATACATGAATGACATAATTACCCTTATAATATAAACTTATAAAACATATTTTCAAAGGTTAATATGGACCATAGTCGTCCACTATCTATAGTAATGGCTTAATTGCCACATAAGGCCCTTTTCTTTTATAAGCCACAACACAATAGTACCTTAACAATTAGCATGCTAGTTTTACACTTAATGCAATTCAATCCTTTTCATCAAATTAATCACATAGACAGATAATTCACCACACAAAAACTTCGTATATAATAATTCACATATGAACGATACTGAATATACTATTAAAATAATATACGGACTTAGATTTGTGGTCTCGAAACCACTGTTCTGACTAGGGTGTAAACTAGGCTGTTACAATTCTCCCCCTTAGGGATTTTTGTCCCCAAAAATCTTACCGTTAAACAGAGTTGGATATTGTAGTCTCATTGAATCTTCAGGCTCCCACGTAGCCTCTTCTATTCGTGTCGATTCCACAGTATTTTCAATAACGAAATTTTCTTGTTTCTCATCTCTTTTACTTCACAGGCTAAGATACGGATTGGTTCTTCTTCATAAGACATATAGATCGAATTTTAATTTCAGACGGGGCAATCACATGTGACGGATCGGATCGATATCTACGGAGCATCAAAACATGAAATACATTGATAGTAGACAAAGCAACGATTGCAAAAATGTAGAAATTATCAAAAACCGACTCAAAATCATACCTTAATCAAGATAAAAGCTAACCGAAACCCTTATGCTTTTGTTATTCCTTTTTCTTTAAGACATTCAGCGAAAAGATGATACAAAAGTCTAATTTTATGCTTTTATTAAACCATAATATACTTAATACATGAATGACATAATTACCCTTATAATATAAACTTATAAAACATATTTTCAAAGGTTAATATGGACCATAGCCGTCCACTATCTATAGTAATGGCTTAATTGCCACATAAGGCCCTTTTCTTTTATAAGCCACAACACAATAGTACCTTAACAATTACCATGCTAGTTTTACACTTAATGCAATTCAATCCTTTTCATCAAATTAATCACATAGACAGATAATTCACCACACAAAAACTTCATATATAATAATTCACATATCAACGATACTGAATATACTATTAAAATAATATACAGACTCAGATTTGTGGTCCCGAAACCACTGTTTTGACTAGGGTGTAAACTAGACTGTTACAATTCTCCCCCCTTAGGGATTTTTGTCCCCAAAAATCTTACCGTTAAACAGAGTTGGATATTGCTGTCTCATTGAATCTTCAGGCTCCCACATAGCCTCTTCTATTCCGTGTCGATTCCACAGTATTTTCACTAACGAAATTTTCTTGTTTCTCATCTCTTTTACTTCACAGGCTAAGATACGGATTGGTTCTTCTTCATAAGACATATAGATCGAATTTTAATTTCAGACGGGGCAATCACAAGTGACGGATTGGATCGATATCTACGGAGCATCAAAACATGAAATACATTGATAGTAGACAAAGCAACGATTGCAAAAATGTAGAAATTATCAAAAACCGACTCAAAATCATACCTTAATCAAGATAAAAGCTAACCGAAACCCTTAAGCTTTTGTTATTCCTTGTTCTTTAAGACATTCAGCCAAAAGATGATACAAATGTCTAATTTTATGCTTTTATTAAACCATAATATACTTAATACATGAATGACATAATTACACTTATAATATAAACTTATAAAACATATTTTCAAAGGTTAATATGGACCATAGTCGTCCACTATCTATAGTAATGGCTTAATTGCCACATAAGGCCCTTTTCTTTTATAAGCCACAACACAATAGTACCTTAACAATTAGCATGCTAGTTTTACACTTAATGCAATTCAATCCTTTTCATCAAATTAATCACATAGACAGATAATTCACCACACAAAAACTTTGTATATAATAATTCACATATCAACGATACTGAATATACTATTAAAATAATATACGGACTCAGATTTGTGGTCTCGAAACCACTGTTCTGACTAGGGTGTAAACTAGACTGTTACAATTCTCCCCCTTAGGGATTTTTGTCCCCAAAAATCTTACCGTTAAACAGAGTTGGATATTGCAGTCTCATTGAATCTTCAGGCTCCCACGTAGCCTCTTCTATTCGTGTCGATTCCACATATTTTCAATAATGAAATTTTCTTGTTTCTCATCTCTTTTACTTCACAGGCTAAGAGACGGATTGGTTCTTCTTCGTAAGACATATAGATCGAATTTTAATTTCAGACGGGGCAATCACATGTGACGGATCGGATCGATATCTACAGAGCATCAAAACATGAAATACATTGATAGTAGACAAAGCAACGATTGCAAAAATGTAGAAATTATCAAAAACCGACTCAAAATCATACCTTAATCAAGATAAAAGCTAACCGAAACCCTTAAGCTTTTGTTATTCCTTTTTCTTTAAGACATTCAGCCAAAAGATGATACAAAAATCTAATTTTATGCTTTTATTAAACCATAATATACTTAATACATGAATGACATAATTACCCTTATAATATAAACTTATAAAACATATTTTCAAAGGTTAATATGGACCATAGCCGTCCACTATCTATAGTAATGGCTTAATTGCCACATAAGGCCCTTTTCTTTTATAAGCCACAACACAATTGTACCTTAACAATTAGCATGCTAGTTTTACACTTAATGCAATTCAATCCTTTTCATCAAATTAATCACATAGACAGATAATTCACCACACAAAAACTTCATATATAATAATTCACATATCAACGATACTGAATATACTATTAAAATAATATACAAACTCAGATTTGTGGTCCCGAAACCACTGTTTTGACTAGGGTGTAAACTAGACTGTTACAATTCTCCCCCCTTAGGGATTTTTGTCGCCAAAAATCTTACCGTTAAACAGAGTTGGATATTGCTGTCTCATTGAATCTTCAGGCTCCCACATAGCCTCTTCTATTCCATGTAGATTCCACAGTATTTTCACTAACAAAATTTCTTGTTTCTCATCTCTTTTACTTCACAGGCTAAGATACGGATTGGTTCTTCTTCATAAGACATATAGATCAAATTTTAATTTCAGACGGGGCAATCACATGTGACGGATCGGATCGATATCTACGGAGCATCAAAACATGAAATACATTGATAGTAGACAAAGCAACGATTGCAAAAACGTAGAAATTATCAAAAACCGACTCAAAATCATACCTTAATCAAGATAAAAGCCAACCGAAACCCTTAAGCTTTTGTTATTCCTTTTTCTGTAAGACATTCAGCCAAAAGATGACACAAATGTCTAATTTTATGCTTTTATCAAACCATAATATACTTAATACATGAATGACATAATTACCCTTATAATATAAACTTATAAAACATATTTTCAAAGGTTAATATGGACCATAGTCGTTTACTATCTATAGTAATGGCTTAATTGCCACAAGGCCCTTTTCTTTTATAAGCCACAACACAATAGTACCTTAACAATTAGCATGCTAGTTTTACACTTAATGCAATTCAATCCTTTTCATCAAATTAATCACATAGACAGATAATTCACCACACAAAAACTTCATATATAATAATTCACATATCAACGATACTGAATATACTATTAAAATAATATACGGACTCAGATTTGTGGTCTCGAAAACATTGTTCTGACTAGGGTGTAAACTAGACTGTTACAATTCTCCCCCCTTAGGGATTTTTGTCCCCAAAAATCTTACCGTTAAACAGAGTTGGATATTGCAGTCTCATTGAATCTTCAGGCTCCCACGTAGCCTCTTCTATTCCGTGTCGATTCCATAGTATTTTCACTAACGAAATTTTCTTGTTTCTCATCTCTTTTACTTCACAGGCTAAGATACGGATTGGTTCTTCTTCATAAGACAAATAGATCGAATTTTAATTTTAGACGGGGCAATCACATGTGACGGATCGGATCGATATCTACGGAGCATCAAAACATGAAATACATTGATAGTAGACAAAGCAACGATTGCAAAAATGTAGAAATTATCAAAAACCGACTCAAAATCATACCTTAATCAAGATAAAAGCCAACCGACACCCTTAAGCTTTTGTTATTCCTTTTTCTTTAAGACATTCAGCCAAAAGATGATACAAATGTCTAATTTTATGTTTTTATTAAACCATAATATTCTTAATACATGAATGACATAATTACCCTTATAATATAAACTTATAAAACATATTTTCAAAGGTTAATATGGACCATACCCGTCCACTATCTATAGTAATGGCTTAATTGCCACATAAGGCCCTTTTCTTTTATAAGCCACAACACAATAGTACCTTAACAATTAGCATGCTAGTTTTACACTTAATGCAATTCAATCCTTTTCATCAAATTAATAACATAGACAGATAATTCACCACACAAAAACTTCATATATAATAATTCACATATCAACGATATTGAATATACTATTAAAATAATATACAGACTCAGATTTGTGGTCCCAAAACCACTGTTCTAACTAGGGTGTAAACTAGACTGTTACAATTCTCCCCCCATAGGGATTTTTGTCCCCAAAAATCTTACCGTTAAACAGAGTTGGATATTGCTGTCTCATTGAATCTTCAGGCTCCCACGTAGCCTCTTCTATTCCGTTTAGATTCCACAGTATTTTCACTAACGAAATTTCTTGTTTCTCATCTCTTTTACTTCACAGGCTAAGATACGGATTGGTTCTTCTTCATAAGATATATAGATCAAATTTTAATTTCAGACGGGGCAATCACATGTGACGGATCGGATCGATATCTACGGAGCATCAAAACATGAAATACATTGATAGTAGACAAAGCAACGATTGCAAAAACGTAGAAATTATCAAAAACCGACTCAAAATCATACCTTAATCAAGATAAAAGCCAACCGAAACCCTTAAGCTTTTGTTATTCCTTTTTCTTTAAGACATTCAGCCAAAAGATGATACAAATGTCTAATTTTATGCTTTTATTAAACCATAATATACTTAATACATGAATGACATAATTACCCTTATAATATAAACTTATAAAATATATTTTCAAAGGTTAATATGGACCATAGCCATCGACTATCTATAGTAATGGCTTAATTGCCACATAAGGCCCTTTTCTTTTATAAGCCACAACACAATAGTACCTTAACAATTAGCATGCTAGTTTTACACTTAATGCAATTCAATCCTTTTCATCAAATTAATCACATAGACAGATAATTCACCACACAAAAACTTCGTATATAATAATTCACATATCAACGATACTGAATATACTATTAAAATAATATACGGACTCAGATTTGTGGTCTCGAAACCACTGTTCTGACTAGGGTGTAAACTAGACTGTTACAATTCTCCCCCCTTAGGGATTTTTGTCCCCAAAAATCTTACCGTTAAACAGAGTTGGATATTGCTGTCTCATTGAATCTTCAGGCTCCCACGTAGCCTCTTCTATTCCGTGTCGATTCCACAGTATTTTCACTAACGAAATTTTCTTGTTTCTCATCTCTTTTACTTCACAGGCTAAGATACGGATTGGTTCTTCTTCATAAGACATATAGATCGAATTTTAATTTCAGACGGGGCAATCACATGTGATGGATCGGATCGATATCTACGGAGCATCAAAATATGAAATACATTGATAGTAGACAAAGCAACGATTGCAAAAATGTAGAAATTATCAAAAACCGACCCAAAATTATACCTTAATCAAGATAAAAGCCAACCGACACCCTTAAGCTTTTGTTATTCCTTGTTCTTTAAGACATTCAGCCAAAAGATGATACAAATGCCTAATTTTATGCTTTTATTAAACCATAATATACTTAATACATGAATGACATAATTACCCTTATAATATAAACTTATAAAACATATTTTCAAAGGTTAATATGGACCATAGCCGTCCACTATCTATAGAATGGCTTAATTGCCACATAAGGCCCTTTTCTTTTATAAGCCACAACACAATAGTACCTTAACAATTAGCATGCTAGGTTTACACTTAATGCAATTCAATCCTTTTCATCAAATTAATCACATAGACAGATAATTCACCACACAAAAACTTCATATATAATAATTCACATATCAACGATACTGAATATACTATTAAAATAGTATACGGACTCAGATTTGTGGTCTCGAAACCACTGTTCTGACTAGGGTGTAAACTAGACTGTTACAATTCTCCCCCCTTAGGGATTTTTGTCCCCAAAAATCTTACCGTTAAACAGAGTTGGATATTGCTGTCTCATTGAATCTTCAGGCTCCCACGTAGCCTCTTCTATTCCATGTCGATTCCACAGTATTTTCACTAACGAAATTTTCTTGTTTCTCATCTCTTTTACTTCATAGGCTAAGATACGGATTGGTTCTTCTTCATAAGACATATAGATCGAATTTTAATTTCAGACGGGGCAATCACATGTGACGGATCGGATCGATATCTACGGAGCATCAAAACATGAAATACATTGATAGTAGACAAAGCAACGATTGCAAAAATGTAGAAATTATCAAAAACCGACTCAAAATCATACCTTAATTAAGATAAAAGCCAACCGAAACCCTTAAGCTTTTGTTATTCCTTTTTCTTTAAGACACTCAGCGAAAAGATGATACAAAAGTCTAATTTTATGCTTTTATTAAACCATAATATACTTAATACATGAATGACATAATTACCCTTATAATATAAACTTATAAAACATATTTTCAAAGGTTAATATGGACCATAGCCGTCCACTATCTATAGTAATGGCTTAATTGCCACATAAGGCCCTTTTCTTTTATAAGCCACAACACAATTACCTTAACAATTAGCATGCTAGTTTTACACTTAATGCAATTCAATCCTTTTCATCAAATTAATCACATAGACAGATAATTCACCACACAAAAACTTCATATATAATAATTCACATATCAACGATACTGAATATACTATTAAAATAATATACAGACTCAGATTTGTGGTCCCGAAACCACTGTTCTGACTAGGGTGTAAACTAGACTGTTACAATTCTCCCCCCTTAGGGATTTTTGCCCCCAAGAATCTTACCGTTAAATAGAGTTGGATATTGCTGTCTCATTGAATCTTCAGGCTCCCACGTAGCCTCTTCTATTCCATGTAGATTCCACAGTATTTTCACTAACGAAATTTCTTGTTTCTCATCTCTTTTACTTCACAGGCTAAGATACGGATTGGTTCTTCTTCAAAAGACATATAGATCAAATTTTAATTTCAGACGGGGCAATCACATGTGACGGATCGGATCGATATCTACGGAGCATCAAAACATGAAATACATTGATAGTAGACAAAGCAACGATTGCAAAAACGTAGAAATTATCAAAAACCGACTCAAAATCATACCTTAATCAAGATAAAAGCCAACCGAAACCCTTAAGCTTTTGTTATTCCTTTTTCTTTAAGACATTCAGCCAAAAGATGATACAAATATCTAATTTTATGCTTTTATTAAACCATAATATACTTAATACATGAATGACATAATTACCCTTATAATATAAACTTATAAAACATATTTTCAAAGGTTAATATGGACCATAGCCGTCCATTATCTATAGTAATGGCTTAATTGCCACATAAGGCCCTTTTCTTTTATAAGCCACAACACAATAGTACCTTAACAATTATCATGCTAGTTTTACACTTAATGCAATTCAATCCTTTTCATCAAATTAATCACATAGACAGATAATTCACCACACAAAAACTTCATATATAATAATTCACATATCAACGATACTGAATATACTATTAAAATAATATACGAACTCAGATTTGTGGTCTCGAAACCACTGTTCTGACTACGGTGTAAACTAGACTGTTACAATTCTCCACCTTAGGGATTTTTGTCCCCAAAAATCTTACCGTTAAATAGAGTTGGATATTGCTGTCTCATTGAATCTTCAGGCTCCCACGTAGCCTCTTCTATTCCGTGTCGATTCCACAGTATTTTCACTAACGAAATTTTCTTGTTTCTCATCTCTTTTACTTCACAGGCTAGGATACGGATTGGTTCTTCTTCATAAGACATATAGATCAAATTTTAATTTCAAACGGGGCAATCACATGTGACGGATCGGATCGATATCTACGGAGCATCAAAACATGAAATACATTGATAGTAGACAAAGCAACGATTGCAAAAACATAGAAATTATCAAAAACCGACTCAAAATCATACCTTAATCAAGATAAAAGCCAACTGAAACCCTTAAGCTTTTGTTATTCCTTTTTCTTTAAGACATTCAGCCAAAAGATGATACAAATGTCTAATTTTATGCTTTTATTAAACCATAATATACTTAATACATGAATGACATAATTACCCTTATAATTTAAACTTATAAAACATATTTTCAAAGGTTAATATGGACCATAGCCGTCCACTATCTATAGTAATGGCTTAATTGCCACATAAGGCCCTTTTCTTTTATAAGCCACAACACAATAGTACCTTAACAATTAGCATGCTAGTTTTACACTTAATGCAATTCAATCCTTTTCATCAAATTAATCACATAGAAAGATAATTCACCACACAAAAACTTCATATATAATAATTCACATATCAACGATACTAAATATACTATTAAAATAATATACGAACTTAAATTTGTGGTCTCGAAACCACTGTTCTGACTAGGGTGTAAACTAGACTGTTACAATTCTCCCCCCTTATGGATTTTTGTCCCCAAAAATCTTACCGTTAAACAGAGTTGGATATTGCTGTCTCATTAAATCTTCAGGCTCCCACGTAGCCTCTTCTATTCCGTGTCGATTCCACAGTACTTTCACTAACGAAATTTTCTTGTTTCTCATCTCTTTTACTTCACAGGCTAAGATACGGATTGGTTCTTCTTCATAAGACATATAGATCGAATTTTAATTTCAGACGAGGCAATCACATGTGACGGATCTTTTCTTACTCAGAAGGCAACCTTAATCTATATGCAACAGGCCCAACTCGTTCAATGATCTCATACGGTCTGATGAACCTTGGACTTAACTTGCCTTTACATCCGAATCGAAGCACTTTCTTCCACGGAGACACTTTCAGAAATACTTTGTCACCGATCCCAAATTCTATATCTTTTCGTTTCAAGTCTGCATAAGACTTCTAACGGTTAGATGTCACTTACAAACAATCTCGGATAAGTTTTACTTTCTGATCTGAGTCTTTTATCAAATCAACCTCGTGAAGCTTATTTTCACTGAGTTCGGTCCAATACAGTGGTGTACGACATTTACGTCCGTACAAAGCTTCATAAGGTGCCATTTTAATGCTTGACTGAAAACTATTATTATACGCAAATTCAATCAATGGCAGATATTGTTCCCACATACCGTTAAACTTAGGTATACAACATCTTAACATATCTTCGAGAATCTGAATGATCCGCCCGTATTGACCATCTGTTTGCGGATGAAAAGCTATACTGAAATGTAGTTTCATGCCTAAAGCTTCTTACAATTTCTTCCAGAACCTCGATGTAAACCTCGGATCCCTATCTGACACAATGGATAGTGGCACCCCATGCAATCTAATAATCTCAGAAATATAAAGCTCGGCTAATCTATCAAGTGAGTATTCAGATCTTACCGGAATAAAATGGGTGGACTTTGTAATATCCCGGGTTAGGGGCTATTTTTTTGTCGTGGCATTGTTTGCATGTTATTGACTTGCTATGTTGTTGTTCTTAGTGTTTAGGGGCTTAGTTAGAAGCTAGAATTGAGCCTGAGAGGTAGGGAAAATTTTAGTTTTTGGGCTTAGGTAAGAGGAGCTGAGGAAGCTGGGGTTTAAAGGTTTTATTTGGTGGTTTTTAGCACAAGAGATGAGCTGGTGGAGTGGCAGGATAGGCGCCACTAAGGGCTTGAGAGTGTGACGCCACTTGCAGGGGAGAGGTCCTGTGTTCAAGCTGCAGGATGCTCACTTTTTGTCTCCATTTTGACGCCATGGTGGTTGAGGTTGGACCAAGTCAAAACGTTTGAATGGTGGGTGGAGAGTGATTTGTGGAGGTAGACTAGCTCAAACTAGTTTGAAAGGGTGGCTTGGAGTGTTTGGGGGAGTTGTGGCTGATTTTTTTGAGAGATTTTGGGGAGTGGCCGGTTGGTGAGTGAGTTAGGGGGATAGTGCCGAAATGCACTTGGCATTTTGTGCATTTTCGGTCACATTGGGGTAAAAGCTAAAGTCTTCTTTTTGAGTTTTGATTAGCCGAATTTCAATTGAGTTCTTCACATTTTCTCCTGGCAACCGAAAGTCCAAGAAACCTTTGCCGAATTTGCTTGTTTTCTCTCAATTTTCTTGGTAGCCGAATGTTCTTTCCTCTCTCTCTTTCTTCTTCATTTGTGTAAACCGAAGCTAGTTCTCTCTTCCTCTCGTACTCTCTTGTTCTTCTTGTTTTTGAAACCTCCTTAGCCGAAACCCCATTCTGCAAAATACCTTTCTCCATTGCTTCTTCTTTCAAACCGAAAGTACCTTTCTTTCTCTTTGTTCTATTTTGTTAATTAGCCGAATATCAACCCCTTTTTTCTCTCCACTTTTCTCTTAAGTTCTCTTCCTTGGTGTGAAGTCGAAACCTTTTTCCCCTCTTTGTTAAAGGTGTTAGCCGAATGTCTCCTCTCTCCTAGTGGTGTTCATCTTGGCCGAATCCTAGGAAGGTGTTGTGTTTGTTGGGTGCTTGTTTTCAATCGATTGGAGTTAGGTAAGTGTTTGGCCGAATGGCCATTTCTCCTCTCCCTTGTCTTTTATTGACTTTGGTTTGGTTAAGTGCCGATTTTGGGTTTGTTGAGAGGAGTTAAACCCTTGAGATTAAACCGATTTCATTTTAGGTCATCCGGATTTTGGAAGCAATCGAGAGGAGCCTTCTTTCTCTGTCAATCGTTTGGTAAGTGATGGTAAGGGTTGGTTTCGTTAGTTACTCTTTTAGTTTCAATTAGTCAAGGCGCTAAGGGGACTAATCGTTTTCTTGTTAAGGTGTGGCCGTTTGACTAAGGAATCATTGTTTGGTTCGGGATTTGGTAGGAAACCAAATCAAGTGTTAGGTAAGGGTTTGAATGTTAATCCATCTGGTTTAATGGTTTTTGGCCGAATGGCATAGATGGCTAATCCTATGTTTGGCCGATTCTAGGAGCAATGTGTTTAAGGATTGTAGATCGATTCCTTGGGTTAAAGCTCGCGTGTTAACAGGTGTGTAAACTAACACACTGATTACCTAGTAATATGTTAATAACCTGATTGTGTAAAGTGAAACAATATGGTTGATGGATTTGGTACCCGATGGGGGTATGTGTACGGATCCAGGTAAGTCCGTTTCATTACGAGTTCTATGATGGTATATGATAGCATGATTGCTGATGTATGTGATATGAGATGCGATATTAAACATAATGGTGTGATTGCATGATTTACATGATTTGTATCGGTATGACATGTATGAGTGATATGAGAGGAGAGGGAATATGATATCCGTGTCTTTGGGACACCAGAGGTTTGGCACCTCCACTGGTTTGGTACCACAGATGATATTTTGTGACTTTGGGTCACCGGAGGTTTGGCACCTCAGCGTCTCGTCCTAGTGGCTTAGCACCACAGTGGGTTGGCCCCACAGTTGATTATACGGGATCGACGCCAGTGATTTGGTATCACACGATGGGTTGGCCCCATCATTCGATTCGTGACTACGGTCACCAGTGATTTGGTATCACACTTGTGTCTTTGGGACACCAGAGGTTTGGCACCTCATCGCGACTCGTCCCTGTGGTTTAACACCACCGTGGGTTGGCCCCACTTGAGAGATACGGGATTGTCGCTAGTGATTTGGTATCACACGTGGGTTGGCCCCACAGTTGGTTATTTGTGACTTTGGGTCACCAGTGGTTTGGCACCACATTGATGGATATCGTGACTTTGGGTCACCAGTGGTTTGGCACCACCAATGGTTTGGTACCACACGGGGTAGAAAAGGTGTTATGGATGGTTAGGAACGGGTGCATTAATTGTATTGCTTTGTTATGATGTGTGTTAGCATGTTGTATTATCGGGAGAGGGATTTATGCACTGAGTCTTGCGACTCACCTTCTCCTTTGACATTTCAGGTGACACTTAGACGCGGACATGGAGCCGGGATGGACTCGAGGTGCTCATGCCATGAATAAATACGGATTTGCTCTGACTTTTAAAAATTTGGTACCTTAGTTTATCTATTTCTATTTGGTTTTTATTCCGGATTGTAAACGGCCTTTAAATTATGTTTTGCTATGTTTATGCTTAAAGTAGATTTTTAATATGCCTTAACAAATTAATTGGGTTAAAATTTGCTAGAACTTGGAAAGATAAAGATTTCAAAAGTACAAAGCGATATGTTTTAAACTATACCATCTGGTATCACACTGTAGTTCTGAGGCCAGATAGCCTGGGTTAGTGTATGCGGTGAGGCACCGAGAGGAGGGCGACGCACCGGACGTCATAACTGGTACGTTCTTGATCTTTGGTTCTCCATTTACTGCTTTGATTGATGTGGGTTCGACGCATTCTTACGTTGCTAGTAGTATAGTAGAGACCATGGATTTAGATTCTGAGATATCTTCTAGGCAGATGACTGTAATTAGCCCTCTAGGTCACTCTGTAGTGGTAGATAAGCTGTTTAAGGATGTACCCCTAGAACTCCAAGGGGTAGTGTTTTTGGCTGATCTGATGGAACTGCCATTTGGGGAGTTCGATCTGATTCTTGGGATGGACTGGTTGGTTAAGTACCAGGCGAGGTTGGATTGCGCGGCTAAGCGCATGGTTCTTAAGACGTCTGAGGGTGATAAAGTGGTTATGATAGGTAATAGGAGAGATTACTTATCTAATGTGGTATCTGCTCTGAAGGCTGAGAAAATGGTCAGAAAGGCCTGTGAAGCGTATGTGGTTCATGTGTATGCCTTGGAGGCTAAAGAGTCTGCTGTAGAGAAAGTTCGGACAGTTGGAGAATTTGCTGATATGTTTCCTGAGGAGCTTCCGGGTTTGCCGCCGGATCGTGAGGTAGAGTTTGGGATAGATCTGTTACCCAGGACTGCGCCAGTGTCTATTGCTCCGTATAGAATGGCGCCAAAGGAGTTAGTGGAGCTTAAGGCTCAGATCCAGGAGTTGTTGGATCGGGGTTTTATTAGGCCAAGTGTTTCGCCTTGGGGAGCGCCGATACTCTTTGTAAAGAAGAAAGATGGTACGATGCGGATGTGCATAGACTACCGCCAGTTGAATAAGCTGACGATTAAAAACAAGTATCCGTTGCCACGGATAGATGACTTGTTTGATCAGCTGAAGGGTGCAGCAGTATTCTCGAAGATCGATCTGAGGTCTGGGTATCATCAGTTAAAGGTGAAGGAGGCGGATATCCACAAGACAGCGTTTCGGACTCGGTATGGGCACTACGAATTTCTGGTAATGCCGTTCGGGTTGACTAACGCGCCGGCAGCATTCATGGATATGATGAATAGGGTGTTTCAGCAGTATTTGGATCAGTTCGTCGTGGTTTTCATAGACGATATCCTGGTATACTCAAGGACAGAAGAAGAGCATGATGTGCATTTACGAGTAGTGCTACAGATTTTGAGGGAGAAGCAGCTTTATGCTAAGTTTAGCAAGTGCGAGTTCTGGCTTAGAGAAGTGACTTTCTTGGGTCATGTAGTGTCGGCTGAGGGGATTAGAGTGGATCCTCGAAAGATTGAGGCAGTCTTGGATTGGAAGCCGCCTAAGTCAGTGGCTGAGATTCGGAGTTTTCTGGGTTTGGCAGGATTCTACCAAAGGTTTGTAGAAGGTTTCTCGTTGATCGCAGCGCCGATGACCAAGTTGTTAAGGAAAGGGATTCCGTTTGTTTGGACTGAGAAACAGCAGGAGAGTTTCGATAAGCTTAAGAAGATTCTGACAGAAGCTCCGATTTTGATTCAACCTGAGGCTGGTAAGGAATTCACAGTATACTGCGATGCATCACATACGGGATTGGGTTGTGTGCTGATGCAGGAAGGTAAGGTTGTGGCTTACGCTTCTCAGCAGCTGAGGCCACATGAGGTCAACCATCCGACGCACGACTTGGAATTAGCGGCTGTAGTCTTCGCTTTGAAGATTTGGAGGCACTACTTGTACGGAGAGAGATCGATAGTCTACACGGATCACAAGAGTCTGAAGTACCTTTTGACTCAGAAGGATTTGAATTTGAGGCAGCGCAGATGGGTTGAGTTGCTAAAAGATTACGACTGTTCGATTGAGTATCGTCCGGGCAAGGCTAACGTCGTGGCAGACGCGTTGAGCCGTAAGGTTGTTTCGGATTTAAGAGCGATGTTTGCCCATTTGAGTTTGTACGACGACGGAAGTATTCTGGCAGAGTTGCAGGTTAAGCCTACTTGGGTTAAGCAGATCAGAGAGAAACAGTTAGAGGATGAGGTTCTGAGTGCGCAGAGGTTGCAGGTGCAGGATGGTGGTTTGGAAGGTTACAGTTTGTCTAAGGATGAGGTGCTGTGTTTCCAAGGTAAAGCTTGTATGCCCAAGGATGTTGAGCTGAGGCAAAAGATTCTTCAGGACGCACATAGCAGTCCATATGCTATGCATCCTGGAGGTAGCAAGATGTATAGGGATCTTAGAGAGCAGTTTTGGTGGCCTGGTCTGAAGAGAGAAGTGACAGAGTTTGTAGGGAAGTATCTGACATGTCAGCAGGTCAAGGCTGAGCATCAGTTGCCGTCAGGGTTACTTCAGCCAGTGAAGATTCCTCAGTGGAAGTGGGAAAGGACAACCATGGATTTCGTCAGTGGATTACCGCTTACGCCAAGCAAGAAGGATTCAATTTGGGTAATTGTGGATCGACTGACTAAATCAGTTCACTTTATTCCGGTGAGGGTTGACTACTCACTTCAGAGGTTGGCGAAACTGTATGTGTCAGAGATAGTGAGGTTGCATGGTGTGCCAGTGTCGATCATTTCGGATAGGGATCCCAGATTTACGTCAAGGTTCTGGAAAGCGTTGCATCAGGCTCTGGGTACGCGTTTGGATTTCAGCACGGCTTTTCATCCGCAGTCTGACGGGCAATCGGAAAGTGTTATTCAGATCTTAGAGGACATGCTGAGAGGTTGTGTTCTGGACTTCAGAGGTAGTTGGGAGGAGTTTCTGCCATTAGCTGAGTTTGCCTACAACAACAGTTACCAAGCGAGCATCAAGATGGCACCGTATGAGGCGTTGTATGGTAGGAAGTGTCGCTCACCTACGTGTTGGACGGAGTTAAGTGAACGTCAGTTGTTGGGACCCGAGTTGGTTGCTGAGACCGAAGACAAGGTTAAGTTGATTCAGGCTCGACTGAAGGAAGCTTCGGACCGGCAGAAGTCTTATGCCGATCTTAAGCGAAGAGATATAGAGTTTGCTGTGGGGGATCAAGTTTTTCTGAAGGTCTCGCCGTGGAAGAAAGTCTTGAGATTCGGAAGGAAAGGCAAGTTAAGTCCAAGATTTATTGGGCCGTATAAGGTACTGAGACGAGTGGGACCAGTAGCGTATCAGCTTGAGTTGCCAGCAGAGCTAAGTCAGATTCACGACGTATTTCACGTCTCGATGCTTGGGCGTTATCGTTCAGATCCGTCACACGTGGTAGCAGTGGAAGAGATCGAGGTAAATCCAGATTTGACCATGGAGGAAGAACCTGTGCAGATTCTAGATCGGGAGGTGAAGGTTCTGCGTAGGAAGTCTGTGCCTTTGGTAAAGGTTCTTTGGCGGAATCATGGCGTGGAAGAAGCTACGTGGGAACCCGAGGATATGATGAGACAGCAATACCCGCAACTCTTCTGACCAGGTAATTTCGAGGTCGAAATTATTTTAAGGGGGTAGAACTGTAATATCCCGGGTTAGGGGCTATTTTTTTGTCGTGGCATTGTTTGCATGTTATTGACTTGCTATGTTGTTGTTCTTAGTGTTTAGGGGCTTAGTTAGAAGCTAGAATTGAGCCTGAGAGGTAGGGAAAATTTTAGTTTTTGGGCTTAAGTAAGAGGAGCTGAGGAAGCTAGGGTTTAAAGGTTTTATTTGGTGGTTTTTAGCACAAGAGATGAGCGTGGAGTGGCAGGATAGGCGCCACTAAGGGCTTGAGAGTGTGACGCCACTTGCAGGGGAGAGGTCCTGTGTTCAAGCTGCAGGATGCTCACTTTTTGTCTCCATTTTGACGCCATGGTGGTTGAGGTTGGACCAAGTCAAAACGTTTGAATGGTGGGTGGAGAGTGATTTGTGGAGGTGGACTAGTTCAAACTAGTTTGAAAGGGTGGCTTGGAGTGTTTGGGGGAGTTGTGGCCGATTTTTTTGAGAAATTTTGGGGAGTGGCCGGTTGGTGAGTGAGTTAGGGGGGATAGTGCCGAAATGCACTTGGCATTTTGTGCATTTTCGGTCACATTGGGGTAAAAGCTAAAGTCTTCTTTTTGAGTTTTATTTAGCCGAATTTCAATTGGGTTCTTCACATTTTCTCCTGGTAACCGAAAGTCCAAGCAACCTTTGCCGAATTTGCTTGTTTTCTCTCAATTTTCTTGGCAGCCGAATGTTCTTTCCTCTCTCTCTTTCTTCTTCATTTGTGTAAACCGAAGCTAGTTCTCTCTTCCTCTCGTACTCTCTTGTTCTTCTTGTTTTTGAAACCTCCTTAGCCGAAACCCCATTCTCCAAAATACCTTTCTCCATTGCTTCTTCTTTCAAACCGAAAGTACCTTTCTTTCTCTTTGTTCTATTTTGTTAATTAGCCGAATATCAACCCCTTTTTTCTCTCCACTTTTCTCTTAAGTTCTCTTCCTTGGTGTGAAGCCGAAACCTTTTTCCCCTCTTTGTTAAAGGTGTTAGCCGAATCTCTCCTCTCTCCTAGTGGTGTTCATCTTGGCCGAATCCTAGGAAGGTGTTGTGTTTGTTGGGTGCTTGTTTTCAATCGATTGGAGTTAGGTAAGTGTTTGGCCGAATGGCCATTTCTCCTCTCCCTTGTCTTTTATTGACTTTGGTTTGGTTAAGTGCCGATTTTGGGTTTGTTGAGAGGAGTTAAACCCTTGAGATTAAACCGATTTCATTTTAGGTCATCCGGATTTTGGAAGCAATCGAGAGGAGCCTTCTTTCTCTGTCAATCGTTTGGTAAGTGATGGTAAGGGTTGGTTTCGTTAGTTACTCTTTTAGTTTCAATTAGTCAGGGCGCTAAGGGGACTAATCGTTTTCTTGTTAAGGTGTGGCCGTTTGACTAAGGAATCATTGTTTGGTTCGGGATTTGGTAGGAAACCAAATCAAGTGTTAGGTAAGGGTTTGAATGTTAATCCATCTGGTTTAATGGTTTTTGGCCGAATGGCATAGATGGCTAATCCTATGTTTGGCCGATTCTAGGAGCAATGTGTTTAAGGATTGTAGATCGATTCCTTGGGTTAAAGCTCGCGTGTTAACAGGTGTGTAAACTAACACACTGATTACCTAGTAATATGTTAATAACCTGATTGTGTAAAGTGAAACAATATGGTTGATGGATTTGGTACCCGATGGGGGTATGTGTACGGATCCAGGTAAGTCCGTTTCATTACGAGTTCTATGATGGTATATGATAGCATGATTGCTGATGTATGTGATATGAGATGCGATATTAAACATAATGGTGTGATTGCATGATTTACATGATTTGTATCGGTATGACATGTATGAGTGATATGAGAGGAGAGGGAATATGATATCCGTGTCTTTGGGACACCAGAGGTTTGGCACCTCCACTGGTTTGGTACCACAGATGATATTTTGTGACTTTGGGTCACCGGAGGTTTGGCACCTCAGCGTCTCGTCCTAGTGGCTTAGCACCACAGTGGGTTGGCCCCACAGTTGATTATACGGGATCGACGCCAGTGATTTGGTATCACACGATGGGTTGGCCCCATCATTCGATTCGTGACTACGGTCACCAGTGATTTGGTATCACACTTGTGTCTTTGGGACACCAGAGGTTTGGCACCTCATCGCGACTCGTCCCTGTGGTTTAACACCACCGTGGGTTGGCCCCACTTGAGAGATACGGGATTGTCGCTAGTGATTTGGTATCACACGTGGGTTGGCCCCACAGTTGGTTATTTGTGACTTTGGGTCACCAGTGATTTGGCACCACATTGATGGATATCGTGACTTTGGGTCACCAGTGGTTTGGCACCACCAATGGTTTGGTACCACACGGGGTAGAAAAGGTGTTATGGATGGTTAGGAACGGGTGCATTAATTGTATTGCTTTGTTATGATGTGTGTTAGCATGTTGTATTATCGGGAGAGGGATTTATGCACTGAGTCTTGCGACTCACCTTCTCCTTTGACATTTCAGGTGACACTTAGACGCGGACATGGAGCCGGGATGGACTCGAGGTGCTCATGCCATGAATAAATACGGATTTGCTCTGACTTTTAAAAATTTGGTACCTTAGTTTATCTATTTCTATTTGGTTTTTATTCCGGATTGTAAACGGCCTTTAAATTATGTTTTGCTATGTTTATGCTTAAAGTAGATTTTTAATATGCCTTAACAAATTAATTGGGTTAAAATTTGCTAGAACTTGGAAAGATAAAGATTTCAAAAGTACAAAGCGATATGTTTTAAACTATACCATCTGGTATCACACTGTAGTTCTGAGGCCAGACAGCCTGGGTTAGTGTATGCGGTGAGGCGCCGAGAGGAGGGCGACGCACCGGACGTCATAACTGGTACGTTCTTGATCTTTGGTTCTCCATTTACTGCTTTGATTGATGTGGGTTCGACGCATTCTTACGTTGCTAGTAGTATAGTAGAGACCATGGATTTAGATTCTGAGATATCTTCTAGGCAGATGACTGTAATTAGCCCTCTAGGTCACTCTGTAGTGGTAGATAAGCTGTTTAAGGATGTACCCCTAGAACTCCAAGGGGTAGTGTTTTTGGCTGATCTGATGGAACTGCCATTTGGGGAGTTCGATCTGATTCTTGGGATGGACTGGTTGGTTAAGTACCAGGCGAGGTTGGATTGCGCGGCTAAGCGCATGGTTCTTAAGACGTCTGAGGGTGATGAAGTGGTTATGATAGGTAATAGGAGAGATTACTTATCTAATGTGGTATCTGCTCTGAAGGCTGAGAAAATGGTCAGAAAGGCCTGTGAAGCGTATGTGGTTCATGTGTATGCCTTGGAGGCTAAAGAGTCTGCTGTAGAGAAAGTTCGGACAGTTGGAGAATTTGCTGATATGTTTCCTGAGGAGCTTCCGGGTTTGCCGCCGGATCGTGAGGTAGAGTTTGGGATAGATCTGTTACCCAGGACTGCGCCAGTGTCTATTGCTCCGTATAGAATGGCGCCAAAGGAGTTAGTGGAGCTTAAGGCTCAGATCCAGGAGTTGTTGGATCGGGGTTTTATTAGGCCAAGTGTTTCGCCTTGGGGAGCGCCGATACTCTTTGTAAAGAAGAAAGATGGTACGATGCGGATGTGCATAGACTACCGCCAGTTGAATAAGCTGACGATTAAAAACAAGTATCCGTTGCCACGGATAGATGACTTGTTTGATCAGCTGAAGGGTGCAGCAGTATTCTCGAAGATCGATCTGAGGTCTGGGTATCATCAGTTAAAGGTGAAGGAGGCGGATATCCACAAGACAGCGTTTCGGACTCGGTATGGGCACTACGAATTTCTGGTAATGCCGTTCGGGTTGACTAACGCGCCGGCAGCATTCATGGATATGATGAATAGGGTGTTTCAGCAGTATTTGGATCAGTTCGTCGTGGTTTTCATAGACGATATCCTGGTATACTCAAGGACAGAAGAAGAGCATGATGTGCATTTACGAGTAGTGCTACAGATTTTGAGGGAGAAGCAGCTTTATGCTAAGTTTAGCAAGTGCGAGTTCTGGCTTAGAGAAGTGACTTTCTTGGGTCATGTAGTGTCGACTGAGGGGATTAGAGTGGATCCTCGAAAGATTGAGGCAGTCTTGGATTGGAAGCCGCCTAAGTCAGTGGCTGAGATTCGGAGTTTTCTGGGTTTGGCAGGATTCTACCAAAGGTTTGTAGAAGGTTTCTCGTTGATCGCAGCGCCGATGACCAAGTTGTTAAGGAAAGGGATTCCGTTTGTTTGGACTGAGAAACAGCAGGAGAGTTTCGATAAGCTTAAGAAGATTCTGACAGAAGCTCCGATTTTGATTCAACCTGAGGCTGGTAAGGAATTCACAGTATACTGCGATGCATCACATACGGGATTGGGTTGTGTGCTGATGCAGGAAGGTAAGGTTGTGGCTTACGCTTCTCAGCAGCTGAGGCCACATGAGGTCAACCATCCGACGCACGACTTGGAATTAGCGGCTGTAGTCTTCGCTTTGAAGATTTGGAGGCACTACTTGTACGGAGAGAGATCGATAGTCTACACGGATCACAAGAGTCTGAAGTACCTTTTGACTCAGAAGGATTTGAATTTGAGGCAGCGCAGATGGGTTGAGTTGCTAAAAGATTACGACTGTTCGATTGAGTATCGTCCGGGCAAGGCTAACGTCGTGGCAGACGCGTTGAGCCGTAAGGTTGTTTCGGATTTAAGAGCGATGTTTGCCCATTTGAGTTTGTACGACGACGGAAGTATTCTGGCAGAGTTGCAGGTTAAGCCTACTTGGGTTAAGCAGATCAGAGAGAAACAGTTAGAGGATGAGGTTCTGAGTGCGCAGAGGTTGCAGGTGCAGGATGGTGGTTTGGAAGGTTACAGTTTGTCTAAGGATGAGGTGCTGTGTTTCCAAGGTAAAGCTTGTATGCCCAAGGATGTTGAGCTGAGGCAAAAGATTCTTCAGGACGCACATAGCAGTCCATATGCTATGCATCCTGGAGGTAGCAAGATGTATAGGGATCTTAGAGAGCAGTTTTGGTGGCCTGGTCTGAAGAGAGAAGTGACAGAGTTTGTAGGGAAGTATCTGACATGTCAGCAGGTCAAGGCTGAGCATCAGTTGCCGTCAGGGTTACTTCAGCCAGTGAAGATTCCTCAGTGGAAGTGGGAAAGGATAACTATGGATTTCGTCAGTGGATTACCGCTTACGCCAAGCAAGAAGGATTCAATTTGGGTAATTGTGGATCGACTGACTAAATCAGTTCACTTTATTCCGGTGAGGGTTGACTACTCACTTCAGAGGTTGGCGAAACTGTATGTGTCAGAGATAGTGAGGTTGCATGGTGTGCCAGTGTCGATCATTTCGGATAGGGATCCCAGATTTACGTCAAGGTTCTGGAAAGCGTTGCATCAGGCTCTGGGTACGCGTTTGGATTTCAGCACGGCTTTTCATCCGCAGTCTGACGGGCAATCGGAAAGGGTTATTCAGATCTTAGAGGACATGCTGAGAGGTTGTGTTCTGGACTTCAGAGGTAGTTGGGAGGAGTTTCTGCCATTAGCTGAGTTTGCCTACAACAACAGTTACCAAGCGAGCATCAAGATGGCACCGTATGAGGCGTTGTATGGTAGGAAGTGTCGCTCACCTACGTGTTGGACGGAGTTAAGTGAACGTCAGTTGTTGGGACCCGAGTTGGTTGCTGAGACCGAAGACAAGGTTAAGTTGATTCAGGCTCGACTGAAGGAAGCTTCGGACCGGCAGAAGTCTTATGCCGATCTTAAGCGAAGAGATATAGAGTTTGCTGTGGGGGATCAAGTTTTTCTGAAGGTCTCGCCGTGGAAGAAAGTCTTGAGATTCGGAAGGAAAGGCAAGTTAAGTCCAAGATTTATTGGGCCGTATAAGGTACTGAGACGAGTGGGACCAGTAGCGTATCAGCTTGAGTTGCCAGCAGAGCTAAGTCAGATTCACGACGTATTTCACGTCTCGATGCTTGGGCGTTATCGTTCAGATCCGTCACACGTGGTAGCAATGGAAGAGATCGAGGTAAATCCAGATTTGACCATGGAGGAAGAACCTGTGCAGATTCTAGATCGGGAGGTGAAGGTTCTGCGTAGGAAGTCTGTGCCTTTGGTAAAGGTTCTTTGGCGGAATCATGGCGTGGAAGAAGCTACGTGGGAACCCGAGGATATGATGAGACAGCAATACCCGCAACTCTTCTGACCAGGTAATTTCGAGGTCGAAATTATTTTAAGGGGGTAGAACTGTAATATCCCGGGTTAGGGGCTATTTTTTTGTCGTGGCATTGTTTGCATGTTATTGACTTGCTATGTTGTTGTTCTTAGTGTTTAGGGGCTTAGTTAGAAGCTAGAATTGAGCCTGAGAGGTAGGGAAAATTTTAGTTTTTGGGCTTAAGTAAGAGGAGCTGAGGAAGCTAGGGTTTAAAGGTTTTATTTGGTGGTTTTTAGCACAAGAGATGAGCGTGGAGTGGCAGGATAGGCGCCACTAAGGGCTTGAGAGTGTGACGCCACTTGCAGGGGAGAGGTCCTGTGTTCAAGCTGCAGGATGCTCACTTTTTGTCTCCATTTTGACGCCATGGTGGTTGAGGTTGGACCAAGTCAAAACGTTTGAATGGTGGGTGGAGAGTGATTTGTGGAGGTGGACTAGTTCAAACTAGTTTGAAAGGGTGGCTTGGAGTGTTTGGGGGAGTTGTGGCCGATTTTTTTGAGAAATTTTGGGGAGTGGCCGGTTGGTGAGTGAGTTAGGGGGGATAGTGCCGAAATGCACTTGGCATTTTGTGCATTTTCGGTCACATTGGGGTAAAAGCTAAAGTCTTCTTTTTGAGTTTTATTTAGCCGAATTTCAATTGGGTTCTTCACATTTTCTCCTGGTAACCGAAAGTCCAAGCAACCTTTGCCGAATTTGCTTGTTTTCTCTCAATTTTCTTGGCAGCCGAATGTTCTTTCCTCTCTCTCTTTCTTCTTCATTTGTGTAAATCGAAGCTAGTTCTCTCTTCCTCTCGTACTCTCTTGTTCTTCTTGTTTTTGAAACCTCCTTAGCCGAAACCCCATTCTCCAAAATACCTTTCTCCATTGCTTCTTCTTTCAAACCGAAAGTACCTTTCTTTCTCTTTGTTCTATTTTGTTAATTAGCCGAATATCAACCCCTTTTTTCTCTCCACTTTTCTCTTAAGTTCTCTTCCTTGGTGTGAAGCCGAAACCTTTTTCCCCTCTTTGTTAAAGGTGTTAGCCGAATCTCTCCTCTCTCCTAGTGGTGTTCATCTTGGCCGAATCCTAGGAAGGTGTTGTGCTTGTTGGGTGCTTGTTTTCAATCGATTGGAGTTAGGTAAGTGTTTGGCCGAATGGCCATTTCTCCTCTCCCTTGTCTTTTATTGACTTTGGTTTGGTTAAGTGCCGATTTTGGGTTTGTTGAGAGGAGTTAAACCCTTGAGATTAAACCGATTTCATTTTAGGTCATCCGAATTTTGGAAGCAATCGAGAGGAGCCTTCTTTCTCTGTCAATCGTTTGGTAAGTGATGGTAAGGGTTGGTTTCGTTAGTTACTCTTTTAGTTTCAATTAGTCAGGGCGCTAAAGGGACTAATCGTTTTCTTGTTAAGGTGTGGCCGTTTGACTAAGGAATCATTGTTTGGTTCGGGATTTGGTAGGAAACCAAATCAAGTGTTAGGTAAGGGTTCGAATGTTAATCCATCTGGTTTAATGGTTTTTGGCCGAATGGCATAGATGGCTAATCCTATGTTTGGCCGATTCTAGGAGCAAGGTGTTTAAGGATTGTAGATCGATTCCTTGGGTTAAAGCTCGCGTGTTAACAGGTGTGTAAACTAACACACTGATTACCTAGTAATATGTTAATAACCTGATTGTGTAAAGTGAAACAATATGGTTGATGGATTTGGTACCCGATGGGGGTATGTGTACGGATCCGGGTAAGTCCGTTTCATTACGAGTTCTATTGATGGTATATGATAGCATGATTGCTGATGTATGTGATATGAGATGCGATATTAAACATAATGGCATGATTGCATGATTTACATGATTTGCATCGGTATGACATGTATGGGTGATATGAGAGGAGGGGGAATATGATATCCGTGTCTTTGGGACACCAGAGGTTTGGCACCTCCAGTGGTTTGGTACCACAGATGATATTTTGTGACTTTGGGTCACCAGAGGTTTGGCACCTCAGCGTCTCGTCCTTGTGGCTTAGCACCACAGTGGGTTGGCCCCACAGTTAATTATACGGGATCGACGCCAATGGTTTGGTATCACACGATGGGTTGGCCCCATCATTCGATTCGGGACTACGGTCACCAGTGATTTGGTATCACACTTGTGTCTTTGGGACACCAGAGGTTTGGCACCTCATCGCGACTCGTCCCTGTGGTTTAACACCACCGTGGGTTGGCCCCACTTGAGAGATACGGGATTGTCGCTAGTGATTTGGTATCACACGTGGGTTGGCCCCACAGTTGGTTATTTGTGACTTTGGGTCACCAGTGGTTTGGCACCACATTGATGGATATCGTGACTTTGGGTCACCAGTGGTTTGGCACCACCAGTGGTTTGGTACCACACGGGGTAGAAAAGGTGTTATGGATGGTTAGGAACGGGTGCATTAATTGTATTGCTTTGTTATGATGTGTGTTAGCATGTTGTATTATCGGGAGAGGGATTTATGCACTGAGTCTTGCGACTCACCTTCTCCTTTGACATTTCAGGTGACACTTAGACGCGGACATGGAGCCGGGATGGACTCGAGGTGCTCATGCCATGAATAAATACGGATTTGCTCTGACTTTTAAAAATTTGGTACCTTAGTTTATCTATTTCTATTTGGTTTTTATTCTGGATTGTAAACGGCCTTTAAATTATGTTTTGCTATGTTTATGCTTAAAGTAGATTTTTAATATGCCTTAACAAATTAATTGGGTTAAAATTTGCTAGAACTTGGAAAGATAAAGATTTCAAAACTACAAAGCGATATGTTTTAAACTATACCATCGGGTATCACACTGTAATTTGAGATAAAGGAAACTCAAACGTTTTTCAAACCTAAACTCGATTTTCTACTAAGTCAATAATTATGTTTTAACTTCATAACTGATTAAGTTTTCAAAATTTCTGGATTTTCAAATACATCATCGGTTTTTATACAATCATGCCCAAGATTTCTACAAGTATAAAACACAAGCAAAGTGTTTTATCAAACTTTTAAACGGAAACCTATCTTCGCCAAAATTCGTTTTTCCCCGTAACATACCAGATTCGGTCGTGGTGTGTTGACCGGGTTTGGGGTGTTACAGACTTCGTCAATCGGTCACCTATGACCCAAATCACATCTTTCTTTCTCGTAGTTTGGGGTAAACTAGAAGCAAAATCCATTGTCACTCTATCCCATTTCCATTCAGGAATCAGAATTGGCTGTAGCAAACCAGATGGAACTTGATGTTCGGCTTTCACTTGTTGACAGATTAAGCATTTAGAAACAAAGTCAGAAATGTCTCGTTTCATACCAGACCACCAATAGTGTTGCTTCATATCATGGTACATCTTTGTACTTCCCAGATGAACAGATAGACGACTACTATGTGCTTCACTTAAAATCAGCTAAATCAATTCCGGACTTCTCGAAACACAGATACGACATCAGAATCTTAAACAATCATCAACAACTCGAAATTCAGATTCAGAATTCGAATCACACTGAGCTCGTTTCACTAATAACTCATTATCAGATTTTTGAGCATCACATATCTGCTGTAAAAACAATGGTTTCGTTTTTAACTTAGCTAACACAGTACTACCATCAGACAAATCTAACTGAGCATTCAAATCACGTAGTGAAAATAATGATTTTCTACTCAACGCATCAGCAACAACTTTCGCTTTACCCGGATGATAATCTATCACGAGCTCATAATCCTTTAACAGCTCTAACCATCTTCTTTGACGCAAGTTCAAATCTTTCTGAGTCATTAGATATTTCAGACTTTTATGATCTCAAAACACATGACATTTCTCATCGTACAGATAATGACGCCAAATCTTAAGTGCAAACACAATCGCAGCTAACTCAAGGTCGTGCATCAGATAGTTCTTTTCATGCGACTTCAATTGTCTCGAAGCATAAGCTACAACTTTGCCTTCCTGCATCAAAACACATCCCAGACCATTTAACGAGGCATCACTGTATGTAACAAATTCTTTACCTGATTCTGGCTGTACTAGCACTGGAGCTTCTGTTAACAGGGTTTTCAACTAATCAAAACTTTTCTGACATTTATCAGACCATTCAAATCTAACATCTTTCTAAAGTAAACTAGTCAACGGAGTAGCTATCACTGAAAATCCTTTTACAAATAGACGATAATAACCAACTAAACCCAGAAAACTACGGACTTCAGATACATTTCTCGGAGGTTTCCAATTCAGAATAGCAGAAATCTTACTCGGATCCACTCGAATTCCAGAAGCTGCCACAATATGTCCCAAAAAATTAACCTCATGTAACCAGAATTCACATTTGCTGAACTTCACGTACAATTGCTTTTCTCTCAAAGTTTGCAATACAATTTTCAAATGTTCATCATGTTCATTTTCATCACGTGAATAAATTAAGATGTCATCTATGAGCACCACAACAAATTGATCTATGTACGGTCTGAAAACTCGGTTAATCAGATCCATAAAAACAGTAGGAGCATTGGTTAGTCCAAATGGCATAACTAAAAACTCATAATGCCCGTACCTCGTTCTGAAAGCAGTCTTCGGAATGTCTGAACCTTTAACTCTCAACTGGTAGTATCCCAATCTCAAATCAATCTTAGAAAATACAGTAGCTCCTTTTAACTGATCAAATAAATCGTCTATTCAAGGCAACGGATATTTATACTTTATTGTCATCTTATTCAACTAACAGTAATCGATACACATCCTCATCATGCCATCTTTCTTTTTCACAAACAGAATAGAAGCACCCCAAGGTGAGAAACTCAGTCTAGCGAACCCTCTATTAGTCAACTCTTATAACTGTGACTTTAACTCTTTCAACTCTGTTGGTGCCATTCTATACGGAGCTACCGATATAGGTGTAGTATCAAGCAGTAAATCAATACCAAATTCAACTTCACAAATCGGAGGTAAACCCGATAACTCTTCAGGGAACACATCAAAATACTCGCAAACAATAGGCACTGATTCAACTTTCTTCTCAGACACTTTCGAATCAATCACATAAGCAAAATATGCTTCACAACCCTTTTTCACATAACTTTGAGCTTTCAAAACAGATATCACAACAGACAATCCATTCAAATCATTAGACTCAACTCGTACAATCTCATCATTCGGACATCTTAAATCAATAGTCTTTATTTTACAAATTACAACAACATCATGCAAAGTCAACCAATCCATACCTAGAATGATATCGAACTCATCAAATGGAAAAAGCATCAGATTAGCAGGGAAACAGATATCTCGAAACATTAACGGAAGTTCTTGCATATTTTATCAACAAGGACAGTTTTACCTAAGGGGTTCGATACTTTTATAGCAAACTCAGTAGACTCTACAGGCAAAGTTTTACTGAATCCTAACTTCATGCATATATACGAATGCGTAGAACCAGGGTCTATCAATGCAATCACAGAAGTATCATAAAGTATAAAAGTACCCGTTATAACATCAGGTGATGAAGCTTCCTCACGAGCTCGAATAGAATACGCTCTGGTAGGCGCTCTAGCTTCAGATCTTACAACAGTGTCTCTCGCAGTTCTCTGACTACCACTGACGTTTCTTACATTTTTCGAAGGTCTTCCTCTCACAGGTGCGTTATCTGATCTCAGATTCTGAATAGTTTCCGGCTCAACCGACTCAGGGCAATCACGGATAAAATGATCAAGTGATCCACATTTGAAGTAAGCTCTGTCATTTAATCTATAGCTTCCCGGATGCCTTTTTCCACAATGTTTACATTCAGGTCTCTCAGATCGAACATTACCAACGCTAGCCACTAAAGTTGCTGGAGTTTTGGAACTCATTTACGATCTAGCTTGATTTCTGTTCGAATGTCCCACATTATCTCTGTAACGACTTTGATAATCTCTGAATCTCTTTGAAGCAGACTGAAATGATTTGCTTGGAAATCTCTTTCTCTTATCTCGAGCTTCAAACTCAGCTTTTCTTTTATCTTTCCCGAGTGCCTCAGCTTTCCACGCTCTATCAACGAGTACTATGAACTCTTTTATTTCTAAGATCCAGACTAACAAACGAATGTCTTCATTAAGACCATCTTCGAAACTTTTGCACATATTGCTTCAGATGATATACATTCTCGAGCATACTGACTTAATCTCACGAACTCTCGTTCATACTCAGTAACAGTCATTCGGCCCTATTTTATTTCTAGAAATTCTTTTCATTTCTGATCGATGAATCTCTCACTGATATATTTCTTCCGGAATTCACTCTGAAAGAAGTTCCAAGTAACTCACTCTTTCGGAACAACAGAAATCAAGGTTTTCCACCATTGATAAGTTGCATCTCGGAGTAATGATACAACACACTTTATGCATTCTTCCGGAGTCAAAGACATTTCGTCGAATACCCGTATAGTATTTTCTAACCAAAACTCAGCATATCATCTTTTATTTTTTTTCTTTTTCCAATTTAGTCGTTTTCTTTTTTTTTAATTTTCCATGGATGGTTCATCATACATATCTACGAACTCCTTTTAATGTAACATCCTGAAATTGGGCCTAGTAGGATTGGGCCCAATGGGCCTTGGGCGTAGGAGTGTTTAAAATTTTTTTGAGAACAAGAGAATGGCATTATTTGTAGTTGGACTTATTAAGAAGGTAATTTTGGAAAGTTACGAGGTTTCTATGAAGTTCCGGGTTCAAGTTGGGCCTTAGTGAAATTTTGTGTTTAAGCCTATTAAAGAGAGATAGTAAGTGGCATCAAGGCTTATGGAAATAAGTGAGTAAATTGCTAACATAGAATGAGCTATTGGTAAAGAGGTTATGGCATCAAGTGAAGGACTTTGAGGGAGGAGGTTCAAATCCCATCAAGTGCAAAATTTTGATTAATATTTTTGTGTTTTTCCCTAATTGTCGGCCAAGGTAGTATTTTAGGTAAGGTGGGCTTTTTTAATTTGGAAAAGATGGCTAAGGAATATGGTAAGGAGGAAAACTAAGGAAAAAGAGGGAAAGAAATGAAAGAAAAAGGAAGGATAAGGGAACATGTTGGCATATAGAGTGGAAGGTGTTTTGGAAAGATTTTATGTTGGTCAATGTTCATCTTTTTGGTAAAGATGAATACAAGGTTTTGGTTAGGGAATGGGGGGAAGCCGAATATTTCTTGGGTCATTTTATAAAGCTTTGTGCATGATAAGGTTTTGGTTCCTTTAGCATTTTGGTTACTCTTCCTTGCCAACATCTTTTTCTTCCCTTTTCGTTTTAGCCTAAACACCTAGTGCATTTGTTCATCTTACTCCTTTGTTTTGCCTTAACCCCAATTCATTTTTGGTTCATCTTCTTTAGTTGGCCGAAACTAACAAGCACTTTTCTCCATCCATTCTTTTCTTTTAACCATTTCATCAACCTTTTCTTCTTCTTTAACCAACATCACTTTGTGTGATCATATCTTCTTGTTCGATTTTCTCTATAGCTGAACCCATTATCATCCTATTTCTTCATCATTTTATTCTTTATCGTGTGGGAAAACCTCATCTTGATCGAATCGGTAAGTAGTAGTTTTCTCTTTGTCAATAACTTTGTTTCGTTTGAGTTTTTCCTTAATAAATTGTGTGTTCTTCTTTCTCTCTCTCGTTGAGTCTGAGTTACATTCTTTTCTGTGATATGGCCATCGTTGGGCTTAGGATTTTCAACAAGGTGGAGCACAAGTGATTTGTATTAACCAAATCGTTATCGTCAACTCATCAAGTAAGTGGGGTAAGAATGTTGTTATAAGATTTGTTTTGGCCAAAGGTGGGATAATTGCTAACAACTATTTCGCTCACCAAATATTATTAGGACGGGATTTCAGTAGCCAAAGGGTAGGATCGAGGGAGATCACATTCGTGGTAAGTGAAGTTAGCCTAGTAAAGTGTTTCTAGTTACGATTATCAAAGTAGAGACTAACCTTCTGTCAACTATCATTATAGGTGTTGAAATAGGTGGAAAGCACAACTCGTTTTTAAGGTGTGTAATCCCGTACTTTCCAAATACATGTTTGAAATGGTGTGTAATCTCACACTTCTCTGAAAGTTTGCATGAAATATTCTGTGATTCAGTCGAAATACCAAAGAAAACTGAAAACCCCCATCCGTGATCACTCAGGAGTGCGTATGTTTGTAGTGGTAACCATATTTTGCAATGAAACAGTTTTGGTTAGTAGCAGTGATGTGATTTTGAAAAATCACAAAAAATAGGACAAAAGAAATTAGAAAGTGAATAAGATATAAAATTAAAGCTTACTGTGTCTATGTTGATATGGAAGAAATGAAGAAGAAAAAGGAATTTTATATTCTGAGATATCTTAATTTTAATGAGACTGGTTCTGAATGACTTTGTGGTTCCCTAATCTGTCTTGGAAAAATCATATAAAATTGTACTAAGTGAATTATAGGTTATAATTTATATGTATGGATTCCTTAGTGAGCCTATTTTCAATAGAAACAAGTGGAAGCAATATATGAAAATCGTATAGTGAGATATTTGAAATTAAGGTAAGAGAGGTCAGAATCGTTGGATGGTGAAACAAGGGAAAATTTAAGGAATTAACTGTACTAAATGGTTAAGCAAAAAATTCTGGAAACATTTTAGTAAGAAGATATATGAGTCCAGTTTCAAGGAAAATTTATGGATTTATATTTCGAGATTTCTAACTCAAGTTATAGTCAATTTAGTTAGTACGATGCAGATGGACGGTTTAAATCTTTACGCCCAAATTAGTAGTTAAGTCTAGATTGTGAAATTACCGAATTACGAAAATGCCCCTAAAGGGCCGAAATATGAAAATGCCTTAATGCGCCGATTTGATAGAATGCCTTAATAGATCGATTTGATTGATTGCCTTAATGGGCTGATTCGATAGACTGCCTTAATGGGCCGATTCGATAGATTGCCTTAATGGGCTGATTTTGCAAAGTGTTAATGGGCCAAATTGTTTGTAATGAATCTATGAGTTATTAATTGTTGTCTATATTTGTAATATCATTTACTATATATGTTACATATGCATAATTTTGCATGGGATGGGATAATATTGAAGAGAAGTTCTGGTGGCTCTGCCACATATTTTGGTGGCTCTGCCACAAATCCGTATAGTGGCAATGCCACGTAAATTCTGTTATTCTGGTGGCTTGTCCACAACTAAATTTGTTATAAATGGATTAATGCCTGCGATTGGTGTATTGGCGGGATGGGTTGACTTGATCCCCACAGGTGTGTTGGTTGGTACGGGTGGTGTGTAGCGGATGGATTACTAGGTTTGGTTTGGGATTACATTACATTCATTTGATCCATTTGATATATTATGTTTTGTAAATGGCCTTTGGCCCAAGATTATGCTTTATGGGCTTCGACCCAAGTTGTTATAAATGGGCTTCGACCCAAGTTATTGTTATATGGGCTCAAGCCCAAATTTTTGCTAAACGGGTTCAAGCCCTGTGAACGATGGTAAGGGGATTATACACTGAGTTCTTGTAACTCACCCCCTTCTCTTAACCCTTTCAGGTATGCTCAGTAACGTGGACTTGGGCCATGGATGACTCGGTGGAGGCCATACTTCAGAAATGGTTTATTTGGCCTTTAGACTTCTTTCTCGTTTATTTTATTACTTTACTTTTTTGGGTTAAATGTTGTAATAAGGCCTGTGGACTATTTTTATTTTTGCTTTATGGTTGGGATGTTTTTATTATTTTTCTTAAATTGTTTAAAAAGGGAATTTTCTAGAAACTTAAATAAATATGTTTCCAAAATTGATTAACAAATGGATTTCAAAATAAACTTTTACAAATATCTTTAACATGGATATTTTTTCTCGAACTATTAACGATATTTTCAAAAGTCACGGTTTTGTATGATCATTAGTTCAAATTTATCGATTTATCAATCAAATCTTCGAGGTTAGTAGTATTTTATCAAATCAAACTTGTTTTCTTGATTTTAACAAAGCAATATTTTAGTATGAATAAAAAGGGTTTAACATGTTTTGCTTGTGTGACATACCAAATCTGCTCGTAACGCATGGGCCGGGTTTGGGGTGTTACATTTTATGGCATCAGAGCCCGGTTGCAAAACTCAGCTGTGTTTTGGGTTCAAAAACGTTTTCCAAAACTGTTTGAATTTTAAATGCATGTTTGAAAGGAAGTATGGCATCACGAGTATCCGGCACCAAGTCAAGTAAGTATGTGTTTTTAATTTATGATTATTGTGTTAGTACTGTGGTAAGAAAATTTCACAAAATAGAATACTCTAGAACTTTTAGTTTTAGGAACTGAAACTATAGAGATTGAGACTATAGGATGCTTTTTACGAAAAACGACTTTACTTTCTATACTCCATAAAACATTGTTTAATAAACATTGAATAGCATAATGATTCATAAAACTCTTAATAAGATTAAATCGATTTAGCAATCATGAGCGCTAGAAGACGTGGACGCGGTAGACGTGGACGTGGTAGAGGCCGAGGTGCTAGGGCTAGATCTTCGGCACCGAGGCATGTGCCCGAAAGGGAGGCACTGGCATCGCTAGTGGCTGAGACGGGATTTCATGATTGAGCTGGGGTTGATGAGCTGACTCAGTTAGTTAAGGAGGTATTGGAGGAGGTTAAAGGAATCAGTGAAGCACTTCGAGTTGGGTACATGGACTGTAAGAAGAAAAGAGATCGCGATTCTCTAGGGTCGCAGTCTCATTCCGTAAAGCATGTCAAGGCACGTCCAAACTTTTCGACTTGCGATTATTGTGGAAGGCGTCATCTGGGAGAATGCTAGAGAAGGTTAGGAGCATGCTTGAGATGCGGGTCTAAGGAGCATAAAGCTCGAGATTTCTAACTCAAGTTATAGTCAATTTAGTTAGTACGATGCAGATGGACAGTTTAAATCTTTACGCCCAAATTAGTAGTTAAGTCTAGATTGCGAAATTATCGAATTACGAAAATGCCCCTAAAAGGCCGAAATATGAGAATGCCTTAATGGGCCAATTTGATAGAATGCTTTTATGGACCGATTTCATTGATTGCCTTAATGGGCCGATTCGATAGACTGCCTTAATGGGCCGATTCGATAGATTGCCTTAGTGGGCCGATTTTGCAAAGTGTTAATGGGCTAAATTGTTTGTAATGAATCTATGAGTTATTAATTGTTGTTTATATTTGTAATATCATTTACTATGTATGTTATATATGCATAACTTTGCATGGGATGGGATAATATTGAAGAGAAGTTCTGGTGGCTCTGCCACATATTTTGGTGGCTCTACTACAAATCCGTATAGTGGCAATGCCACGTAAATTCTGTTATTCTGGTGGCTTGTCCACAATTAAATTTGTTATAAATGGCTTAATGCCTACGATTGGTGTGTTGGCGCGGTGGCTTGACTTGATCCCCACAGGTGTGTTGGTTGGTACGGGTGGTGTGTAGCGGATGGATTACTAAGTTTGGTTTGGGATTGCATTACATTCATTTGATCCATTGATATATTCTATTTTGTAAAGGGGCTTTGGCCTAATATTATGCTTTATGGGCTTCGGCCCAAGTTGTTATAAATGGGCTTCGACCCAAGTTATTGTTATATTGGCTCAGGCCCAAATTTTTGCTAAACGAGTTCAAGCCCTATGAACGACAGTAAGGGGATTATACACTGAGTTCTTGTAACTCACCCCCTTCTCTTAACCCTTTCAGGTATGCTCAGTAACGTGGACTTGGGCCATGGATGACTCGGTGGAGGCCATACTTCAGAAATGGTTTATTTGGACTTTAGACTTCTTTCTCGTTCATTTTATTACTTTTACTATTTTGGGTTAAATGTTGTAATAAGGCCTGTGGACTATTTTTATTTTTGCTTTATGGTTGGGATGTTTTTATTATTTTTCTTAAATTGTTTAAAAAGGGAATTTTCTAGAAACTTAAATAAATATTTTTCCAAAATCGATTAACAAATGGATTTCAAAAAAAACTTTTACAAATATTTTTAACACGGATATTTTCTCTCGAACTATTAATGATATTTTCAAAAGTCACGGTTTTGTAAGATCATTAGTTCAAATTTATCTATTTATCAATAAAATCTTTGAGGTTAGTAGTATTTTATCAAATCAAACTTGTTTTCTTGATTTTAACAAAGCAATATTTTAGTACGAATAAAAAGGGTTTAACATGTTTTGCTCGTGTGACATACCAAATCCGCTCGTCACGCATGGGCCGGGTTTGGGGTGTTACATTTAATGATCTAATTGCCATATAAGGACCTCAAATTTTTAATTCCATAGCTATTTGATCCTTATAGCTATTAGAGTTCAGCATTTCATGCAATTTGGTCCTTTCTATAATTAAACACAAAATCGGTAAAATTTTCTTATCAAAATTTTCATATGTCTTTCCTATCATGATGCAGACCATGCAAAAATTTTAAAATCAATTTTCTTTCTGACTCGAATTTGTGGTCCCGAAACCACTGTTCCGATTCCACTAAAAACGAGTTGTTACACAATACATATGACCCTTAACTCTTCGTTAATTACACATTTTCCTTAAAATTTTACAACTTTTGTAATTTAATCCTCTAACCCAAAAATAATCAAATTGACCATTTTCTAAGAATCAAATTATAGCCAATTTGTACTGCCCCATTTTTCTTTAAATTCGGTTTTTTATAATTTTGGCATGAATGAGTGTCTGTTTCATTGGATATGTGTTCTGGGTGTGTGTGGGAGGTACCAAGTTCAAGTCCCAACTTGGGTAAATATTGTTATTTTTATGAATGAAGCCCAAACTCTAGTTAGTAGGATTATAAGTTAAAGGGTGTAAATAATTAATAGAATGGGCCTGCTGGTCTGGTGGATAAGTGGAGTGTTGGTGAGTTAGAGGTCATGAGTTCGAATCCCTATGTTGGCAAGAGTTAGTATTTTTGCTACAATAGCCAGCTAGAGTTTGAGTTGTAGTGAACATCTGAGTAGTGGGATTTGAATTGAATTAGTTTCCCCAAATCTCTCTTTGGAAAACGGATGTCTCTCTCCCTCTTCTGTCATCTTTTTCTTTTTCCATTTTTATGCTTTCCATAGCCAAATTCTACTTTTCTCTGTCCCCTCCTCTTTTCATTTTCTCTCTTCCAAATCGTTCCTTGGGGTAAGTGGAATAAGGTGATTTTGGTTCTTGTATTATCTTTTTATTAATGGATGCCATTATTGTCGATTAGGGGAAGAATCGATGACTCGAGGTCAATAGTTGGAGACTGACTGTCGTGGAAGTTCAGTGGTTTGATTAAAGGTAGTAGAGTGCTCGGAATTGCGATTGCAGCCAAATCGGACCAGGTGTGTACCTGAAAACGTAGAAAATGAGGTTTCAGCGAAAGCTAAAAACCATTCTGTCAATGCCACACGAGCGTGTGGTCGCCCATGTAGTAGGTCGTGTGCGAGATTGTTAGTCACCACACGGCCGTGTGATTGACGAGCCAGGCCATGCGTGAGCAACACGATCGTGTGACGGCTGGGCGAGGCCGTGTGTGACACACGGGCGCGACCAATTGGGCCGTGTGGGCCACATGGGCGTGTGGCCCACACAAGTGAACCACACGAGCGTGTGGGATTCTGGGCGAGGCCCTATGATAAACGAGCCCGGCGAGGTCGTTAATCCACACGACCAAGGTCAATTTGAACCGTGTGGGCCCACACAGGCAGGCCACATGGGCGTGTGAGCCTATTTTTTCTGAAAACTCCGTAAGGTTGCACGAGTCGCCCAAGTCGACCGTGAACCTACCGTAGGGTCGGTAAGTGATACTTAGACCCTTATATGAATTATTTGTCTATCTGATTTCTGTACTAAGCATGTATGCTGATCTGAATATATATGTATGGGTTCTAATTGCATTATTGCATGTCATTCTTGTATGTTGCATTGCATCGGGTGTGTTGATTATGATTGGAGGAAGTATCTGAAAGGCTCTTAAGCATGTTATCTGGCAGCTCAGCTGCAAATCTCTGATTATGTGTCGCATTCGGTACAACATAATGTGTAGGGCTGGGTGGGTTGATTTTATCCCCAGATGGTGTGTAGGGTTGGACAGAGTTGGTGTGTAGAGGCTGGTGGGTAGGACTCTGTTTGCTACATATTCTGTCTGGAATGGGCCAAGGCCCTATAATACGTCTGTTTCTGTATCTGAGTGGGCTAAAGTCCACATCGTTTCTGTAATGGGCTCAAACCCGAACTGTGAATATATGTCTATTATATGATATTCTGTGTGTATGTTTTCTGTGAGGATTACACACTGAGTTTGCTAAAACTCACCCTTTTCTGTTTAATCTGTTCAGATAATCCCCAGCAGTAGGCAGATCGGTGCAACGGTGGACTCGGGGGTGACCACGATTTTGGATATTTGTTTTATGGTTTGTTTTTAATTATGATTCAGTTATTTTTGGGTAAATTTCATGTAATAAGGCCTCTACAGATTTCCACTTAAATTTGGGATTTTTGTTTTATGAACTGCTAGTAATAGGACAAGACTCGATTTTTCAAAGTAAACAAATGTTTTATCAAAAACACACAAATTCGCAAATTAATTTTAAAAAGCTTCCGCAACGTATGACGTTTTGAAATGGATATTGAATAATTAAATGACATGTTTTGACGAAAGTCTAAGGTATTACAAATGGTTTAACGTAGTTAAGTTTTCCAAAGCACTATCATGTGACACCACCAGATTTAGCCATAACGTCTAGGTCGGGTTTGGGGTGTTACACAATTATTGTAGGCCCTTTAATGTCCCTAGTACACATGAAATTTACCATCAAACCTTGACATTTTGACATTTTAACAATTTAATCCTTAAATCAAAATCTAACAAAAATCACTTTACAAAACAACCAAATATCACAACCAAAGCTTCAAATATATAATTATCATACCAAGGTTTATCACTGGTAACTTCCAAAATTTTTAACAGATTAAAAAATGAAGGTGCAGGCTAGCTGGACCTAGTTGCAACGATCTCAAATATATAAAAAATCATTAAAAATGGATCACGAAATCAGCAAAAAGATTTATGGGCAAGCCACAATCATCAGCTTCAAAGAAATCAAAGAAATATCATTATCTGTCTCATCTGTGGGGTATTGTGGAAAAGACCGAGGCTCCCAACGCTCTAATCTAAGATCTCTGACCCCATCAGTAGCTAGTGCTGGAAGTGTCGGTAATCCCAAACCTAGATGTAATCATTGTAATAAATTTAATTTTAGAGAGTGTCGTATAAGAAGCGGAGCATATTATAGATGTGGTTCGCCTGATCGTTATCTTAAAGATTGTCCAGAAAGGCTTCAAAAAGATACTGTTCATACTTCGAAGCCAAGTAACCCTTGCTCGAGAGGTAGACCACCCCGTCATCCTGGAAATGTCAGTGGTAGCCGAGGTACTACAAAAGATTCAGCCGTTAAATCTGAAGCACGAGCACTGGTGAGAACATATGCTATACGTGCACGAGAAGATGCTTCTACACATGATGTTATTACTAGTATATTTTCTCTTCTTGATACTGATATTACTGCTTTAATTGATCCTGGTTCAACACATTCATACATATGCACGAATTTAGTGTCTGTTAAAAATTTACCTGTTAAGTTCGCTGGATTCATGGTTAAAGTTTGTAAAAATTGTTCGTTAATGGTACGGAGTTATTGTTTCTCGGCTGATTTAATGTTGTTTCCATTTGATGGATTTGATGTAATTTTGGGTATGGATTGGTTAACTCAGCATGATGTAGTGGTAAAATGTAAATAGAAATATATTGTCTTAAAATTTTATAATGATGAATTGCTTAGTATTAAATCTGATAAACTGGATGGGTTATCCAATAGAATCTCAGCTATATCAGCACAAAAATATATCAAAAAAGGGTATGATGCTTATCTTGCATATGTGTTGGATATTAAAGTATCTGAGTCCAAGATTAAGTCAGTGCCGGCTGTTTGTGAGATTCTTGATGTGTTCCTGGAAGAATTACCCAGATTACCACCAGTCAGAGAGGTGGAATTTTCTATAGATCTTGTTTCAGGGACAACTCCAATATCTATAACTCCTTACAGAATGGCTCCTACAAAATTGAAAGAGTTGAAAGCACAGTTGCAAGAATTGACTGACAGAGGTTTTGCTCGACCTAGTTCTTCACCTTAGGGTGTGCCAGTTTTATTTTTTAAAAACAAAGATGGATCATTGAGGTTATGTATTGATTATAGACAACTAAATAAAGTTACAATAAAGAGCAAGCATCCATTGCCTCATATTGATGATTTGTTTGATCAGTTGAAATGTGCCACTATATTTTCAAAGATTGATCTTCGTTCCGGTTTCTATCAGCTACAGGTGAAAGACTTAGATGTACCAAAGACAGCCTTCAGAACTAAGTATGGGCACTATGAATTTCTTGTGATGCCGTTCGGCTTGACTAATGCACCTGCAGTATTTATGGATTTAATGAATAGAATTCTCAAACCGTATCTAGACAGATTTGTGGTGGTATTTATTGATGATATCCTGGTATATTCTCGAGATGAAAATGACAATGCTAATCATTTGAGAATTGTGTTGCAAACTCTGCGTGAAAAACAACTGTATGCCAAATTTATTAAATGTGAATTTTGGCTTCAGGAAGTCGATTTTCTTGGATATATAGTATCTGCAGAAGGTATCAGGGTGATTCGAATAAAATTTTAGCTATTGTTAATTGGAAGCCACCAAAAAATGTGTCTGAAGTCTAGAGTTTTCTGGGATTAGCAGGTTATTATAGGAGATTTATACAAGGGTTTTCTATGATAGCTTCTCAGATGACACGATTGTTGCAAAAAGATGTGAAGTTTGAATTGTCTGATAAATTGTTAGCATTGTTTTGACAGGATGAAAGTCTTGTTGACTGAAGCATCCGTGTTAGTTCAGCCTGAATCGGGTAAGGAGTTTGTGATTACAGTGATGCATCATTGAATGGTTTAGGCTGTGTTTTGATGCAAAAAGGTAAAGTGATAGCCTATGCTTCTAGACAGTTAAAACCACACGAAAAGAACTACCCGATACATGATCTAGAATTAGTTGCCATTGTATTTGCATTGAGAATTTGTCGACGCTATCTGTTTGGTGAAAAATATCACATATACACGGATCATAAAAGTTTGAATTATCTGATGTCACAAAAAGATTTGAATTTGAGATGACGTAGGTGGCTCGAATTATTGAAAGATTATGACCGAGTTATTGATTATCATTCAAGAAAAGCCAATGTGGTTGCAGATGCTCTGAGCAGAAAATCTCTGTTTGCCTTGCAAGCAATGGTTAAAAACTAAACCAATATTCTTGCAACAAATCTGTTAAGCTCAAAAGAGTGATGATGAATTACAAGCTAAACGGGTACAATGTGAGTCAAATTCCAATTTAGAATTTCAGATTGAATCTAATGGTTGTCTATTATTCAGAGGTAGAATATTTGTTCTGAAGAATTCAAAACTTGTACAGAAGGTATTGTACGAAGCTCACAATGGTATTATGTCTATGCATCCGGGGAGTAACAAAATGTACAATGATTTGAAACGTGACATTTCTGAATTTGTATCAAAATGTTTGATATATCAACAAGTAAAAGTTGAACATCAGGTACCATCAGGATTATTACAGCCAATTACGATACCAGAATGGAAATGGGAAAGTGTTACTAGGGATTTTGTATCAGGGTTACCCCTATCTCCGAAAAAGAAAGATGCCATTTGGGTAATCGTCGACCCATTAACAAAGTCTATGCACTTTATTCCTGTACGTATGGATTTCTCCCTGGATAGATTGGTTGAGTTATATGTTTCTGAGATTGTTAGACTACATGGGGTATCAGTCTCTATTATTTCCGCTAGAGATCCCCAGTTTACATCCCGATAATGGAATAAGTTGCATGAAGCTCTGGGTACACAGTTACATTTCAGTACCGCATTCCATCCTCAGACTGATAGACAATTCGAATGTGTGATACAGATTTTAAAAGATATGCTTCAGTGTTGTGTGTTGGAATTCGAAGGTAACTGGGAAAAATATTTGCCTTTAGTTGAATTTTCATACAATAATAGCTGTCAGTCAAGTATTAAAATGACACCGTATGTGGCTCTGTATGGTCGTAAATGTAGAACTCCATTGTATTGGACAGAGCTTAGGGAGAAAAAGATACACAAAGTTGATTTGATCTGAGAAATAGGAGAAAAGGTAAAGGTGATTCGAGATAGTTTAAAAGCGGCCTCTAATCGTCAAAAATCTTATACCGATCTTAAACTAAAAGAGTTAGAATTTCAAGTTGGTGATAAGGTATTCTTGAAAGTATCACCTTGGAAGAAAGTTCTCCGGTTTGGTCGTAAAGGAAAACTGAGTCCACGATTCATTGGACCATACGAAATTATTGAAAGAATCATACATGTTGCATATTGATTAGCATTACCACAAGAGCTTGACAGAATGTAACACCTCTTACCCGTATTTGACGCCGGAATAGGGTACAAGGCATTACCGAAACACATACACCTGTAAACATATTAAACCAAGTCATAAAATTTCATCCAAATTAAAAATTTTTAAATTTTTATCTTTGGGTCCCTAAATAGGGCCTACGAGGCTCAATACAAACTTTGGAAGTGGTCCGGGACTAAACTGAGAACTTTGGAATACATTAGAAAATTTCTTGAAAAACAAGGGCACAAGCCCTGGGCACATGGCCGTGTGGCTGCCCGTGTGGCCACAAGTAAGGCTGTTTACCAAGCCCTTTGCCACCCCAAAACACTTATACATTTATACAAATTTATCATCAAACAACATGGTATTATTAAGCATTCAAACATCCACATACCATTTACAAACCACATTCATCATGCATAATCACACACATACACTTAACCATTCACATGCAAGTATACACATCCTTGAAATGCATCATCATAGACTTATAACATAACAAATATTGGCCACATTAAATGGCATTATACAACAATAACCATCAAATAGCATAGGCCAACTCATAATAACATATACACATAATCAAGTCCCTATACATGCCATAGACTTAAAAATACTTGAAAATTGTTGATACAATACCAATCAATAACTTGTTAGTGTGATAGAATCTCCGACGACCTCCAACTTGAGCTAGCATCTGTGACACTAAAGGAAAAAAGAAAGGAAGGGGGGTAAGCTATATAGCTTAGTAAGTTAGCATGTAAATAATAAGCAATTAATTAATATGTTTTTACCAATCCTCACAATATGTTCTCAAGGTAATACAATCATAATTGCACAAAATTTCACTATTTACTTATGTTCATCTCACGCTGTCTACTCGAGTCACAGTCACTAAATTATTTATATCTTAAGCTACAGAACTCAAAATTAAGATCCACTAATTTTTCCTGAAACTAGACTCACCTATCTTCTTACCATAAAATTTTCATAATTTTTGGTTTAGTCAATAAGTACATTTTATGCATTAAAGTCTCCCCTATTATGCTATCCAACAGTTTCAACCCCTCTTCACTAAAAATTAATTATCTCCTCGTACGGGATTTGAATGATGTTAAATTTTTTTTAAATATACTCATTAAATATTTTAATCATGTAAATTATAACTCATAATTATTTGTTTATAATTTTTAACTATTTTACCAAGTCAGAACAGGGGATTCCAAAATCATTCTAATTCTGTCTCACAAAAATTTAAATATCTCAGAATATGAAATTCTTTTGCTTACACCATTTATTTTATGAAAAACGTTGACTAAATAAGCTTTAATTTAATATATTATTCAACTTCTAATTTGATTTCCACCATTTTTGGTGATTTTTCAAAGTGATACAACTACTGTTGTCCAAATTGATTTATTGCTAATTTTACTCTATCATGTTTTCTTTGTATTAATTCTCATTTACACACATATAACACTAAAGTATATCCATAGTTAGCCATGCCAATAGCTAGTCATCATCAAATATTTACAAGTCTTCATTGTAACACTTACTCCATATCAACCTTACCAAAGTTCGATCACATATCGAGCATATTGCTCATGAATATATATACACATGTACCTGCACTTGTTCATCACTATACTTAGTCATTTTCCCGCTGAAAACATCAGAATATTATTGGATACATCGGAAGTTTGCAAATAAGTGCCACACTTTTAGCCAAAGCTACTTCACATCACTTTTCACATAGAGGCTCGTTCTCGAGCTATTCACTTTCACGGGTCTGCTCACACAAGCTGTCAGTCATTCGTTACTACTCAGTGCTGCTTACACAAGCTGTCAGATATCTGCAACACATGCTGGTATACCCAGCCACTAGTAGAACTTAAGACCAGCACCGGATTCACTTAGCCACAATTTCACATCAATTTTCACATAGGTCACTAGTGAACACGTCATTCGTATCCATTTTTATTCCTAATGTTCAACCGAGAAATTTCTCACATGTCGATATTTTGTTTATTACAATCAATATTCGACCACATTACACAAAATATATCAAAATGTGAAAATGTAAGTAAAAACGATGCTTTATTTACATACAAACTTACCTCGATAGCACAATCCGTGAAAAGGACTTATTCGTCATATTCTTTATTTTTCCCCCGTTCTAAGTCTAAATCTCGTTTTCCTTTATCAATAACAACACATTTAACTCATTTATTCATCCTGCTACTCAAATTAGCCTAAATTCACATTTTTGCAAAATTTACATTTTTGCCTCTAAACTTTGTCATATTTACACTTTTGCCCCTAGGCTCATAAAATGATTTTCATTCAATTTCTTTGTACTTTAAGCCTAGCCAAACCATTTTCATATCTATAAAAGCCCACAATTTCCATTAAAACACACTTTTATGACATATTTTATAACTTTTATAAATTAGTCCTTTTTGCCATTTTTATCGAAAATAACTTAGTAAAAGTTGTTTCTCTCACCATAAACATGCATTTTCTACCATTAAACACAAAAATACACACATATTCATCATGGGTCAAAACCCTAGACTTTAACCATATCTCAAATTAGTGGTAGAAATAGATAGATCTTGTTACGAGGATTTCAAAAACATAAAAATCATTAAAAACAGGGCTAGAACAGACTTACAATCGAGATTGGAAGCTTGAAAAACCCTAGGCATGGTTTTCCCTTGTGAAATTCTACCATGGGATTGAAGATGGACAAAAATTGGCTTTTAATTTTGTTTATTTAATCATTTAATCACTAAATAACCAAAAAACCCCTAACTTAAAAATATTCTATTTCACCTATTTCATGTCCATTTTTGTCCAAAAAATTAACCAATGGTCTAATTACCATTTAAGGACCTCCAATTTAAAATTTCATAACAATTGGACACCTCTAACATGTAGAACTCAACTTTTGCACTATTTACAATTTAGTCCTTTTGACTAAATTCAGTGCCCAAACGTCGAAATTTTCGAGTGGAATTTTCATGAAATTATTCCGTGAAATTTTAAACCATAAAAATATAATAAAAATAAATTTTTTCTCGTCGAATTTGTGGTCCTGAAACCACTATTCTAACTAGGCCCAAGTTCAGGCTGTTACACAGAATTCATAATGTTTTCAATATGTCTATGCTACGACGGTATCGGTCAGACCCTTCACATGTTGTTTCTCCTATAGAAGTTGAAATTCAGCATGACATGACTTACAGTGAAGAATCGATCAAAATTTTAGCACGTGAGACGAAAGAGTTAAGAAATAAAAAGGTAGCTTTAGTGAAAGTTCTTTGGCAACGACATGGGATTGAAGAAGCTACCTGGGAACCGGAGGATACCATGAGAAAGTAATACCCGAACCTCTTCACTTGTAAGATTTTTTAGGATGAAAATTCTTTAAGGGGGAAAGTTGTAACAGCCCGTTTTTAGTGAAATCATAACAATGGTTTTGGGACCACAAATTTGAGACAGTAAGAAAATTTATTTTAACAATATTGCATGGTCTGAATTATGCTAGGAAAGACGTATGAAAATTTTGATAAGAAAATTTTACCGATTACATGTTTAATTATAGAAAGGACCAAATTACATAAAATGCAAAAATTAAGTTCTAGTAGCTATAAGTTTCAAATAGCTATGGAATTCAAAACTTGAGGTGTAACATCCCAAGAATTAGGGGTTTGTGATTTTTGGTATAATTGCATGTTATGCTTGCTCTGCTGGTTATTTGAGGGTGTTTAGGGGCTCTAGGGAGGTCTAGGTTCGAGTCCAAGCCTTGGAAAAATTTTGGTTTTTGGGCTCTTTAGTAGGGAGAGCTGGTGGAGGCGGGGCTTATATTAATTAATGTGCACTTTTCTAACACAAGAAAGCACATGGTGGAGCGGTGGTGGCGTCAATAGTAGAGCAAGGGGAGTAGGGGTTCGAATCCCATAAGTGGCAAAACAAAGGTTTTTATTTTGTGCTAGGTGGGTGGAAGAAGTAGAGTTCAGTTAGAACTCTGCAAGGAAGAGTGAAGACTTAGTCAAATCGTTTGAATGAAAAGAGGGGAGGAATTTTAGGAGAGAATCGTGGAGTGGATCAAGGTGTGGGAGAGTTGTGACGTGAGTAGGGACTCAGTCTATGCATTTTCGGCTAAGGGGAAAGTGGAGCATTTTGGGTAGTGTGTATAGCCAGAATCTCATTCAGCTTTCTTTCCATTTTCGGCTTTTGTGTTTTTTTTCGTTGGGAGCATTTCGGGTTCTTTGTTTTGGCACATTTTCTTTCTCTTCTCTTCGTACACTCTTCTTTCTTCATTCTTTTCCTCATTTGGGTCTTGCCCGAATCTGTAGGGAACCGACCACTCGTGTATCTCCTCCTCAATCTTTTCCCTCTATTGCTTTAAGTTAATTAACCACACCTCCTCTCTTGGCCGAATTTGGTAAGTATTTGTATTCACTTACTTTCTTTCTCCCTCACTTTATTCTCTTTTTCCTGACCGAACACAACATTCTCTCATTCTCGTTACATCTTACTTCTTTTCCTTTTAAGCATAATTCGAAACACTCTTTCTAGGGGGTAGGCCGATTTCTCTAGTAAACAACGGGCGGAGATCGTTAACGTTGGTTTCGGTGAAGGTGAAGTTACTTAAATACCCTTTTAATTCGATGATTAGTGTTATTCATGTGACCCTAATTTGTGGAGATGACATCAGTTTCCTTCTATCTTGTGGGAGGGCCGAATGTTGGATTGAGGCTAACCCCTTTGGTACATCAATTATTTACTTTTAGGAACTTGTTGCAGTAGCCAAGGTGCAAGGCCGAATATTGGTACACTGTAAAGGGAGGGTCACGTCTTGCGGTAAGTAATTCTAGTCGTGTAGTAAGTTTCGAGATTATGAATTCTGTTAAGAAGTTGGGATTAACCTTTAATCAACGTTACCTTAAGGGCAACGAGGAGTAATTCTTTCGGCAATCCAATCAGGTGTGTAATCTCACACCAATCTTGATGAATGCATGTGTTGCTCTGTGAATCGGCCGAAAGCCGAAAAGCTAAAAAATCGACAACCGTGGCCACTCGAGCGTGCGAGCGCTCGTGGTGGTAAATGAGACACGAATGATGATGGTAGATTGTTGAGAGTGTCACGAGCACTCTCACGAAACTGCAGCTGTAACGGGCCTGATCGAGCCAGAACAGGTTAAATGGGCCCAATGGGCTAATGGGCCCTCATGGGCAAAATCAATAGAAAATTATCGAATGACGGATGCGACTGCGAAGTCTGCAAAATCGAGACCAAAAACATGTTAAATGGGCCACACGAGTGTGTGGGCTCGGTTGGGCCTAAAATGGATTTTAGGCCCAATGGTACTATAGAGACCTAAAAAGGGGTCCCGTGTCGCTCGAGGCAACAATAGGCCTCAGGAAAGGCCATTAAATGACTAATTTACCGAGATACCCCTGGAGGGTAAACTACCGAAATACCCTTAATGGGTGAGCTATCGAAATACCCTTAATGGGCAAATTATCGAAATACCCTCGATGGGTAAAATTACCGGAATACCCCCAAAGGGGTGAAAATGACTGTTATACCCTGAGTATGGTTGAATATCGTGTATATGTTTTTATTTACACTTTTATACGTTTGATACATTGCATTTATATCATGTTGCATGGGTTGGGTTTGATGATCGGAGGAAGTGTAGCTTGGTGGCTCTGCCACATACTGTCTTAGTGGCTATGCCACATATATATTATTATTCTGGTGGCTCAGCCACAAATACCGTGATTAGCAGCTTGTCTACAATATTGGTGTGTTTGGCAGGGTGGGTTGACTTGATCCCCACACGGTGTGATTGATTGGTACGGGGGTGTGATTGGTTGGATTGGGTTGGGTTGCATTTTATCGTTTGCATTATCATGATTATAGGGCTTAGGCCCAAATTGATGTCGTAAGGGCTCAGGCCCAGATAGTGACCGTTTCAGGGATTACACACTGAGTTCTCGTAACTCACCCCCTTTTCTTTAACCTTACAGGTAATCCCTAACGTTAGAGGATTTGGAGTTGCGGAGGACTCGGTGGTGGCCATTCATCGGAGTTATTTCTCACAAAACTTAGTAAATTCAATTTTTACTTTATTTTAAGATTTTCTTTATTTTGGGATTAATAATTTGTAATAAGGCCATTGAATTTCATTTTCCTTTTTAAACTTTCTTTTCGGCTATTATTAAATTGTTAAACTTTTAAATACTGGGTTTTCCTAAAATGTTAATAACCATTTTTCAAAATATCACGTTTCCACAACTATTCAAGTTTGACTTTCACTACAAAAATAGTTTTTTTTCAAAATAATAACAACTTTACAAAAATGGACATTAAGCAAATCGTGTTTCTACAAACAACCAAAGAAACTCGGAGTTTCAAAAAGAGATGCAACATTTTTAACGGTCGCTTAGCTTTTCAGCTACCTTTTGATGTGACATGCTAGATCTGACCATAATGTCTAGGCCGGGTTTGGGGTGTTACATGAGGTTCTTATATGATAATTAGATCGCTAAGAAAAGTTAGTAGATATTTTTGATGATTCATCCATGGAAAATTAGAAAAAGAAAGAAACTAAATTGGAAATTGAAATAAATAAAAGATTATAAATAAATAAATATCTAATATTATCATTTTATATCATCTTCTTCCCCAAGTTCTATGGAAAACCTAGGAAAGAGAAAGAAAATCAAGCAAGTCTAACTGAGTAAGTAATCTTGTCCCATTTTTAGTAATTTTTATATTTTTGAGATCGGAATAACCTAATCTAGCTATTTTGGGGATCAATTTGTAAAGTTATCAAAGTATTAAATTTTTCCATGGATGGATATGCTGAAATTTTGAAATTTATGGTAGAAAATGAATGGTTGTTAATAGATAAACAACTTTTATAAAGTGAATTTTCATGAAATTGTGATTTAGGGACTAAATTGTAAAAATGTAAGATTCATGGAAAATTTCTGATTTTTATGAAATATATGTGCCGTAAATGTTATATGTAAAAATCGTTTAGGCTTGGGATAAGGATTAAATTGCACAAATTTCATTTTCCAAGCCTAGGGATGAAATCGTCATTTATGGAAAGTATAGGGGCAAAATGGTAATTTTGCCTAGGGTGTGAATTGAATTAAATTGAGTACGAAATGGATTAAATTGATGTTAAATTCATTTATATAGATCCGGATAGACCTAGTACGGAGTTGGATCAAGGAAAATAAAAAGTATCGGATTAGTAGATCCTTGTATACGAAAGCATATTGAAGTAAGTTCGTGTAACTAGATTATGTATATTAATATGCTTGGAATTGAATGTTGAATATGTATGATTTGTATAAATGTTTAATGTATAAAATTAATTATATGCTTGATATTGCTCGATAAATATAAGTCTCGTTTGATCATATGGAATTCTATGGATATAGGATTTCCCAATTGGTAGTGGTCTTGCATTTGTTGCAGACACACCATAACTTGAAAGAGCATCTTGTTATAAGCCTTCTCGAGCTTTCCATTATCTGGTTCCTATAAGCATCCTGATCGATAGTGATCCTGCATGTGTTACGGACTACCGCAGCTCTTTGTGAGTGTCTTGTTATATGATCGGTTGTGATCTTGCATATATTGCGGAGACAAACTTAGCTCTTTATTAGCTTCCTGATATAGGCTCTTTTTGAGAATCCTAATATGGCTTGCTTGAACTTCCTATTATATGGCTATATGAAGCTCCCTTATAATAGCTCTTCGGAGTTACCTGCTAAGCTTAATGAGCTTTCTATTCTAAACCCTTATGAGTTTCCTGTTATAGCCAGGATGAGCTTCATGTTACATGGTTCACATGAGCATCTTGTTATATGGCTCGAGAGAGTGCTTCCTGATTATGTGCCCTAATTGGGTACCCTGAATATGATATGACGGTTTACAGTGTTGTACACCTCAAGTGTACTACATGTGTATCCATCGATATTTCAAATAAATTCAACGGGCGAAGTTTTGTCATGGCTAATCTAAATTTGAGATGATTTATCATAGAAATGTATATGTTATACGGAAATATGATAAGAAAAGTATATGTGTATGAAAGTTATTACATGATGAGCTCATCTTTATTACTTGAAAAGCATTTAGAATTGCATGACTCACTTACTTGATTGAGTGTATGTGATTAGGCAATTGGTCAATTTGTTGGCATGCATGTTATTTACATGATTACTTAAATTGAATATAAACGGTAAGTTAAATTCCTGTTATGCAAACTTACTAAGCATTAAATGTTTACTTTGTTTTATTTTCCTCTGTTTTATAGTGCTCGGAAGCTCATGAAGGTTGGAATCGATCGGAGCACCATCACACTATCCCTCAGCTCGTTTTGGTATAAATAATAAACTTATTTTAGTATAATGGCATGTATAGGCTAACTTGGTCAGTGTTGGCATTTAAATGGTTGATTTTAATATAGCCATTGGAATGGCTAATGATGATATGTTTAGTGAACATATATAAATGAGGTTATAATATGGTTAATATATGCGTGCTTGATATGGTTAGATTGAATTATGGTAAACATATGTGTTCTACAAAAGGTGAATTTGAATACATGTGATGATATATGATGTATAATGTTAATGTTGGCTTGGTTTTAATGTCTTGAATTGGTTGGTATATGTATGCAAGTATTAATGTAGGTACAAGGTAAAATTTGTGTAACACCCCAAACCCGGTCTAGACGTTACGACCAGATCTGGTATGCCACAGGGTAAAGTTGTAAAAACAAATTTTACTTTGAATTTAGGAAAAAACCGTAAGTTTGAAAATTATTCATTTTAGGTGATGTTTTGAAATCAGTGGTTTGCAGTTAAAGGAAAATTTTCCGAATTGAGTTAAATTCTATTTGTTATCTTTGTTGGCATTTGAGAGAAAACGATTGTTTTATGTTACTTATGTTTTGAAAACTCCATTTAACTTTCGTGTTAAAATATAATAATGCCATATCCTTAATAAATATTAAATAATAAAAACCAAATGTTAACTTAAGAAGGCCTTATTACATAACAAAATCCCCAATTAAAATAATTTGTAGAAAGGAAACAAGTTTAAGAAAAGAAACATCTTATGGCCTCCACGAGTCCGCCCTCGTTCCTAGATCTACGATCTACTGATTACCTGCAAAATTAAGCAGAGGGGTGAGTCACCACGACTCAGTGTGTAAATCCCCTTATGTCACATAAATGGCTTCAAGCCCAAAATCGCACATTGGGCCTTAGCACACTAAAAATAGCATACACAAATATGAATGTAATGTGTCCCAGCCCAACCTAATTTTCCATCCTCTACACACCACCCGTACCAGCCCACCACACCGTGGGGATTTCTACAATCAACCCTCCATCCGCTACACACCTCATATGTGGCACCAAGCTACTCGTGGTTCCAGACCACCGTGATACTAGATCACCGTGACAGAGTCACTATTAACATACGTGGGGCCAACTCACCATGGTACCAAACCACCATGACAATCCCTGATGAATGTATGTGGGGCCAACACATTGTGGTACCAGACCACTGGGACGAATCACTGAATCATTGATATATATACGTGGTATTAAACCACCGTGGCACCAAGCCACTGAGACATGGTCACTGAATCAAATATATGTGGGGCCAACCTACTTGTGGTACCAAACCACCGTGATAGTTCTAATACTTCCCCTTTCGCATCATAACCCATACCCATGCAGAACATACAAATCAAATGAATGCACATGCTCTCATCATAGTGACAGATTACAGTATACATTTTCATACCCATTAATAGAACGTTATAGCCACTTACCTGGTATCCCCAGCTTTACCCACAAGGGTATAACGACTTCCTATCCAGCCACTTCGGCTTTTCAGCCCAAACAGTTAATAACACACATTAATAACAGAGTGTGAAATTTTACACACCTGATAACACGCAATACTATGCTTTCTATGTCGACACTCTCGCTAGCAGGGACGACGACTATCTGTCTATCCTGCTTTGAAGCTGGTCCACAACCCGGTGGCCAGTCTCGCACTGCCGATACCGCTCGCTTCTTAAACTTTGGAATCAAAACTAAGGGTTTACTCCCTTCCCCAACTTGAACGTTTCTCGCATCCATGAAACAGACTTGATCAGAGGTCAGAGAGAGACGTCGCTTGTCTAATAAGGGAAGGTTGATTAAGGCAACCAAAATCCAGAGAGAATATTAATCATAGAGTCTAAAGAAGATAGTCTCTAGCTTGGTTACTGATGAACCGCCCACCACTACTTCGTCCTCAAAACCAAGATGACTTGAGAGAGACTCAGCCTAACAGTCACAGATAGCCCTCAAATATTAGGCTAAACAAAAGAGACTTAAAAAAAGTCAAAGGGTTTTGGCTGCAATTACCTTGCGTTGAGACAAGAGGAGAAACCAAAGTAGATTCGGCAAAATGAACCCCCTTCATCCCCCTAGGCTACTCACAACCATGGTCCATAAAGAAAAGATGAAGCCACTAACCGATTAGAGATAATAGAGACTGAGGAGTTCCAAAGAAGAAAAGAGATAGAAGCCGCAAGAAATAAAGAGAGAGGTATTCTGCTTTAGCAGCAAAAGTGAAAAGAATGTTACCTTCAGTAATCCTGCAACAGGATGGGATCGATCCATTAGACCAAGGGCTATTCGGCTATGGAAAGAAAAACAGGTGTCAGAGAAGATGAAGTAAAGTTTCGGTTTAAGAAGAAAAGTAGAGAAGAAGAAAAGAAAATGGATTGCAAGGAAATAGTGTGGTGCTTTCGATTGTGAGGTTTAAGAGATGAGTAGAGAGAAAGAGAGATTCGGTAGAGGCTCAAGAGGTTTCGACTTAAGAGGGAAAAAGAAAATGAAGAAAAAGATGCACAACTAGTCTCTCCAATTTCGGCTAAAGGTCAAAGGAAAAGAGAAACAAAAGTTAGCTAGGCAATTTCGGCATATAGGGATTAAGAACTCAAAGAAAACAAAAGAGCTTCAAAAGAACCTACCAAAATCGACACTATCCACTTCCCTAATGATCGAATGCACTTCAGGAGAACAAAGGAAAACTTAAGACCCTTACTGATTTTCGGCACACCCAATCCAAGCCAAAACTGACTTCTCCCCCTACATCAAGCATCCAAAATTCGGCCACCATCTACACCAACATTCAATCCCATATTTTCCTCCTAATTTCCCTCCTGTTCACTCATTCAAATAGTTTGAATAATTCAAACTTCCCCCTTTTTCTCCTAGCCTCACATTCAAATTTTTGACCATTCAACACTCATCCATGTAGTGTCCTTGCCGAATCCATCACCCAAGCTCCTTAAGCGCAAAAAATAAAATAAAACTCCACATTGCTGACGACCCGACTCGAACCCCTTCTCTCTGCCGCTTCCCCCCTTGTGACGCCACTTCCAGCACTCTAAGTGGCACCTCCTTTCCACTTTCCCAACTCTTTACTTGTGTCATCAAAACACAATTAATTACCCTTAAGGCCTGCCTCAGCTAGCTCTCCCCTAAAGTGCCTAAAAGAAAATTTTTCACCAAGACTCAGGCTTAAACCCGAGCCTTCCCTAGACCCCCAAACACACCAAATTAACATACCGAGCATCGCATACACACACAACACACATTAAATACATAACCCTAAAATCCAGGATGTTACAATTCTACCCTTCTTAAAGAAATTTCGGCCCCAAAATTTTACCTGATCAGAAGAGATGAGGGTATTGCTGTCGCATCACATCCTCTGGCTCCCACATAGCTTCCTCTGAACCGTGATTCTGCCACAACACTTTAACCAACGGAACCGTCTTCCTTCGCAATACCTTAATGTCACGATCCAAGATCTGAATTGGTTCCTCTTCAAAGGATAGATCAGGCCTTACTTCGATTTCCTCCACTGGCACAACATGAGATGGATCCGAATGGTAGCGCCTCAGCATCGAAACATGAAACACATCATGAATCTGGCTTAATTCTGAAGGTAGCTCGAGCTGATAAGCTACCGGTCCCATACACTTCAACACATGATAAGCCCGCTTACCCTTCCATCCAAACCTTAGAACTTTCTTCCACAGTGAAACCTTTAAGAAAACCCGGTCACCTACTACAAATTCTATGTCCTTACGCTTCAGATCAGCATAGGACTTCTGTCTGTCAGAAGCTTCCTTCAACCGAGTCCGAATCAACTTAACCTTGTCCTCCGTTTCAGAAACCAATTCTGGACCCAAAAATGGTCGCTCACCCAACTCTGTCCAGCAAGTAGGAATGCGACACCTCCGACCATACAACGCTTCATACGGTGCCATCTGAATACTAGACTGATAGCTGTTATTGTATACGAATTCTGCCAACGGTAAAAACTCCTCCCAACTACCCCTGAAGTCTATGACACAGCCCCTCAACATATCTTCCAAGATCTGAATTACCCTCTTAGACTGTCCATCAGTATGTGGATGAAACATTGTACTAAAATCCAATCTTGTACCCAACGCTTGATGTAACGCCTTCCAGAACCTCGACTTAAACCTGGGGTCTCTATCCGATATGATAGACACTGGTACCCCATGCAACCTTACAACCTCTGCTACATACAGCTTAGCTAATTGTTGTAGAGAGTAGTCAACACGAACCAGTATGAAATGAGCGGACTTCGTCAATCGATTAACAATCATCCATATCGAATCCTTCTTAGTAGGCATAAGAGGTAGCCCACTAACAAAGTCCATCGTGATCCTTTCCCACTTCCACTGCAAAATTTTCATCGGCTACAATAACCCCGAAGGCAACTGATGTTCTGCTTTCACCTGCTGACACGTCAAGCATTTATTCACAAATTCGGTTACCTCTTGCTTCAGACCCGGCCACCAAAACTGTTCTCACAGATCCCGATTCATCTTACTTTCTCCAGGATGCATAGCGTATGGGCTACTATGCGCTTCTTGTAAGATCTTACGTCTCAACTCAAGATCTTTTGGCATACAAGTCTTTCCTCGAAAACATAATACCCTATCACTATTCACACTAAAATCCATTATCCTCTCACCTGTCCCCAATTGAAACTTCGACTTTAACAACTCATCAGCCAACTGCTTCTCTTTAATCTGACTGACCCAAGAAGGCTTCACTTGAAGTTCAGCTAATAAACTTCCATCATCGTATAAGCTAAGATGAGCAAACATTGCTCTCAAGTCAGAGATCACCTTACGACTTAATGCATCCACCACCAAGTTAGCTTTACCCGGGTGGTACTCGATCAAGCAATCATAATCTTTTAACAATTTGATCCATCTCTGCTGCCTTAAATTTAACTCTTTCTAGATAAGGAGATATTTTAGGCTCTTGTGATCTGTATAAATAACGGACTTCTCCCCATACAGATAGTGCCTCCAGATCTTCAAAGCAAACACTGCTGCAGCCAATTCCAGATCATGCATGGGATAATTCACCTCATGCGGTCTCAACTGCCGAGACGCATATGCTACCACCTTCCCTTCCTGTATCAACACACATCCCAATCCTGTGTGTGACGCATCGCAGTAAACAACAAACTCTTTCCCGACCTCAGGCTGTATCAATACTGGAGCATCAGTCAAGATCCTCTTTAGCTTCTCAAAACTCTCCTGTTGCTTATAAGACCAGACAAACGGTACCCCATCCCGTAACAACTTGGTTAATGGTACCGCAATCAATGAGAACCCCTCAACAAACCTTCTATAATACCTAGCCAGACCAAGAAAACTCTGAATTTCTACCACAGACTTAGGCAGCTTCCAATCCAACACAGCTTCAATTTTCCAGGGATCAACCCTAATCCCCTCAGCAGACACAACATGGCCCAGAAAGGTAACTTCTCTTAGCCAAAATTCACACTTATTGAGTTTGGTTACTGAAATTGGCGTACAGCTGTTTCTCCCTAAGGATTTGTAAAACCACCCGAAGATATGAATCATGCTCCTCCTTTGATCTTGCATAAACCAGGATATCGTTTATAAATATCACGACATACCAGTCCAAATAGGGTTGGAATACCCAGTTCATCATGTCCATAAACGCTGCTGGTGCATTGGTCAACCCAAACGGCATCACCAAGAATTTGTAGTGGCCATAGCGAGTCCGGAAAGCCGTCTTATGAATATCCGCTTCCTTGACCTTAAGCTGATGATATCCTGACCTCAAATATATCTTTGAGAAGACCGAAGCTCCCCTCAATTGATCAAACAAATCGTCAATCCTCGGCAGCGGGTATTTATTCTTAATGGTGAACTTATTCAGCTGACGGTAGTCAATGTACATACGCATTGATCCGTCCTTCTTAACGATAGCATCGGTGCTCCCCAGGGTGACACACTCGGTCGGATAAAACCTCGATCCAACAGTTCTTGAATTTGGGCTTTCAATTCCACCAACTCCTTTGGCGCCATTCTATATAGGGCAATAGATACGGGAGCTGTCCCCAGAAGAAGATCAATACCGAATTCCACCTCACGATCTGGAGGTAGTCCTGGAAGCTCTTCTGGGAAAACATCAGAGAACTCTTTCACTGTTCTAACATCCCCCACAGTTGATTCCTTGGCCTCCAGAGCACAAACAAAAGTTATAAATGCCTCACATCCTTTCCTCATCATTCTTTCAGCCTTTAAAGCGCACAATACATTAGATAAGTAGTTCCTCCTTCCACCTATCATCACCACCTCATCATCCTCGGGAGTCTTTAACATCATGCGTTTGGCAGCACAATCCAAGTTTGCTCGATACTTCACTAGCCAGTCCATACCTAGGATTAAATCGAACTCCTCGAACGGCAATTCCATCAAATCAGCCGGAAAAACTACCCCTTAAACTTCTAAAGGCACCCTCCTAAAGAGTTTATTCACTATTACCGATTGTCCTAAAGGGCTAAGTACAGTCATCTCCCTAGAGGCAATCTCAGAGTCTATGTTCAGAGTTCCCGATATAGTACTAGCAACATAAGAATGTGTTGATCCAATATCAATCAGTGCAGTATAAGGCAACCCATAAATAAGAAACTTACCGGTTATGACGTCCGGTGCATCACCCTCCTCTCGGCGTCTGACTGTATAAACTAACCCAGGCTGTCTTGCATCTGAGCTCCCAGCACCCCTGCCTGGTGCTGCACCTCTGCCCGATGCTCCACGCCCTCGGCCAAAACTACTTCCTCCCCTAGCAGGACCACGACCTCGCGGTGGTTGCTGACCACTTCTACCCGGCTGAACATAACCCTGTCCTACTGGTCGCACTCTGCCCAACTCCTGTGGACAGTCTCTTACTCGATGATTAGTAGACCCACACCTGAAACATCCTCTATTACCCATCCAACACTCACCTGAATGAGATCTACCGCATCTAGCACACCTCTGAGGCCCACTATCAACAACAGGTCTCAGAACACGACTCAGCCCATCCAACCTAGGCCTCTTCTGAAAACCCCCTGCTGACCCTGACGATCTAAAATTCCTTTTATTTCTACCTCTATCCCTATCTTGATTATGCTTTTCGGACCGTTTCACTTCCTCGGCTATCTTAGCTTTTCCACTAAAACAGCAAAATCTCTTTCTCATTGTAGAGCTATCAGCACTCACAATTCATCCCTCAGACCATCCTCAAACTGCACACAACGCTCATGGTCTGTGGCAACAATACCCCTGGCATAACGGCTAAGACGTATGAATTTCACCTCATACTCAGCCAGCGATTTATTTCCCTGAACCAAATTTAGAAATGCCCTACGCTGCGCATCCACATAACTTTACCCGATGTACTTCCCCTGGAATGCTATCTTGAAGAAATCCCAGGTAATACGGTCAGCCATTGTACCATCCCTGACCGTGAGCCACCACTGATACGCCTCGTCCCAAAGAAGAGACACAACTCCTTTCAACTTCTCCTCCTCCGTAAAGCCAAGATCAACCATAATATGCTCTAGCCAATACTCAGCTACATTAGGAGCTACGCCGGAAACGCCTCTAAACATTTCCGCTCCATTGGCTCGGAGTCGTTCAGACACAAATTTTCAAGCCCCTGAACCCGTGCTCGCTCCAGCAACTCTCTCCAATACACGTAACATCACTTGAGACACAGCATCGTCTCTGCCTATTTGATCCTGAAATTCCGCTTCCGCAACTGGCGGTGCTGGTACATCACTTTCTGACCTATGTCCAGATTCCAAGGGTTCAAACCCAACACTCCGGCCTCTACCACGGCAGCGCATGATACGTCCACGCCCCCTAGTACTCATGGCTACTGATACGACTTAATTTGATTAAGAGTTTTATGAATTAGTACTTTCTTTCATTGTTTAATACTGAGCAGTCCTATGAGAAATAGCTTTAAAAAGTAATTCTCGCAGATTCATGTCTATACCTAAAGGTTTCAATCTCTAAAGTTTAGATCTCTTGATACTAGTAATCATAACACAACATAATCATTTCATGCAAACACAACCAATAATTAGAACACTTACCGCGTGGATCGGGTGCCGGTAGACTCGAGCGCCATATTCCAACTAAAACATTTCCTTAAATAACATTTAAATCGACTTTATAAAACATTGTTGAACCCATTCCATAGTCGAGTTTTGTAACCTAGGCTCTGATACCATAATTGTAACACCCTAAACCCGGTCTAGACATTACGACCAGATCTGGTATGTCACAGGGTAAAGTTGTAAAAATGAATTTTACTTTGAATTTAGGAAAATACCGTAAGTTTGAAAACTATTCATTTTACGTGATGTTTTGAAATCAGTGGTTTACAGTTAAAGGAAAATTTTCCGAATTGAGTTAAATTCTGTTTGTTATCTTTGTTAGCATTTGAGAGAAAACGATTGTTTTATGTTACTTATGTTTTGAAAACTCCATCTTAACTTTCGTGTTAAAATATAATAATGACATATCTTTAATAAATATTAAATAATAAAAACCAAATGTTAACTTAAGAAGGCCTTATTACATAACACAATCCCCAATTAAAATAATCTGTAGAAAGGAAACAAGTTTACGAAAAGAAACATTTTATGGCCTCCACGAGTCCGCCTCGGTTCCCAGATCCACGATCTACTGGTTACCTGCAAAATTAAGTAGAGGGATGAGTCACCACGACTCATTGTGTAAATCCCCTTATGTAACAAACCGAATTTGACCCTAATCGGAACGGTGGTTTCGGGACCACAAATCCGAGTCTGAAAAATATTTTAATATTATATTTTGAGTCTATTATATGTGAATTGATGTGTGTGAAAGTTTCGTATGAAAATTTTATCATTTAAGTGCTTAATTTGATTAAAAGGACTTAATCGCGTAAAGTGTAAAAGTGGCATACTAAAGTGAAATGTGTTAATTTGAGCATGGCTTTATAATATGAAGTATGGAAAGGGTAAATAACCCATTTTATGAGTTACCGGCCGGCCATGGACAAGTTTGTACTTAAGTTATATTATTTGGTTATTTTAATTTTAAGGTTAGTTAAGTAATTTAGTAATAACTTAATATATGTTAAATAAAACATAGGAAAATGGCCATTATCGTCTTCTTGTTGGCCGAATATTGAGAAATAAAAAAAGCGGGTTTATGTTCTTTGATTTTCGGCATTTGGAAGCTTGATTTCAAGGTTAGTTTGAATTTGGTTTTTGTTAATTTTTACGTTTTTGAGATCGTTGCTTCGAACTGTAGCTGACCCATGTTAAAATTTTAGAATCTAAGCATGCTTGATGTTCGGCTATTGATAGGTTTATATGGTTTTTGATGTTTGATAATTTTAGATAAAAGATAAGTTAAAAATTAGTATATTATGTATTGGAAGTTTTGATGAATTTTTGTTTTTAGGGCCAAATTGTAAAAATGAAATTTTAGAGGGGCTTAATTGCAAAATAAATAAAGTGGGAGGGCTTGCAAAGTCCCTAGGAATATTCGGCCCTTGTATAGTCTTGGCAAATTGTGAGTATTTTGTGTTTTGTGTAATTAGTACCAAAATGCAAAAATGTGAATTAGTAGGGGTAAAATGGTAATTTGCATGTTGATGTGTTTTGGGATTAAATTGAAGTGAATTGTACTTGAATAAGCTGAATCTAATGTGTTTTAGATCAAGAGCAAAGAAAAACGGAATTAGATCGGGGAAACACGAAGGTTCTCGAATAGCCGATTTGCACGGTCTATCGATAGCCGAGGTAAGTCCTTAAGCATTTATATGTTAAAAAGTAAATTATAAACATGTTACAGGATGAAATTTAATAATGTTGACTATAGAATTATGTGTTAGCCGAATGTAAAGGTGTTAAATTGGATTAAAAATATATTTTGTTAATGTGATATGAACAGGTATATGTTTTCAATATGATAAGTGGTTGTAATAAGATGTATATGGTTTGGTTATGATGTTAGCATTAATAAATATGTATTGAAGGCTTAATTATGTTGTTACTCGGGCTTCGAGCCTAGCAGGCCTTGTGCCGGTGAGTTGTTCGGGCTTCAAGCCTAGCAGGCCTTGTGCCGGTGAGTTGTTCGGGCTTCGAGCCTAGCAGGCTTTGTGCCGGTGAAATAGTTCGGGCTTTTAGCCTAGCAGGCCACGTGCCGGTGAAACAATTCAGGCTTATTGCCTAGCAGGCTTAATGCCAGTGATATACTTCGGACCTTAAGTTCAGCAGGCCTAGTGCCGGTGAATGTGTTTGAGCTCTAAGCGCATAAAAATCAAGTTATGAACATATCAAGAAATTTCGGTTTAGAAACATGATTCGTATAAATTCGACGAAGGGGTACGTATTTTATAGTCGTGTTACTCAATAAAATGGCAAACAAGTATTCGAGTAAGTGAAGGTTTTATACATTAATTTATTAGAGATAAATGAATATGTATATGCAAGTTATATCGTGTGATAGTGAATATTTGAAAGCATGAACGTATTTAGTTGATTGTATAAACATATGATATGTACATATGTCTGTGATATACTTGATGATTGGTGTATGCGGATAAGAAAGGTAAAGCTTCAGTATTAAGTGCATCAATGATATTTAGATGTTTCGACTTTATAGATAAAAGAGGTTATGTATTATTTATGTACGGATTAGTGATAGAAGATATTGACTAGAATGGTTGTATGTATTTTACTTATATAAGTATATGTTTACTTAAGACTTACTAAGCTAGCAAGCTTACCGTGTGTGTGTGCTCTTATCTACCTCTGTTTTATAGGTCTTTGTTTCAAGCTACGGACTCGAAGGATCATCTAAGAAGTCAACCGCACTATCAAACCTTTTGGTATACCTATCTTAGTTTTATTCGAAAGGCATGTATAGGCTAGACTTAAGTGTTAACTATTAGATTTTGAGTGATTGTACATAACTATAATATAGCCTTGCGAAAAAGGCTTATTTCATTTGGTTAACTTAAGTTTTTATGCTCTATGACCCTATGGTTGGAATTCAAAAGTTAAGCTTAATTTTATGTGTGAATGGTTGAATGCTTAATGTGCTTGGTTCGTGGCAAATTTATACTTGGTTTGTTCATGTATATCTAGGTTGATGTATGATATATGGAAAGTATGTTTGCAACTAAGATGATTGTATGTGCTTTGGGTCTAATATGCACAGGATGGATAATGTTCATGTTTGGGTTGAGTTCGTTTTATAAGTAATATGGCCATTCGAATATGGCTTTTCTCTTGTGCTAGTTTGAGGTGGAGACATATGAATGGTAATGATCGAATGTTGTATATGATCTTGTCTATTCGGCTAAGCTATTAATTGCGTTTATGATAATGTAATGAACTTATGTACCTTGACTATATAGCATAAAGTTTTGATTATCGGGTTGTTTTCATTAGTAATTAAAATGAATTGACTTTTGAAATGGTTTACTTGTTTATAAACTTCACGTATTATGATCAACTTGTCGAATGTGGTATATGGAATTGGTATTACTGGGTGACATTGTCGTAATGTACGTTTCAGGGTCATTTTGTGTATGTTGATGATTACATTGTATGTGATTTGGGTTAAAGTATTAAGCATGTATTATACATGTGTGATTTGTCTGTTTATAAATGAATTATTTGATAAAGATGTTTAGCTAAGATTAAATCGATTGAGAAGATGTTATGACTTATCTGGTAATGCCCGTAACCCAAATCTGGCGACGAATACGGGTTAGGGGTGTTACATTTTATTGGTATCAGAGCTTACAGTTTAGTCGATTCTAGGACTACCGTAGCGAGTGTTAGTCTAGCTATACATGCCTTTGTTATATATATTGATAGTGTGGTGACTTCTAACATTCTGAACTGTGTTTTATATAGTAAATGGACACTAATCCTGAAAGAGCCATAGCGGATGATGTAGAGAGTGTAGCGCCTGACCGTGCACACGGATCAGTGCCGGTAACTCTCGACCAGTTTCGGGTAGCCACGAGGGGGAGGCTAAACAAGCCTTCTATCAGATGATGAACGAGTGGTTTACCTAGTTTATTCAGACTAACCCGACTGTACACCAACCTCCACCCCCGAATAATCCAACTCCGAGACCTTCAGCACCCCCAATGATAGATCCGATGAGATCTAGTAGGCCTCCAGTTGATAAAATCAGGAAATTTGGGGCCGAAGAATTTAGGGCCAACGATGATGATGATGCAGAGCGAGCCGAAATGTGGCTTGATAACACTATTCGGGTACTCGATGAGCTATCTTGTACTCCAGACGAGTGCCTGAAGTGTGCTATATCTTTACTTCGGGATACTGCATATCACTGGTGGAATACACTAGTATCAGTGGTTCCGAAAGAAAAAGTGACGTGGGATTTCTTTCAGAACGAATTCCGCAAGAAATATATCAGCTAGAGGTTCATAGACTAGAAACGTAAAGAATTTCTTGAACTAAAACAGGGGCAGATGACCATGACTGAATATGAGCGAAAATTTGTCAGATTGAGCCGATATGCCCGAGAGTGTGTATCAACTGAAGCCATTATGTGCAAGAGGTTCGAAGACCGTTTGAATGAAGATATAAAGTTACTTGTTGGCATTCTTGAAATCAAAGAGTTTGTGACACTAGTCAAACGAGCTTGCAAAGCTGAAGAGCTCGGGAAGGAGAAAAGAAAGGCTGAGACAGAAGCGAGAGACACTCGTAAGAGAACGTCGGGTAAGACTTTCCATTCCACATCTAAGAAGTTCAGAGATGACTTCAACCGGCATAAAGCTACTTCAGATTTACCTAGACGTGATCGACCTCCGGTGGGCTCACGAGCTACCTCGATGGCCAGTGTTGGTAACGCTCCACCGAATCGAGTTGAATGCAAGCACTGTGGGAAATGGCTTTCCGGGAGTTGTAGATTCCATGATCGGTCTTGCTTTAAATGTGGATCGTCAGATCATTTTATTAGAGAATGTCTGATGTTAGCTGAGCAGAATACAGTTCAGAACATTAAGTCGAGCAACACGTCAGCGCGAGGCAGGCCACCCAGACATTCAGGCAATGTAGGTGGTAGTCAGAGAGGAACGAAGAACACTGCAGTTCGATCCGAGGCTAGAGCACCAGCTAGAGCTTATGCTGTACGAGCTAGAGAGGATGCTTCGTCCCCAGATGTTATTACTGGTACTTTCACACTTTATGATACTACTGTGATTGCATTGATTGATCCTGGTTCGACTCATTCGTATGTGTGTGAAACTTTGGCATCCAGTAAGACTCTACCTGTTGAGTCTACTGAGTTTGTGATCCGTGTGTCCAACCCTTTGGGTCGCTGTGTACTTGTGGATAAAGTGTGTAAAAGTTGCCCATTGATGATTCGAGATTCTTGCTTCCCAGCTGAGCTAATGTTGTTGCCCTTCGACGAGTTTGATATAATTCTGGGAATGGATTGGTTAACTTTGTATGATGCAGTGGTGAATTGTAAAAGAAAGATCATTGATTTGAGATGCCAAAACGGTGAGATCATTCGGGTTGAATCCAATAATTTGGATGGGTTGCCTACAGTAATATCCTTGATGTTAGCCCGAAAGTATGTGAGAAAAGGGTGCGAAGCTTATTTGGCTTATGTACTGGATAATAAATTGTCTGAGAAACAGATTGAATCTGTACCGGTTGTATGTGAATACCCAGATGTGTTTCCTGAAGAACTACAGGGTTTACCACCAGTACGAGAGATTGAGTTTGGTATTGAGTTAGTACCAGGGACGACTCCGATCTCGATAACTCCGTATCGGATGGCACCTACTGAGTTAAGAGAGTTGAAAGCACAGTTGCAAGAGTTAACAGATAGGGGCTTTGCACGACCGAGTTTCTCTCCTTGGGGTGCACCAGTTTTTTTTGTGAAAAAGAAAGATGGAACGATGCGAATGTGTATTGATTATCGGCAACTGAATAAGGTAACCATAAAGAATAAGTACCCGTTACCTCGGATTGATGACTTGTTTGATCAATTGAAAGGGGCTTCAGTATTTTCGAAGATAGATTTGAGATCAGGCTATTATCAGTTGCGAGTCAGAGATACAGATGTACCAAAGACTGCATTCCGGATGAGGTACGGACATTTTGAGTTTCTGGTTATGCCTTTTGGACTCACGAATGCACCTGTGTTTTTATGGATCTAATGAATCGAGATTTTCACGACCAAGTTTCTTTTGGGGGATCAGTTGTGTAGTAGTGTATTGATTGATGAATAATACTGATCTACCTCGGATTGAAAAATTGAAACCGAGTATGCCGAGATTTGAGAGATTAGTTGCTACAGAATACAGATGTACCAAAGACTGCATTCCGGATGAGGTACGGACATTTTGAGTTTCTGGTTATGCCTTTTGGACTCACGAATGCACCTGTGTTTTTATGGATCTAATGAATCGAGTTTTCAGACAATTTTTGGATCAGTTTGTAGTAGTGTTTATTGATGATATACTGATCTACTCAAAAAATGAAACCGAGCATGCCGAGCATTTGAGATTAGTGCTACAAACTTTGAGAGATCAACAATTGTATGCGAAGTTTAGTAAGTGTGAGTTCTGGATGAAAGAGGTCAGCTTTTTGGGACATGTTGTTTCAGCATCAGGTATTCGAGTCGATCCGAACAAAATCTCAGCTATACTTGATTGGAAGCCACCGAAAAATATTTTCGAAATTCGAAGTTTTCTGGGACTTGCGGGCTATTACAGACGGTTTGTAAAAGGTTTTTCTGTGATAGCTACACCTTTGACAAAGCTACTACAGAAAGATGTCAAGTTTGAGTGGTCAGAAAAGTGTCAGAAAAGTTTCGAGCAGTTGAAAGCCATTTTGACCGAAGCTCCAGTGTTAGCTCAGCCTGAATCGGGTAAGGAATTTGTTGTGTATTCTGATGCTTCCTTAAGTGGTTTGGGCTGTGTATTGATGCAGGAAGGCAGAGTAGTAGCCTACGCATCGAGACAATTGAAGCTGCATGAAAGAAATTACCCGACGCATGATTTGGAGCTTGCAGCCATTGTGTTCGCACTGAAGATTTGGCGTCATTACTTATTCGGCGAGAAATGCCATGTTTACTCAGATCACAAAAATCTGAAGTATTTGATGACTCAAAAAGACCTAAATTTAAGACAACGCAGGTGGTTGGAATTGTTAAAAGATTACGAATTGGTAATTGACTATCATCCGGGCAAAGCTAATGTTGTTGCGGATGCCCTAAGTCGAAAATCATTGTTTGCCCTTCGTGCATTGAATGCACATATGGTTATGTCCAGAGATGGTTCGATCATAGCTGAGATGAAGGCTAGACAGTTGTTTATTCAGCAAATTAGTGATGTACAGAAAGTTGACAAAGATATGACTTCTAGACGGGCACAATGTGAAAATGATACGGAGTCAGAATTTCGAGTTGATAAAAATGACTGTTTGAACTATAAAGGCCGATTGTGTATACCGAGAAATGCTGACTTGATTCAGATGGTATTGGATGAAGCTCATAATAGTCAAATGTCGATACATCCGGGTAGCACAAAGATGTACAATGATTTGAAACAGTTCTATTGGTGGCCGGGCATGAAGCGGGATATATCTGAATTTGTTTCGAAATGCTTAGTTTGTCAGCAAGTAAAAGCTGAGCATCAAGTGCCATCCGGACTACTTCAGCCAATCATGATACCTGAGTGGAAATGGGATAGAATTACAATGGATTTTATATCCAGTCCCCCTATGACACTGAGTAGGAAAGATGTCGTCTGGGTTATACTTGATAGACTGACTAAATCAACTCATTTTGTGCCAGTGCGTACAGACTATTCACTCGATAAACTTGCTGAATTGTATGTATCACAGATTGTAAGATTGCATGGTGTACTGAGTTCCATTGTTTCAGACAGAGACCCAAGATTCACATCGCGGTTTTGGAAGAAGTTGCAAGATGCTTTAGGTACTAAACTTCATTTTAGTACAGCCTTTCATCCGCAGACAGACGGTCAGTCTGAGTGAACTATTCAGATACTTGAGGACATGTTGAGATGTTCCGTTCTCGAATTTGAAGGTACGTGGGAACGATACCTACCTTTGATTGAATTTGCTTACAATAATAGCTTTCAATCTAGTATCAAAATGGCGCCTTATGAAGCCTTGTACGGACGAAAATGTCGAACACCATTATACTGGACTGAGCTCAGCGAGAATAAGATATACGGGGTTGATTTGATTAAAGAAACAGAACAGAAGGTAGCTATTATTAGAGGCAATTTGAAAGCTGCTTCGGATCGTCAAAAGTCCTATGCTACTTTGAAATGTAAAGACATTGAATTTATCGGAAGAAAGTACTCCGATTTGGTCGGAAAGGCAAGTTGAGTCCGAGATTTATCGGACCGTATGAAATCATCGAACGTATTGGGCCTGTCGCTTATAGATTGAAGTTGCCCTCTGAGTTAGAAAAGATACATGCCGTATTTCACGTTTTGATGCTTCGTAAGTACAGATCAGATCCGTCTCATGTGATCACACCGTCAGAGATTGAAATCCAATCCGATTTGACATATGATGAAGAACCGATCCGTATCTTAGCCCGGGAAATAAAAGAGTTGAGAAATAAGAGAATTCCATTAGTGAAGGTACTATGGAATCGTCACGGAGTTGAAGAGGCTACGTAGGAGCCTGAGGATTCAATGAGGCAACAATATCCGACTTTGTTTAACGGTATGATTTTCGGGGACGAAAATCCTAAAGTGGGGGAGAGTTATAACAGACCGAATTTGACCCTAATCAGAACGGTGGTTTCGGGACCACGAATCCAAGTCTGAGAAATATTTTAATATTATATTTTGAGTCTATTATATGTGAATTGATGTGTGTGAAAGTTTCGTATGAAAATTTTATCATTTAAGTGCTTAATTTGATTAAAAGGACTTAATCGCGTAAAGTGTAAAAGTGGCATACTACAGTGAAATGTGTTAATTTGAGCATGGATTTATAATATGAAGTATGGAAAGGGTAAATAACCCATTTTATGAGTTAGTGGCCAGCCATGGACAAGTTTTTCCTTTAAGTTATATTATTTGGTTATTTTAATTTTAAGGTTTGTTAAGTAATTTAGTAATAACTTAATATATGTTAAATAAAACATAGGAAAATGGCCATTATCATCTTCTTGTTGGCCGAATATTGAGAAAGAAAAAAAGGGGGTTTATGTTCTTTGATTTTCGGCAATTGGAAGCTTGATTTCAAGGTTAGTTTGAATTTGGTTTTTGTTAATTTTTACGTTTTTGAGATCGTTGCTTCGAACCGTAGCTGACCCATGTTAAAATTTTGAATCTAAGCATGCTTGATGTTCGGCTATTGATAGGTTTATATGGTTTTTGATGTTTGATGATTTTAGATAAAAGATAAGTTAAAAATTAGTATATTATGTATTGGAAGTTTTGATGAATTTTTGTTTTTAGGGCCAAATTGTAAAAATGAAATTTTAGAGGGGCTTAATTGCAAATAAATAAAGTGGGAGGGCTTGCAAAGTCCCTAGGAATATTCGGCCCTTGTATAGTCTTGGCAAATTGTGAGTATTTTGTGTTTTGTGTAATTAGTACCAAAATGCAAAAATGTGAATTAGTAGGGGTAAAATGGTAATTTGCATGTTGATGTGTTTTGGGATTAAATTGAAGTGAATTGTACTTGAATAATCTGAATATAATGTGTTTTAGATCAAGAGCAAAGAAAAACGGAATTAGATCGGGGAAACACGAAGGTTCTCGAATAGCCGATTTGCACGGTCTATCGACAGCCGAGGTAAGTCCTTAAGCATTTATATGTTAAAAAGTAAATTATAAACATGTTAAAGGATGAAATTTAATAATGTTGACTATAGAATTATGTGTTAGCCGAATGTAAAGGTGTTAAATTGGATTAAAAATATATTTTGTTAATGTGATATGAACAGGTATATGTTTTCAATATGATAAGTGGTTGTAATAAGATGTATATGGTTTGGTTGTGATGTTAGCATTAATAAATATGTATTGAAGGCTTAATTATGTTGTTACTCGGGCTTCGAGCCTAGCAGGCCTTGTGCCGGTGAGTTGTTCGGGCTTCGAGCCTAGCAGGCTTTGTGCCGGTGAAACAGTTCGGGCTTTTAGCCTAGCAGGCCACGTGCCGGTGAAACAATTCAGGCTTATTGCCTAGCAGGCTTAATGCTGGTGATATACTTTGGACCTTAAGTTCAGCAGGCCTAGTGCCGGTGAATGTGTTTGAGCTCTAAGCGCATAAAAATCAAGTTATGAACATATCAAGAAATTTCGGTTTAGAAACATGATTCGTATAAATTCGACGAAGAGGTACGTATTTTATAGTCGTGTTACTCAATAAAATGGCAAACAAGTATTCGAGTAAGTGAAGGTTTTATACATTAATTTATTAGAGATAAATGAATATGTATATGCAAGTTATATCGTGTGATAGTGAATATTTGAAAGCATGAACGTATTTAGTTGATTGTATAAGCATATGATATGTACATATGTCTGTGATATACTTGATGATTGGTGTATGTGGATAAGAAAGGTAAAGCTTCAGTATTAAGTGCATCAATGATATTTAGATGTTTCGGCTTTATAGATAAAAGAGGTTATGTATTATTTATGTACGGATTAGTGATAGAAGATATTGACTAGAATGGTTGTATGTATTTTACTTATATAAGTATATGTTTACTTAAGACTTCTAAGCTAGCAAGCTTACCGTGTGTGTGTGCTCTTATCTACCTCTGTTTTATAGGTCTTTGTTTCAAGCTACGGACTCAAAGGATCATCTAAGAAGTCAACCGCACTATCAAACCTTTTGGTATACCTATCTTAGTTTTATTCGAAAGGCATGTATAGGCTAGACTTAAGTGTTAACTATTAGATTTTGAGTGATTTTACATAACTATAATATAGCCTTGCGAAAAAGGCTTATTTCATTTGGTTAACTTAAGTTTTTATGCTCTATGACCCTATGGTTGGAATTCAAAAGTTAAGCTTAATTATATGTGTGAATGGTTGAATGCTTAATGTGCTTGGTTCGTGGAAAATTTATACTTTGTTTGTTCATGTATATCTAGGTTGATGTATGATATATGGAAAGTATGTTTGCAACTAATATGATTGTATGTGCTTTGGGTCTAATATGCACAGGATGGATAATGTTCATGTTTGGGTTGAGTTCGTTTTATAAGTAATATGGCCATTTGAATATGGCTTTTCTCTTGTGCTAGTTTGAGGTGGAGACATATGAATTGTAATGATCGAATGTTGTATATGATCTTGTCTATTCGGCTAAGCTATTAATTGCGTTTATGATAATGTAATGAACTTATGTACCTTGACTATATAGCATAAAGTTTTGATTATCGGGTTATTTTCATTAGTAATTAAAATGAATTGGCTTTTGAAATGGTTTACTTGTTTATAAACTTCACGTATTATGATCAACTTGTCGAATGTGGTATATGGAATTGGTATTGCTGGGTGACATTGTCGTAATGTACGTTTCAGGGTCATTTTGTGTATGTTGATGATTACATTGTATGTGATTTGGGTTAAAGTATTAAGCATGTATTATACATGTGTGATTTGTCTGTTTATAAATGAATTATTTGATAAAGATGTTTAGCTAAGATTTAATCGATTGAGAAGATGCTATGACTTATCCGGTAATGCCCGTAACCCAAATCTGGCGACGGATACAGGTTAGGGGTGTTACACCTTATGTCACATAAATGGCTTCAAGCCCAAAATCGCACATTGGGCCTTAGCCCACTAAAAATAACATACAAGAATATGAATGTAATGTGTCCCAGCCCAACCTAATTTTCCATCCTCTACACACCACCTGTACTAAACCATCACACTAAGGGGATTTCTACAATCAACCCTCCATCCGCTACACACCTCATATGTGGCACCAAGCCACTCCTGGTTCTAGACCACCGTGATACTAGATCACCGTGACAGAGTCACTATTAACATACGTGGGTCCAACCCACCGTGGTACCAAACCACCATGACAATCCCTGATGAATGTATGTGGGGCCAACCCACTGTGGTACTAGACCATTGGGACGAGTCACTGAATCATAGATATATATACCTGGTATTAAACCACCGTGGCACCAAGCCACCGAGACATGGTCATTGAATCAAATATATGTGGGGCCAACCCACTTGTGGTACCAAACCACCGTGACAGTCTCTAATACTTCCCTTTTCGCATCATAACCCATACCCATGCAGAACATACAAGTCAAATGAATGTATATGCTCTCATCATAGTGACAAATTACAGCATACATTTTCATACCCATTAATAAAACGTTGTAGCCACTTACCTGGTATCCCCAACTTTACCCACAAGGGTATAACGACTTCCTATCCAGTCACTTTGGCTTTTCAGCCCAAACAGTTAATAACACACATTAATAACAGAGTGTGAAATTTTACACACCTGATACCACGCAATATTATGCTTTCTATGTCGACACTCTCACTAGCAGGGATGACGTCTATCTGTCTATCCTGCTCTGATGCTGGTCCACAACCCGGTGGCCAGTCTCACACTGCCCATACCGCTCGCTTCTTAAACTTTGGAATCAAAACTAAGGGTTTACTCCCTTCCCCAACTTGAACGTTTCTTGCATCCATGAAACAAACTTGATCAGAGGTCAGAGAGAGACGCCGCTTGTCTAATAAGGGAAGGTTGATTAAGGCAACCAAAATCCAGAGAGAATATTAATCATAGAGTCTAAAGAAGATAGTCTCTACCTTGGTTACTAATGAACCGCCCACCACTACTTCGTCCTCGAAACCGAGATGACTTGAGAAAGATTCGGCCTAACAGTTACAGATAGCCCTCGAATATTAGGCTAAACAAAAGAGACTTAAGGAAAAGTCAAAGCGTTTTGGCTGCAATTACCTTGCGTTGAGACAGGAGGAGAACCCAAAGCAGATTCGGTAAAACGAACCCCCTTCACCCCCTAGGCTAGTCACGGCCATGATCCGGAAAGAAAAGATGAAGCCACTAACCGATTAGAGATAATAGAGACTAAGGAGTTCCAAAGAAAAAAAGAGATAGAAATCGCAAGAAATAAAGAGAGAGTATTCAGCTTTAGCAGCAAAAGTAAAAAGAACGTTACCTTCAGTAATACTGCAACAGGATAGGATCGATCCACTGGACCAAGGGCTATTCGGCTATGGAGTAAAGTTTTGTTTTAAGAAGAAAAGTAGAGAAGAAGAAAAGAAAATGGATTACAAGGAAATGGTGTGGTGCTTTCGATTGTGAGGTTTAAGAGTATGAGTAGAGAGAAAGAGATATTAGGTAGAGGCTTAAGATGTTTCGGCTTAAGAGGGAAAAAGAAAATGAAGAAAAAGATGCACTAATGGTCTCTCCAATTTCGGCTAAAGGTCAAAGGAAAAGAGAAATAAAAGTTGGCTAGGCAATTTCAGCATATAGGGATTAAGAACTCAAAGAAAACAAAAGAGCTTCAAAAGAACCTACCAAAATCGGCACTATCCACTTCCCTAATAACCGAATGCACTTCAAGAGAACAAAGGAAAACTTAAGACCCTTACTGAGTTTCAACACACCTACTCCAAGCCAAAACCAACTTCTCCCCCTACATCAAGCATCCAAAATTCAGCCACCACCTACACCAACATTCAATCCCATATTTTCCTCCTAATTTCCCTCTTGTTCACTCATTCAAACAGTTTGAATAATTCAAACTTCCCCCTTTTCCTCCTAGCCTCACAATCAAATCTTTTGACTCATTCAACACTCATTCATGTAGTTTCCTTGCCGAATCCATCACCCAAGCTCCTTAGGCACAAAAAAATAAAATAAAACTCCACATTGCTGACAATACGACTCGAACCCCTTCTCTCTATCGCTTCCCCCCTTGTGACGCCACTTCCAGCACTCTAAATGGCGCCTCCTTGCCACTTTCCCAACTCTTTACTTGTGTCATCAAAACACAATTAATTACCCTTAAGGCCTGCCTCAGCTAGCTCTCCCCTAAAGTGCCTAAAAGAAAATTTTTCACCAAGACTCAGGCTTAAACCCGAGCCTTCCCTGGACCCCCAAACACACCAAATTAACATACCGAGCATAGCATACACACACAACACACATTAAATATAGAACCCTAAAATCCAGGATTTACAATTTCGGTGAGAAATAAGGCTTGGAAATGACCTTATTTTGTCCACACGGCCATACACACGGGCATGTGGTTTGGCCATGTGTCCCCTGTATCTTAAGAATTGAGAAACAGAATGCTCAGAATTTGTCAAACGGGTAGGGACACGAGCGTGTGTCTCAACTATGTGAATACTGCACCTCTTTTTGAAATTAAATTGGCTACATGGCCTAGCACACAGGCGTGTGGCTGGCCGCTTTACCCAAGTCAGTAGCTACCCTAATTTGGTCACGGGCTGGGACACGGTCGTGTGCTTCACATCGAATTCCCACACGGCCTAAGACAAGGGCATGTCACTTGTCCATGTGAGCCACACAGCCTGACCACATGGGCGTGTGTTCCTTACACCTAAGAGAAATTTTGAAAACTTCACAAAAAATTCTGAGTTCTCGATTTAGTCCCTACTTGTTTCTAATGTATAAATTGGACCACTAGGGTCCAATTATAAGACAATACAATTGAACATGATTGGTTTTGGATATGAACAGTAAATGACATAAATTTACTGTATTTGTTCTGTAAACTCCGGTAAAGCTCTATAACCCTGTTCCGGCAACGGATATGTGTTAGGGGTGTTACATATGTGAAGCAGGTGGAGCTTCAGATTGATCCAAGATCTACAACAGAGTCTACTTCTCAGGTTAAAATAGAAACTCATAGTAGAGTTGCTTCTTCACCACAGTCAGCACCACAATATTCTATTTCCAAGAACAGACCTAGAAGAGAAATTAAACCTTCAAAAAGGTACACCGAGGCTGATCTAGTTTCTTATGCTTTAAACGTGGATGAAGATATAGATGTAAATCAAGAGTCATCTACTTATTCCAAAGCTGTTAGCTGTGAAGATTTAGGAAAGTGGATGTTTTCCATGCAATAAGAGATGGAATCGCTCCATAAGAATAGAGCATGGAACCTAGTGAAGTTTCCTATGGGTAAAAAGGTTGTTCGTTGTAACTGGGTGTTCAAGAATAAAGAAGGGACTCCAAGAGTTGAAGAACCTAGCAAGGATGGCTGCAAAAGGTTACAGTCAGATTCCAAGTGTAGACTTCATAGATGTGTTTTCTCTATTTGTGAAGCATAGTTTGATTCAATCCTTGTTTGGTAATGTGGCCATGTATGATTTGGAGCTTGAGCAGTTAGATGTAAAAACAACATTCTTACATGGAGAACTTGAGGATGATATTTACACGCAAAAACCATAGGGTTTTACAATCTTAGAAAAGTAGGACTATGTTTGTCTTGCTTGAAACAGTCACCAAGGCAGTGGTTTAAGAGGTTTGATTCTTTTATGACTACTCATAATTTCAAAAGAAGCAATTTTGGCAGTTGTGTTTATTTTAAGAAAAAATGTGATGGTTCTTTTGTGTATCTACTCATCTATGTTGATGACATGTTGATAGCAGCCAAAGATAAATGAAAGATAAGAAAGGTCAAAGCCAAGCTTAGTAAAGAATTTGAGATGAAGGATTTGGGAGCAGCAAAGAAGATACTTGGGATGGAGATTCTCAGAGATAGAAAAGCATGTAAATTGTACCTAAGTCGGAAAGGGTACATTGAGAAAGTTATTTGCAGGTTCAATATGTAGAATGTCAAGCCTGTTAGTACTCCATTAGTAGCCCATTTCAGACTTTCATTGGCTTTATCTCCGCAATCAGACAATGAGATTGACTACATGTCATGTGTTCCATATTCTAGTGCAGTGGGATCTCTCATGTATGCTATGGTTTGCTCACGTCCAAATTTATCATATGTAGTTAGTGTAGTTACTAGATACATGGCGAATCCTGGCAAAGAATACTGGAAAGAGGTTCAATAGATTTTCATATACTTACAAAGTACTACTGATGTTTGCTTATAGTTTGGAAAAACTAGAGATGGAGCCATTGGATATATTGATTCTGATTTTGCTAGAGACCTTGATAAAAGAAGATCTCTCATAGGGTATGTCTTTATAATTGGGGGTTGAGCAATTAGTTGGAAAGCCACTTTGCAAAATAAAGTTGCTTAATCCACTATTGAAGCTGAGTACATGACAATTACTAAGGCTTGTAAATAAGTTGTATAGTTAAAGGGACTCTTTGGTGAACTCAATAAGGACCTTCAAATCAGTACAATGTTTTGTGACGGTCAGAGTACCATCTTCCTTATGAATAATCAAATGCTTCATGAGAGAACTAAGCACATTGATGTTCGGTACCATTTTCTTCATGATATTATTGTTTGTGGTGATATTGTTGTGAACAAAGTTAGTACTCATGATATTCCTGCAGATATGATGACTAAGACACTTCTTATAACCAAGTCTGAGCATTTCTTGGACTTGGTTGGTGTTCATTGTTGAAGAACACTTGGAAAAGGAAGAGAACTTGTTTGTTAAGAGTTCATGGTGAAGAACTTGTTCATTAAGAATTCGTATCAAGGTGGAGATTATTAGAGTTGAGTGACTCAAATCTGTAACAGTCCAGTTTTAGTCAAATCAGAATAGTGGTTTCTTATGTTATTATTATTTTAATGTTTACAGTATGATAGTGTGTTTGTGTGAAAATTTCGTTACGAAATTTTATCGTTTGAATGGTTAATTTGATAAAAAGGACTAAATCGCGTAAAGTGCAAAAGTAGCGTTCTAATAGCTAAAGGTATCTAATAGTTATGAGATTAATTAGTTAAGGGATTTATGTTGCAATTAGCCCATTCAAAACATGAGTGGACAAAGATGGACATGGTTTATATGAAATTTTAATGTTTTAATAAAAGTTAAATTAGTAAATTATAAAACAACTTAAGTTAAAATAATAAAGACATAATATCATCATCTTCACTAAGCTATCATCACTGAAAATTAGGGGTAAAAGAAGCCATTTTTATTCTCTTCATTCAGCTATGTTAACTTTGCTCTTTCAGGTATGATTTTTGTTCCGTTTTTAATGATTTCTATGTTTTTGATAACGTTGCAACTAGGTCTAGCTAGCCCAGGGACTATTTTGCAAAACTATTAAAGATTTTGAATGTTTCCATTGATGAATACATGAGTTCTTTTATGTTTAATGATAGATTTTGAATGTTTGATGATAGTTATACAAGTTTTGTTAAGAGGTTTTTAGTGAAAATGTAAATCAGGGATTAAATTGTGAAATGTGGAAACTTTGAGGTTAAAATGTGAAATAAATGAAAAATATGGGTTGATAGGGACTTATTTGTAATTCGGCTAGCATGGGTTAGTATTGAATTTCATGAATTTGTGTTTTTTTTGAAATAAAAACTAAATTATAAAAGTTGTGAAATATTGGAGCAATTGTGTAAAAATACCTTAAAGTTAATTTTGGACTAAATTGAATAGAGAGATAATTAAATAAGTTAATTTTGATTACATATAGATCAAGAAAAGCGAAACTCGAATCTAGATCGAGGGAAAAACAAGTTCTCGACTAATCGACCAGTTTAGTCGTTTTTACGTCCGAGGTAAGTTTGTATGTAATAAGCATTTTTATAATTATGTTTTAAATGCTTTGATATTGCATAAACTGTGAAAACGAGTTTTCGGACATGTTTTACAATGATTCAATGATGATTCGGCATTTGGGAACCCCGGTTGAACCTTAGGAATAGATTTGGATACTAGTGACATGTCATTAGGGCTTATTGTGATTATATGATCCGGGTGCGGGTCCTGTACATCCTACCGGTGACTGAATATACTGGCATGTGTTGTGGTTACTTAACAGCTGGTGTGAGTAGCATCGTGTAGCTATGTCTTGACCCACAACTTGTGTGAGTGGGCCCGTTGATAGCTCGAGAGTGAGCATATATGTGATATGAGATTGAGATAGCATTGGCTATATATGTGGCACTTCGGTGCGAGTTTCCCGAGTATCCGATAGTATTTCGAATGGTTCAACAGGTAAAAGAAAGACGTGGTTGAGTATGAGATTGATACGAGATAGTACAGGTATGTACATGAATCATATAAGCTTTAAACGAAGTGATTTCTGAAGAACACTTATAAGCCTATGATTGAATAAGTGAAAGGTTTGTTAGTTAATATGTGTACATGATGATATATTCAATTTGTTGAACTGTGTCTCTATGATTATTGAGTTTATTTGCATACGAGCTTTCTAAGTTATAAAACTTACTTTGTTTATTGTTCCATGTTTTATAGTGATTTCAAAGCTAGCTCGGATTCGGGATTGTCGGAGACTAAGTCACACTATCCTACTATCATGTATTGTAATAGCCTGATTTAGGGGCTAGTCAAAACAGTGGTTTTGGAACCACTAATCCGAGGTCGGAGAAAATTATTTTAATTTTATTTTATGAGTTATAGCATGATTATATAGGTGCATGAGAATTTTGGTGTTTTAATTTTAGCAATTGCATACTTAATTGCGAAAAAGGACTAAATCGCATAAAGTATGATAGTTCCATTTTATAAGCTAAAGGTGTCTAAAAGCCATAAGATATTAATTAGATGCCCTTAAAGTGCAATTAGACCCTTAGAAATAGGATGGCCGGCCATAGGGGACAAGGATTTGAAAAATAAGTCAAAGTTGGTAGGAATTTAGTGGACTAAATTGATGTTTTATAATAAAATAAAGAAAATAAAAATATCATCTTTTCTTCTCTTCTCCTCCACCAAAAATTAGCAGCAAACTAAGGTGTTTGAGAGCTCAAAAATTTCAGTAGCTTTTCTCCTTGTTAATTTTTGTACTTTTCAAACCCCTAGAGCTTAAGCTAGCTAAAGAGGGGACTATTTTGCAAAATGATGGAAAGTTTGTGAGCATCTATGTTGTTTGCTGCACTTTTATGGAAGAAAATGAGTCTTAGTTGTTTGATAAACAACTTTTGTGAAAGTTTCCATGAAAACACCTGAAAGGACCATTTTCCAAAAGTTATAAAATAGGTGTTAAATGTATGAAATAATGAGTACTAAGGGTTGCTATAAGAGAAATAAATGTTCACCTAGGCTCATTAAAGGAAGAAATTTGATTAGAATTGATTTACTAGCCTAGGAGTAAAATGGTCATTTTGTGAAAGTCTAAGGGCAAATGGTAATTTTGCCAAAATATGATTATTGAGATGTAGGGACTGTAACACCCCTTACCCTATGTTCGAAGCCGGAACCAGATATGAGGCATTACCTAACTTAACTTGCTTAAACATAACACATCGAGCTATTAAATTTCACTGCAGCTTAGAAACTTTCCATTCAAACCCATAGCCTACTCATTCTGGGCCTACAAGGCCCTAAACATACTTCCGGGAGGTTTCAAAATTAAACTGAGAACTTTTACACGCTTAGAAAATTTTTGTTCAAACAGGGGCCACACGCCAGTGTTGATCAAGGGACACGCCCCTGTGCCCCTGAGACATGCCCGTGTTCTTCACCCGTGGTCGACACTGACTTATTTCACACGGCTACTCAAAATAAGTCCTATACATGCCATACTCAAAATAAGTCTAATTTGGCTATACCAAAAAGTAGTCGATAGTGTGATCTCCAACTTTGACGTCCGTGAATTCTCGAGCTAACTTGGCAATACTACAAGGAAAAGGGCAATGAAAGGGGTAAGCATAAAGCTTAGTAAGTTTGCATGAAAATAAATAGCAACCATAAGCTCGTGACAATATCCATCCATGGCATTAAATAACCACACACAAAGTCATAGGCTCCTTGCAATACTTACTCATACTTGCCCTTATCTAGTACACACCATGCCACGTATCGTAAATGTTCTTCGTGAATTACTCACGGTACATGTGTTAACTCAATCACATAGCCTAAATACAATTCTCGTTTCTATTTCAAAGCTGACCTATTTATCCCAATAAATCACTAGGGATACTCAAAGATACATATTGATTATCATTAGCATAAACGCGAAAGCCAATGCCACATCTCAGATGTTGTCTAACATGGATCATCTCTGAATACCGATGCCATATCACGGATATGGTCTTATATGGAACCTCACATCAATATCAATGCCATATCCTGGATATGGTCTTATACAATTTTTCATATTCAATGCCGAAACCATATCCCAGATATGGTCTTATACGGGATCTTAGTTTGGTGCCGAGGCCATGTCCCTGACATGATCTTATACGGGACCTCATCCATCTCATGTCTCAATAATTGTGTTTTCACATTCATTATAGTCCAACTAGGACTTCAATATATCAACTTACTCATCCAACATCAAATACTCAATTTAGTAGAATATCATGTATCATCATAATATCAACCATTCTCAAACATGCTGGCGTAATTGTTAAATTTATCACATACAAACTTACCTCGTTTTCAAAATAGGCTAGATTATCGGTCTAGTCCAATTTGTCCTTTCCCCGTTTGAGGTTAATTTTTGGTTCTTCTTGTTCTATAATAGCAAATTAGCTCATTTTAATCATCACATTAATAAATGCATTTCAATAATCATGCTTTGGCAAAATAACTATTTTTCCCTTAAACTTTGGCAAAATGACCATGTAACACCCCAAGCCCGGCCTAGACGTTACGACCGGATCTAGCATGTCACATGAGAAGGTTGTTGAAAGACCGCGCGTTTGTTAAAACTTTGTATCCTTTTTGAAAACTTTGAGTTCAGATGTTGTTTATTAAAAAACCCATTTTACTCAATGTCCATTTTAGAAAAGTTGTAATTAGTTTTGAAAACCACCTTTGTTATGAAAATTGAATTTGAACATTTGCGGAAACGTGATATTTTGGAAAAACGGTTATTAATGTTTTAGGGAAAGCATCCGTTTTAAGCATTTAAAAATCACAATAATGGAAATGTAAGTTTAAGGAAAAGTTTAAACCAATGGCCTTATTACAATAATAATCCCAAATTAGATAAAATCCTAAAATTAAAGCGAAATGGAAGTTTACTAAAATTCACGATGTATGGCCACCTCAGAGTCCTCCACAGCTCCAAATCCACTAACGCTGGGGATCACCTGCAAGGTTGAAACAACGGGGTGAGTTACGAGAACTCAGTGTGTAATCCCCTAATCAGTGATAAACTGGGCCCGAGCCCATACAAAATCCCAATTAGGCTGAAGCCCTATTCAGTAACAATCTGGGCCTTAGCCCTATACAGTATCAATCTGGGCCCACGGCCCCAAAATCATGGTAATGCAACAAGACATGCAACCCTCCCCAAACCTAATAGTCCATCCGCTACACTACACCCGTACCAGCCCTACACACCTATGGGGATTTCTAAATTGACCCACCCATCCGCTACACTCCAAAAATGCAGTCAAGCTGCCAGTATAATCGCAGCAAAACTGCCAGTATCAGTATATGTGGCAGAGCCACCAGTAACAGTATTGCAACAGAGCTACCAGTAACAGTATTTGTGGCGAAGCCACCAGTATCAGTGTTGCAGCAGAGCTGCCAGTACAGTACACTTCCTCCAATATATATAACCCAACCCCATGCATCATGCCATGGCATAATAATCTCGTGAATGCAATAATGTATCATCATGGCAATTTAATCAAAGTATACAACAAAGCATAACTACCCCTAAGGGCATAACAGTTATTTTCCCAACGAGGGCATTTCAGTAATTTAACCACCAGGGGTATTTCAGTAATTTTTCCCATCGAGGGTATTTCATTAATTTCGCTTTTATCGGCCACTCTGAAGGCCCACTGTCACCTCGAGCGACACGGCTACCATTTTCAGTCGTTACCGGACTTTTGGGCCTAAAATCCGATTCCCGCCCATTCGGGCCCACACGAGCATTTCGCAAGGTTTCAGTCACAGATTTCTAGTTTTTCACAACTGTACTTACTCTTTGATGATTTTTCGCTATCTTCGCCCATGTGGGCCGAAAAGCCCATTGGGCCCGTTAAGCCCTATTGGCTTGGTTAGGCCCGTTACAGCCCAAATATCGCGAGAGCACTCGTGACACTCTCAACGAATTACCGTCACTACTTGTATCTCGATTTACCACTATGAGCGCTCGCATGCTCGAGTGGCACAGATGCCGGTTTTCTGGCTTTTCGGCTTTTGGCCAATTTGCGAGTCACCATAAACAGTTACCTAGAAATTGCACACCTGAAACGAGCATAGGTTTAATCCTCGAAATTGCGCACCTATGAATCCATACACTTAAACCATTAGTCTTAATCTTAATAAGCTGTATCCATAGATTTGAAAACAACAACCCAATACACACCACTTACCAAGAACGTCAGCAACTCTTTGTTACGATTGAGAGTTCGGTACACTTCCTTCGATCACAAACCGAGTCCCTAAGAAGGAGTACGAGTCAGTTATGTTATCACAAGATGACGAAGAAACGACCTTTCGGCCTAAATAAACTTAGAAAAGAACGTCCATCCACCACCTTTATTCGGCCAAAACTATCTTACCAATCAACTTCCGGAGACCAAGGTTAAAAGAATGATGAATGGTAGCAAAAGGTGATTTGATTCGGCCCTTGCCCCAAAGGAGAACAAAAAGAAGTTTAGAATACCAACTGATAGTTAACTCGGCTTAGCCAAAAGAAGATGAGTAAAGAACAAAAGAGATAGAGGTGTTACCTTTCATAAAAGAGAAATCGACTAGAAGAAAAAGGTTCGGCCCCCAAAAGTAAAACCCTCAAACAATCGGCCACAAGGATCTATGGTGTCTATTGATCAGAGAAAAAAGAAGAATTAAAGAGTAGAATGAGGGGTTCGATAATACTGTGCACAAGAGAGAGATGAAACAAAAAGGGAGAATGGTAACTAGTGATTTTGGCAAGGAGAATGGAAACACAAAAGAGAACAAGTGGAAAAAGAATAGAAAAATGTTCAAAGGAGAATAGCAGAAAACGAGAAACACAAAGGACCCGAAATGTCTAGGGAAAAAAGCCTAAAATGTCAAAAGAAGAATGCTACGAACACAAGGGAATTTCGGCACACTCTCTCAAAAGGTTTCAGTTATCACTCCCCCCTCACCAAATGTCGAATTTGCCAACCAAAAACACTCCTAGCCGAAACTCACCTCCCACCAACTCCCATAATCGGCCAGCCATCAACACACTCCCCAAATCCCTTGATTTACTCCTCCGCACACTCCCCATCACCCATTCAAAATATTTGACCAAGTCTTCCCTCTCTCCTACAGAGTTTGATCTCCACTCAGCCACCTCCCTTGCCTGAGCACAAAAATAAAACCCCCAAATGCTTCTTGTGAGATTAGAACCTCACTTCCCTTGCTTCACAAGTGACGCCAACTCCACCCTTACACTTGCTTAACTTGTGCTAGCAATCTACCAATAATTTCACTTAAGCCCTACCTCCCACAGTCCTCTTCCCTAAAGTGCCCCAAAAACCAAAATTTTTCCAAGGCTCAAACTCGACCCAGGCCTCCCTAGGACCCCTAAACACCCTTAAACCACACACACAAAACCAGCGCAACATGCAATAGCACAAATTTTACAGACCCCCAGATTTTAGGATGTTACAGACCATTTTACCCCTAGGCTCGAAAATCAATTCTAATCAAATTTCTCTCTTTAACGAGCCTAGGTGAACATTTATTCCTCTTATGACTACCATCAAAACTCAACATTTCACACATTTACAATATATTTTACAACCTTTACAAAAAGGTCCTTTTAGGTGTTTTCATGGTAACACCTTTCACAAAAGTTGTTCATTTAACAACAAAGACCCATTTTCTTCAATAAAAATAATAGTCCCCTCTTTAGAAAGCTTAAGCTTTAGGGGTTCCAAAAGTACAATTTTTATCAAGAAATGATCACTAGAACACTTACTTGTAGGGAGAAGAGTTTGCTAAAATTTTTGAAGCTTTCAAGACCCTATTGGCTGCTAATTTTCGGTGGAGAAGTGAAGAAGAAAAGATGATATCTTTTCTTTCTTTATTTTAATACAAAATCCCAATTTAGTCCACCTAATCCACCTACTTGACCAAATTTTTTACTTTCTTATCCCCTATGGCCGGCCAACCTTTATTTAAGTGGCTAATTTCCCTATAAATACCTCCAATTAATATTCTATAGCTATTTGGCACCCTTAGTTGAAAAGTTTAAACTTTCATACTTTATGCGATTTAGTCTTTCTCGCGATTTAGCATGAAATCGCTAAAATTAAAGCACCAAAAATTTTCATGTACTTATACAATCATACTCTAACTCATAAAATATCATGAAAATAATTTTCTCTAATCCTAGTGGTTCTGAACCACTATTTCCGAGTAGCCCCTAAATCAGGCTATTACAATTCTCCCCCTTAAGGATTTTCGTCCTCGAAAATCTTATCGGCAAAAAGATTGGGATATTGGATCCTCATGGTCTCTTCAGGCTCCCAAGTAGCCTATTCTATTCCATGTCTCTACCATATCACTTTGACAAGGGCTATACTTTTGTTTCTCAATTGTTTGACCTCTTGCGCCAAAATTTTAATCGGCACTTTGCCATAAGTCAATTCCGGTTGAATTTCTATCTTTGTTGGTACTATCACATGTGAAGGGTCCGAACGATATCGTCACAACATGGATACGTGGAAAACATCATGAATCTTTTCCAGCTCAGGTGGCAAGGCCAAACGATAAGCTACCAGTCCTATCCTCTCGATAACTTCATAAGGTCTGATAAAGCGCGGACTCAACTTGCCTTTCCGGTCAAATTTGAGGACTTTCTTCTATGGTGGAACTTTTAGAAACACTTTATCGCCTACTCGAAACTCAATATCTTTCCTTTTAAATCTGAATAGAACTTTTGTCTATCTGAGGCTGCTTTTAGACATTCACGTATCACTTTTACTTTCTCATCAGTTTCCTGGGTCAAATCGACCCCGTGTATCTGTTTCTCTCTAAGTTTTGTCCAATACAAGGGTGTTCGACACCTACGCCCGTACAATGCCTCATAAGGCGCCATCTTCAAACTTGACTGAAAACTGTTGTTGTAGGCGAATTCTACTGACGGTAAGTATTTCTCCCAATTACCTTGGAATTCCAAAATACAACATCAAAGCATGTCTTCAAGTATCTATATTATTCTCTCCGACTGCCCGTCGATTACGGATGGAAAGTTGTACTGAAGCTCAATTTCGTGCCTAAAGCCTCTTGTAACCTTTTCCAAAATCATGACGTGAATCTCAGACCTCTATCCAAAATAATCGACAACGGTACTCCATGAAGTCTCACTATCTCTGACACATACAAATCCACCAACTTATCGAGAGAAAAGGGCTGACTTCGTAAGTCTATCGACTACGACTCATACAGTATCTTTCTTTTTCGGTGTCAACAGTAAGCCCATCACGAAATCCATAGTAATGCGGTCTCATTTCCATCTAGAAACCATTATGGGCTAAAGTAGACCCGAAGGTACTTGATGTTCAGCCTTCACTTGCTGACAAATCAGACATCTCGATACAAACTTAGAAATGTCTTTCTTCATGCTAGGCCACCAATGCCATTTCCTCAAGTCATTGTACATCTTTGTGCTGCCTGGGTGTACAGTTAAACATCCGCTATGTGCCTCACTCAAAATCCTTTGAATAAGTTCATCATTTCTTGGTACACAGACCCTATCTCAAAAAGTCAAACACCCATCAGCATTTTCCCGAAAGTCTGACTCAACATCTAACTCACATAGAACTCTTTTGGCTTGTAAGTTGCTGTCCTCTTTCTGTGCTTCACAAATCTCTTGAAGTAATAATGGTCTAGCCCTCAGCTCGGCTAGAATAGAACCATCATCTAACAAAGCCATCTGTGTATTCATGGCTCTCATCAATCACTAACTCATAATCCTTGATCAGCTCTAACCATCTTCGTTGCCTCAAATTCAATTCCTTTTGAGTCATCAAGTATTTTTAGGCTTTTATGGTCGGTGAATATCCGACACTTTTCACCATATAAATGGTGTCTCCATATCTTTAATGCAAACACAATGGCAGTTAATTCCAAATCATGAATCGGATAATTCTTTTTGTGCGGCTTTAATTGTCTAGAAGCATATGCTATCACCTAGCCGTTTTGCATAAGTACACAACCCAATCCATTCATGGATACATCACTATAAACCACAAATTCTCTTCCCAGTTTGGGTTGCACCAAAACAGGAGCCTCAGTCAACAACGCCTTTAGTTTCTCAAAACTCTGTTGGCACTTTTCTATCCAATCAAACTTCACATCTTTTTGCAATAGTCTCGTCATCGGAGTAGCTATCATGGAAAACGCCTTGACAAAATGCTTATAATAGCTGGCTAGGCCCAGAAAACTCCTTACTTCAATTACGCTCCTTGGTGATTTCCATTCAACAATCGCTAAAATGTTACTCGGGTAAACTCTAATTCCATCTCCCGAGACAATGTGCCTAAAAAATCCCACTTCCTTAAGCCAAAATTCACTTTTACTAAACTTGGCATACAATTGTTTATCTCTCATAATTTGCAGAACCTTTCTCAAATGCCCAGCATGTTCGTTCTCATCTTAAAAGTAGATCAGTATATCATCAATGAAGACTACGACAAATTTATCCAAATATGGCTGAAAAATGCGATTCATCAAATCCCTGAAAATGGCTAGGGCATTTGTTAAGCCAAAAGGCATGACCAAAAATTCATAGTGCCCATACCTCGTCCGAAATGCAGTTTTCGATACATCCAAGTCCTTGACTCTCAACTGATAGTACCCGGACCTCAAGTCTATCTTGGAAAACACCGTGGCTCCCTTCAATTGATCAAATAGATCATGGAACCATCTTTCTTGTTCTTCACAGTTACCTTGTTAAGTTGCTGACAGTCTATGCATAATCTCATGGAACCATCTTTCTTCTTCACAAATAATACGGGAGCACCCCACGGAGAATAACTCAGTCTTGCGAAACCTTTATCCGTTAGTTCTTGCAACTGTGCTTTCAATTCTTTTAGCTCGATTGGAGCCATTCTATATGGAGCAATAGAAATGGGGGCGGTGCCTAGAGCTAACTCAATCCCAAATTCAATCTCTCTAACTGGAGGTAACCCTGGAAATTCCTCCGGGAAAACATCTGCATACTCGCATACTATGGGTACCGACTCAATTCTCAAATCAGTCTCTGTAGCATTCATCACAAAGGCAAGGTAAGCTTCGTACCCTTTTCTTAAATACTTCTGAGTCAACAAGGATGATATCACTACTGGTGATCTATCTTGCTCGTCTGATTCAACACGAATAAGATCCCCATTTTCTCATTTCAACTCAATAAACTTCTTTCCACAATTCACAATTACATCATGAATAACTAACCAATCCATCCAAATGATGACATCAAACTCATCAAACGACAATAACATAAGATCAACCGGGAAACAATAACCCCTAATCATCAAAGGGCAACCTTTGCATACTCTATCAACCAACACATACTTGACTAGAGGATTAGACACTCTTATTACAAATTCAGTAGACTCTATAGGCATGCTCATGCTAGAGACTAATTTCATGGAAGATGCCTCTTCATGAGCACGAATGGCATATGTTCTCGCCGGTGCTCTACCCTCGACTCTTGCAGTCTGCTTTCTAGATGAATTCTTTCTACTCATCTCATTTCCCGGGTTCTCTGCAGTCTTCTTCTAGCAACACTTCTCGGTCTTGCATTCTGGGACTTCTCTTTCTCGCCCACCTCGGGGCAATCTCTGATAAAATGGTCTAAAGACCCACATCTAAAACAAGCCTTCTTGTTTGCTCGACACTCACCAGAATGACGCCTGCCACACTGCGGACATTCCGGTCTACTCGGTCGGGTATTGCCAACACTAGCAACTGATGTGGTCTGCGCTTTAAACCCCAAAAACTGTTTGCCCTTACTTTGGTTCGAAAACCTGGCTGAAGTGGCCGGTCGAGTAGCAAAATCCCTCGATTTCTTAGATGAGGATTGGTAAGACTTACTCAATGGCCTTTTTCTCGAGTCATGGGACTCAATTCTTTCCTCTTTAGCCAACTCTTGGGCTTTACAAGCTCTATCTACCATACAAATTCTTTTAGTTCGAGGACTCCAACATATAAATGGATGTCTTCATTTAACCCGTCCTCGAACCTTTTACACATGATGGCCTCGGTAGACACGCACTCTCGGGCATACTTACTAAACCTTACGAACTCACGTTCGTATTCAGTCACCGTCATTCGGTCTTGCTTTAGCTCCAAGAGCTCTTTCCTTTTCTGTCAATGAATCTTTGCCTGATATACTTCTTCCAAAATTCCTCTGGAAGAATTCCCAGCTAACTCTCTCCCTTGGTACCACCGATACAAGGGTGTTCCACCACTGATAAGTCGAATCTCTTAAGAGAAATACCGCACATTTTATGCATTCTTCAGGCGTGCATGACAACTCATCGAATACCTTGATGGTATTCTCAAGCCAGAATTTTGCTCTCTCCGTGTCATCATCCTTACTAGCCCAAAATTCCTCGACTCCTTGTTTTCGAATCTTATCGACCGAAGGCCTTTCTCTTCTCACTATCTTAACCACTTAAGGAGCTACATGAGCGGGCTGATGAATAGGTAGGGGTGGATGGGGTTGAGCATTAGGATTTTCTTGAATGTACTCAATGTACTAGTTGCTCATCACATGGACAAAAGCTTCTCGTGCATCTTCTCCCTGGCCCAAGGTCTCGAGTCTACTATCTACTGGTGCGGTCCCTTGCACGGGAGCCGGCGCATTACTCGCATCATCATGAGCTGCAGTTCGGTTGTGATCAGGATCCATTTACTATATAAAAACACAATTTAAAATGTAAGGAGCCATCACACTATCATTACACAGGTACTCTTACGTATGACATGTATAGCTAGACTCATACTTACGCTATGTTAGTCCTAGAATCGACTAAATTGTAGCTCTGATACTAATAAATGTAATATCTCTTACCCGTGTTCAAAGCCAGAACCGGATATGAGGCATTACCTAACTTAACTTGCTTAAACATAACACATCGAGCTATAAAATTTTGCTGCAGCTTAGAAACTTTCCATTCAAACTCTTAACATGTTCATTCTGGGCCTACGAGGACCTAAACATACTTCTGGAAGGTTTCGAAATTAAACCGAGAACTTTTACATGCTTAGAAAATTTTTGTCCAAATAGGGGCCAAACGCCCGTGCTGTTCAAGGCACACTCCCGTGTGCCCCTGAGACGTGCTGTTTTTTTCACCCGTGGTCGACATTGACTTATTTCACAGGGCCAGACACATGCCCGTGTCTTAGCCCGTGTGCCAAAACCTTGGCATTATGTTTATGACGTCATCACCTCACTAAGGTCACACGGCCAAGGCAAATGCTCGTGTCCTTAGGTCGTGTGTCGAATTAAATTCCTAACTTCAGGTGCAGACTTCACATGCCCATGTCTAAGGCCGAGCCTCTCACACGGCTGAGACACACGGCCGTGTCTCTACTCGTGTGTTTACTACTGAGTATGCTGACTTGTAACCTAGCTCACAAGAGGACACACGGCTAATCAACATGCCCATGGGGCTGACTGTGTATCACACGCGGCCTAGACACACGCCCGTGTGTCTACCAGTGTGGACATTAAAAAGGCTATATTCCAAGCCAAATGCCACCCTACATAACAACCATACTTATACCAACTCAAATCAAACATCCACACAAGAATAAACTTCATGATTCATCATCATTGAATATATATATATATATATATATAAGAACTAGTCAAGTATTGCCCCAACTTTAATGACCATTTACAAAATGAATTGAAACAACCATAGTAGCCAACACATTTCGCTTGCAAATATGACATAACCAAAACATTCAAGTCCTATATATGCCATACTCAAAATAAGTCTAATTTGACTATTCCAAAAAGTAGTCGATAGTGTGATCTCCAACTCCGACGTCCGCGAATTCTCGAGCTAACTTGGCAATACTACAAGGAAAAGGGCAATGAAAGGGGTAAGCATAAAGCTTAGTAAGTTTGCATGAAAATAAATAGCAACCATAAGCTCATGACAATATCCATCCATGGCACTAAATAACCACACACAAAGTCATAGGCTCCTTGCCATACTTACTCATACTTGTCCTTATCTAGTACACACCATGCCATGTATCGTAAATGTTCTTCGTGAATTACTCACGGTACCTGTGTTAACTCAATCACTTAGCCTAAATACAATTCTCGTTTCTATTTCAAAGTTTATCTATTTATCCTAATAAATCACTAAGGATACTCAAAGATGCATATTCGTTATCATTAGTATAAACGCGACAGCCAATGCCACATCATGGATGTGGTCTCACATGGATCATCTATGAATATCGATGACATATCCCGAATATGGTCTTATACGGAACCTCACATCAATATTGATGCCATATCCCGAATATGGTCTTATACGATTTTTCATATTCAATGCCGAAGTCGTATCCCAAATATGGTCTTATACGGGATCTCAGTTTGGTGCCAAGGCCATGTCCCCGACATGGTCTTATACGGGACCTCATCCATTTCATGTCTCAATGATAGTGTTTTCACATTCATTATAGTCCAACTAGGACTTCAACATCTCAACTTATTCATCCAACATCAAATACTCAATTTAGTAGAATATCATGTATCATCATAATATCAAACATTCTCAAACATGTTGGCATAATTGTTGAATTTATCACATACAAACTTACCTCGTTTTCAAAATAGGCTAGATTATGGTCTAGTCCGATTTGTTCTTTCCCCATTCGAGGTTGATTCTTGGTTCTTCTTGTTCTATAATAGCAAATTAGCTCATTTTAATCATCACATTAATAAATGCATTTCAATAATCATGCTTTGGTAAATTACTATTTTGCCCTTAAACTTTGGCAACATGACCATTTTACCCCTAGGCTCGAAAATCAATTCTAATCAAATTTCTCTCTTTAACGAGCCTAGGTGAACATTTATTCCTCTTATGGCTACCATCAAAACTCAACATTTCATACATTTTGTAACACCCCTAACCCGTAACCATCACCGAATTAGGGTTACAAGGCATTACCGAATAAGACATCACTCAAACAGGCATATATTTTCTTTTCTTTTACTATGAATATATATGTAATCATATTATTTGAATCATTTGAAGTACAAATGACTATCAAGAATTTTAATCAAATCACTTACTAATTAATAAGCCGATATATATATACATGTCAAATCACTCAAGTAATCACAAATACACATTCGGCCAATCATATAATCTTCCATACAAACAACCTCGATTATAATCATCATTCAATTAATTTACAATTTAAAACTTAACACCGAGTATATTCCAAATTTAAAAATCACAAGCTCATAGAATCCATGACTAACCATAAATAAATTCTCAATAAAGTATACCAATAATTCATTTAAGCATAGCCGGATATATGCAAATATATACATAATTCTTTATTTGAATTTCTATCACATTACATCATATAACCAATTTAATCTTGAAACACATCTATTAGCTTTCACATAACTAAAATTTACATCCCACAATTACCACATACAAATACAAATATCATAACCAAATTTACTAGAACTAAATCCATTTGTTTTATATTTAAACATCTATCAAAATTTCACATCACTGCCGAATACATATATATCCAACATGATCATTTCAATTCCAAATCAAAAACTTGATGATCAATATGACCACATACCTATTTGTTAAATTCGAATAATATCTATATCAAAACCAAATCACATCTTACTAATTTACATAATTACTAATACTTATTACAAAGACAATTTATTTAACATCATTTAGTAAGTAAATCAAACTTTACACAATACACATCAAATATACAATTACATAACACTTAATTGAATTTAACATATCCCTATTATCATCACTTACTCATAGCCAAAATGTCCAAGTTTACGTTTGGTTCAAGTCCACATTTTAACTAATTCGATTCATCATACCAAACATAACCAATATACATATATTAATCACATAACCAAATTCAATATGTCTAACTTAAAATTAAACATAACACATACTTACCTATCATGAACATATACCGTAATCACATATGCATAAGTATAAACTTATTTTTTTAATGCCCATTATCAACCATAAACACAGAACCCAAATCAATCAAAGAAGATAAGCCATCTTCGCATGGCTATTATTTACATACAAAGTACTTAATTCCTATTCCACCTTTTACTATGCTATACACGCCATATATTAAATTTTCAACTTAGTAAAATACCAAAGGAAACTGTCGATAGTGTGAGTAGTCTTGCTGACGATCCCCGAACTCGTAATGTATATCCAAATCTATGAACAAAAGTAAACAAGAATTCGCACAGAGTAAGCTATTTAACTTAGTAAGTCATAAGCAACTATATATATACTAACTATTATATATTAACACTAAGTTACCAAACCGAATATACATTTTCCCAAATACAAGGTTATCATTTAAATCTTTCATACACATATCATATGGCTAACTGTACAAATACACATGAACTTATATAAATCTCACTATTAAAATCACATATACCCCATTTAGCCGATTATACACATCCACATATACATTCACATTTTTCACATTTGTAACTTTAACATTTATATAATCAATTCAACAACTAACTTACCTTATTTTCACATATACAAGAGCATTTTGTCAACTTACTAGCTCAATAAACATCACATATGCGCTGGCCAAATACAACTTACCTCACTGATACCTGGTTATTAAGCTATCATGCAATACTTACTCATGTATCGTTTCCCCTTTATCTCCCTTCATCAATTCATGTCTCTGAAGTCTCTGTAATCCGACACACATAGTGCAAATTTCGTAACGTATCGCACATTTACTGCCGTTACTTTAAAAAGACCGCACGTAGTGCCATTTAACAGTAATGTATCGCACACTTAGTGCCATTACTTATTATTCCGCACACATAGTGCCATTTAACAGTAATGTATCTCACACTTAGTGCCATTACTTATTATTCCGCACACATAGTGCCATTTAACCGATTTCGCACACACAGTGCTTGGTATTAGTTCGCACACATAGTGCCCTTTTACTGACCTTTCCTTTGCTCTTCCAAAACATTTATAATCCCATTCCCATTCGTACATACTCAATTTATTTTTTTATTTATCTATAGCATATAATTATTTATCAACAACTCAATTTACCATCTTCACTTACCTTTACATTCGGCAATCTCAAATATATACATACACACACATCCAAAAATTTCAATTACCATCACTACTCACTTTCCATTTCCATACATATATGTACATATCTATCACTTAACCATAGTACATATATTTAGCCAATTCATACATTCCATATTTATACATATATATTTTCATAATTTCAAACTCACATTCGGCTAGTATAAATATATATACACATTTCATTTCATTTCATGATACATTAGTATATAGTCAAATTTATTTCACCCAACTGCTTAAAAACTTACTTCGGATATCGTCGAACGACAAAAACCGACTATTCAACTATTTTCGCTTTTCCCTGATCCAAGTCTGATTTCTTTGGTTCTTAATCTTAATTTAGCTTAGACATGGCCGAACCCTTGTTTGCTCACTTCTTTCTTTTTCTTTCTTACATTCGGCCATTAAAGATGAAAGAATGAGTAATCTTTCTCTTTCCCATTATGTTTTATTATTATAAGCTTAATATAATGTATAATAAATAATAATAATATTTATAATATATAATTTCATATAATATAGTCACTTAAGCATAATCATGCCGTCACTATAGTTAAAATTGGGCAAATTACAACTTTAATGCTTACATTTAAAAAGACATCAACAATTTAGCCATTACACATTAAACTATCAAATTTTCAATTCACGCGAGCACCTAAACAATAAAATTAAATCACGAAAATTTCACACATAATTAACACAATTATTAAAATATTTTTTGGACTTGAATTTGTGGTCCTGAAACCACTATTCCAATTAGGGTCAAAATTGGGCTGTTACAACTCTCCCCCCTAGGGATTTTCGTCCCCGAAAATCTTACCAATGAATGGGTTTGGATAATGCTCTTTGATTAAGTGAACCCCACGTATCTTATTTTCACTGAACTCAATCCAATACAATGGTGTATGACTTTTACGACTGTACGAAACCTCATAAAATGCCATTTGATACTAGATTGAAAGCTATTAATATGAGCAAATTCAATCAAAGGTAAACCAGATTTAGTCGATCTATCCACAATAACCTAGATTGAATCTTTCTTGCTCGGTGTCAACGATAGACCAAAGACAAAATCCATCATGACTCTGTCCCATTTCCATTCGGGTATCACAATTGACTGAAGTAACCCAGAAGGTACCTGATGTTCGGCTTTCACTTGCTGACAAACTAGGCATTTCAAAACAAAATCAGATATGTCTTGTTTCATACTAGGCCACTAATATAACTGTTTCAAATCATTATACATTTTCGTACTACCCAGATGAATAGATAACCTACTACTGTGAGCTTCATTCAAAATCATTTGAATCAACTATGAATTTCTCGGAACACATATTCGGTTTCTAAAACTCAAACAATCATTTTTATCAACTCAAAATTCAAATTCAATATTCGTTTCACACTGAGCTCGCTTTGCTAACAATTCATTATCAACTTCCTGAGTATCACAAATTTGTTGAGCAAATAACAGTTTTGCTTTTAATTTGGCTATTATCACGCAATCATCAGATTTAACCATAAACGCATTCGTTGCACACAAAGTAAATAATGATTTTCTACTTAAAGCATCGGCAACAACACTAGCCTTTTCCGGATGATAGTCAATCACTAGCTTGTAGTCTTTTAACAACTCTAATCTTCGACGTTGGCTCAAATTCAGATATTTCTAAGTCATTAAATACTTCAGACTTTTGTGATCAGAATAAACGTGACATTTCTCACTGAATAGATAGTGACGCCAAATATTTAACGCGAACATAATGGCTGCTAGCTCCAAATCATGTGTCGGATAGTTTCTTTCGTGTGGCTTCAATTGTCTCGAGGCATAAGCTATGACTTTACCTTCCTGCATCAAAACACAATCCAGGCCACTCAAAGATGCATCACTATAAATGGCAAATTCTTTACCCAATTCAGGCTGAACTAACACTGGAGCTTTTGTCAATAGAGTTTTCAACTGATCAAAACTTTTTTGACACTTTTCTGACCACTCGAACTTAACATCTTTCTGTAACAGCTTCGCCATAGGTGTAGCAATCATAGAGAAACCTTTCAAAAATCGTCTGTAATAATCAGCAATTCCCAGTAAGCTTCGAACTTCAGAGATATTTCTCTGAGGTTTCCAATCAAGTATAGCTGAAACCTTACTCGAATCAATCCTGATGCCTGATACTGATACAATATGGCCCAGAAAACTGACTTCATGTAATCAGAACTCACACTTACTAAACTTTGTATACAACTGTTTATCTCGCAAAGTCTGTAGCACAAGTCTCAGATGCTCAACATGCTCGGTTCATCTCGGGAGTAGATTAGAATACCATCTATAAACACTACCATAAACTGATCCAAATACTGTCTGAAAATTTGATTTATCAAATCCATGAAAATAGCAGGTATATTAGTAAGTCCGAAAGGCATAACCAGAAACTCATAGTGACCGTACCTCGTTCGGAAAATAGTCTTTAATACATCAGAGTCTTTAGAATACAAATTCTTCTTTCAATCTATCCTTCAATTCATACATGTACGTTCAAAGTTTATTTCCATTTCGTAGATAAATTCAAACACATATATCCCAGTTAACTTTTCAATCAAATAATTCAAATCATTCTAACTATTGAATCAGTCTTTTCGAAGAAATCTTTATTCTCATTAGAAGGATGACCCCAGACATATCATTATACAAATTAATCTTGATCTTCTTATCATTTTCACTTTTATCACTGTCAAACCTTCACAAAAACTAGAAAAGAGTTTAATAAAGCTGTCTCATATATTAATCATCGAAACTCTGAATTATACTAAAATCACCTTAACCATATAGAAATCATTGAGCTTTATTAGGAATAATGTCTCAATCCTATAATGAATATTATCCCAGCTATTAATGAAGTATCTGAACACAGAAAGGAATCAAATATGATTTAAATAGCAACCATTGTAGAAACACATCTTCTATAACTCTGAGGAAGGTACCATTGTACTCTCACATTTCAAGCCAGAAATTATAATTGTAATAGACATAGTCATATCTGCCAAATAGAAATCTCTTGCAGATAATCACATGGAATCATACAAATACCAGAGTAGCAAAATTTCAACATTAGGAGTTACACAGAATATCAAAAAATTACAACTCATATAAAATAATATTAGTTTCAATGATATCCCAGAAATGTCCAGAAAGAACAATGTCGTTCATAAATACTAAAATCCACAATAACAGAAGTAATATAATCTTCACGCATATTCAATAGAGAAATAATAGTAGAAACAGAATATTAATCCCATACCGATTTCACTGTCAAATTTCATATCCACACCATGGAATAAATTATCAAAGGAAGACATAACAATGTTGAATATAACCCAAACAGATCAATGATACTTTCGTCTATTAATATGTTTAGCTAATGTTCTTATACGATAAAACTTTCTTTTTGAAATTAAACAGTCACATATACTTTTGAGGATAAATATACACACAGAATGTCCAAATGGTATCATAATAACTGCCCGACTATAACCATTGCATTCAACCATCAATACAATTCAAACATCAATCCATTGTCTAATTCTGTCATCAGAAATTTTCATATTATACCATCACTAATAGAAATCAATTCAGGAAAGCTTTCAGTTAATACTTTATTTAGATAACATACCTGAATAAGTCATTTAATCGGAGTTAACTTCTTCTTTAACAGTGACTTTGCAAAATCTGAATAATCTTTAGAACTGCCCCATATCTCTTTTAGTACTGCCTTCATTTGCTGATTCATTCTCTTTTCTGACCACATTACTAATCTTTCAAACACGGATTTTCTAAAACTTCACATTAGTGAGCTTTTCCTTCCAACTCTTGTAATAAAATTGTAACATTTTTCTAACAATGGGGTGAGGGTAGTAGAGCCTCAAATTTAACTCTCACATAATTGCACATAACACATACTATCACGAATAGTCAGTTCATTACTAATTTCACATTCTCAAATCATTTAATACACCTTTTCTTTTAATCACTTTTTTATTATTAACACATTGTTCATATGCTAACTCAAATCACCATTTCAAAATCAGAGCATCTCAGATAGCAATCATAACTCAAATATTTGAATATCTACTTTTGTACTATCAGAATTAGCCCAGTTGGAAATCTTATCTATCACATCAAAACAATCTTTGTTAAAGTCGAGAGATATCACACTATCGCAGATTTAATATAGCATGTATAGCTAGACTCACATACGCTATGGTAGTCCTACAACCAACTAAACCATGGCTCTGATACCAGTCAAATGTAACACCCCTAACTCGTATCTATCGTTGGATTAGGGTTACAAGGCATTACTGAATAAGACATCACTCAAACAGGCATATATTTTCTTTTCTTTTATTACGAATATATATATATGTAATCATATTATTTGAATCGTTTTAAGTACAAATGACTATCAAGAATTTTAATCAAATCACTTACTAATTAATAAGCCGATATATATATACATGTCAAATCACTCAAGTAATCACAAATACACATTCAGCCAATCATATAATCTTCCATACAAACAATCTCAATTATAATCATCATTCAATTAATTTACAATTTAAAACTTAACACCAAGTATATTCCAAATTTAAAAATCACAAGCTCATAGAATCCATGACTAACCATACATAAATTCTTAATAAAGTATACCAATAATTCATTTAAGCATAGCCGGATATATGCAAATATATACATAATTCTTTATTTGAATTTCTATCACATTACATCATATAACAAATTTAATCTTGAAACACATCTATTAGCTTTCACATAACTAAAATTTACATCCCACAATTACCACATACAAATACAAATATCATAACCAAATTTACTAGAACTAAATCCATTTGTTTTATATTTAAACATCTATCAAAATTTCACATCACTGCCGAATACATATATATCCAACATTATCATTTCAATTCCAAATCAAAAACTTGATGATCAATATGACCACATACCTATTTGTTAAATTCGAATAACATATATATCAAAACCAAATCACATCTTACTAATTTACATAATTACTAATACTTATCACAAAGACAATTTATTTAACATCATTTAGTAAGTAAATCAAACTTTACACAATACACATCAAATATACAATTACATAACACTTAATCGAATTTAACATATCCCTATTATCATCACTTACTCATAGCCAAAATGTCCAAGTTTACGTTTGGTTCAAGTCCACATTTTAACTAACTCGATTCATCATACCAAACATAACCAATATACATATATTAATCACATAACCAAATTCAATATGTCTAACTTAAAATTAAACATAACACATACTTACCTATCATGAACATATACCGTAATCACATATGCATAAGTATAAACTTATTTTTTTAATGCCCATTATCAACCATAAACACAGAACCCAAATCAATCAAAGAAGATAAGCCATCTTCGCATGGTTATTATTTACATACAAAGTACTTAATTCCTATTCCACCTTTTACTATGCTATACATGCCATATATTAAATTTTCAACTTAGTAAAATACCAAAGGAAACTGTCGATAGTGTGAGTAGTCTTGCTGACGATCCCCGAACTCGTAATGTATATCCAAATCTATGAACAGAAGTAAACAAGAATACGCACAGAGTAAGCTATTTAACTTAGTAAGTCATAAGCAACTATATATATACTAACTATTATATATTAACACTAAGTTACCAAACCGAATATACATTTTCCCAAATACAAGGTTATCATTTAAATCTTTCATACACATATCATATGGCTAACTGTACAAATACACATGAACTTATATAAATCTCACTATTAAAATCACATATACCCCATTTAGCCGATTATACACATCCACATATACATTCACATTTTTCACATTTGTAACTTTAACATTTATATAATCAATTCAACAACTAACTTACCTTATTTTCACATATACAAGAGCATTTTGTCAACTTACTAGCTCAATAAACATCACATATGCGCTGGCCAAATACAACTTACCTCACTGATACCTGGTTATTAAGCTATCATGCAATACTTACTCATGTATCGTTTCCCCTTTATCTCCCTTCATCAATTCATGTCTCTGAAGTCTCTATAATCCCGCACACATAGTGTGAATTTTGTAATGTATTGCACACTTAGTGTCGTTACTTTAGAAAGAGCACACGTAGTGCCATTTAACAGTAATGTATCGCACACTTAGTGCCATTACTTATTATTCTGCACACATAGTGCCATTTAACAGTAATGTATCACACACTTAGTGCCATTACTTATTATTCAGCACACATAGTGCCATTTAACCGACTTCGCACACACAGTGCTCGGTAAATTTAGTTCGCACACATAGTGCCCTTTTATAAACCTTTCCTTTGCTCTTCCAAAACATTTATAATCCCATTCCCATTCGTACATACTCAATTTATTTTTTTATTTATCTATAGCATATAATTATTTATCAACAACTCAATTTACCATCTTCATTTACCTTTACATTCGGCAATCTCAAATATATACATACACGCACATCCAAAAATTTCAATTACCATCACTACTCACTTTCCATTTCCATACATATATATACATATCTATCACTTAACCATAGTACATATATTTAGCCAATTCATACATTCCATATTTATACATATATATTTTCATAATTTCAAACCCATATTCGGCTAGTATAAATATATATACACATTTCATTTCATTTCATGATACATTAGTATATAGTCAAATTTATTTCACCCAACTGCTTAAAAACTTACCTCGGATATCGTCGAACGACAAAAACCGGCTATTCGACTATTTTCGCTTTTCCTCGATCCAAGTCTGATTTCTTTGGTTCTTAATCTTAATTTAGCTTAGACATGGCTAAACCCTTGTTTGCTCATTTCTTTCTTTTTCTTTCTTACATTCGGCCATTAAAGATGAAAGAATGAGTAATCTTTCTCTTTCCCATTATGTTTTATTATTATAAGCTTAATATAATCTATAATTAATAATAATAATAATATTTATAATATATAATTTCATATAATATAGTCACTTAAGCATAATCATGCCGTCCACTATAGTTAAAATTGGGCAAATTACAACCTTAATGCTTCCATTTAAAAAGACATCAACAATTTAGCCATTACACATTAAACTATCAAATTTTCAATTCACGCCATTAAGCCTATTTTAATAATTCAGCACCCAAACAATAAAATTAAATCACGAAAATTTCACACATAATAATTCACACATAATTAACACGGAAAATAATATTTAAATATTTTTTAGACTCGAATTTGTGGTCCCGAAACCACTATTCCGATTAGGATCAAAATTGGGCTGTTACACATTTACAATATATTTTACAACCTTTACAAAAAGGTCCTTTTAGGTGTTTTCATGGTAACACCTTTCACAAAAGTTGTTCATTTAACAACTAAAACCCATTTTCTTCCATAAAAATGCAGCAAACAACTTAAAAGCTCTCATGGCAAAACTATAAACTCTTCACCATTTTACAAAAATAGTCCCCTCTTTAGAAAGCTTAAGCTTTTGGGGTTCCAAAAGTACAATTTTTATCAAAAAATGATCACTAGAACACTTACTTGTAGGGAGAAGAGTTTGCTGAAATTTTTGAAGCTTTCAAGCCCCTATTTGCTGCTAATTTTCGGTGGAGGAGTGAAGAAGAAAAGATGATATCTTTTCTTTCTTTATTTTAATAAAAAATCCCAATTTAGTCCACCTAATCCACCTACTTGACCAAATTTTTTACTTTCTTATCCCCTATGGCTTGCCAACCTTTATTTAAGGGGTTAATTTCCCTATAAAGACCTCCAATTAATATTCCATAGCTATTTGGCACCCTTAGCAGGAAATTTTAAACTTTCGTACTTTATGCGATTTAGTCAATTCTCGCGATTTAGCATGAAATCGCTAAAATTAAAGCACCAAAAATTTTTATGTACTTATACAATCATACTCTAACTCATAAAATATCATGAAAATAATTTTCTCTAATCTTCGAATTAGTGGTTCTGAACTACTGTTTCCAACTAGCCCCTAAATCGGGCTGTTACATGGATTAATGTGATAATTAAATGAGCTAATTTGCTATTATAGATCAAGAAGAACGAGGAATTAACCTTAACCGAGGAAAGGGCAAGGTATCAAACTAAATGTGTAATTTGGCCTATTTTGAAATCGAGGTAAGTTTGTGTGTAATAAATTCAACATCATGCTATGAAGTTTCTAAACGTTTGATATTAGTGATGTTGTATAATATTTCTATAAATTTGAGTAATGATGTTGAATGAGAAAATGACGAGAAGTTTGATGTGGAAGTCTCGATTGGACTTTAATAAATGAGAGGATAATATCATCAAGACTTGAGAAGGGTAAGGTCCCGTATAAGACCATATCTGGGATATGGCCTTGGCACCGAATTGAGATCCCGTGTAAGACCATATTTGGGATATGGCATCGGTATCGAATATGAGAATCATATAAGACCATATCCGGGATATTGCATCGACAATCGATATGAGATCCCGTATAAGACCATATCTGGGATATGGCATCGGCATCTAGAAGTGACCCCATGTAAGACCATATCTGGGACATGGCATTGGTGTCGTATTTATGTGAATGATGATGATTATGTATTTTCGAGTATCCCTAAGTGATTCAGTGGGTAAATAGCTAAGCTTATAATAGAGATGAGATTAGTGCTAAAGCTATGTGATGGAGTGATACAGGTACATGTGAGTAATTCACTAGAAATGTTTACTATATGAGACATGATATGAAATTTGTAAGAGTAAGCATGAGTAAGTTATGGCAATGTGTTTAAGACTTTGTGTTTTATTCAATGCAATGGATGGATGCCATTATGAGCCTTTATGTTGTTATTTATTTCATGCAAACTTACTAAGCTTTATGCTTACCCCTCTCATTTCCCTTTTCCTTGTAGTATTGCCAAGCTAACTCGAGGATTGTGGGACGTCAAAGTTCGGAATTACACTACCGACTTCTCTTTGGTATAGCAAAGTTAGATTTATTTTGAGTATGGCATGTATAGGACTTGGTTATTTTGTTATGTCATATTTGTTAGCTAAGGTGTTGGTTATTAATGTTATTCAATTCATTTTGTAAATGGTCATTGGAATTTGACCAACTCTTGACAAGTTTATATATTCAATAATGATGAAATTCATGAACTGTATGCTTGTGTGGATGACTTAATTATGAGTTCCTAAAAGTGCCTTGTGGACATGAAAGATGTTGAGTCAAATGAGTATATGTATGGTTGCTATGTAGGGTGGCATTTGGCTTGGTAGATAGCCTTACAAATGTTCACACGGGTAGACACACAAGCGTGTATCTAGGCTGTGTGTGACACAAGGTCAGCCCTATGGGCGTGTTGAGAGGTCGTTTGTCCCCATGCATGCTAGACTGTCAAGTCAGAGTACCCAGTAGTAAACACATGGGCTGAGACACGACCATGTGTCTCAACCGTGTGGGAGACACAGCCTAAGGCAGGGGCATGTGCCCAGGCAATGTGAAGTCTGCACCTGAAATTAGGAATTTAATTCGACACACGGTCTAGGAACATGGGCGTGTGCCTTGGCCGTGTGACCTTATTGGGATGATGACATCATAAATAGAATGTCAAGGTTTTCTCACACGGGCGAAGACACGGGCATGTCATGGCCGTGTGAAGGACACGGGCCATGGACATGGGAGTGTGTCAGGTCGTGTGAAAACCCCTGTAGGTTCAAATTTGAAAATAAATCCACACTGGTGTGGAACACGGGCATGTGATATGCCACACGGACATGTCCCACCTTTCACATGGGCGTGTGGCCCTGTTTTGTGTCAATTTTTTCTAAGAGTTCAAGAGTTTTCCAGTTTGGTCCCGAATAGTTCCGGGTACAAGTTTAGGGTCTCGTAGACCTATAATAAGGACATTATGGTCTCGAATGAAAAGTTTTAAGTTGGAATGAAGTTCTTAAGGATTGATATTATATGATTGAGCAAGTTAAGTACTGTAATGCCTCGTACCCGATTTAGGTGTTGAATACGGGTAAGGGGTGTTACATGTATAGGGACTTTGGTAATTTTGGTTCATAAGTTGATGATGATTATAGCCATTTGAGTTGGCTTGTAAATGTTCTAAGTTTGGTTTTGTATATTGCCATATAAGTTGGCTTATTTTGGTATGATTGAATCATGTATATATGTGTGTGTGTGTGTGTGTGTGTATGTATATGGCTTGTGAGATGTTTTGAATGTTGGATATGTTATGCTTATGGATAATTAGTATTATGGATAGCAAATGGTTGAGTTACGAATATTGGTATGCTAATGAATCTAGGCATTTATGCACATTTGAGTTTGGTATGAATTTGTATAGTATATTGTGGTATTTATGTTTTGTGTTGGTTGTTAATGAAATGGCATGGATTATGCTTGGTTGGAGTTGATTTAAATGCACATATATGCTATATTTTGGTGCCATTGAGTTTGGTGTAGGTGTGCATAAGATTGGGTGGCAAATTGGCTTGGTAAATAGCCTATTTTTGTCCAAACGGGCAGAGACGCGGGCGTGTGTCTCAGCCGTGTGTGATACACGGTCATGTACATGGCTGTGTGTCCCCTGATGTTGAAATAGAAACCAAGTCAGTATGCTCCACACGGCTTCACACACGGGCGTGTGACTTGGCCGTATGGAATAAGTTAGTATACCCTACAGGTTTGACACGGCCTGGCACATGGGTGTGTATGGCCATTTGTAGGGCACACGGGCTAGCCACGCGAGCGTGTGTGTTGGCCCTGTGACCCAAGTTAGAGAGTTACATGGGGTAAAACACGGGCTGGAACACGGCCATGTGCTCCCATTTCGAATGTCCATACGGCCTGTGACACGAGCGTGTCTTTGGCCGTGTGAGACACACGGCCGGGCGACACGGGCGTGTGTCCCCTGTATTTTGCAAAAATTTTATAAGTGTTCAAAAAGTTTTCAAAGTTATCAGTTTAGTCCCGAACCACCCTGAATGCATATTCTGGGCCTTGTAGGCTCATATTAGGGACGATATGAATGTGTTGATTGATATTTGAATGAAATTTGGAAATGTATGAGTAAATGTATGTGTAATTATGTTATAAGTCCGGTAATGCTCTGAAACCCTATTCTGGCGTTGTATACGGGTGAGGGGTGTTATAGATTCCTTGTTAAAATAAAATACAGTAATAAAATAAAATAAAAGTAAAATCCATATAAAACTATACTTCTTTTATTTTACATTGATTAGAATAATATTTTTCAACCTTACTACACTTCATCTATTTAAAATTAATTGAATAAGGTTTTTCAACCTATAAATAAATGTAGTCTAAATTTGTATCATTCGAATTCGACATTAACGAATTTTTTTCTCCTCTGCTTGTGATTTTTCCTGAAAGAATTTTTCACGTAAAATTTGTGTGTTTTATTTTTCTTTTTCTTATTACTTTGCGATCATTCTATATTATCGTTATCAACATTAGTGCTAAAACAATAGGATGTGACCTAATCATATTGATAGAGAGTTGATGATAAAGTTACAAGGCATTTTAACAAACAAGTATTAAGATGTGTTGAGAGAAATCTCTAAGTAGATACTGATGTGACCTTGTGATAAATCACTTGGCCAATAACAAGATGGTTCATACTGGTGTGGCATTCTTTGAGCTTTTCCTTAATCCATGTGGTTGATTTGGTGAGATTGTTGAAAGAGGTAGTTACATATTGTAATTCTTTTTAAAATATGCATAATACAATTAAATGTATATATTATATTAAAAATAACTTTGGTTTAGTAGTGAATTTAAGATTTTATTAATGTAAATAGCATGAGTTTAAATTTTATTATATGCAAAAATTTTATTGGTTTTTATTCAAAATAAAAAGATTAGAGTGCGTTAAAATAATATGACTTATTTTAAAATATAGAATGACATTTTTATAATTTTTCTAATCAAGTTGTTGCCTATAGGCTTGTGATTAGGAGTGAGTAAAACTTGATTCGATTTGAAAAAATAGAAAAAAAATAATTTGAATTTCGGGTTAATCGAATCGAGTTATTTGAGTTAACTTAAATAAGTAATTCAAGTTTCAAGTTTGAATCGAGATGAATTTTACAGTCCGAATAATTCGAATAACAGATTGGTGTAAATATCATTTTAGTCCTTGTCAAGTTTGAAAATGAACAAATTGGTCTCTCTCTCAACAAAAATTACAAAATAATTTTTAAAATTTAAAATATTTAAAAAAATTTTAAAAAATATTCTAAAAGTATATATAAAGAAAGTTAAAAAATTAAAAAATTTTAACAATAATAATTTTGGGATCTAAATAAATTTATTAGTGATTCAAATTTATCATACTAAAATATTTTTTTATTTTGCTTTGAAAAAGTTTTCAAATATATTATATATATGGTTTCAAATTTATGTGCTCTAATATAAAATTAATTATACTGTAAGAAAATTTTAATTTGACATATTTAATTCTTTAATTTCACTTAGCTCAATTAGAGAAAATTTCAAATCGAATTAGTATAATAAAATAGGACTCGTCAATTTAATTAATTCAATTTTTTTCAATCAATTCGATCAAACACTCACACCTACTTATGATATCAATTTAATGAGAGACTTAAATAAAATTATAGATATTATTTGAATTTATTATTATTATTTACAGGATTCATCCCTAACGAAAGGAAAGCAAAGTATCAAGGCGTCCTTTTCCTTCACTGCCCTTAACAGCCAATTCATCCACCAACAAAAAGTGAGAAAACCGCATAAATTAACCGTCACCCGCCCATTTCTTTTCATTTCCAAGCAACCCCTCTCTCTCTCTCTCTCTCTCTCTCTCTCTCTCTCTCTCTCTCTCTCTCTCTCTCGGTTAATGCTATCTTTCTTGTTTTCCATCAAGTGAATAGTCGTTCTAAAAGATTATCGAGGCAACATTACTATTACTAATATGTAGTATACTATACGGTAAGTTTTCGTTTTCGTCTACGTTCGCTTTTGCTTTGATTTTTGACCTCTAATGGCTCCTTATCACACCTTTTTCTATATCTTGCTTTGAAGTTGGAAAGATGTAGATTCTGTTTTTCTTTCTTTCTTTCTTTTCCTAGTCTAATTATTTATTACTATTAATGTGCCGGACATGTTTGTTTAGGAAATTCCACGCATCGTTGGTGTTTGAATCTTTGATCTCTGAGTTCCATTTTCACACCGGTTATGGCTTGGAACAAACTCGGATCGCTTTTCTCTTTTCTCAAATTCCAGGGCATTTTGCAGGTTAGTTTCCTTTTATCAAAATCATTTGGACGTTTTTTTATTTTTACCTCTGTCCAAATATATTTTCAAATCTTCCTAGAATTATTTTTCATGATTTGCTCTGGTTTTTAACTTTCCTTAATATGAGTGTTCCTTTATTTGTTTTGATGATTCCTTTCTTGTTTTGTAGCCATTACTATGAACCACGGCCTTTCCTGTTGGGGAGTGTACCTTTCTTGTTTTGAGGAACTTTATTTAAGTAAAATTATAAAAATGTAAATGTTAAAAGATTTTAATTTGAAAAAAAAAAAACTTAATTTTAATTCTTAATTTTTGGGAGGAATTAAAATTAAAATTTCTTCATTTAATCAAAAAAATAAAATTGAATGAATTAATTTTTGACAGAGACTAAAAAAATATTGTTTTCAATTTAATCTACCCTTAGCTTCACTTCAGTCTAATACAATAGAAATGTCGGAGAAATAATGATAAATTAAAAGAATAAAAATAAAAGTGGAGAAGATAAAAATATGATCAAAACACAGCCAACAATATGTCCAGACATGTGATATATTTTATTTTTTAATCTTTGGAATTTTGTCTCAAATGAGTAATTTGATTTTATTCTTATATGCATGTTAATATGCAACTAAAAATATTAATTCCACATTTTTATTGGTTATTATTGTAGAAAACTAGTTTCATTACCGTATATATTTTTCATATTATTAATATGTCAAGGTTTTGTAGTGCTCATATCTAATATGGATAAAGTTGAAACTCGTCTAATCTTAGAGTTTGAATCTTCAGCGGCTGCGACAGCAGCAGCAGCAGCAGGCGCGACCGCAGCCGGAGAGAGCTAGGGAGGCGGCTAAGCGAGCCGAATACCCTATTAGAACATATGGAGCGAAAGTAGCTTGGAATCATTTACATGATTGGTTAATATTAATGCTTCTGGTCATCATAGAAGTTGGTTTGTTTGTCATCCATCCATTTTATCGATTTGTTGGAAAGGATATGATGGGTGATCTCAGGTATCCAATGAAAGAAAACACCGTCCCAGTGTGGGCTGTTCCTGTAAGTATTGATTTCTGCTTATTAGAGCATTTGCTGTTTCGTTTTGTATAAAAATATGCTCTTACTTACGGGATTCATTGATTACATGTGTTTGATCAGATTTACTCGGTTTTGTTACCGATCTGTGTGTCCATCTTCTTCTATTATCGGAGGAAAGATGTGTATGATCTTCACCACAGCGTTTTAGGTAATGCCCATTCTGCTTTGGTAAAACTGAAGAGTCCAGTGTGTGTGTGTGCGCATATTTATATAACGGGTTTTGATGATGTTGAAGGGCAGGCCTGTTGTTTGCTGTACTAATTACTGCTGTTATCACGGATGCAATCAAAGATGCTGTCGGTCGGCCTCGACCAGATTTTTTCTGGCGTTGCTTTCCGGACGGAAAAGATGTAAGTCTTGGTATTTTGGTAGTGGCAAGGATAAATTTAGCTTTAACATTTATTTATTTTGTTTTTTTTTTCGGGTCATTTCAACTTTTAATTTTTAAAATTTAGTTAAATTAGTTGCTTTTATATGAAAATTAATTGAACCATTAACTGTTAAAGTATAATTCATATAAGAATTTAAAAGTATATATATTTAAAAATTAACAACTTTTAAAAAGTTGATAAAATCTTTTAAAAAATTGTCCATATTAATAAAATAAAAAAATATTTTATTAATATATCAAATACTAACCTATATTTAATTTACTGAATTTTTTTAAAAAAATATTAGTCTTCAATATTTATATTTAGACGTGAGAAAGCGTGATTCTCTAAAAAATCTTCTGAATATAAAATTAAAAGAGAAAAATCATGTATATATTCAATATATATAGGTATGTATTTGATAGATATGAACATTATTCCTCAGGTTTATGATAAATGGGGTAACGTTGTGTGTCATGGAAACAAAGCGGACATAAAGGAAGGACATAAGAGCTTCCCAAGCGGTCATGCATCCTGTAAGTACTTCTCTCAGAACCATTTTTATGCTTAGGATAGATAATCCAGAAAACCATAAAAAGAAGATATATTGCATTGCAGGGTCATTTGCAGGGTTAGGTTATCTGTCACTGTACTTAGCAGGAAAAATCCATACATTTGATCGCCAAGGACATATCACCAAACTCTGCATCACTCTTATTCCTCTGCTCGCTGCATCTCTTGTCGCCATTTCTCGTGTTGATGACTATTGGCACCATTGGAACGATGTCTTCGCTGGTGGTTTTCTAGGTATTCTTCTCTACATCTCTTATAGATATACATATCGGAAATGTGGTTACATTGGAATTGTTCGAATTTTACAGGCCTTGTCGTCTCTGCATTTTGCTACCGTCAGTTCTTCCCAAACCCATACGATGATGATGGTAATGCTTTCATTCTCTTCCATCTTTCTTGAACTTAAATAATTTGATTTAATTTCGAGTCTCATGTATTGATATGTGTTTTACAGGATGGGGGCCTTATGCTTATTTTGATGCACTGTTGGAAGAATTGTCGGATAACAATGGAGATGGGGCTGCTCAAACTACAAATCAACTCACTGCACACCCAACCATGGGGGTTCATATTGTAAATCAAACACAAGGATCAAAAGGTGATTCAGATTATGGTCCAAGCTCAAGAATAGATGACATAGAATTAGGAAGAAGGTGAGATCTCATCTTTCCTGTCATAAAATTGGTTGGATTCCACATCTTAAGAGATTGTTCAAATTAAAAGTGAGTTTATATACATATGTATGTTAACTGTAAATTTCAGAATAGTTAAAAAAGGGGTTGTAAACTTACTAAATCTCAGATCTTAGTCTTGGACTAATCATATGCCATATGGAACTGTGTGAATTATACATTGTGTTATTTTAATTTCTACCATCTCAAAATAATTTGTAAAATTTAATCTAATACTAAAGATTCTTCAAAAATTATCAATTTAGTAGTTTTTTCTTCATATTTTAATTAATTAAAGGTAAATTACACCAATTGCTCTAAACTTTGTTTAAAATTATATTTTGATTATCTAACTTTCAATTGTTACGTAATAGTTACTAATATTATTAAATTGTTATATTTTTGTCTCTTGATTGTTAACTTCCGTTATAAAAAGTACGTACACCTTAATTCAAAAGGTTAATAGTTAATTTGGTCCTTGAGCATAGTTAAAAAAACATTTTGATATTTTAAAATTTTCTTAATAATAATTGTAAAAAAGTTTAAAACAAAGTCTTAAAAATAAATAAATAAAATTCATATAAGAAGGCAATTGCAGCAAGGATAAACCGAGAATTTTGCAGCCAATTTTTCTATATCCAATCTCATAAAAAAATCATAGTCTCTAAACTTTAGATAAAAAAGAATTAAATATCTGTTCACTTTAATTTTACTTGTTTTTTCATTTGCTTTGATGTTTTACGCTCTTTTTATTTTCATCTTTCATTGTTTTTTTTTTCATGCAAATTGTTGTCAACTCCACTCTTTGAATTTGAGAGAAGATATGGTGGGCTTGGATAAGAAGAAAAACACTTTGTATTATAAATTTAAAAATTCCAAAATTCCAAAACTTAAAATTACTTGTTATATAATATATATATATATATATGTTTTATTTATAGTTGAAAGTAGGATACTTTGTATTATAAATTAAAAGGAAAAAAATCTCAAATTTTAATACTTGCTATATAAATTTTTTCACCTACATCATGAGTATGTCATAATCTTGTAATAAATATTATTAAGTATTAATTAACAGTAATTGTAAATAATAATGTAGATTCATAATGATAATAAATAATTAAATCAACAATAATATTATTAATAATGATAACATGAAATTCGAATTAGTTCAAACTCTTTAATTGTTTGATTAGAGCTACAAAATAGGATTATAATAAACAACCTATTTTGGCCAAGGAATTACCTAGTAGTGAAGGTTTTACTTCTATGTGCATGTGGGTGAGAGAGAAGGCGCAAAATTTCAAGCATCTATATGGTATCTAACTAGGAAGTAAGTTCTTTAGTTGGTGAGTGATTGAAGGTGCAAGATGACCTAATAGTGTGAACCCAGAATCTATTAAGCTAAGCTCAGCTGGTTCCTTATAAACAAATCCAACTTCATTGCATGCCAATCCAAGTCTAAATGCTCCTACACAAATGCACCTTAATGAGCCTGTAACACCTTTACTATCATCATATCTCACGATAGTAGGGACATCTCGATCGAATTCATTAAATTTATTCAGCTTACTCGAAAACTCATCATACAACGTGAAACTTGTGATTTCACTTCTTATACTGGAATCATCACCAACTTCCTCCTCAAAGTACCCGAATCGGGTTACGAGGAAATAAAGAAATGTCGGTTTCAAATAAATAAATCGACAACCGTTTTGTCTGATTTTTTTATTATCAGCTAACATTCTCACACAGTCACAGTTTATGAAAAGTACAACCACATCAGCCCTGAAAGGCAACAAATATTTGTATATAATACTCAAGGGGATTTTTATAATCCATCCATGGTATCAACTAACCATGCACAAGCTACAGGCTTCGAGCCAACTTACTCATACTTGCCATTTATTTAGCACATATTGTGGCACACATCGTGCTTGTTTCTTCGTGATTCATTCACTAATATCTGCATTCACTCTTTCACATGACTTTAGTACTAATCTCATTTCTACTTCTAACTCATCTACCTGTTTCATTGATCACTAGGGATAATCAAAGACGCATATTTATCGTCATTCATGTAGGTACGAAACTAATGTCACATCCCCAAGGTGGTCTTATATGGACTTCCTCATCAAATATCGATGCCATATTCTAAATATGGTCTTACACGATTCTCAGATTCATTACCGAAGCCATATCCCGGATATGGTCTTATATGGGATCTCAACTCGGTGCTGAGGCCATGTCCCGGTCATGGGCTTATACGGGACCTTATCTATTTCATATCTCATGATAACCTTTTCATTTTAGTCTTCTAGGACTTCAACCTCATGTTCAACAACAATTACTCTATTTAGTAGAGTATTATGTATTGATGTGATACAAGGCATTCTTAACTATGCTAACATAATTATTGCATTAATCAGATCAAAACTTACTTAACTTAACTTTCATAACATCTCATCATAATTCAACAGTGGTAAAGAGGGTGAGGTCGTAAACTTAACTCTCATGACTACATACATATGATTTACTATTCATCATCAATGAAATATCATCATAGTCACACAACTCGCCCCAAGTGAGTTTTTACATTTATCACGCTACAATTGTTTCTATCACTTGTACTTTCGAACTGTAACTTCACTTACTCAAGTTTCACATTAATATCCACTCGAGTACTCAGCATTAAACTTTGATTTCTCTTACCATCACTTATCAATTTAGAGAATGTCTTATGGGTTTGAGTACGTCGTTTACTTGATTGCCATAGTCCAACTATGGTCTTACTCGTATCACAACATCATAGCCCAGCTATTATTTTACATGTCGTCACGATGCCATAGCCTCACTATGGTCTTATACGAAATCTCATATCAATACCAATTCCATATCCCAGATACGGTCTTACATGGAAACTCATGTTGATGCCGATGCCATATCCTAGATATAGTCTAACATGAGATCACATGTACCGCTATGGTCCAACCATGGTTTTATTCATCATTTATCATTGAACGACCATACTCATCTCCTGCATTCTACTTAGTCAAACTTCCCAGTTTAACTCTCATACCATAATACGTGTGGTTTCATATAGAGTCACGAAATAAAATATTATACATCCTCTACTTTAACAATCACATATGAGATTCAACTATGTGGAAATATTGATCATACATCATTCAAACAATCATGCATACACACATACCCCATTATCTGGGTAAATTTACTCACTATATGCACCTAACCCAATAGGTTGAGTATACAACACCGTATGCACATCGAGCCAATACAAATAAGCTTATCATTTTATGACTCTCATTTCATGCATTATCACACACATGTCATATACTTCTATTCATACCTCTTTGAATCTCATCAATGCATAAAAGCATTTCAATTACCTCATTATCACTTACAACATTATTGGATTTAGCTCGGTTGGGAACCATCTCTTTCTTAAAAAATAATTTCGTTAGAGCCGAGAGATATCACACTATCACGGTCCACCTATGGCATGTATAGTTAGACTTTCACTTACACTAGGTTAGTCTGAGAACCGACTAAACCATGCTCTGATACCACTAAATGTAACACCCCTTACCCGAGTCTGAGGCTAAGACCGGATACGAGACATTACTATACCTGAACTTGCTAAAACACGTATTTACGGGCTATAAAATTTCGTTCCGAATTTAAAGGCTTCTCTTTCTTAAACAACTCACACATCTCATAGGCCTACGAGGCCTTAAACACATATTTGGAAACTTCTGGAACTCAATCGAAAACTTTTCCTTAAAACAAGGGTCACACGCTCATGTGGCTTGGGACACGCCCGTGTCTTCCACCCGTGGTCGACACTGACTAATTTCACACGAACTTGACATGCTCGTGTCACTAACCCATGTGCCAAACCTCAGCATTCTGACTTATCCACACGGCCTATGCACACGCTCGTGTACTTCAACTGTGTTAGGATTCAAATCCCAAGTGCAAAGGGCAAACTTTATACGGCTTGAACACACGCCCATGAGCTATCCGTGCCTCCCACATGGTCTGGACACACGCCCGTGTGTCTACCCATGTGAACAATTATCAGGCTATCTACCAAGCCCTTTTTCACCCTACATTGCATACATTCATATGCTATTTCAAAACATTCTCAAATAATCAATTAAAACACATGAATTAACACATTTGATTCATAAAAATGAAGTCTTCCTCCCATACATGGATAGAACTATTTTTAGTACAATTCCAATCGACTTTTGTCATCATCTATATCTATATACAATCGTCCCATAACTCATTTAGGCCAACACATTTGGCACATTAACAATGACTTAATCAACCTTAAGTACTAGCCCTATACATACCATGACTTCTAAGGACTTGATACCTCATACCAAGTGTCTGCTCTATAGTGTGAAAACATTTCCGGCGATCTCCAACCCGAGTTAGCTAAATTAACCTATAAGAGATGAGAAGGGGAGAAAAGTAAGCAATATTGCTTAGTAAGTTCATCTGCATAAACTGACAAATACTGATATTCATTGAATATGGATAATCACAAAGTATTATACTGAGTTTTTCCCATTAACTCATGGTTCTTACTCAACCACTCTTGAAGCATACTCATTATATCTATTACCACATTCTTACCATGCCATAAGCCAATTGTTCATTTAATTAGTACACATTCTTGCACTGATCACCACAAGATCATATAAAACAACACATCAAGCAATGGTCACGCACTTAGCCCACCATTAATCTCTATTAGGGTGGTATCAAATACAACCCACCAATCATTTATACTTATGGTGATTTTGCACTTAGCTCACCAATCATTTATAAGCGATGGTATCGCACACAGCCCATCGATTACTAATTAATCAAGTGGTAACGTACATAGCCCACCGATAATAATATAATTGATGGTATCACACACAGCCCATCGATTACTAATTAATCAGGTGGTAATGCACATAGCCCACCGATAATAATATAATTGATGGTATCATACATAACCCATCATTACCATCAATAAGGTGATGTCGCACATAGCTCACCGTTATTTTACATTCATGGATAATAATCCACATGTATATCTTTATTTCAAATGCTCACCCGAGAACATCTTCACACACTACTATTCTTACTTAACTTTCTGCGTTACTCGTTCACATTCACACAATGTATTAATAAATCCATCTCATGCGACTAAAGTTCATTAATTACACATAACCCACTAGGGGTTCATTATTAACTGTATTCATCCCAATTAAATTCTAACACACACTTGTGCCTCTCGTGGTACAACCACATACTTCTTCACTTTCAACAAACCCGTCGAATCACTTAAATTGTTAAATAACACTCTTGAGTCACATACACAGTGTCACATTGACATTATACCCCAATAGGGTCTTACTTGTATTATCATCTCGATGCCATGTCCCCGACATGATCTTATACGAATTCTTATATCGAAGCCATATTCCAATATGGTCTTACACGGGACCATAATTATCATCATATCATGCTATATACATTCCTCATTACTTTTAGGTTCAATTCTCTTGACTTCTCATTAAAAGATATTTCATACATTCATAGAGTAAATATACATTCCATACAACATTGAAATATTAAATTAACTCATACATAATTGCATATTTGCACATGAACTTACCTCGATGTCGAAAGGGCCGAAAGGGACCTTTTTGCCCACATTTCTCTTTTCACCCGTTCTAGGTCCAAAACTCATTTTCTTTAAACTAGAACAATGAAATTTACTGATTTAATCACTTATAAATCATAATACACCATAATCTACACTTTATTCAAAATTACCATTTAGCCCCATATTTTGGCAAAATTACGATTTTACCCCTAGGCTCGTAAATAAATTTTTCGTCACATTTTATTATTAAACAAGCCTAGCTGAACATTTAATCCTCTTACAACTATCCACAATTCCAACTATTTCATGTCTTAATGAACAATTTACAACTTTTGCATTTTAGCTCCAATTAGGTGTCTTCACAACAACACCTTTCACAAAAGTTGTTTATCATCATCCTATCACTCATTTTCTTCCATAAAAACTCATCAAACAACATAAACTCTATCATGGTAAGTCCCTAGACTTTTAACCATATTGCAAACTAGTCCTCTAGTTAGCTAGCTTAAGCTTTGAGGACTCCAAATATACAAAAATCATCAAAAATAAACATCAAATTGACTTACTTGAATGGAGTAAAGCTTGCTGAAATTTTAAGCTTTCAAACCCCTCCCATGGCTAATATTTTCGGTTGGAGAAGAAAGATAAATAAAATGATGATAACTTTTGCTTATATCATCTTATTTTATTTATTTTTCCAACTAATATCAACAACTATTCATCATAATAAATGCTCTTGTCCCCTATGTATTTTATGACCGATCAACTCACTTAAACAAGGCCAATTTGCACATTTGGGACCTCCAATTAATAATCCTTAGGTATTTGGCACCTCAAGGAAATAAAATAGAACTTTCGCACTTTATGCGATTTAGTCCTTTTCCACAATTTAGCTAGAAATCGCTAAAATTAAGGCACCAAAATTTTCATGCATCCTTATAAACATGTTATAACACATAACATAATCATGAAAATAATTTTCTCTAACCTCGAATTATTGATTCTGAAATCATTGTTCCAACTAGCCCCTAAATCGAACTATTACAGAGCCTGAATCAAAATTGCAAAAAGGGTGAGTGAAAAAAAAAGCCATATTGCAAATTCCATTCATAAATACACATGATCATGGGTCGAGCCACTCACTTAGCTCTGAAAGCCCGTCAGAAAAATGAGAGGATTTAGATAAAAATATAGGCCCAAAAAATGGGCTTAGACAAAAAAATAAAGCCCATTTTCTAAATTGGTCGGGCCTCAAGTAAGATTTTTTTGCCCGACCCAAATTTGCCTAAATTTTTTCATTGCCATTTACTGCTTTTTTTATGTTGTTGCTGTCATTTTGCTATTATATTGTTACTCTTTTGTTGTTATTGTTTGGATATTGTATAACTCTTGTTTTATTATTAATTTTGCTACTATTTTAGAGGTGTTTGCTTGCTAAATTGCAACTATCTTAGTGTTATTTAAGTATAAAGAATTTTTTAATGTATTTTCAATTTGTTGGGAACATTTATTTTAATGTTTTTAGTGAATTTGATGTATTATATTTTTTAAAAGTTATTTTTATATAAAAAATTAATACGGGTCGGGCCTGATTTTAGCGTTTTTCATCCGGGTCAGGCATGAGAAAAATTTTAGGCCCATTTTTCAGGTCGGGCGAGACCAGAACCTAGAAAATGGGCCTAAAATTTTACATTGTCTCTGCCCGGCCCATGATCAGGTCTATGCATAATGCTATCTTCATAATTTTTTATTTGATATATATTAGAAAAAAAAAGGTAAATTGTATCTAGTGTGATTCAACTATTAGTAAGTTTACATTTTGATCATTCAATTTCAAAAATTAACAAATTGTTCACTAAACTATTCAAAACTTATCATTCAAGTCAATACGCCATTAAGTTGTTAATAAATGTCTGATGGATGTTAACTCACTATTCATCATAAGGTAAACTACACTCAAGCTTACTCATCTATTAGTAAGTTTTCACTTTGGTCACTCAATTTTAAAAAAGTTACAAGTTGGTCCTAAACTATTTAAAAGTTTTAGTGTTTTAGGGACCTCTTTCACAATTGTATTCCAATAACCTCGTCGTCATCCTATCTCCTCCTTCGGCAAAGAAACACACCAAACCAAAATTTTCCCCCTCTTCTTTCAACTTTATGGTTTAATTTTTCTTGAAATGGTTTGAAACTCCGCTAATTTAAACTTGAAACCTTAACGAAAAAGCTCTCTAATCTCCACCCATCGTTGTTGGATGACTACCTAACTCCAATATGTTCCTATTCTTAGTGAGATTTTCTCCTTGACCTTTTGGATTGATTAATTGAATCTAAAACATTTGAGTCTCATTTTTTAGATTTTTATTCTCTTATCATTGATTTTATTTTGTCCTTTTGCTTCTATAAGTCTTGGTTGGGGCTTGCTAAAATTTGAACTATCTTCTTTCTTTTATTTGTATTTTTCTTTGCTTTTGATTGTGGTGATATTTGGTTGTTGGTAGGGAAAGGGTGCGTGAATAACTCGATTTTGGATTTTTTGAAGTTATGGTTTTGGCCAAAGGTGAAATGGTTAGTAGGTTAAGAATGAAGGATTGCTTAATTGATTAGGTTAAATATGAGGCATGGGGTTGACAATGGCATTGTTAGGGTTTAGGGCTTAAGTTATTGTTGATACTATTTGGATTATGGGTTACAAAGTAATGGGGCAAAAATTGAGTGATCAAAGTGTAAACTAGTAACCTTACTAATATTTCAATGACCAACTTGTAACTTTTTAAAATTGAGTGACCAAATCGTTAACTTACTAATAGTTGAGTGATCCAAATAGTTAATTTACCCATCCCCTCATCTGACGACCACTAGCACCTTAACAAGACAGTGACCAACTTGTAACTTTCGTACAATTTAGTGATCAATTTGTAACTTTTTGAAATTAAGTGATCAAAGTGTAAACTTACTAATAATTGAATGACAAAGAAAAGAGATTGTGGATATGCAAAAGCGAATTTGAGGGCTAGGCAAGCGCCTTACCCCCCAAAAAATGAAACATTTCAATTTAGTCCTCTTATAAATAGAGAAACTATAAATTAATATGTAGTGAAATGACACTTTGGCCCCTTAAAAATAAAAAAATTTTTAATTTAATCCTCTTATAAATAAAGAAATTATACATTAATATATAGTAAAATTATACTTTAGATCTCCTAAAAATGAAAAAAAAATTGTTTAAGCCCTTCAAAATGATGAAATTATAAATTAATACATAATAAACTTATATTTTGATTTATAAAAATAATATAATTAAAATTAAATTTTTTTTGGATTCCCCCTTACATGGTTGGATGAAAAGAAAAAAGAGGAGATTGAAAGATAACTTTAAAAAGTGCATCAATCATTAGGTGGAGTAGTGTTTATAATAATCGTTATTACAATTATTTTAAAATGGATAAACTAAACTTGTTTGTAAATCGATCTTTACCTTCATTTAATTATATGTTATTTTTTCTTAGAATTTAATCATTTTTATTTATTTAATTAAAATTCCAATTAAATGGAAAAACTTCGAACCGTCTCATGTTTTCAAAACTAGTTTAAATCAAGTTCTAAGACACATTTCAATGTTTTGCTCTGGATGAAAATTTAAGTTAAAGATTTCCTGCAGTAGAAGTAATTTATTTAAGCGTAATAAAAGTATATTATTTGAATAAAATGTAAAAAATTAATAAATTATTTATCAAAACTAGGAACATTGGTGATAATATTATGCTTGCTTAGGAAATTGTCACAGCCTATCGTACACAAATAATTTCATTATGCCGATTGAGTCTTAATTCGATTGGCATAGGTATTATTATCAATGTAGGAAAACGTGAGTTCAAATGTACTGAAGCGCATTATCCTCCTATTATGGGTTAGGGAGAAGTTATGTGTAATTCTAGACATTGTGTCGAAAAAAAAAGGCAGATATAATCAAAACCTATAATGAGATTGTTTCCCAACCCATAAATAGAAGTATAATGCACTTCAGCACACTCGAACTCATGTTCTCCTACATTGACAACAATACTCATTCTAATCAAGTTAAGACTCAATCAACCATTATGAATTAGTCAAAATGCACATTTAGATACAATAGTAAAAAATAAATTAATTTAAATGATATTTAAATTTACTAATATTATAACATATGAAATATTAATTTTAAATATTTTTAAATATTTAATATAAATTATTTGTAAATTTTAATTTCATATATATATATCATATTTTAGATATTAAAATCATATATAAGCATAATTATAAATAATTAATAAAAATTTCACAAGTTATGAAACAATTGATTTAAATATTTGTTTGTATTGAAGGATGCTCTTTAATGTAATAAGTTGTTTTTAGGTAAAAGTATCATGAAGGCTTCTATATTAGGAGCTAAATTGCATTTTGTCCTATTTATTAACAAATAAGTAAATAGTCCATATACGTTAGATCAAAAAGCAAATCGATACTTTCTATTTAAAATTTTATTTATTTCTATTATTAAAAATTGGTGTGGTAGATAGAACAATCAAACAATTACATGTGATATGTCACGTGTACCTCATGTTGACGTACAAGGACCAGTTCTTAACATTATAAATGGGTGAAATTTATAATAAAAGAACCAGACTGCTCTTTGATTTAATGTACAGGGATTAATTTGCCCATTTTCTTAGGAAAGAAGGTAAAATGTAATCTGACTCTTAATACAAAAGCTTCTATGATACTTTTACGAAACAATTTATGTTTCTTTGGGAAAAGGCGAGGGCATTACAAATGTTAGTTGGGAAGTAGTATGGTATCATATTGTTTGCTTTCATTCCACTTTAAATGTTGAATTGGTTGGAGGGCTTTTTTACCTGTATAATACATTTAAAAAAATTAAATATTAAAATGGTATGTCAATACTATTATTTATCAAAATGGGGTGTTTGAAACAGTCTCAAGGGGTGGAGGGAGGGAGATGGGCGGCATTCAAACTTCTTCTGACACAATCATTAACACGTCATTACAAAATGATGTATTTTTAAAAAAAAAATTAAGAGTCGAGAGGGAGAGATGGGCACTGGTATAAAAAAAATACAAATACCGTTAATTATACGGTTTGATAAAATAAATTAATAATTTAAAAAATAGCTGTTAAGAAGTAGGTGGCACCAGGACTTGGAGGGCTGTGGAAGGGTCCCCAACGGCAGCCCCGTCAGGTGGAGGGCTGGCAGCAGGCGACACTAGTCAGGTGGAGATTGGTAGTGACCACTCGGTCACGAGGCCTAACCCAAGTGTTTGTATTTTTTTTTCATTTATCATGCTTATATAGATGGACCACTATGAAGAAAGAAGAAGGAAGAAAAAAATATGGTTTTGCTTGGTTCACCGTGAAGGAGGAAGAAGAAGGTTTGTTTGTGATTTTTTTTTTTTTTTTGATTTGTTTATTTTATAAATGATTGTGTTAATTTGCTGGTTTTTTTATGTTGTAGGAAGGGGTGTATCTGAAAAAAATGAAAGGTATGTTTCTAATTGTTTTTTTTTTAATATTTGTTTTTTATTTTGTAATTTTGTGGGTATTTTTTTATAAATGCAAATAACAATAGTTTGTTTTATTGATAGTTTATTTTAACATTAATCTTTTTGTTTTTTTTTTTTTTTTTGTTATTTACTTAACTAGTATAAAGACGATTATTATGTCTAAGAATGTAATCGTTTCAAATTTTTATTTGTAATTATTATATATTTGTTAGTTATCTTTGTTATCCCATAAATACAAAAAGAAAAAATTAACTCAAATGGTATGCTCATAGGATTATCTATCAAAATGGTACATTTAGTAGAAATAAATTACTGAAATGGATTGTTTGCTTAAAAAAATCGAAATGAGTTATTTGCTTCAAATTTTTACAGTGGTCCATTTTGATATTTAATCTTTTTTTTGAATTATTGTGGTAAAAGAACTCCATTTTACAAATGTTAAAAATATGTTACGTAATAAAATTTAATTAATTTTCTTAGATTATTATGGTAAAAGAACTATGTTTCACAAATGTTTAAGATATGTCGTGTAACAAAAAAATTGTTATTGGGATAAAAATGAAAAAAAAATTACCGAAATACCATCGATTTGTGAAATTACCGAAATACTCTAATTTACGAAATTATCGAAATACCCTTATAAGGTAAAATTACTGAAATACCCCTATAGGGTAGAATTACCGAAATACCCCTGTAGGGTAGAATTATCGAAATACCCCTGTAGGGTAAGATTACCGAAATACCCTTATAAGGTAAATGACTGTTTTGCCCTTATGGGTAAATGACTGATTTGACTGTGATAGTATGACTAGGGGTGAGCAAAACTTGATTCGACTCGAAAAAATAGAAAAAAATTCAAATTTCGAGTTAAACAAATCGATTATTCGAGTCAACTCAATTTTTTTTGAATTTCGAGTTCGAATCGAGTTGAGTTTTTGAATTCGAATAATTCAAATAATTCGAATATCAAACTATAATATTTTACATTTTTACCCCAAACTCCCAAACCTTTTTACTTTTCCCTCAAAACTTTTACTCCTTCCCACTTTCCCCCCAAAACTTTTACTCCCCTCCCATCCCAACCCCCCAATCTACCCAAAATCTATTTCCCACCAAAAATTTACTCTCCCATTTACTTTTTCTCAAAATTTTACTCCCAAAAACCCTCAAAACTTTTTATTTTCCCCCCAAAATTTTTACTTCCTCCCACTTTTCCTCTAAAGCTTTTGCTCCCTTCCCATCTCACCTCCCATCTACCCCAAACCCATCCCCCCCTCCGATTTTTTTAAATTATTTTCCCTTCAAAATTTTACTCCCCCTATGTATTTTCCCTCAAACTTTTATTCTCCAAAACTTTTTATTTTCCCCCTAAACTTTTACTTCTCACCCTTTACTCTCAAATAAAAAATCAAAATTATCCAAAAAAAAATCACTAAACATAAATAGTAATAATTTTATTTATATCTACTATTTATATTATTAAATTAAATTTCACATTTTATATTATTTATATTATTGAATTGTTTAGTCATATTGAATATTTATATTAAAATTGAATTATTAATTATGCCATAAAATATTCGTGTTAAAATTTTATATTGGTATCAATTTCACATTTTATCTTTAAAATAACTTTTATTAAAAAATCACATTTTTACGTTCAATATATATTTTTTATTCCAAAATACATAGTGACAAGAATCTGAAGATAATTGAAAGAACTAAACAAGCAAAGAAGCTAACTCGTATATAAAAGATTAATAAATAAATTATTTGGTGTGAAAGTTAATAAAAAATTTTGGTTAAGGTGGACAAATTTTATTACGATAGGTGACAATGGTTACAAGGACCCAAAATTATTTTTTAAAATTTAACTCGAAAAAATATATTCTATTCGATTCGATTCGAATTCCATTTCACTCGACTCGATTCGAGAAATTTTCAAATCAAATTAGGATGATAAAATATGATCCGTCAGCTCGATTAACTCGAAATTTTTTCATTTGATTCGAATGACTGTGTTTTAACTGACTTGACTGTGGGCGTGTGACTGATATGCTGTTACTATGTGTTGAAATGACTGTTAATAAGCATGACCATTTTGCATACACGTGTAATGATTGAGCATGACATACACGACATATTACATGGGGTTGGGACATCGATATGGAGGAAGTTCTGATAGGGTCGCACGGGTCGCATGACGATTTTGGATCCAGTATTGTTCTGATAGGGTCGCACGGGTCACATGACGACTGTGGATCCAGTATTTATCTGTTGAGGTCACATGACGACTGTGGACCAACGGACGGCTTAAAGCTGCGTAATTTGATTATGGCTCTGTGCCATCCTAAATATGGCTCTGTGCCATCTTGATTATGGCTTTGTGCCAATCGTATTTACCCGTGGCTATGTGCCTAACATATATACGATGACTCTGTGTCGATCATATTTACCCAAGGCTGTGTACCGATCATACTACCGTCGCTGATGGCTATGTGCCAAACATAATATAGTAACTGATTGCTTTGTGCCAATTGTAATACCACTACTAAAGGCTTAGAGCCATAAATATATGCTTAGCAGCCTTGATGCAACGTTTGAGTAGTGCTGCTGTTGGTGCTACCTTTGGAGTGTAGGGATGGGTGTGTTGATATTCATATCCCCACAGGAGTGTAGGGTTGGAAGGGAAATAGAGTGCAGGGTTGGATTTGGGATGGGATGCATCCTCATACTATTACATATCTGTTATGAGATCTGTTATTGGTTTGGGCTAGGCCCAATTGATTCTGTTATGGGTTTGACCCAAATGATATTGTAATGGGCTTGGCCCACGTATACTCTGATCTGTACTGTACTGTTACTGTTAAAGGGCTTTGGCCCAGACTACTTCGGGTTCCGTTTTTGTATACTGATTGTTACTCTAGAAAGGGGATTACACACTGAGTTTCATAAACTCACCCCATTTTTAACTGTGCGGGTAATCCCCAGCCTTAGACGATTCGGAGCTGCGAGGGACTCGAAAAAGACCATACACTGCTTATGTTTTCCGTTTTGATTATCTACTTTGAAATATTTTGATTTGGGTTGTAATAAGGCCTTTTAAAGTTTTCGCACTTTATATTTTAAATTGGTTTTATTTTAAATTATATCTGTTAGAAGTAAATCGCAGTTTTCCGAAATGTTAACTGTTTTAAAACAACACTACGTTTTCGCAACATTTTTTTAAATGGTTTTACGACTTAATCTTTTCGTAAATCAATTACTTTTCAAAATTAGCTTTCGTAACTTAAAAATATGTTTTGGGAATAAAACTAACGTAACTGGGATTTTACTTAAGCTTTCAAACAAGAAGGGTTTTCAATGAAAACATGGTTTTCGATAAACACTTCAATGTGACACGCCAGATTCGGGCCAAACTTCTAGGCCGGGTTTGGGGTGTTACAGATTAAGTCATAGATAATTGTGTATTGATGATTTAAACTTTAAGACATTAGAGAATCAAGCATGATAAGTATATTTTTAAAATTAAAAATTTGCTAGGTTGTTGACCTAAATTTAAATATTACTTTGAAGTTTGAAATTTGCAAGGTTGAAACCACAAAAACCATAATTTTTGTGAGACTTTGAGCCTTTTAGAGCATATATTTTTCATGCTCATTTTTTTTATTATGAGTGTGTCGATATTGATTTGTTATTGTAGAACTTGCTTCGATTATAAATGTCAAGACCACACCTTTGATTTGATATTTAGAGATGATAAAGGCACTTAGGATTTAACCCACTTACTCCATAAAAAGCCTACCTTCGTAATTAACCCCTAGTGAACCCCTTTTTGAGCCTAGTCAATTGTTTTTTTATTTACCGCTAATATTAACTCGAAACCTCGTTATTAACTTGTTTGTCTCATTTTCTTGACTCCCTTTTTGTCGAGGTTTGATTTTGAGCGGTTGCCTAACTACGATCTATATTTCAGTTGTTAAAGTTCTTTCTTATTATTGTAAATACTTATTCTTAAAAAAACGTTGGAAAGTTATTCATTATTAGTTTTATGTTGTTTGAGCTTAAGCAATTAATTCCACATTCTGAGAAGAAGCTCGTGTTCTTAGTTTTCAATTGATGTAATTATTCACGATTAGTTCATTTTTCTAGTTAGGTAAATTGTCAATTCAATCTCGATTCTAACCCTCTAATTCAGCCTCTATCCACACCATTAACCTAAGCCCCGTTACAACCCTTTTAAAGGCCTTTTGATTTGTATATCATCTCATTTTATAGTGGTGGAGATTTGATTTTCATGCAAGCCTATGGGATTAACTTTTCATGTTTGACTTATGAGTGCTTTTCTTGAACTTTAAACACTTTGAGTGATTTGAGTGAATCCTTAGTGAGGATGTCATTCCTTGTCGGTTTTAAATCAAAGGTGATCATTTAGATAAGGGGAAACACCTATGTTTTTGTGCTACAAAAATTTGTGACTTAGACTGTTTGAATCTTTAGGACTCTTTGAGTTAAATTATTCATGTATAAATTATCTATGAATTATGATAAGACATTGTTGATGAGAATTCTGAATCAAGGGAAGTTAGTTCTAATTGTGAGTTGAGAATTTTGCTTGAGGATAAGCAAATGCTTAAGTGTGGGGGTGTTTGATAAAAAGTAATATGTTCATATTTTAATCCCACATTTAGCATACTTTTGGATGATTTATCCCCTGAATTGTAGAAATTGATGCTCCTAATCCTTTAATTTCATGTTTTATACTTAGGAGAGCATCGGAGGATGAAAAGAACAAGAAACGGGCCAAAAATGGAGAAAATGGGTCAAAGTAAAAAGTCCACGCGGCCTGGAGATAACCACACGGCCGTGCCGCTTTACCAAACCCAAACACGGCCTGGGCGTGATTCACACAGGCGTGTCCCTACCATAACCCATTTTAATTTCACTCGGATTAGGATACTTGGGGGCCAAGTAAGGCATCCCGAAAGCCTATATAAACACCCTAGAGGGTAACCTAATGGGGGAGTTCGACAGAAGGCCTTTAGGGAGGCCAAGGAGCGAAGCCAAAGAGGACCGAATTGTGGGATTTACTCGAAGTCAGCCAGTTGATTCATCTCAAGAAGCCGGAATCATACTCAAGACGGAAGATCTTCCCTTCAATTTCCTTCAGAGGGTTTTAGGGTTTTTCTTATGTTTTGTTTTATACTTTCTTCTGAGATGTATTCTTTTATATACATGAACTAATCCCCTTAAATACCTGAGGGGGATGAAACCTAAGATGGATCTTGTTATTTTTTTCTGAACTATATGATAAATACTTGATTTGTTCTTAATTATGTGTTCTTAATTCTTACCTTGATATTTTAGGATATTGATTCAAGTATTGATGTGCTTATGTAGTTGAGCAAAACTCCCTGTTTAAGAGTAGATCTAGCAAAAGTAAGCGGAGTTGATCGCACTCCTAGAGATAGGATGACGAAAATTTGTAGGATTAGGGTCAAACCTAATATGGGAGTCCATAGATCGAGTTAATGCAACACTATGGGTTTTAATTAGGGAATCCTACGGATCAAGTCAAGTTAATAGATCGTCTGGTTCAGAGTTAAATAACAAGTGAAGTCTAGGTGGATTCTTCCTAGGTATTGTCTTAATCAATTGGTTTTCCAAAAGTATTTCCCCAATTCATTCTTTGTGTTTTAGCATCTTTAGCTTAGTAATTAGTTAGTTTTAGATTAAATACCAATTCCCTTAATTCTTAGGCTAAATAATAGAAAGATAGTTATTACTAGTACTCTTGGTCCTTGAGGATACGATATTTCTAGTCTTGCCATAGCTATACTACCAAACGATAGGTGCGCTTGCCTTATTCGTTGTCATAGTTGGTTTGGACACGATCAGTTTCCTTGTTAGCCGAATCTTCATCATCCTTTCACTTAGCCATTACAATTATCATCCTTGGTTTCTTTTGTTTCAACACCTAGCCGAACCTATCCTTAATCTATCTTAAAACTCTTTGAAACCTTCCATTTAAGCCTTCATTTAGCTAAATTCCCTTAAACTCCAAATTGAACAAAACTTCTCCATTTTTACAATCGGGCAACTAAACGACTCGAATCATCACTGAGACGAGATCGTATCAGAAGCTCTGAACGATGACATCTGCGAGCACTTTCAACGTGAACGTCGATCGCCGCAACAGTATACCCCTAGGACGACACCTTCCAATCACCAATTATAGAACTTGTAATTATATTTACTGCATGTAATATGTAATTTAAAATTTCAAGATTGTGTTAATTTTGTTTGAATTAATTTATTAAATTATAAAAAATGCTTGACTTAATTTTGTTTGTATTAAGTTATTAAACTATAACAAATGCTTGACTTAATTTAAAATTTTAACTAAATTAACACAACTTTTCCATCAATTTTTTAGCAAACCATTGTTTTAAAAATAATAATAATATACATGCTAGAATATAAATATGAACATGCCATCACATTTACAAGACTTTTATTACGAGCCAAAACATGGGGAAAACAATCTGGTCATGTACCACTCTATCGCGATGATTGTCTAATATGGTAGGGTAGATGCAGGCATTTACTCTGGTTATGACCAGCTACTTTACACATGCCACAAAGTTTATCATCAATTTTCTCCCTCATGTCCATTTCATTATGGATCCTAATGACTTGCAATTGACCTTTTAGCTTCCTACGTAACCTCTTATCTAGGATAAGCTCAAAATTTGACAGAGACACTTCTCATGTAGACAGATCACACAAGACGAGGAACTCATTTTCCCAGACACGCAATGTGAGCTCAAGAGTGTACACTTCATCGATATATTTTTCAGCATTCGTCGAGGCGCGAGCACAAGTTGCAACGACGTGCACATAGGGGTAATGAGGTGACTGGAACCTCCCGCAATTGCACCGTCTGTTTCAGATATTAGCTTTATAGGACCTGGGTGGGAGACCTGGTCGATGGCCGATAGACTCCGTAACTCAAAAAGTTTTAAACTATCAAGAATATATTTCTACATTCATCGACCTCGATCTCTGACGATTTGCATCCATTGCCTTCCTACATATTCGAAAAACATGTAACCTGCCTCCATTTGGTTGACTTGTTTCAACCCCATTCTTGACATCAAGGTAGCCAACCTATAGAACATAGCCGAGAACACAGATGAAATTGGAATATGTCGCATTTTTCTCAACACGAAGTTAATTGACTTTACCAGGTTGGTTGTCATTTGATCATATCGAGCCCTGTAATCAAAACTTTGAGCCTATTGCCACGGCTCCATGGTGCCCAACCACTCTCAGAAAGAAGTATTTGTTTCACCTTGCATGTCACCCTCAAGTCTAGTCATCCTTTGCTTTAAAAGGTGTGGCTCTAACTTGTACACTGTGTATGTATTAAGAAAAGACAAGTTGCAGTATGCAAAATTAATTTTTTGAAGTATTAAAAACATTTAAACATATGTTGAAACTACATTTTACCAATTTTCACAACTCGTCTCCATCAGTTTGCATTCTTGTAGGCTTAGTGGAAGTTAGTCACAATGTGTCGGATGTAGTAAACAGATTTCCATGGAACACTGGTATGCCTAATTGTGGCAATTATTCCCTTCCCTTTATCGGATATGATGCAAATGTAACGCCCTGAATTTGGGCCTAGTAGAATTGGGCCTATTGGGCCTTGGGCATGGGAGCGTTTAAAATTTTTTAAGAATAAGAGAACGGAACTAATGCAAGTTGGACCTATTAGGTGAGTGATTTTGGAAGGTTAGGGGGCTTCCATGAAGTCTCGGGATCAAACCTGGTCTTTAGGAAAAATTTTGGTTTTCGGTGAATAAAACCCTGGGAGTTAGTAAGTAGGCTTTAAGAATAAAATGTGGAGAAAAATGACACAAGGAAGGGAGTGGTCTAGTGGCAATGCGTCATTAAGGGAGTAAGGGAGAGCTTGGGTTCAAGTCTTGGTGCTTGCAATTCATTTTGATTTCTTTTTAAAGGAACTTAGACTTTGGCCCATAAGCTTATATTTAGTTGCGCATGTTTTAAGACACAAAAGGAGCTTGTGTTGTGGTGCCATGAAACGTCTGGAGCATAGGAGAGGGCAAGGGTTCGAATCCCAGTGCAAGCAAAAAGGGATATTTATTTTGCTAAGTTGGGGCGACAGGTGGTTGTGATGGAATTAAACTCTGCTGAAGGAGGGATCCCACATCAGGAAGCTAGCATGAGAGTAAGCGAGAAGCTGGCTTTAAATAGAGCGATCTATGAGGAGAGTAAGCATACCTTGGTTGGCGTTTGGGCTGTCTTGGGCCGAGTGGGCCGATATGAATAAATTGTATGATTGTGTAGTAGATATTGGACTGGTCTATGTGAATCTCATATCTGTGGCTAGATTTGGGCTAAATGGGTCACACGAGCGTGTGGGCCCAGTTGGGCTGAAAATGGGCCCTAGGCCCATTCGCATCATTATCTCTGTTTAGAGTACTTTGGTTTAACTGGGCAAATCACAGTTGATCGCTCTAGTGCAGGTGACGATGCTCGTGATTATTTAGTACTCTACATGATAAGGTGTGTATCCGTATACACTGTTCTGATTGTTAATCGGTTGAAAAGTCGAAGGTGCGCATATTGTATTATCTTGACTAGTGATCAGCGCTATGCTGAAGAGCTGAAATACCGGTGAGCGATGCCATACAAGCGTGCGATCGCATGTGGTGAACCGAGCTCACGGAGCGTGAGCGTGTGATGAGAAAGGCCACCGTGAGCGAATTCATGGGCTTGGGCCGTAGTAGGTCACTTGGGCTAGAATGGGCCTCGATGGGCCTAATGGGTCGTAGGGTTCACGAATGCAAGTTAGACTGTTAAATGGGAAGTGGATAGGCTTATCATGTCGCGCACATGACTTAGGTGCTTTGGGCCGCGTAAGGCTAAAAGGGGGCCCTGTGGGCCCAATGGGCTTGTGGGCACACACAGATGTAATGTCTGCGATGTGACAAGCTATTGATTTGGGCTGTGCCGTCGCAAAGCCGTGGTTGCTCCTAGGCTAAATGGGCCACACGAGTGTGTGGGCCCACTTGGGCAGGGTAATGGGCCTCAGGCCCATTTTCACCGTTAAGTCGAATTAGGTTTCGTAAGTCGCTCGAGGTGACTGTAGACCTTCTAGGAGGTTGTAAAATTATAGAAATACCCTCGAAGGGTAAAATTACTGAAATACCCCTAATTTGGAAAATTACCGGAATACCCTTAGTTTAGAAAATTACCGAAATACCCCCAATTTGGAAAATTACGAAATACTCTCGATTTGCAGAATTACCAAAATACCCTTAGTTTATGAAATTACCAAAGTACCCCTAATTTATAAAAATTACCGAAATGCCTCTAATTTATGAAATTACTAAAAAACCCTTGGTTTACAAATTACTAAACTACCCTTGATTTACAAATTACTGAAATACCCTTGGTTTACAAATTACTGAAATACCATTGGTTTACAAATTACTGAAATACCCTTGGTTTACAAATTAATGAAACACCCTTGGTTTACAAATTATTGAAATACTCATGGTTTACAAATTACTGAAATACCCCTAATTTGGAAATTATCGAAATACCCTCGATTTGTAAAATTATCGAAATACCCTCAAATTGCAAAATTACCCGAATACCCTTGATTTGTGAAAGTATCGAAATACCCTCAATTTGCAAAATTACCAAAATACCCCTATAGGGTACAATTACTAAGTTACCCTTGTAGGGTAGAATTACTGAATTACCCATTGTAGGGTAGAGTTACTGAAATACCCCTGTAGGGTAGAATTATCGAAATACCCCTGTAGGGTAGGATTACCGAAATACCCTTATAGGGTGAGATGACTGTTTTGCCCTTGTGTGTAAATGACTGACTTGTACTATGATTTGACTGATTTGACTGTGATCGCATGACTGTGTTTCACTGATTTGACTGTGGTTGTGTGACTAATATGTTTTTAATATGTGTTGAAATGACTGTTACTAAGCATGGCCATTTTGCATACACGTGTAATGATTGAGCATGACATGCACGACATATTGCATGGGGTTGGGACTTTTGTATTTTGGAGGAAGTACTGTACTGGTGGCTATGCCACGATTTACTAATTTAGTGGCTCTGCCACGTATACTGATTCTGGTGGCTCAGCCACGTTTACTGTTACTGGTAGCTTTGCTGCATTATTATTAGCAACTAGATTGCGTTATTGGTGTGCTAGCTGGGTGGGTTGACTTGGTCCCCACAAGGTGAGTTGGTTGGTACGGGTGGTGTGTTGGCTGGATCGGGGTGGGATGCATCCTCATACTGTTGCATATCTGTTTATGAGATCTATCACTGCACTGGGCTTAGGCCACTTGCTCTGATATTGGTTGGGCTAGGCCCAATTGATTATGTTATGGGCTGTGACCCAAATGATATTGTAGTGGGCTTTGACTCACGTATGCTTTGAACTGACTGTACTGTTACTCTAAAAGGGCTTTGGCCCAGACTATTTCATTTTTTGTTTCTATATACTGACAGTTACTCTAGTAAGGGGATTACACATCGAGTTTTCATAAACTCACCTCGTTTTTAACTGTGCAGGTAATCCCCAATCTTAGAGGATTTGGAGCTGCGAGGGACTCGGAGCTGGCCACACTCCAGATATGCTTTAAAGTTAAACTTAGCGACTTTATTTCATTTTATTATAATTTATTGGGTTATAATTTTGTAATAAGGCCTCTTTATTTTTAACTTATTATTTATAATGTTTTCTAACTGCTAAAAGTGGAATACGATTTCCAAAACGGTAACTTGTAACAGTCTAATTTTGGCCCTAATCGAAACGGTGGTTTTGGGACCATGAATCTGAGTCAGAAAAATATTTAAATATTATTTTTCGTGTTAATTATATGTGAATTAGCATGTGTGAAAGTTTCGTATGAAAATTTGATTGTTTGTGTGCTTAATTAAATAAAAGGGCTTAATCGCGTAAAATGAAAAATTAGTGGTTAAATTCAAACGAGTTGAATAATGGTTGTTCTTTTAATATGAAGGTTTTATGTAACATCCTGAAAATGGGCCTATGCATTTTTGATTTAAGTATACGAAATGGCATGTCTTATGTGTTATGAATGTATTATGAACATTTCTGGAAACTTGGAAATGATTTAGAAATGTTAAGTTTCAAAAGAGGAAAGTGAACATTTCTGGAAACTTGGAAATGTAAGAAATGTTAAGTTTAAAGGAGGCAAACGAACATTTTTGGAAACTTGGAAATGTAAGGAAATGTAAGGAAATGTAAGGAAATGTAAGGAAACGTTTTAGGAAAAGTTAAGTTCTGAGGTTAAGAGAGGGAAGTAAAGCAGGGTGGCCTTAAGAAAATTTATGGGTGAAATATGACATACAATTGGGCTTGTCTAAGTGGCTTGGAGGTGCCACTTAGGGCCTCTGGAGTTGACGCCACAAGCAGGTGCAATTGGGCCTGGGTTCGAGTCACTTGGGGAGCAAATAAAAAAATTTTATTTTGGTGCCAGGAACAAGAGAAGTGGACGGCATTAAGGCTCTATAGGGAGGTGTTTTATTGTTGTTAAAATTCGACAAATAGATGGATAAATGATGGATTTTTATTGATATTTTTATTAAGAGATAAGAGATAATTATTGGATTAAGTTTTAGGTGATAATTAAAGTGATAAAGCTATCAAAATAAAAGAGTGGTAGCCAAGTAAGGGATTCTAAGCTAGTAAATTCGGCTATAAAAGGAAAAGAGAGGCCATTCAGCATTATTTTCTCTTCCTTGATAACCTCTGCCGAATTTTCTCTGCAACCCCTTTTGTTTTCTCTTCAATTCTCCTAAGCCTTGCCGAATTTCCCTTCTCCTTATTTCACCATTGCCGAATTCTCTTAAGCAACTATTATTTTCTTCTTCATTCTTCTCCTCTCAATATTCCAAAAGCCGAAACTAGGAAATCTAACCCCATTATTGTGTTAGTCGAAACTTGGAAAGAAGGCTCTTCGGGATTTCTGCCATTGTCGACAACTTCATAAGACAAGTCAACTATTTCGGGATTTAAGAATCTAAGGTAAGTCATATTTAACATTCGGCTAAGGGTTATTTGTTGTGAATAAGTGTTAGAAATTGATCTAACATGAAGTTATAGGGATTTCGACAGACATCTAAGGCAAGGAATACTTTCGGGATTTATTAAGTGTCGACTACAGGGAAGGAGAAGTTCTTTTCCCGAAGGTACACCATAGGCCGCGTGTTCTGTAACAACCCAAACCCGGCCCAAACGCTATGACCGAATTTGGTTTGCTACGAAGAAAACATTTTTGAAACCTTTTTAAAACCGATCTAACTTCTAGATAAAAGATAGTGTCTTGTTAAAACAGTTGAGGTGTATAGAACCCATACTTAGATTTATTTTGAAAATATTTATTAAATCAAGTTATTATATATTTTAAATGTACCCGATGGTACAAAGAAACATTTTTGATTTGATTTAGAAAAACGTGTGAACTTATTATTACCGTAACTAAATAGTTTGAACTAATATTCAAGCAGGTGACAAAATAATAAAAGGAGTTATTGGAGGCCTTATTACAACCCAATTAAAACTTAAACCACAACCGAAAAGAATAATTAAACCAAAATTCAAAATCTATTAAATTTAAATCCCACTGCATGGCCACCTCGAGTCCATCCGGCCCACATCCGCGATCTACACGTCACCTGAAAATATAAAAGAGAAGGTGAGTCACCAAGACTCAGTATGTAACCCTTCCCCCGGTTTAAGCAATTTCATACACAATGTATAGCAATTAACATGCATCAAATCATATTCCCGACCTAACCATCCGTTTCACCTTTCTCTACCCTGTGTGGTACCAAACCACTGGTGGTGCCAAACCACTGGTGACTTAAAGTCACAGATGTGATGCCAAATCACTGGAGGTGCCAAACCTCTGGTGTCCAAAGACACGAATCGATTGATGGGGCCAACCCATCGTGTGATGCCAAATCACTGGCATCGATCCCGTATTATCATCTGTGGGGCCAACCCACTGTGGTGCTAAGCCACTGGGACAAGACGCGATGAGGTGCCAAACCTCTGGAGGTACCAAACCTCTGGTGACCGTAGTCACAGTGTGTTACCAAAACACTGGTGTCCGTCGACACAATATCTCTGCCCCCTCCACTCATTAACCCATATCAAATCATATTATAGTAAAGTTTATATCAACATACATTTATCACACGTGTCACATAAGCCATGCTTCCCAAAAGCATTATTATCAATCACATATTGACAGAGACTTACCAAGATCCTCGTTTGTACCATTAAGGTACTAAATCCGTATCTACATAAAGCAGATTTACATACAACATGTATTTAATACAAGTTATTAATTGTTATGAGTGTATATGTACACACCTGTCACCACTGAATAGTCTAAATCCCGAAAAGAGGAGTCGGCCCTCCTAGATCTACTTGTCCCTATATTCGGCCAACACTTGGGTTAGTATTATGGCCTATTCGGCCAAATCAAATTATTAGAAGGGGTTCCTTGTGTACCTGAAATCTTACCTTTCCTTGCTTTGGCTACTAACCACGGCACTCGATACTTGAATCTGCTTTACCAAAATAATCGGTCACATAGCAATGTCAATAGCCTTCGACTTTTAATCGAATACAAACAAAATGAAATACTCTTACCACTACTTACCCAAGCCGATTACTAGAGGATAGGAGTTGGGATTGAGCACTTCAAAATCCCGGGATACCTAATGGAATCGGTTCCAAAGAAGAGAAATAGTTAGCCATTACAACCACCAAATCTCGGCTCTTCTTTTCACCTTAGTCGACAAAAATAGAAGATTAAGAGAGGAAAGTTTCGGCCCTTCTTACCTTCACCAAAACGATTACCAACAGAAATCCCGAAAAGTTCTATACTACTTATGATATTCGGCCAAGAAGCTTCAACATAGAAGAAAGAATTTCTGGCACAAGAAAAAGTGGGTAGATTCAGCTATTATGAAAGAAAAAAATAATGGAAAGAAAATAGTGGAAGGAAAAATGTGATAAGAATTTCGGCTAATGGAAAAAAAAGAGAAAAAAGTGATAAGTTGATGTTTTATAGGCATTCGGCACCCCCCCAATTACCTTGTCGTCCACTCCACTAAGAAATTCAAAATTTGGCCAACTCTTGATTTGAAATAATTCAAAAGAATTTGAATTAACATCTGCCTACTTTTTCTCTTGCCCATCTTTGTTGATTATTCATATATTAATCCAATTAATCCTAATAATATCCTTATCTTCTATTATCTTATTATCTAATAATAAAAAAAAACAAAGAGGCCATGTGCTTGACAACCTCCAGCCGAAAGAAACAAGGGCCATGTGCAGCCAATTCACGCCAGCCTTCAAAAAAGAAAACAAAATGCTGCTCCTTAGATTCGAACCAAAGACCTCACGCATCAGCCCTTTCTTCCACGCCCCTAGCCACTTCTTCCAGCCTGACTTTCTTGCCAATTTACCTCACCATTTAATTATAAGACCTCCCCAGGCCGTTTACCCAAAAATTAAAAATGCCAAACGCTGCTTCAGCAGCTCGAACATGCGCCCAACAACCTCCAAGCCTCTAAGTAGCACACGCTAGCCACTTAGCCAACCCACTTTCGTGTCCACACCTAGCCCCAAAATTCTTTAAAGCCTTATTTGCTGACTCTAACGCCCAAAACAAAAATTAACACGCCACTTGCTGCCGTCGTGCCTCGAACCCAGTCCCTTGCTGGCGCTACTTCCAGCCCTTAAGTGGCACCTTGCAGCCGCTTTACCAAGGCCTGCTTTGTGTCATAACTCGCCCAAAAATTTTATTAAAGCCTTATCTCATCTAGCTCCCTCCTTTATGGTACTAAAAAAATATTTTAACACTAGGTCAGGCCTAACTCGGGTTATTTTTAGACCCTTAAACATGTCAAATAAATCCTAGAATTTAACCCTTCAAGTACACACATGGGAAATTAGCTAAGTTACAAACAACCCCTAATTTGGGGTGTTACAATTCTACCCCCTTAAAATAATTTCGTCCTCGAAATTACTTACTACCGTTCAATCGTGCATCCTTAACTCATCACACTACACTACTGCTGCGCACTCTGATCTTAAAGAACTATCATACTTCCTAGAAACATTCCCTACGTTCATAACCCAAGTTCCATACACTTTACTAGCAATCATAAGAATGAACCAACGTAACCATAACCAAGACAATTGAGGGTATTCCGAAAATAAGAGACTTACTCGTTGTCATGTCTGGCACATCTTCCTCCTCGCGTCGGCCAACTGTATAAACCAACCTTGGTTGCCTCGCCTCTGCACCTTCAGCACCTCGGCCACGCCCGTTACCATTATCATTCCCTCTAGCTGCACCTCGACCCCTCTGTGGTGGTCCTTCATTTCTAACCTGGGCACGGTTCTGACCCTCTGGTTGATTCTTAGCTAACTTCCGAGGACAATCCCTTACGCGGTGATCGAATGACCCACATTCAAAGCACCCTTTACTTCCAGCCAAACATTCTCCTGAATGGGATTTCCCGCATCTAACACATTGAGGTGGCCACTGAGCAGGCTTTGTGGTTCTTTCTGATTCCCCAAATCTAGCCCTCTTCTCCACATTACTGCCCGATCCAAGCGATCCAAAGCCTCTCTTCTGGTTGTTCCTATCATGCTTCTGTCTTTCGGTCTCCTTGATCCCTTCGGCTACCTTAGCCTTTTCCACTAGAGACGAAAACTCACGAACCTGCTGCGGAGTAATCAGCAACCTCAAATCATCTCTAAGTCCGTCCTCAAAGCGGACACAGCGCTCATGTTCAGTAGCCACAATGCCTCTAGCATATCTACTCAGCCTTAAGAATTCCGCCTCATATTCCGATACTGACTTAGTTCCTTGCACTAATCCCAGAAAACCCTTTCTCTGCGCGTCAGTGTAGCTGGTACCCACATACTTTTTCTGGAACGCAGCCTTAAAGTAATCCCACATAAGATCATCTGCCGTGGCACCATCTTGGACCGTGAGCCACCACTGATATGCTTCATCCTTCAGAAGCGACACGGCGCCTTTCAGCTTTTCCTCATTAGACAGGTCCAGATCGTCCATGATCCTTTCCGTAGATTCCAGCCATTATTCTGCTGCACTAGGTGCCACTCCCGACACGCCCCGGAACACCTCAGCTCCATTAGACCGAATTTGCTCGGGAACCGATTTCCAAGCTCCCAGATTTCCACCAGCCCCAACCACCAACTCGAGAACTCGCAACACAGCTTGCGAAACTGCCTCACCTCCGGTCTGATCCTACTCCTCGGCTCCAAAAGCTGGAGGTGGTGGTGGCGGTGGTACCTCATTTTCCGAACCTTGACCTGACTTGACGGGTTCAGACACAGTCATCCTACCCCTACCGCGTCCACGGCGTCCACAGCGTCCACGTCCTCTAGAACTCATTCTATCTAACACGCTTTTAATCTGATTAAGAAAAATTTTATGAATTAGTAATTTGTTCCACTTGATTATCCGCGAAGAATTTTATGAAAAGTTTAATAAGGATTCTTTCGATCACACAATGTTTTAAGTCTTCTACCCTAGTTCACACAAAAGGGCACATCCATTCCCTACCACTTTCCATACTTATTCACTCTCTGGACCCTTCTGTCCCGTTTCTATCCCAGGGGTATTTTCGTCTTTTTCCTACAGGGGTATTTTTGCAATTAAAAACCGAGAGATTTCAAACTTTAATAAAGCAGATCGCTTTGAAATTCCCAAAACTGGAGATTGTTTCTGAAAAATTTGTAAACCTTGAAGTTATGGCATCATTTTAGAAATCAGGGCATTTTGGGTAATTTTGTCAATCGGGGGTATATTTCTAATTTTAATAAATCTGGGATATTTTAACAGTTGTAAAACTCTGAGGGTTCCTTTTGTGAGTTTCTTTCTTTAAAACGATGATGTTGCAAAAATTTTGAATTCGAGGTCATTTTTGGTAATTTTGCAAGTTGAGGGCATTTTCGTAATTTTCCAAATCCAAAGTATTTTGTTGGTGATTTTGCAAAGTAGAGTTTTTGAATTTTTATAAAATAAGGAAATTTTTGGGCAAAACCATTGAATTGATATTTTATGAGTCAAGGGCATTTTAGTAATTTCACCCCTAAAGGCATTTCGGTAATTTTCACAAATCAACTTTTTCGGGGAAAACATTGTAAAAATGGTTGTTCTCAAATTTAAAAGAGTGATTTTAAGAGTTTTGAAAACCAAGTTTTTGTTGTTCTCTTCTTCTTCGAAAACATGGCTAATTCCCTTTCGGGTTTTAGTCGTTATGTTTAGCCTATGACCGAGCCCTCTTGGTCAGGGTGAACCAAAGCTACGCACCAGGCAGGCTTCGAGTGGAGAGGAGGTGAGTCACGCGGACTGCTTAAATACCAAGCTCCCACTGAACCTTTCTAGACATGCGCACAGAGGTTGCCACACCACTGAGCCCTTTGAGTTGGGTGAACTGAAGCTACGCACCAGGTAGGATTCCTGCGAAGAGGTGGTGAGTCACTAGGACTGCTTAAATACTAGGCTCTCTCGGATCCAATCCTAGACATGCGTACAGGGGTTACCACACCCTAGCTCAGTGTCTTGATCATAGGTTGGTTGAGTTCATTAAGTCTTATGTTCTGTTTGTGTGTTTGAGTAGTCTAATCCTAGGGTTCGAATTCCTATGAGTCTATTCTACGTTCCATGCTTCCTACCCTTCTATAAGAAATAATTCATACAAAAATTAGAAACACTTACCTGGGCGGATAGGTGCCGGAGACTCGGTGCCATGCTTGTTCAAAACCAAAACCATTTCAAATCAGTTAATAAGGCCTACTAATCATAAAACAAAACTTTTTTGGGCCTTGGGCCCCCACAGCCGAGTTTTGAACTGGGCTCTGATACCAATTTGTAACAACCCAAACCCGGCCCAAACGCTATGACCGAATTTGGTTTGCTACGAAGAAAACATTTTTGAAACCTTTTTAAAACCGATCTAACTTCTAGATAAAAGATAGTGTCTTGTTAAAACAGTTGAGGTGTATAGAACCCATACTTAGATTTATTTTGAAAATATTTATTAAATCAAGTTATTATATATTTTAAATGTACCCGATGGTACAAAGAAACATTTTGATTTGATTTAGAAAAACATGTGAACTTATTATTACCGTAACTAAATAGTTTGAACTAATATTCAAGCAGGTGACAAAATAATAAAAAGAGTTATTGGAGGCCTTATTACAACCCAATTAAAACTTAAACCACAACCGAAAAGAATAATTAAACCGAAATTCAAAATCTATTAAATTTAAATCCCACTGCATGGCCACCTCGAGTCCATCCGGTCCACATCCGCGATCTACACGTCACCTGAAAATATAAAGGAGAAGGTGAGTCACCAAGACTCAGTATGTAACCCTTCCCCCGGTTTAAGCAATTTCATACACAATGTATAGCAATTAACATGCATCAAATCATATTCCCGACCTAACCATCCGTTTCACCTTTCTCTACCCCGTGTGGTACCAAACCACTGGTGGTGCCAAACCACTGGTGACTTAAAGTCACAGATGTGATGCCAAATCACTGGAGGTGCCAAACCTCTGGTGTCCGAAGAAACGAATCGATTGATGGGGCCAACCCATCGTGTGATGCCAAATCACTGGCGTCGATCCCGTATTATCATCTGTGGGGCCAACCCACTGTGGTGCTAAGCCACTGGGACAAGACGCGATGAGGTGCCAAACCTCTGGAGGTACCAAACCTCTGGTGACCGTAGTCACAGTGTGTTACCAAAACACTGGTGTCCGTCGACACAATATCTCTGCCCCCTCCACTCATTAACCCATATCAAATCATATTATAGTAAAGTTTATATCAACATACATTTATCACACGTGTCACATAAGCCATGCTTCCCAAAAGCATTATTATCAATCACATATTGACAGAGACTTACCAAGATCCTCGCTTGTACCATTAAGGTACTAAATCCGTATCTACATAAAGCAGATTTACATACAACATGTATTTAATACAGGTTATTAATTGTTATGAGTGTGTATGTACACACCTGTCACCACTGAATAGTCTAAATCCTGAAAAGAGGAGTCGGCCCTCCTAGATCTACTTGTCCCTATATTCGGCCAACACTTGGGTTAGTATTATGGCCTATTCGGCCAAATCAAATTATTAGAAGGGGTTCCTTGTGTACCCGAAATCTTACCTTTCCTTGCTTTGGCTACTAACCACGGCACTCGATACTTGAATCTGCTTTACCAAAATAATCGGTCACATAGCAATGTCAATAGCCTTCGGCTTTTAATCGAATACAAACAAATGAAATACTCTTACCACTACTTACCCAAGCCGATTACTAGAGGATAGGAGTTGGGATTGAGCACTTCAAAATCCCGGGATACCTAATGGAATCGGTTCCAAAGAAGAGAAATAGTTAGCCATTACAACCACCAAATCTCGGCTCTTCTTTTCACCTTAGTCGACAAAAATAGAAGATTAAGAGAGGAAAGTTTCGGCCCTTCTTACCTTCACCAAAACGATTACCAACAGAAATCCCGAAAAGTTCTATACTACTTATGATATTCGGCCAAGAAGCTTCAACATAGAAGAAAGAATTTTCGGCACAAGAAAAAGTGGGTAGATTCGGCTATTATGAAAGAAAAAAATAATGGAAAGAAAATAGTGGAAGGAAAAATGTGATAAGAATTTTGGCTAATGGAAAAAAAAAGAACAAAGTGATAAGTTGATGTTTTATAGGCATTCGGCACCCCCCAATTACCTTGCCGTCCACTCCACTAAGAAATTCAAAATTTGGCTAACTCTTGATTTGAAATAATTCAAAAGAATTTGAATTAACATCTGCCTACTTTTTCTCTTGCCCATCTTTGTTGATTATTCATATATTAATCCAATTAATCCTAATAATATCCTTATCTTCTATTATCTTATTATCTAAAAAAAAAAAAAACAAAGAGGCCATGTGCTTGACAACCTCCAGCCGAAAGAAACAAGGGCCATGTGCAGCCAATTCACGCCAGCCTTCAAAAAAGAAAACAAAATGCTGCTCCTTAGATTCAAACCAAAGACCTCACGCATCAGCCCTTTCTTCCACGCCCCTAGCCACTTCTTCCAGCCCGACTTTCTTGCCAATTTACCCCACCATTTAATTATAAGACCTCCCCAGGCCGTTTACCCAAAAATTAAAAATGCCAAACGCTGCTTCAGCAGCTCGAACATGCGCCCAACAACCTCCAAGCCTCTAAGTAGCACACGCTAGCCACTTAGCCAACCCACTTTCGTGTCCACACCTAGCCCCAAAATTCTTTAAAGCCTTATTTGCTAACTCTAACGCCCAAAACAAAAATTAACACGCCACTTGCTGCCGTCGTGCCTCGAACCCAGGCCCTTGCTGGCGCTACTTCCAGCCCTTAAGTGGCACCTTGCAGCCACTTTACCAAGGCCTGCTTTGTGTCATAACTCGCCCAAAAATTTTATTAAAGCCTTATCTCATCTAGCTCCCTCCTTTATGGTACTAAAAAAATATTTTAACACTAGGTCAGGCCTAACTCGGGTTATTTTTAGACCCTTAAACATGTCAAATAAATCCTAGAATTTAACCCTTCAAGTACACACATGGGAAATTAGCTAAGTTACAAACAACCCCTAATTTGGGGTGTTACATGTTCCCTAGTTATTCGGTGAGTTTCAAGATTTAAAATCCATAAGGTAAGTGTCTATAGCATTCGACCAAGGCTTATTTTGATATCTAGATCTATTTTCTTACATTATTCAAAAGCCGAAACTAATCTATTCAAGTAATCTAGTGATTGCCGATTTCAAGAAAGAAGGATACAAAGTTTCAGGACTTGATTCTTAAGTCAATCGGCAACAAGGTAAGTTTTAGTGTACTAATCCTACTAGGATTTGGATTTATGGCCGAATGGCTCTTTACTAAGTATTAAATGATTGATTAAATGTAGAGATCTAAGATCTAAGGCATTTCGGGATTTGGATTGGAAACCCTAAGCGAATCAGGTGTGTACTCACACTTCTTCTTAATAAAATTTATGGCTATAATTAGTATGTGCATGTTTATAAGAATGTGAATATGGCTAAGTACCATGTAATGGTACAAAAGTACTCAGGTACGTTTCCTACTCCTATTAGGATTATGAAATATGTTATATGTAACATGTGAATAAAGATAAGAATGTGAAATTTGGCATGTTAATGCATAATATTTATGATATGGGGCATATGGGTTATTGAAAGGGGAAGTGAATGAGGTGACCTAAGACCACGCTATCTGAATATGGTGACCTAAGACCGCGATATCTGAATGTGGTGACCTAAGACCACAATATCTGAACGTGGTGACCTAAAACCACGAGACTATAAGGGCGATGAGCATGTCGACTGCAGCGACTGCCTTCGATGGAGTGTAGCGGATGGAGGGTTGACTTATTAGTCCCCACGGTGTGCAAGTTGGTACGGGGGAAGTGTAGCGGATGGTTAACTAGGTTTGGGTTTTGGGTTGCATCATTATCGTAAATTATTATGTGAATATGATATGTATGTTATGCCTAAATTTATTTGGACTTAGTGTTGTGTACACATTGAGTCTATTGACTCACCCCGTTGTGGGACTATTTTCAGGTGACGAACAGTAATGGACCGGGCTCGACAGAAGCTTAGGGATGGCCATGCACAACAAGAAATTTACGATTTGGACATTTATTTTATTTTAAGTATTTTAAGTTTATTTTGGGAATTATCTGATGTAATAAGGCCATAAGGCCATAGTTGAATTTCTTTATTTCTTTTTACTTCTATTTATTATGTTTACAAATTATTATTTATGGATCAAACAAATTTATTTTAAAAATAAACTCCAACTGTTTTGTCACCTTAACTTAATTAAAAAAAAGAAAAAGAGATTTACTATATTATTAATATATTTTCAACTCAAGCCCAACCCAAACAAACTTTCTTTCTAAACACACAAGTTTTTCCTAAGTAATAAAAGAATTTTGAATTGGTTTACATCGAGGAACATACCAGATCCGGTCACGGCTCGTGGGCCGGGTTTGGGGTGTTTCATTTTATGATGCAAATTTACCCTTTAATTATTGAATGGACGGCACTAAGGTTACATTATATGGTTTTTATATTAAACATAAAAGTTATAATAATAAATAACATATTATAAAGTTATTATTTTAAATAAAACATGAAAAAAAGCTTGCATGTTCATATTTCTATTACCGAAACTAAGAGAAAAATAAAAGAAGAACAGCTTTATAAGGTTCGGCACTTTGGAGGCTTAATTGGGTAAGTGATTTTGTTCGGTTTTCGATAATTTTTACATTTTTGAGATCGTTGCTTAGTATACTATCAAGCCCATACCCTAATTTTAGAATTTAGATCAAGAACAAAAAGGATCGGGATTGGATCGGGGAAAAGCGAAGTTGAGCGAATAGTCGAGAAACATAGTCTGTCGATATCCGAGGTAAGTTTTTATGCAATTGAGTTAATTGAATTTAATGGAAGTATGTATATATATTATTGATATATCCGAATGTGATATATATATAAGTATAGTATAGCCGAATGTGAGGTATGTATATGAGCTATTGGTATACCCGAATGGGATGTTGATTATTTGAGATTGAAATAGGCTAATTCGTAAATTTATAGTTGAGGTTTAATTCTTATGTGTTTGTATATGTATATAAATTTGTAACAAGATTGAGAAAGGCACTAAGTGTGCAAAATCGGTCATTATGCACTAAGTGTGCAAATTTAAAATACCGAGCACTATGTGTGCGAATTCGGTCAATGAGCACTAAGTGTGCGAAGTTAATTATCGAGCACTGTGTGTGCAAAATCGATGAACAAGTCTTAAGGGTACGAGTTAATTTTCAATTCAAAGATCAAATTTGGTAAGTATTGAAACTACGAGATGTGGTATTTGAAATCAAGAGTAAGTGATTATTTGTGGATTTGATGGAATGTTTCTTTCAAATGTATAGTTTGGATGATATAAGTTGATATGTACAGATGTTTACAAAATCTTATTGATTGTTATATGAATTACAAAATGTGATTTGGATATGTGAAAATTTGGTATAAGATATAGGTTTGAATAGTTTGGAACTTGAATATATCAATAATGCATGGGAACAAAATAATAATGTTAGGTTCGGCTTGAATTTGAGAGATAAGAATGTTATGTGGTTGCACAAGTAAATGAGTAGTTGATGTATCGTTGTCTATTAATTTTTTATTAAATTTTTGATATATTAATTTAATGCATTGTTACCACGAAGTTGCTTATAACTTACTAAGCTATGATAGCTTACTGTATGTGTTTAGTTGCATTGTTTTATAGATTTTGGGAGGCAAGTTATGAGTTCGGGGATCATCGTCAAAGTCTATCACACTATCGACTAATTTTGGTATTTTATAAGATGAATTTTTGGAACTATGGCTTGTATAGGCTGGGTTAAATTTAGAAATGATTGTTTTGGGCTAAGTATATGTATATATTATGCCATGCGAAAATAGCTAAATCTTAACATTTAGGACTTGTGCGAATTTGGTTATGGTGTTGGCTTATTATGAAAGTATATTTCATAGTGTAATTATGCTTGTGTTGGTCGTATGGATTGATAATGGAGTTATTCATGATATGTACTTGATCAAGTATTTAGCTCATTTTAGAATTATACCATATAGTAAATTATGTGGGTTGAATGTTCTTGGTTTGATTGAATATTGAGTTTGCTAATAGTTGCGAAATGTTGACCATGATATTTTGCATAATTGGGTAAGTAAGTTTCATGATATGTGTGAATGATATTTTGGGTTATATGTCTTGGTTGAGTAAAGATATGTATGACTTATAAATAGTTCTTTTAGTAAGTCTAAAACATGTTCGAATAGAAGATGTAAGTGACTATGAGATTCAGTCGTAGTATATGTATTGTATTGATAAGCTTGCAATGTGTCTTAGTAGTTATAATAGGATATGAATAAATGTATAAATGTCGTGAGAAGCTGAGTACATTATTGATGAAATGTTCATTAGGTTTATATTATTGAATATGTAATACTTTGGGCATATTCGGCCTTATGAGTTGCTTTAATATTTTGGTCATAATGTGCTTGTGTATTTGGCTATGAGACGTTTTAAAATAGTTTGGTAAATGGTTGGATGATTACATGCATGTGAGGTAGTTTCTATGGTAATGTTTTAAAATGTTCTATGAATTCGGAATTTGATAGTCATGCGAGTGAAGTTCATTTGATTCAAACTTATAATAAAGAAGTATAATTTATATAGATGAATGTCTATTATGGGTTGGGTTTAGATCGGTAATTCCTCGTAACCCTAATCTGGTGACGGATACGGGTTACTGGTGTTACAATTTGATTAGTATCAGAGCTACAGTTTAGTCGGTTCTCGGACTAACGTAGCGTGTGTGAGTCTAGCTATACATGTCATAATTTTTATTGTGATAGTGTGATGACTTCTGACAAGGAAATATGTCTTTCTTCTTTCTTATAGTAAATGGATCCTAATCCCGAACGAGCCGTAGCAGATGATGTTGAGAGTGTGGCGCCTTCTCCCGCGCAAGGGACTGCGCCGATTGAATCTCAACCAGCTACGAGTAACCCAAATGAGGGGGCTAAGCAAGCCTTCTTTAGCATAATGAATGATTGGTTTAATCAGTATATCCGGACAAATCTGGCTGTCCAACAACCCCCGAATCCGAATAATCCACCTATAGTGCCTGTGGTACCTTCGATCATTAATTCTGAGAGATTAAATAAGTCTCCTGTTGATAAAATCAGAAAATACGGAGCTGAAGAGTTTAGGGCCACAGCTACTAATGATGCTGAGCGGGCTGAATTTTGGCTCGATAATACTATTCGTGTCCTCGATGAACTATCTTGTACACCCGAAGTGTGCTTGAAGTGTGATATATCTTTATTACGGGATTCTACCTACTATTGGTGAACACTTTGGTTTCGGTTGTTCCAAAGGAATGGGTCACTTGGGATTTCTTTCAGACGGAGTTTCGCAAAAAGTATATCAGCCAGCGATTCATTGATCAGAAACGCAAAGAATTTCTCGAGTTAAAATAGGGCCGTATGACTGTATCTGATTATGAGCGTGAGTTTGTGAGACTCAGCCGATATGCCCGAAAGTGTGTTGCAATTGAGGATGCTATGTGTAAAAGATTCGAGGAAGGACTGAATGAAGGCATAAAATTGCTTGTCAACATACTTGAAATAAAAGAGTTCGTAGTACTTGTTAAGCGAGCTTGCAAAGTCGAAAAGCTCGGAAAAGAGAAAAGAAAAGTTGAGTTCGAAGCTAGAGATTTCCGTAAGAGATCAGCAAGTAAAACTTCTCAGATGGCATCAAAGAAGTTCTGAAATGATAGTAGCCGATCTAAGACTAATGCTGGGGTTTCCATAGAGAGCGACCACCAGTAAGTTCACGAGCCACCTCGATTGCTAGTGTTGGCAATACTCGACTGAATAAACCTGAGTGTCAACAGTGTGGTAGGTGACATACTGGTGAATGTTGGGGCAAGTTGAACAACCAAGTTTGCTACAAGTGTGGTTCGTAGGATCATTTCATTCGGGACTGCCCAGAAGTAGCTGAGAAGGATAATGCTCAGAGTGTGAGATGGAGTGGTGCTGCAGTTAGAGGTAGGCCACTTCGAAATGCGAGAGGTAGAAGCGGTACTCAGAGAGGGACTTCGGATGCAGCTGTTTGATCCGAAGCTCGTGCGCCTGCCAGAGCTTATGCCATTCGTGCCCGAGAGGAAGCTTCATCTCCAGATGTTATCACTGGTATATTTACTCTCTTTAATACTAGTGTAATTGCTCTTATTGATCCCGGTTCAACCCATTCCTATGTGTGTGAAACATTAGTATCCAATAAGGCTTTACCTGTTGAGTCTACTGAGTTTGTGATTCGAGTTTCGAACCCCCTTTTCCGGTGTGTACTAGTTGACAATGTGTGCAAGAATTGCCCTTTGATGATTCGAGATTCATGTTTTCCGGCTGATTTGATGTTACTACCATTTGATGAGTTTGATATCATTCTCGGCATGGATTGGTTAACCGTACACGATGCTGTAGTGAATTGTAGATGAAAGACTATTGATTTGCGATGCCAAAATAATGAGATAATTCGAATTGAGTCTGCCGATTTAAATGGGATACCAGCAGTGATATCTTCGATGTTGACTCGGAAGCTTATGAGAAAGGGTTGCAAAGCTTACTTTGCCTATATAATTGATAGTCAAGTGATCGAAAAGAAGATTGAATCTGTACCGGTTGTCTATGAATATCCGGATGTGTTTCCGAAAGAATTACCGGGTTTGCCACCTGTTCGGGAGGTAGATTTTGGAATCGAGTTAATGCCAAGGACGACTCAGATCTTGATAGCTCCATATAGAATGGCACTGACTGAATTAAAAGAGTTGAAAGCTCAGTTGCAAGAGTTGACAGATAGAGGTTTTGCTCGACCGAGTTTCTCTCCCTGGGGTGCACCAATGTTATTTGAGAAGAAGAAAGATGGAACGTTGAGAATGTGCATCGACTATCGAAAGCTCAATAAAGTGACCATAAAGAATAAATACCTGTTGCCGCACATCGATGATTTATTTGATCAGCTAAAAGGAGCCTCAGTATTTTCGAAGATCGATTTAAGATCAGGTTATTATCAGCTGCGAGTTAGACACTCTGATGTGCCTAAGACTACTTTCCGGATGAGATACGGCCATTACGAGTTCTTGGTGATGCCGTTCGGACTCACTAATGCCCCACAGTTTTCATGAATTTGATGAAAAGGGTATTCAGACAGTATTTGGATCTGGTCGTGGTTGTGTTTATAGATGACATTTTGGTCTATTCGCGTAATGAAAACGAGCATGCTGAACACTTGAGACTTGTGTTACAGATTTTGCGTGATAAGCAGTTGTACGCGAAATTTAGCAAATGTGAGTTTTGGTTACATGAAGTTAGTTTCCTGGGGCATGTTGTTTCAGCATCAGGTATTCGGTTTGATCCGAGTAAGATCTCGGCTATACTAGATTGGAGACCCCCACGGAATATTTCTGAAGTTTAGAGTTTTCTGGGGCTAGCCAGTTATTATAGATGTTTTGTGAAAGGTTTCTCGATGATAGCAAATCTGATGACAAAGCTACTTCAAAAAGATGTTAAATTCGAGTGGACGGAGAAGTGCCAGAAGAGTTTCGATCGGCTGAAAACCTTGTTGACTGAAGCTCCAGTGCTTGTTCAGCCAGAGTGGGGTAAAGAGTTCGTTATCTTCAATGATGCATCCTTGAATAGTTTGGGCCGTGTTTTGATGCAGGAGGGTAAAGTCGTAGCATATGCTTCGAGACAGTTAAAGCCGCATGAAAAGAACTATCAGACGCACGATCTCGAATTAGATGCTATAGTTTTTGCCCTGAAGATATGGCGCCACTATCTGTTTGGTGAAAAATGTCATGTCTATTCCAATCATAAAAGCCTAAAATACTTAATGACTCAGAAGGATCTGAATATGAGACAATGACGATGGTTGGAATTATTAAAAGACTAAGAGATTGTGATTGATTATCACCCGGGAAAGACTAATGTGGTTGTTGATGCCCTAAGCCAAAAATCACTATTTGCTTTACGTGTAATGAATGCAGATATGGCTATGACTGACGATGGTACGATTATAGCATAATTGAAGGCGAGACCGTTTTTTGTTCAACAGATTTGTGAAGCTCAAAAGGTTGATGATAACTTGATAACAAAAAGGAATCAATGTGGTTCGAATGCTGACTCAGAATATCAGATTGATGCTAAGGGATGTTTGCAATTCAGAAACCGATTATGTGTACCAAAGGATCCTAAGTTGATTCAAATGATTTGTAATGAAGCTCATAGTAGTAGATTGTCTATTCATCCGGGTAGCACAAAAATGTATAATGATTTGAAACAGCATTACTGGTGGCACGGTATGAAACGAGATATTTCAGATTTCGTGTCGAAATGTTTGATATGTCAGAAAGTAAAAGCCGAGCATTAGGTGCCATCTGCATTACTTTAGCAGATTATGATACCCGAAAGGAAATGGGATCGAATCACAATAGATTTCGTATCTGATTTACCATTGACACCGAGCAAGAAAGATGCAATCTGGGTTGTTGTTGATAGATTGACGAAGTCGGCTCACTTTATTCTGGTCCGTACAGATTACTCACTCGATAAGCTAGCTGAATTGTACATTTCTCAAATTGTACGATTACATGGAGTACTTATTTCTATTATTTCGGATAGAGATCCGAGGTTTACATCACGATTTTGGAAGAAACTGCAAGATGCATTAGGTACTAAATTACATTTCAGCACAACTTTTCATCCCCGGGTGGATGGTCAGTCCGAGAGAATTATTCAAATCTTGAGGATATGTTGAGATGTTGTGTTCTTAAGTTCGAGGGTGCGTGGGAAAGATACTTGCCTTTGATTGAATTTGCGTACAATAATAGCTTTCAATCAAGTATCAAACTGGCACCTTATGAAGCTTTGTACGGTCGTAAATGTCGTACACCTTTATATTGGACTGAACTCAGTGAAAATAAGATACACGGGGTCGATTTGATCAGAGAAACTGAACAGAAAGTGAAAGTAATCCGAAAAAGTCTGAAAGCAGCATCAGATCGTCAAAAATCATATGCGGATTTGAAACGGAAAGATATAGAGTTTCAGATTGGAGATAAAGTTTTCTTGAAAGTCTTTCCGTGGAAGAAAATACTCAGATTTGGTCGCAAAGGCAAATTGAGTCCGAGATTTATTGGGCCGTATAAGATTATAGAACGTATTGGGCTGGTTCCTTATAGATTGCTATTGCCACCTGAACTAGAAAAGATCCACAATGTTTTCCATGTTTCGATGCTCTGACGGTATAGATCTGACCCTTCTCATGTGATTAGTCCGTCTGAGGTTGATATACAATTTGATCTAATTTATGAGGAAGAACCGATCCGTATCCTTGTAACATCCTAAAATTTGGGGGTCTATAAATTTGGGTAATGGCATGTGTTGTGCTTGTTATGTTGTTATTTAGGCGTGTTTGGGGGTCTTAGGGAGGCCTAGGGTCGTGTTGGGGCCTTGGTAAAATTTTTCTTTTTGGGCACTTAATGGGGGAGAGCTAGTAGAAGCAGGTCTTAAGAATAATTATTTGTGTTTGATAACACAAGTGAGCACTTAGTGGAGTGGTGGTGGCGTCATTGGCATATCAAGGGGAAAGGAGTTCGAATCCCACATGCTGCAAAGGATGGCATTTATTTTTGTGCCCAAGATAGAGAAGAGGTGGTGTTGGCGTGGGACTCTGATGGGATGGTTGTTGAATGGGTCAAAGAATTCGAAATGGAAGGAGGAGAGGAGTTTGGGGGGTTTAAATGGGTCAAAGTGGTTGGGTGATTTCAAATCGTGGATAGAGAGTGAATGGGGGAGTAAATCAAGGAATATGGATGGTGTTGGGAGTGTTTGCCGAATGTGGGGTTGGTGGGAGGTGAATTTCGGCTAAAGGTTGATTGAAAGCAAATTTGGCATTTGGGTAAGTAGTAAGTAAGCAATCGAAACTCTTTTTGGTATTGTGCCGAAATTCTTTAATACATCTTAGTTGCTTCCCTTCTTTCTTTTTGGCATTTTCTGCTTTTGCTACTTAAATACTTCGGGCATCTCGTGGCATCTTTCATTTTGTGAAACCTCAAATATTATTGTGACTTCTTCTTCCCTTTTCTTTTTCGCTCCAGACACTTTTCTTTTCTTGTTAATCGCCAAACACCAATAGCCGAATCCCTCTCCGACCTCTTTTCCTCCAAGTAGCCGAATCTTGTGTCTTCTTCATTGCTCCATCATTTTTTTCCCTTACTTATTTTCTTCTGCTAGCCGAACCTCCTCTTGTGTCAAACTGAATCCGTTTCTTCATCTTTTGCTATTAGCCAAACATCAAGAAGCAAAGTACTAGGATCTCTTTTGACTACCGAAAGTCCCTCTTCATTCAGTTTTGCTAGTTGTAAGGTAATGGGTTCTTCTATTCATATGATTTTTCTTCTCTTTTCCCTTTTCTAGGTAGTGGCCGAATAGGTAAGTCTTCAATATCGGGTTGTGTCTCTTTTCTTTTCTTTCCATATTATTCATTTATCCTGTAACCGAATGTGGTTGTTTGGTAACCTCGGTTGTTTTGGTACATTAATCGTGTTAGGAACCCAGTCAAGAGGATAGAACCGAGCTGTTCTGGTAAGTAAGGTAAGGAGTTCTCTACTTGGTTTCATTTCACTTTCTCTTTTCGTTTTACTCTGCCATAACCAAACCTTCTTGTTAGACGACCATCATTCTTTCACTGTGTTACGATATTGATCGAGACTTTCTTCATGGAGGCGAGTGGGCGTTAAGGGAGCCCAAGGGGAGTGGACTCGTAGCCTCTGCTCCTAAGTTCAAACGACATAAGGTGTCAGCGGTTCGGGAGTTCCCGCTGGGTTGTGGAAGGGAGTCGACATCCGATTCGGATAAACAAATCATAGTTGTTCGTGGTAGTGAGGGTGACGTCGATCAGGAGTGTCTAGTTCTCCACGTAATCAGGTGTATAATCTCACACCTTATTTCGTTGTTTCATATTTTTCTATATGTTGGCTAATAGTCGAATTAACCATAATGGGTAAGCTATTGTGATACCCCTAGCAAGTGAGCTGGGAATAACCCAAGTAAGTAAATTTACAACTATATCCGTTGGGTAGATCTGGTATGATTGTATGTGATCTGATTGTTTGCTACGCTAGTACGTTCATGCATACACTATATTATTATGACATGATATGTTGCATGGGATTGGAATATTGAAGATTGGGGAAGTGTATTTCGATGGCTCTACCACATATTTCGGTGACTCTGTCACATTTTGTCTGGTGGCTATGCCACGTATGTTTCGATAATTTGGTGGCTTTGCCACAATTTCGGCGATGAGCAATGTGACTACCATCGAGGTGTGTAGCAGATGGAGGGTTGATTGTAGAAATCCCCACAGGTGTGTTAGGCTGGATACGGGTGGTGTGTAGCGTATGGAATATTAGGCTGGGCTGGATTGCATTGCATGCATTGTCTGTATTATCATGCTGATTAGGCTAAGGCCCATTTTGTTTCCGTAAGGGCTAAGGCCCAGTTAATATCCGATTAGGGGATTACACACTGAGTTCTCGTAACTCACTCCCCTCTCTACTTAATCTTGCAAGTGATCCCCAGCATTGAGGATTTGGAGCCAAGGTGGACTCTATGGTGGCCATACATCGTTTCTTTAGTTAACCCCGTTTTACTTTACTTTAAATTTTTATTTTAATTTGGGTTTATGTTTTGTAATAAGGCCTTTGGTATTTTATTTGGTTTTAACTTTTAACTCGGTTTCTGCTTATTATTAAATGTTCAATACGGGATTTTCCTAAAACCTTAATACATGTTGCTTTTCCAACATGTTAACAAATGATTTTTCAAACTATAATTGATTGAACACTAGGTTCTCTTAAACGTCGAAATAGTTTTCAAAACATCACATGTTCAAAATTCACTGAAGTTGATTTCTGTTATAAACAAGATTTTACCAACAATTCAAACTCGATTCACCTAATAAAAGCAGTTTCAAAATTAATCCCAACTTTTCTAAAATAAACATTGAGTTAAACAGGTTTTTATAAAAAAAACACCTAAACTCAAAGTTTTAAAAAGAATACGAGCATTTTACAAACACACAACTTTCTTAACAACCCTTCCATGTGACATGCCGATCCGGTCATGACGTCTAGGCCGGGTTTGAGGTATTACATTTTATGGTATCAGAGCCCAGGTTGCAAAACTTGGCTGTGGAATAGGTTTGAAAAACACTTTTCAAAAATTGGTTGAAAAAGGGTTTTATAAATATATGTCTCTTTGAAGGTGTGGCACCCGAGTCTCCGGCACCAAATTCGTAAGTCTTCTGATTTTGTTTGATAATATGATGAAATGATTTTAGAGAAACTACTAGACTTGTGATAGTTTACTGAAACTGTTAGCTAAGACTATAGAGACTGAGATATTAGGAAGTTCGATCTACGAAAACAGCCCTTATACATGCTTTACATAAAACATCTGTTAATAAACATTGGAATATATACTGAATCATAAAATTCCTAATCAGATTAATTCGATCCAGCAAACATGAGCACTAGAAGACGTGGACGTGGTAGACGTGGCCGAGGTAGAGGCCGAGGTGCTGGGGTAGGGTTTGAAGCATCTGGGCACATGCTTGAAAATGGAAGCACCTGCATCACTGGTGACCGAGACGGGGTCCCATGACTGAGCTGGAGGGGACGATGCTTTGTCCCAAGCTATGCTGCAAGTTCTAGAGCGGGTTGCTGGAGCAAGTATATGATCGGTGGCCCGATAATCTATTCCTGGACGACTTCAGGCAAATGGGGCTGAGGTATTTAGGGATATTTCTAGTGTGGCCCCAAACGTAGCTAAATATTGGTTGGAGGCAGTTGAGCAAATTATAGATGATCTGGACTGCACGGCAAAGGAAAAATTGAAAAGAGCAGTGTCCCTCCTACGAGATGAGGCATACCAGTGGTGGCTCACAGTGAGGGAAGGTACCCCAGCGGATTGAATCACCTTGGACTTCTTTAAGACAGCGTTCTAGGGAAAATATTTTGGGGCGAGTTATGTTGACGCCCAGAGGAAAGCATTTCTAAACTTGGTCCAGTGGAATAAATCTGTGGCAGAATATGAGGCGGAGTTTCTGCGCTTAAGTCGTTACGCTCGGGGTATAGTCGCAACTGATTATGAGCGTTGTGTACGGTTTGAGGATGGTCTACGGGATGAGCTGCGAGTACTGATAGCTCCGCAGCGGGAAAGAGATTTTGCCATCCTGGTCGAGAAAGCAAAAATTATCGAAAAAGTGAAATGTTCTGAGTGGCAGAACCGGGATAAGGATAGAGGCAAGAGTAAGAGAGGTTTTGGGATGCCAGGTTCTTCTGGGGGTTTCCAAAAGAGGCCTAGGTTAGATGGACAAGCTCGAGCTGTGATGGCAATTGCTGTAGGTTAGTTGCGACCTTGTGCACAGTGTGGGAGAACATATCCGGGAGAGTGTTGGAGAAGAACCGGAGGATGTTTCAAATGTGGATCTAGGGATCATCTGATAAGGACTGTCCACAAGAGTTGGCTAGGGCGCAGACGATAGGTCAGGGATTTGCACAGCCAGGAAGAGGTGGTCAGCAGCCACCAAGAGGTCGTGGTCTGACCAAAGGAGGAAATGGATTTGGTCGATGTCGTGGAGCACCGGGTAGAGGTGCTGGTAATACAGATGCAATACAACCGGGGTTAGTCTATGCAGCTCGACGGCGAGAGGATGGCGACGCACTGGACGTCATAACCGGTACGTTTCTTATATTTAATGTGCCATTTACTGCTTTGATAGATATTGGATCAACTCATTCGTATGTTGCATGTATTGTATCTGGGACTTTGTGTATAGTATCTGGGACTTTAGGTGTAGAATCTGAGGTTGCTTCTAGTGAAATGTTTGTGATTAGCCCTTTAGGACAATCTGTGGTAGTGAATAAATTGTTTAGAGATGTGCCTCTAGAAGTTCAGGGAGTGGTATTTCTAGCGGATTTGATAGTACTGCCGTTCGGCAAGTTTAACCTTATCTTAGGCATAGACTGGCTAGTTAAGCATCGTGCAAACTTGGATTGCACTGCTAAGCGTATGGTTTTAAGATCTCCAGAGGATGAGGAGGTAATTGTGATAGGAGAAAGGAGAGACTATCTGTCTCATGTGATTCCGGCACTAAAGGCCAAAAAGATCGTGCGGAAAGGGTGCAAGGCGTTCCTAGCTTTCATCAGCACATCGGATGCCAAGTAATTGTCTGTAGGGGATGTCAGAACTGTGAAGGAGTTCTTGGACGTCTTTCCTGAAGAGCTTCTGGGGTTACCTCCAGATCATGAGGTGGAATTTGGCATTGAGCTACTTCCAGGAACGGCTCTAGTGTCCATCGCTCCTTATAGGATGGCACCGAAGGAGTTGGCAGAACTAAAAGCTTAGATCCAAGAGCTGTTGGACCAGGGATTTATCCGACCAAGTGTATCTCCATGGGGAGTGCCAGTTTTGTTCGTGGAGAAAAAGGATGGGTCGATGTGTATGTGCATTGACTATCGTCAGTTGAAAAAGTTGACTATTAAGAACAAATACTTGCTACCAAGGATTGACGATTTGTTTGATCAGCTGGGAGGAGCTTCAGTTTTCTCAAAGATAGATTTGAGGTTGGGGTACCATCAGTTAAGGGTCAAGGAGGCGAATATTCACAAGACTGCTTTTCGAACTCGATATGGGCATTACGAGTTTCTAGTGATGCCGTTTAGATTGACTAATGCACCAACTGCTTTTATGGATAGGATGAACCGAGTCTTCTAACCCTATCTAGACCGGTTTGTAGTGGTGTTTATAGACGACATTCTGGTGTCTTCAAGAACGGAGGAGGAACATGATTATCATCTTCAGGTTGTGCTACAAATATTAAGAGAAAAGTAACTGTATGCCAAATTCAGCAAGTGTGAATTTTGGCTGAAGGAAGTGACCTTTTTGGGGCATGTTGTTTTTGTCGAGGGGATTAGTGTTGATCCCCGAAAGATCGAAGCTGTATTGGATTGAAAACCACCGAAGTCAGTGTCGAAAAGTTGAATTTTTCTGGGTTTGGCTGGGTACTACAGAAGGTTCGTTGAGGGGTTTTCATTGATTGCTGCACCTTTAACCAAGTTGTTGCGAAAAGGAGTACCATTTGTTTGGGCCGATAAGCAACAGGAAAGTTTTGAGAAGTTAAAGAAGATTCTGAGTGAGGAACCGGTATTGATTCAGCCTGAGGCTGGGAAGGAATTTATCGTCTACTGTGATGCATCGCACATGGGTTTGAGTTGTGTGTTAATGCAAGAAGAGAAGGTGGTAGCGTATGCGTCTCGTCAACTAAGGCCGCATGAGATGAACTACCCCTCTCATGATTTGGAATTAGCTATAGTGGTGTTCGCCCTAAAGATATGGAGACACTATCTGTACGGAGAAAAGTCGGTTATCTATACGGACCATAAGAGTTTGAAACATCTCCTTACCCAGAAGGAGCTGAACTTAAGATAGTGGAGGTGGATAGAGTTGCTGAAAGACTATGACTGCTCGATTGAGTATCACCCGGGTAAAGCCAACATGGTGGCAGATGCTTTGAGTCGTAAGGTGATATCGAATTTAAGAGCAATATTTGCTCATCTCAGCCTTTACGAAGATGGCAGCTTGTTAGCAGAACTTCAGGTGAAACCGACATAGGTAGGTCAGATTGAGGAAAAGCAATCGTTGGATGAATTGTTGGGTTCTCGACGTCAGCAAGTGGAAAGTGGGGAGACAGTGGATTTTGGATTGAACAGTGAAGAGGTATTATGTTTCCGTGGAAGAATTTGTATGCCGAAGGACTCTGAATTGAGGCAGATGATTCTGCGGGAAGCGCATAGTAGCCCATACGCTATGTATCCCGGTGGAAGCAAGATGTATCGGGACCTACGTGAACTGTATTGGTGGCTTGGTTTGAAACGGGAAGTTACCGACTTTGTGAGTAAGTGTTTGACATGCCAGCAAGGGAAGGCGGAACATCAGTTGCCTTCGGGGTTGCTGCAACCAGTGAAGATTCCACTTTGGAAATGGGAGAGGATAACGATGGATTTTGTTAGTAGGCTACCCCTAATGCCTACGAAGAAAGATTCAGTGTGGGTAATCGTTGATCGGTTGACTAAGTCTGCACACTTCATACCGGTTCTTACCGACTATTTGTTACAGAAGTTGGCCAAGCTGTATGTGGCAGAAATCGTGAGGCTGTATGGGGTACCAGTGTCTATCATATCAGACAGGGACCCTAGATTTACATCTCAATTCTGGAAGGTACTGCATGAAACTTTGGGTACAAGGTTAGATTTCAGCACAACGTTCCACCCATAGACTGATGGTCAGTCGGAAAGGGTAATTCAGATTCTAGAAGACATGTTAAGGGGCTGTGTGATTGACTTCAGGGGTAGTTGGGAAGATTATCTACCGTTGGCTGAATTCGCGTACAATAACAGCTATCAGTCCAGCTGTAATAGCCCGATTTAGGGCCTAGTGGAATAGTGGTGCGAGGCCACGAAACTGAGGTAAAGTTATGAGTTTTTAAAGTTTATGCCATGTTTGCATGTTATTGTGAAAGTTTCATGAAGCAATTTTGTTAAATTGAGGTTGAATGGTCCAAAAAGGACTAAATTGCAAAAGTTGCAAAATATGAGTTTCTAGAGGCTTTTTGTATGAAATAGCTTTAGAATAATAATTGGAAGTCCTTAAATAGCAATTTTCCCAAAATATAATTTTTGGACAAAATTGGTCATGAATGGGTAAAATAGAAATTTTTAAGGTGAATGGCATTTTAGTCATTTGTCTAATAAATTATTAAAATAGGAAAAAGATGATAAAAATCTATTCATCTTCTTCCCCCTTGTGCCGAAAATTTGAAGACTCCACAGCTAGGGTTCTTCATTTTTTTTTTCAAGCTTGATAGTAAGTTCATTTTAGCCCGTTTTTGATATTCTTCGTATTTTTGAAGTTCTCGTATTATGAATTAGCTGTTTTTAGCTATAAGATGAGCTAAGATGCATGTTCGAAAATCTACCCACGAATGATATGCTTGTTAAATGATGTTTTATGGAAGTTTATGAGAGTTTGATGTTAGATAAACATCTTTTTCTAAGTGAATTTCATGAAAGATGATAGTATGGACTAATTTGTAATAGTTATGAAAATTGGCCATACCTATTAGAAATAGTGAAAATTGGTGATTGTTGTAGTAGAGAAAATGAATCAGCTAAGCATGTAGATTAAGAAAATTGAATGAGAATTATTTTTAAGAGCCTAGGGGAAAAAGTACAAATATGAGAAAGTTTAAGGGCAAAACAGTAATTTTGCCAAAGTATGAGTAAAGAGTCAATTTAGTCAATGTGAGTATTAAATGGTTTATTTATGATTATAGATCAAGAAAAACAAAGCCCGGATCGAAATCGAGGCAAGAACAAAGTCAAGGACTAAATTGTATATCTACGTACATTTTGTATACTGAGGTAAGTTTGTATGATTTCTAAGCTTTATGATTTTTATCATTGAATTGCTTAGTATTGATATATGTTTCACATGCAAACTTACTAAGCTAAATGCTTACGTTTTTAATTCTTCTTTCTATGTAGTCTCTCCGAGCTAACTCGTGGATCATTGGAGTCGGAGCTCGTAGCACACTATCAATCTCTACTTTGGTATAGCCAAGTTATTTTACAAAGTATGGCATGTATCGGAAGCATTCATTTTGAGAACATGTTTTAAGAAAGGCCATTGTATAGGCTATCAAGTTTATTATTCTTTTGTATATGGCTAAGTGTTTGGCCAAAATTGACTAAGTATGTATGTTGTTAAAAACAAATAAAGCATGTTGTTTAGTTCATGAATTGTATTGGTTTGAGTTGGGTTGATCTTGATTACAAGGTGGCAAATGTCTTGGTAAATAGCCTTTAAGTGCCCACACGGTTAGACACACGGGCGTGTGTCTAGGCCGTGCGTACCCTGCACCTTATTGTTTTAAGTCAGGATAGACCACGAGTAAATCCCACGGCCGTGTGCATGAGCCGTGTAAGGCACACGGGTTGGACATGGGCGTATGCCCAGGCCATGTGGATCAAGTCAGTATATCAAGGATTAGCACACGGTCTAAGCCCACGGGCGTGTCAAGGCCATGTGAATATAGTCAGTAACTTCCCACGATTGGAAGACTCGGGTGTGTCTAGGCCGTATGGAATTAGTCAGTGTCGACCACGGTTGGAAGACACGGGCGTGTCTAGGGATACACGGGTGTGTCCCAAGCCACATGGGCGTGTGACCCCTACCTCCAAGAAAGGTTTTTCGATTAAGTTCAGAAAGTTTCTGGACATGAGTCTAAGGCCTCGTAGGCCCATGCGATGTATGAATTGTTCGAGAAAGAAAAGTTTTTAATCGGAACGAAATTTTACAGCCTGTAAGTGTATGTTTAAGTGAGTTCAAGCCTGGTAATGTCTTGTATCCAGTCCTAGCCTTAGACTTGGGTATGGGGTGTTACATTTAGTGATATCAGAGCTACGGTTTAGTCGATTGTAGGACTAACGTAGCACGAGCACGAGTCTAGCTATATATGCCATACGTAAGAATGTTTTTATATTGATAGTGTGACGACTCCTGACAACTTAAATTTTGTTTATACATATAGTAAATGGATCCTGACAGAGCTATGGCGGATGATGTAGAAAGTAACGCACCAGCTCCCGCTGAAGGGATGGTGCCGTATGAGAATGAGAATAGGCCCACTACGGTGAGTCAAGGGGGAAGAGAAGAGGCTAGAGAAGCCTTCCTTCACATGATGAATACATGGTATACGGAGTTCGTTCTTACGAACCCGAATGCACAACCCCCTCAACCCCCGCCTGTTCCACAACCTGCTCCAGTAGCCCCTCAAGTAGTAGAGGTGGTAAGAGAAGATAAACCTCCAATTGATAGGATCAGGAAGCATAGGGCAGAAGAATTTCAGGCTAGAAAAGATGATGATCCAGAAAAGGCAGAATTTTGGTTAGAAAATATCATAAGGGTATTTAATGAACTGTCCTGCACGTCTGAAGAATGCATGAGGTGTGTAGTCTCTCTTTTAAGAGACTCTGCTTACCAATGGTGGAACACCCTTGTGTCGGTAGTACCAAGAGAAAGGGTTACATGGGAATTTTTCCAAGAAGAGTTCAAGGAAAAGTGTATCAGCGAAAGGTTTATAGACCAGAAGAGGAAGGAATTCCTAGAACTGAAGCAAGGCAAGATGTCAATGACTGATTATGAGCGTGAGTTTGTATGACTCAGTAAGTACGCTCGTGAATGTGTGTCCACTGATGCCATCATGAGTAATAGATTTGAAGACGGATTGAATGAGGACATCAAATTGTTTGTTACTGTCCTAGAATTGAAGGAATTTGTTGTACTAGTAGAGAGGGCTTGTAAAGCCGAAGAACTAGTAAAAGAGAAGAAGAAATCTGGAATGGAGTCTCGCGACTTTAGAAAGAGACAGTGGAATAAGTCATTCCAATCTTCATCCAAGAAGTCAAGAGATTTCTCTACTCGATCGGCTACTTCTACTGGGTTTTCAAGGAAAGACAAGAGTAAGCAGTATTCGGGAAGTAAAGCACAGATGACTTCAGTTGGAAGTGTTGGAAATTTTAGATCTGACAGACCCGAATGTCCACAATGTGGCAAACACCATCTGGGAGTATGCTGGGCACATGAAAATGCATGCTTTAGATGTGGTTCCCAAGACCACTATATAAAAGATTGTCCAGAGATGATGAAAGTATAAAGAGCTCAGAACCTGAGATCCGGGAGTACGGTCAGAGGGACACCGCAGAAGAACCCGGGAAGTGGGGCAAGTGGAAGAGGTAACCCAATAGAGTAGGACGTGAGACCCGAGGGTAGAGCGCCTGCAAGGACTTATGCCATTCGCGCTCGCGAAGAGGCATCTTCTCATGATGTTATTACGGGTACCTTTTCTCTTTTTGATATTAAAGTTATTGCTTTAATAGATCCCAGATCCACACACTCTTACATTTGCATGAAATTAGTATCCGGTTTGAGTATGCCTATAGATACTATAGAATTTATGATTAATGTGTCTAATCCTTTAGGCAAGAGTGTGTTAGTTGATAAAGTTTGTAAAGATTGTCCATTAATGATTAGAGGTCATTGCTTTAAAGCAAATCTTATGTTGTTACCATTTGAAGAATTCGACCTCATTCTTGGTATGGACTAGTTGACTACTCATGATGTGATTATTAATTGTGGGAAGAAATACATTGAGATGAGATGCGAGAATGGGGATACTCTTCATGTAGAATCAGATGAACAAGGTAGATCGCCGGTAATGATTTCTCATATGATGGCGCAGAGATATATAAGAAAGAGGTATGAGGCATTTTTGGCCTTTGTGATGAATGATAAAGAGACAGAGTTAAAGATTGATTCAGTGTCGATAGTGTGTGAGTACCTGGACGTTTTTCCTGAGCAATTACCAGGACTACCACCAGCTAGAGAAATTGAGTTCAGCATTGAGCTAGCTCCCGGTACTGTACCGATATCTATGACTCCTTACAGAATGGCTCCAACAGAGTTGAAAGAACTAAAGTCACAGTTGCAAGACTTGACATACAAAGGCTTTGCAAGATCAAGTTGTTCACCATGAGGTGCTCCGGTTTTATTTGTGAATAAGAAAGATGGCACCATGAGACTGTGCATAGATTACCGCCAGCTTAAGAGAGTAACAGTAAAGAACAAGTACCCATTGCCTAGGATCGATTACTTGTTCGACCAATTGAAAGGAGCCACTATATTCTCCAAAATAGACTTGAGATCAGGGTACTACCAGGTGAGAGTGAAAGATTCAGACGTATCCAAGACTGCATTTTGAACAAGGTATGGGCATTATGAATTTCTAGTTATGCCCTTTGGGTTGACCAATGCTCCTGCGGTATTCATGGAATTAATGAACCACATCTTTAGACCATACCTCGATAAGTTCGTAGTCCTTTTCATTGACGACTTACTGATTTATTCTCGAGACGAGAATGAGCATGTTGAGCATCTACGAACAATTCTGCAGACTCTTCGAGAAAATCAGTTGTATGCCAAGTTTAGTAAAAGCAAATTTTGGCTCAAGGAAGTAGGATTTCTTGGACATATTATCTCAAGAGAAGGAGTCTGAGTAGATCCAAGTAAAATCTCAGCTATAATGGATTGGAAGCCACCTAAGAACATCTTTGAGATTAGAAGTTTTCTAGGCCTAGCCGGCTATTACAGACGATTTGTCAAGGGGTTTTCCATTATTGCAACCCCGATGACTAAATTGTTACAGAAAAATGTGAAGTTTGAGTGGACAGAAAGATGCCAACAAAGTTTCGAGAAGTTGAAAGTAATGTTGACTGAAGCTCCATTTTAGTACAACCCGAGTCAGGGAAGGAATTTATAATTTACATCAATGCATCCTTAAATTTTAGGCTGTGTACTCATGCAAGAAGGCAAGGTGATTGCTTATGCCTCCAGATAGTTGAAGCCTCATGAAAAAAATTATCCGATGCATGATTTAGAGTTGGCTGCCATAGTCTTCGCTATGTAGATTTGGAGACACCATTTATATGGTGAAAGATGTCGGATTTTTACTAATCACAAAAGTCTAAAGTATTTGATGATGCAGAAAGAGCTGAACTTAAGACAACGAATATGGTTAGAGTTGATAAAACACTGAGTTGGTCATCGATTACCATCCAGGAAAGACGAATGTGGTCGCCGATGCTTTGAGTAGGAAGTCCCTTTTTGCATTAAGAGCATTGAATTCAAGGATATCTTTATCCAACGATGGTTCTATTTTAGCTGAGTTGAGAACTAGACCAATGTTCCTTCAAGAGATCTTTGAGGCTCAGAAAGATGATAGCGAATTGCAAGTCAAGAGAGCTCAGTGCGAGTTAGATGCTGAATCCGATTTTTGGATTAATTTTGATGGATACTTGATGTTTAGAGATAGAATTTGTGTACCGAGAAAAGAGGAGCTTATTCAGAGAATTTTGCACAAGGCACATAATGGATGTTTGTCTGTACATCTGGGTAGTACTAAGATGTATAATGACTTGAAACAACTGTTTTGGTGGCCGAAAATGAAGAAAGATATTTCAGAGTTCGTTTCAAGATGCTTTATTTGTCAGCAAGTAAAGGCTGAATACCAAGTACCTTCGGGTTTGGTTCAGCCCATTTTGATTCCCGAGTGGAAATGGGACTGTATCACCATGGATGCTATTTGGGTTGTAGTTGATAGACTCACGAAGTCAGCCCATTTCATACATGTACGAGTGGATTACTCCCTCGACAAGTTGGCAAACTTGTATGTTTCTGAAATAGTAAGACTTCATGGGGTTCCCTTATCGATTATATCGGATAGAGATCCGAGATTCACATCTAGATTTTGGAAGAAGCTGCAAGAAGCCTTGGGTACAAGATTGAGTTTTAGCATAGCTTTTCATCCTCAAACTGACGGTCAGTCAGAGAGGTTAATTCAAGTACTTGAAGGTATGCTTAGATGTTGTATTTTAGAATTTCAAGGCAGTTGGGAATAGTTCTTCCCATTGATAGAATTTGCCTATAATAATAGTTTTCAGTCGAGCTTAAAGATGGCGCCTTATGAAGCACTATATGGACGAAAGTGTAGAACACCTTTGTTTTGGACTGAACTTAAAGAAAACCAAATTCATGGGGTTGATTTGGTTAAAGAAGTAGAAGAGAAAGTGAAAGTGATTTGAGAATGTTTAAAAGCTACATCAGACAGACAGAAATCCTATTCGGACTTGAAGAGAAAAGTGATAGAGTACCAAGTCGGAGATAAAGTTTTCTTGAAAGTGTCACCAAGGAGAAAAGTTATTAGATTTGGCCGAAAAGGCAAGTTAAGTCCACGTTTCATCGGACCTTACGAGATTACTAAAAGAATTGGGCTGGTAGCTTACTGTTTCGCTTTGCCATTAGAATTAGAGAAGATACATGATGTGTTTCACGTGTCAGTGTTGCGACGCTATAGATCAGACCCTTCATATGTAATTACCCCATTAGAGATAGAGATTTATCCTGACATGACTTATGGTGAAGAACCAGTCAAAATTTTAGCTCGGGAAGTCAAGCAACTGAGAAATAAGAGTATTGCCCTAGTGAAAGTATTGTGGCAAAGACATGGAATATGTAACACCTCAACCCCAAACCCGTCGCCGGATTAGGGTTATGAGGCATTACCGAACTCGACCCAGATCATCACAATCATACATTTATCAAAGCCAAAAGAGACTTAATTCATGCTTGTACAATTCAAACCATAGAATCATCGAATTTATGTTATTCAAATGTTCGTTACAAGTTCGAGTATGCATTTTTCACTTTATACACATAAAGTAAATATAAATACATTTATTACATATTCAGTTATCAACTTATTATTTCACATATCATACACATATACCTACAGCACTCTATGGTATATCCATTCATCTATGAAAGATTCAGTCTAGGTTCGCATATAACATAACCAACTTCATAAAAAATTCCATTTTTATGAAAATAAATTAATCAAATATGCATCGAGATACATATATATATATATATATTAAACTGATACAACTAAATCAAGATTGTCCATTATACGAATTTCACTTCATACCAACCCTACTTCTTTCATTTCATTTATAACATTTAAAACATATATTTTCAGGCATTTCTAACCAGAACCTGACTATTCAAATAGTATAGCCGAACATACAATGCATGCACATATATATATTTACCAACTTTCCCTATTTATAACAAGGATATCTCATAACTCATAGATTCATGGAACATAAATCTAAGACTCGACCATTCAATATCATATCATGCAAGCCGAGACATTTGTTCATCTTTACACCAAAGTTTATCATACAATACACTTCCAAATAAGTTCATTTCATAACCGAACAACCATATTACTATTTACTACTCAAAACTTACTTACAACCCAATCGTTTCAAGTATATATATATCATAAAATATACCTGTTCAGCAGGAAATGCATATGAATATGAGTGTATATATATATATATATATATCACATACTCATTCATTTTCTAAACCAAACATACACGCATCTCACATCAAAGATAGATTATATCATCGAACATTAACATTAATATCTAGCCACTTTCGCATGGCTTTTATACATTATCAAATTATTATTCATAAACTTAGCTAGCCTATACATGCCTTAAGAACCAAAAGTCTAAACATTTTAGGTACCCACAAGAGTCGATAGTGTGAATGACTTCGTTGACGATCCCCTTGAGCTAGTAGCTTGATCAAAATCTATAAAACAGAACGATGAACACATGGAGTAAGCTAATTTAGCTTAGTAAGTCTTAAGCAGTCATGATATACCAATTGTACATTCAAGCATTAAAGAAAAAAAAAATCAAGTAATAACACTGAATAAATTAGCTTAACTTGAAGATCCTTTAAAACTGAATGCCTTTACCTCACTTAACATAACGTTTATCATTTTCTTACCATTAACATCCAACTTACTAACTCAGCATCATAACCAAAATATAAAGCATCCTCTCTTTATGATATATTCATAACACACACATATGAAACTCCATAAGTTCACATAATTATTCGAACAAGTAAAGGGCCATGTACATCTAAATCGCCTCTTTAATTACATAACCACAAGTTCATTTAGCTTCACCATCATCACTATTTTACCTTAAAACTTCCATTTATAATCTCATCATATAGTTCACACATGGATTAAAATACTCTTTTCCAACTACTCATATATATTTGTTTTTTTTTATACACATAATTCCATAGGATCACATATATATATGTACACTAAGTATATATTTTACACTTAGTAATTTCACATAAAAGGAAATATATTCACATATGTAAATGTATATCTATTTGACATTTCATACGTTCGTATACATGGCATCAAAGTAACCACAATATGTCATATAAACATAAGCATAAAGTTGAATATACAGGATCAATTTGTATCATTCATATCCATATACTTATAAGAATATCTTTAACCACATTATGCTTTCATATAACCAATTTCCTTATGGCATAGTTTATACACATTTTACATCCACCAATTGTATATAACACTTCCTTCACCAATTCATCTACTTTTCATCATCACACATATATAAATGTACAATACATGAATATAAATAGCACATACCTTGTAGCCGAATCAACAAATTCATTATCAAAAGCTTAGGCTCACTTGATTCATTTCATGACTTTACTAGTACATATTCTAAGCTTGGAATTTCAACTCACCGGTATAAAACCTACTAGGCATCGGCCCGAATCTCACATACTGGCCCTAGACTTGCTAGGCTGAAAGTCCATAGATCAAACACCGGCATTTAGCCTGCTAGGCAATAAGCCCGACCGGCACGAGGCCTGCTAGGAATTTAGCCCAATTTAATTCACTGGCACAAGGCCTGCTAGACTCAAGGTCTGAAATTTAACACCGGCATTAAGCCTGCTAGGCATTATGCCCGAATTATTTCACCGGCACGTGGCCAGCTACGCTCGAAGCCCGAATAACTCACCGGCACAAGGCCTGCTAGGCTCGAAGCCCGAAATAATAATATAATCAATCCATCAATTTACATTTCTTAACACTATCATCAATAACAAATCATATCCACAAATCACATTCACATATCACAACGAACATACTAATTCATATTACCTTTACCAAAAACACATCCAATTCATTTTAAGGCCTTTACATTCGGCCAACACATATATTCATACTCAATTTTATCAACTAACTTCATTAAACATATTCACAATTAATTCTTTAATATAATTTAGCTTAAGGACTTACCTCGATTGTCGACGGACCACGTAAACCGGCTATTCGATAACCTTTGTTTTTCCCCAATCCAAATCCGTTTTTCTTTGTTCTTGATCTAAACACATAAAAATTTAGCTCATTCAAGTACATTTCATCTCAATGTAGTCCCTAAGCACATAAATAGGTAAATTACCATTTTACCCCCACTATTTCACATTTTTGCATTTTTGTACTAATTGCACAAAACACAAAATACTCAAAATTTCCCCATGCTACACAAGAGCCGAATCTTCCTAGGGACCTTACAAGTCCTTTTATTTCATTTATTTTGCAAATAAGTCCCTCTAAAATTTTATTATTATAAATTAGCCCTAAATACAAAATTTCACCAAAATTTCTAATACAAAACTTGTAAATCTTTAACACATCTTTAATCTAAAACCATCAAATATCAAAACCATTTAAACATGTTAATGGCCGAATCCTATATACTTACGAATTTCAAAAATTCAAGCATGGGTCGGGTAATGTACGAAGCAACGATCTCGAAAACGTAGAAATTATTAAAAACCGAAGAAAAACACACCTTGAATTTTAGCTAGATGATGGCCGAACCTTCCAAGCTTTTAAACCCTTATTTTCATGGCTAACTTTCGGCACTTGAAGATGAAGAACAAAAATATTGCTTTTAATCTTATGTAATATAACATATAATAACATTTTTTTTTGTTTTACCATTTTAACCTTTATTTAATAATAAAAACAATTTATAACATAAGGTTATACTTGACCTTTGCCACCCACTAACTCATAAAATGGGTTAATTTCACGTTTAATACTCCATATTAAAAAGCCATCCTCATTTAAGCACTTTTCACTTTAGCTTGCAACTTTTACGCTTTACGCGATTAAGTCCTTTTTAGTCAAATTAAGCACACAAACGATAAAATTTTTCTACGAAACTTTCACACATATTAATTCACACATAATAAACACAAAGTATAATATTTAAATAATTATCGGACTCGGATTCGTGGTCCCAAAACCACTGTTCCGATTAGGGTCAATTTCGGTCTGTTACAGAATAGAAGAAGCTACATGGGAATCAGAAGAGAATATGAGAAACCAGTATCCAAACCTTTTTGCTGGTAAGATTTTCGAAGATGAAAATCCCTAAGGGAGAAGAATTGTAACAGCCCGATTTAGGGCCTAGTCAGAATAGTGGTGCGAGGCCATGAAACTGAGGTGAAGTTATGAGTTTTTAAAGTTTATGCCATGTTTGCATGTTATTGTGAAAGTTTCATGAAGCAATTTTGTTAAATTGAGGTTGAATGGTCCAAAAAGGATTAAATTGCAAAAGTTGCAAAATATGAGTTTCTAGAGGCTTTTTGTATGAAATAGCTTTAGAATAATAATTGGAAGTCCTTAAATAGAAATTTTCCCAAAATATAATTTTTGGACAAAATTGGTCATGAATGGGTAAAATAGAAATTTTTAAGGTGAAGGGCATTTTAGTCATTTGTCTAATAAATGATTAAAATAGGAAAAAGATGATAAAAATCTATTCATCTTCTTCCCCCTTGGGCCGAAAATTTGAAGACTCCATAGCTAGGGTTCTTCATTTTTTTAAGCTTGATAGTAAGTTCATTTTAGCCCCTTTTTGATATTCTTCGTATTTTTAAAGTTCTCGTATTATGAATTAGCTATTTTTAGCTATAACATGAGCTAAGATGCATGTTTGAAAATCTACCCACAAATGATATGCTTGTTAAATGATGTTTTATGGAAGTTTATGAGAGTTTGATGTTAGATAAACATTTTTTTCTAAGTGAATTTCATGAAAGATGATAGTATGGACTAATTTGTAATAGTTATGAAAATTGGCCATACCTATTAGAAATAGTGAAAATTGGTGATTGTTGTAGTAGAGAAAATGAATCAGCTAAGCATATAGATTAAGAAAATTGAATGAGAATTATTTTTACGAGCCTAGGGGCAAAAGTGCAAATATGAGAAAGTTTAGGGGCAAAATAGTAATTTTGCCAAAGTATGACTAAAGAGTCTGTGAGTATTAAATGGTCTATTTATGATTATAGATCAAGAAAAACGAAGCCCGAATCGAAACCGAGGCAAGAACAAAGTCGAGGACTAAATTGCATATCTACATACATTTTGTATATTGAGGTAAGTTTGTATGATTTCTAAGCTTTATGATTTTTATCATTGAATTGCTTAGTATAATGTACACTATTTTCATGAATTGTTTATTGTTATGTTCAACCAAGAAATCATTGAGATTAAGTATGAGAAAGTCCCGATTGAAATGAATTTCCCAGGATACTCGATCTACCACATGAAATAAGAAAGTCCGTGTAAGACCATGTTTGAAACATGGCATCGGCAATCAAGCAAGTTATCATGTAAGTCCAAGGACTCAAGCTTGGCATTGATCAAGTTATCAAGCAAGTATCATGTAAGTCCAAGGACTCAAGCTTGGCATTGATCAAGTCATCAAGCAAGTTATCATGTAAGTCCAAGGACTCAAGCTTGGCATTGATCAAGTTATCAAGCAAGTTATCATGTAAGTCCAAGGACTCAAGCTTGGCATTGATCAAGTTATCAAGCAAGTTATCATGTAAGTCCAAGGACTCAAGCTTGGCATTGATCAAGTTATCAAGCAAGTTATCATGTAAGTCCAAGGACTCAAGCTTGGCATCGATCAAGTTATCAAGCAAGTTATCATGTAAGTCCAAGGACTCAAGCTTGGCATTGATCAAGTTATCAAGCAAGTTATCATGTAAGTCTAAGGACTCAAGCTTGGCATTGATCAAGTTATCAAGCAAGTTATCATGTAAGTCCAAGGCAAGCTTGGCATTGAACCAAGAAGAGATATTCCATGTAAGTCCATATCTAGGATATGGCTTTGGCATCAAGTTCATGGCAAGAGATTTAGTATCCTCGGTTATTCGTAGAAATTCATCGGGCAAATGAGTAAAGTTAAAATGTGATAACAAGAAAGTTAAGAAAGCAAAGCTATCATCAAGTTGAAATTGAGTATTCTTTATGTTATGAATGATGAGTTAGAGATCATGATTATTATATTAAAGTATGCTGATCAATGTGATCAAAAGATACAGGTACCTTGTTTACCTTACAAGTATGGGAATAGTAAGTTTCATGAGACAAGTAAGAAGCATGTATGACTAAGTAAGCTTTATAGCTGAAATTATGATACCATTTTTCTGTTAAATGGTTTATATTAAACAAATGTATTGATATATGTTTCACATGCAAACTTACTAAGCTAAATGCTTACGACTTTAATTATTCTTTCTATGTAGTCCCACCAAGCTAACTCGTGGATCATTGGAGTCGGAGCTCGTAGCACACTATCAATCTCTACTTTGGTATAGCCAAGTTATTTTACAAAGTATGGCATGTATAGGAAGCATTCATTTTGAGAACATGTTTTAAGAAGGGCCATTGTATAGGCTATCAAGTTTATTATTCTTTTGTATACGGCTAAGTGTTTGGCCAAAATTGACTAAGTATGTATGTTGTTAAATCCAATGAAGCATGTTGTTTAGTTCATGAACTGTATTGGTTTGAGTTGGGTTGATCTTGATTATAGGGTGGCAAATGGCTTAGTAAATAGCCTTTAAGTGCCCACACGGTTAGACACACGGGTGTGTGTCTAGGCCGTGCGTACCCTACACCTTAATGTTTTAAGTCAGGATAGACCACGGGTAAATCCCACGGCCGTGTGCACGAGCTGTGTAAGACACACGGGTTGGACATGGGCGTGTGCCCAGGCTGTGTGGATCAAGCCAGTGTATCAAGGATTAGCACACGATCTAAGCCCACAGGCGTGTCAAGGCTGTGTGAATTAGTCAGTAACTTCCCACGGTTGGAAGACACGGGTGTGTCTAGGCCGTGTGGAATTAGTCAGTGTCGACCATGGGTGGAAGACACGAGCGTGTCTAGGGATACACGGGCGTGTCCCAAGCCACATGGGCGTGTGACCCCTGCCTCCAAGAAAGGTTTTTCGATTAAGTTCAGAAAGTTTCCGGACATGAGTCTAAGGCCTCGTAGGCCCATGAAATGTATGAATTGTTCGAGAAAGAAAAATTTTTAATCGGAACGAAATTTTACAGCCTGTAAGTGTATGTTTAAGTGAGTTCAAGCATGGTAATGTCCTGTATCCATTTCTAGCCTTGGACTCGAGTATGGGGTGTTACACCAGCATTCAGATGGCACCCTACAAGGCGCTGTATGGTCGTAGGTGTCGTACACCTACTTGTTGGACAGAGTTAGGTGAGCAACAGTTGTTGGGTCTAGAATTGATCTCAGAAACGGAGGAAAAGGTTAAGCTGATTTGGGATCGGTTAAAAGAAGCTTCTGATAGACAGAAATTGTATGCGGATCTGAAGCGTAGGGAGATAGAATTTTTAGTGGGGGGTTACGTCTTCTTGAAAGTCTCACCTTGGAAGAAGGTTTTAAGATTTGGACGGAAGGGCAAGTTGAGCCCCAGATTCATCGGGCCTTATCAAGTGTTGAAAAGTGTGGGACCAGTTGCTTATCAGCTTGAATTACCCCCGGAGCTGAGGCAGATGCATAATGTATTTCATGTTTCGATGTTGAGGCGCTACCATTCAGATCCATCTCATGTAGTGCTGGTGGAAGAAATTGAGGTAAGACCTGATCTGTCTTTTGAAGAAGAACCAGTGCAGATTTTAGATCGAGATGTCAAGGTATTGAGGAGGAAGTCGGTTCCATTGGTCAAAGTGTTATGGCGTAATCACAGTTTAGAGGAAGCCACGTGGGAGCTGGAAGAGGCAATACGACAGCAATACCCTCACCTCTTTTAATCAGGTAAATTTTGAGGCCGAAATTTCTTTAAGGGGGTAGAACTGTAACATCCTAAAATCTGGGGGTCTGTAAATTTGGGTAATGGCATGTGTTGTGCTTGTTATGTTGTTATTTAGGCGTGTTTGGGGGCTCTAGGGAGGCCTAGGGTTGTGTTGGGGCCTTGTTAAAATTTTGCTTTTTGGGCACTTAATGGGGGAGAGCTAGTGGAAGTAGACCTTAAGAATAATTGTTTGTGTTTGATAACACAAGTGAGCACTTGGTGGAGTGGTGGTGGCTTCATTGGCATAGCAAGAGGGAAGGAGTTCGAATCCCACATGCTGCAAAGGATGGCATTTATTTTTGTGCCCAAGATGGAGAAGAGGTGGTGTTGGCGTGGGACTCTGATGGGGTGGTTGTTAAATGGGTCAAAGAATTCGAAATGGAAGGAGGAGAGGAGTTTGGGGGGTTTGAATGGGTCAAAGTGGTTGGGTGATTTCAAATGGTGGATGGAGAGTGAATGGGGGAGTGAATCAAGGGATATGGATGGTGTTGGGAGTGTTTAGCCGAATGTGGGGTTGGTGGGAAGTGAATTTTGGCTAGAGGTTGGTGGGAAGCAAATTTGGCATTTGGGTAAGTAGTAAGTAAGCAATTGGAACTCTTTTTGGTGTTGTGTCGAAATTCTTTAGCACATCTTAGTTGCTCCCCTTCTTTCTTTTTGGCATTTTCGGCTTTTGCTACTCAAATATTTCGGACATCTCGTGACATCTTTCATTTTGCGAAACCTCAAATATTATTGTGACTTCTTCTTCCCTTTTCTTTTTCACTTCAGACACTTTTCTTTTCTTGTTAATCGCCAAACACCAATAGCCGAATCCCTCTCCGACCTCTTTTCCTCCAAGTAGCCGAATCTTGTGTCTTCTTCATTGCTCCTTCATTTTTTTCCCTTACTTATTTTCTTCTGCTAGCCGAACCTCCTCTTGTGTCAAACTGAATCCGTTTCTTCATCTTTTGCTATTAGCTAAACATCAAGAAGCAAAGTACTAGGATCTCTTTTGACTACCGAAAGTCCCTCTTCATTCGATTTTTGCTAGTTGCAAGGTAATGGGTTCTTCTATTCGTATGATTTTTCTTCTCTTTTCCCTTTTCTAGGTAGTGGCTGAATAGGTAAGTCTTCAATACCAGGTTGTGTCTCTTTTCTTTTCTTTCTATATTATTCCTTTCTCCTGTGACCGAATGCTGTTGTTTGGTAACCTCGGTATTTTGGTACATTAATCGTGTTAGGAACTCAATCAAGAGGATAGAACCGAGCTATTTTGGTAAGTAAGGTAAGGAGTTCTCTCCTTGGTTTCATTTCACTTTCTCTTTTTGTTTTACTCTGCCATAACCAAACCTTCTTGTTAGACAACCATCATTCTTTCACTGTGCTACGATACTGATCGAGACTTTCTTCACGGAGGCGAGTGGTAGCCGATCTAAAGGGGTTGCGTTAAGGGAGCCCAAGAGGAGTGGACTCGTAGCCTCTGCTCCTAAGTTCAAACGACGTAGGGTGTCAGCGGTTCAGGATTTCCCGCCAGGTTGTGGAAAGGAGTCGACGTCTGATTCGGATAAACAAATCGTAGTTGTTCATGATAATGAGGGTGACATCGATCGGGAGTGTCTAGTTCTCCACGTAATCAGGAGTGTAATCTCACACCTTATTTCGTTGTTTCGTATTTTTCTGTATGTCGGCTAAAAGCTGAATTAACCATAATGGGTAAGCTATTGTGATACCCTTAGCAAGTGAGCTGGGAATAACCCAAGTAAGTAAATTTACAACTATATCTGTTGGGTAGATCTGGTATGATTGTATGTGATCTAATTGTTTGCTATGCTAGTACATTCATGCATACACTATATTATTATGACATGATATGTTGCATGGGATTGGAATATTGATGATTGGGGAAGTGTATTTTGGTGGCTCTGCCACATATTTCGGTGACTCTGTCACATTTTGTTCGGTGGTTATGCCACGTATGTTTCTATAATTTGGTGGCTTTGCCAAAATTTCAGTGATGAGCAGCGTGACTGCCACCGAGGTGTGTAGCGGATGGAGTGTTGATTGTAGAAATCCCCACATATGTGTTAGGCTGGATACGGGTGGTGTGTAGCGGATGGAATATTAGGCTGGGCTGGATTTCATTGCATGCATTGTCTGTATTATCATGCTAATTGGGCTAAGGCCCATTTTGTTTTCGTAAGGGCTAAGGCCCAGTTAATATCCAATTAGGGGATTACACACTGAGTTCTCATAACTCACCCCCTCTCTGCTTAATCTTGCAGGTAATCCCCAGCATTGAGGATTTGGAGCCTAGATGGACTCTGTGGTGGCCATACATCGTTTCTTTAGTAAATCTCGTTTTACTTTACTTTAAATTTTTTATTTTAATTTGGGTTATGTTTTGTAATAAGGCCTTTGGTATTATATTTGGTTTTTAACTTTTAACTCAGTTTCTGCTTATTATTAAATGTTCAATACGGGATTTTCCTAAAACCTTAATACCTGTTGTTTTTCCAACATGTTAACGAACGGTTTTTCAAACTATAATTGATTAAACACTAGGTTCTCTTAAACGTCGAAACAGTTTTCAAAACATCACATGTTCGAAATTCACTGAAGCTGATTTCTGTTATAAACAAGATTTTACCAACAATTCAAACTCGATTCACCTAATAAAAGCAGTTTCCAATTTAATCACAACTTTTCTAAAATAGACATTGAGTTAAATAGGTTTTTATAGACAAACACCTAAACTCGAAGTTTTAAAAAGAATACGAACATTTTACAAACACGCAACTTTCTTAACAACCCTTCCATGTGACATGCCAGATCCAGTCATGACGTCTAGGTCGGGTTTGGGGTGTTACAATCCTGTCTCGTGAAGTGAAAGAGTTGTGAAATAAGAAAATATCGTTGGTAAAAGTGCTTTGGCTTAAGCACGGAATCGAGGAAGCAACTTGGGAGCTTGAGGATTCCATGAAAGAATGTTATCCAAACCTATTCACCAGTAAGATTTTCGGGGACGAAAATCCCTAAGGGGGAGAGTTGTAACAGTCTGATTTTGGCCCTAATCGGAACGGTGGTTTCGAGACCACGAATCTCAGTCAGAAAAATATTTAAATATTATTTTTCGTGTTAATTATATGTGAATTTGTAACACCCCAAACTCGGCCCAAACACCATGACCGGATCTGGCATGTCACTAAGGAGATTTTAAAAGATGTCGCAATTTCGGGAAATATTTTTCTTGAGTTTAACCTTTTATTTGGAAAAACTAAATGGTTGAATAATTTATAAAAGATATACATTTTATATTGATGCCTTAGTGAATTAGAAACCGAAATTTGATACATGCCTTAGCTTAATTAAAACGTAAAATCCAAATGTTTAATAACAATAAAAGCCCAAAATAATACTGGAAAAATAAAAAAAAACTAATGGCCCATGGCCTTATTACAATGAAATAGAAACCCAACTAGTCCAAAATATTAAATATAAATGAATAAAATAATGTCTTTTGCAGTATCCAAAATAATCTCATGCATGGCCATCGTGCGCTCCTCTCCAGCCCGGTCCGATACTCTACGTGTCTCCTGAAAAATGTTAAACAATGGGGTGAGTCACGAGACTTAGTGTGCAACCCTCGTGCACTATCAGACTGGGCCTTAGCCCCACGAAACAGATAACAAAATAAAATATATCAGGAATTATGCAAAGCCCAACCCAATCCTAGGTTTCCATCCGCTACACACCACCCTTACCTGCCAATCACACCATTGGGGATTTCTACAATCAACCCACACCGCTACACACCATCGATGGCAATCATGCTGCAGTTAGCTGCACATTGTCAGATCATGGCAATAGCCACTACAACAGATCATGGCAAAAAGCCACTACAACAGATCATGGCAAAAGCCACTACAACTAAATACTTCCCCTTTCATCAATTACCCAACCCCGAGTAATCAGAGAAACCTGTATACATGTTTATCATATCAAATCAATAGAACCATTCACTTTAGAATGACAGAGATCACTAACCTGGTGATACGCCTTTACCCTCTTCGGGTTTTCAATAGCCATGCCGGTATTTCAGCATTTAATAGAATATAATAGATTTATAAGCATATACTAACAAACAATCTAAATGGTGTGAAAGGCTACACACCTGATTAATGTCGATACCCTTGCTAAACAGATCTACTGCCTTCTATCTACAACTTTTCTCAAAAGCCGGAAGAACGCGAAGATAAGGCCTCTCCTATATTCGGCCAAGGGTTAGAGTTTTACCCGAATTATACGTTTAGATTAACAGATCTCCTAACCTTGAAATCCCGAAAACAATACGACCCGAATGCTACTGAACTCTGGCTTAGAAATCAATACGATTGAATCCCCTTCAAATCCCGAAATGCCGCAAATGAAAGAAAACACGAGATTAATCTACCATGTAGCCATTCGGCTATGGTTTCTAAAAGCCGGAATAGATTGAAAGAATAACGTTTTCAACACTTACCTCTTCAGAAGATTTCGGCTACCCCTTGCAGGAGAATTCAGCAAACACAAGAGAAGAGATCTAGGAATTTTGGCTTTTAAGAAAATCCCGAAAAAGTATGAACAAGAGAAGGCTGAAGTGTTTTTCAGTTTTTAGAAGAATTGAGTGAGGAGTTTCGGCTAGAAAAAGAAAGAAAAGAAAAGAAAGTGAAGAGGAAGATGGCGATTTCTTTTGAAAGAGAGAAGATAGGCAAAGAAAGAAAAAGAGAACAAATGAGTCTAATGCCTTCGAATTTCGGCACACCCCCTAGACTATACTAAATCGATTCCTTCCCCTTACTGATTTTGATTTTCGGCCAACACTGCAACCACAAGATAGCTCATATCCTTTTCCCTTATCTTAATCTATTAAATCCTCAAAAATAGCCCTAATTAGCACCAACTCCTCCCTCCTTTATCAGCATAATATCCACATAATAAAAATATTAAAAATCCCTATTTTATAGCCTTGTTGCCGTCCCCCCTATTGCTCCCTTTTAAGTGCCGAATTTGGCCTATTTACTTGGGCTTCAAGCGGCCAAAACTGGGCCTCCTCCCTTCCTTACCTCTGACGCCACTTCTAGCTCTATTATAGCTCCACTTACCTTTGGGCCACAAGCCCATTTTGTCATTTAAAACACAGATAACTACCTTTTAAAGTGCTAGAGTGTCTACGCAGAGATTTAGTCAAGGCCTCCGCCCATTCTTGAGCCCAATCTGGACCCTTAACCCTTAAATTAACAAATTGAACTTACAACACACAAAATGCACAGGCCCATTAAAACAGGATGTTACAGAATTAGCATGTGTGAAAGTTTCGTATGAAAATTTGATTATTTGTGTGCTTAATTAATAAAAGGGCTTAATCGCGTAAAATGAAAAATTAGTGGTTAAATTCAAAAGGGCTGAATAATGGTTGTTCTTTTAATATGAAGGTTTTTTGATGCAATTTTACCCTTTAATTATTGAATGGAAGGCACTAAGGTTACATTATATGGTTTTTATATTAAACATAAAAGTTATAATAATAAATAACATATTATAAAGTTATTATTTTAAATAAAACATGAAAAAAAGCTTGTATGTTCATCTTTCTATTGCCGAAACTAAGAGAAAAATAAAAGAAGAAAAGCTTTATAAGGTTCGGCACTTTGGAGGCTTAATTGGGTAAGTGATTTTGTTTGGTTTTCGATAATTTTTACATTTTTGAGATCGTTGCTTAGTATACTATCAAGCCCATACCCTAATTTTAGAATTTAGATCAAGAACAAAAAGGATCGGGATTGGATCGGGGAAAAGCGAAGTTGAGCGAATAGTCGAGAAACATAGTCTGTCGATATCCGAGGTAAGTTTTTATGCAATTGAGTTAATTGAATTTAATGGAAGTATGTATATATATTATTGATATATCCGAATGTGATATATATATAAGTATAATATAGCCGAATGTGAGGTATGTATATGAGCTATTGGTATACCCAAATGGGATGTTGATTATTTGAGATTGAAATAGGCTAATTTGTAAATTTATAGTTGAGGTTTAATTCTTATGTGTTTGTATATGTATATAAATTTGTAACAAGATTGAGAAAGGCACTAAGTGTGCAAAATCGATCATTATGCACTAAGTGTGCGAATTTAAAATACCGAGCACTATGTGTGCGAATTCGGTCAATGAGCACTAAGTGTGCGAAGTTAATTATCGAGCACTATGTGTGCGAAATCGATGAACAAGTATTAAGGGTACAAGTTCATTTTCAATTCAAAGATCAAATTTAGTAAGTATTGAAACTACGAGATGTGGTATTTGAAATCAAGAGTAAGTGATTATTTGTGGATTTGATGGAATGTTTCTTTCAAATGTATAGTTTGGATGATATAAGTTGATATGTGCATATGTTTACAAAATCTTATTGATTGTTATATGAATTACAAAATGTGATTTGGATATGTGAAAATTTGTTATAAGATATAGGTTTGAATAGTTTGGAACTTGAATATATCAATAATGCATGGGAACAAAATATTAATGTTAGGTTCGGCTTGAATTTGAGAGATAAGAATGTTATGTGGTTGCACAAGTAAATGAGTAGTTGATGTATCGTTGTCTATTAATTTTTTATTAAATTTTTGATATATTAATTTAATGCATTGTTACCACGAAGTTGCTTATAACTTACTAAGCTATGATAGCTTACTGTATGTGTTTAGTTGCATTGTTTTATAGATTTTGGGAGGCAAGTTACGAGTTCGGGGATCATCGTCAAAGTCTATCACACTATCGACTAATTTTGGTATTTTATAAGCTGAATTTTTGGAACTATGGCTTGTATAGCCTGGGTTAAATTTAGAAATGATTGTTTTGGGCTAAGTATATGTATATATTATGCCATGCGAAAATAGCTAAATCTTAACATTTAGGACTTGTGCGAATTTGGTTATGGTGTTGGCTTATTATGAAAGTATATTTCATAGTGTAATTATGCTTGTGTTGGTCGTATGGATTGATAATGGAGTTATTCATGATATGTACTTGATCAAGTATTTAGCTCATTTTAGAATTATACCATATAGTAAATTATGTGGGTTGAATGTTCTTGGTTTGATTGAATATTGAGTTTGCTAATAGTTGCGAAATGTTGACCATGATATTTTGCATAATTGGGTAAGTAAGTTTCATGATATGTGTGAATGATATTTTGGGTTATATGTCTTGGTTGAGTAAAGATATGTATGACTTATAAATAGTTCTTTTAGTAAGTCTAAAACATGTTCGAATAGAAGATGTAAGTGACTATGAGATCCAGTCGTAGTATATGTATTGTATTGATAAGCTTGTAATGTGTCTTAGTAGTTATAATGGGATATGAATAAATGTATAAATACCGTGAGAAGCTGAGTACATTATTGATGAAATGTTCATTAGTTTTATATTATTGAATATGTAATACTTTGGGCATATTTGGCCTTATGAGTTGCTTTAATATTTTGGTCATAATGTGCTTGTGTATTTGGCTATGAGACGTTTTAAAATTGTTTGGTAAATGGTTGGATGATTACATGCATGTGAGGTAGTTTCTATGGTAATGTTTTAAAATGTTCTATGAATGAAATGGTATATTTATATTGATTCTTATATATGCGAAAGTGAGTAAATTATAATTATTAATAAAATTTTGATTAGCTATGATGTAATGTTATATAAATATTGTATGTTCAATAATGAATTCGGAATTTGATAGTCATGCGAGTGAAGTTCATTTGATTCAAACTTGTAATAAAAAAGTATAATTTTATATATGAATGTCTATTCTGGGTTGGGTTTAGATCGGTAATGCCTCGTAACCCTTATTCGACGACGGATACAGGTTAAGGGTGTTACATAACTGTTTTCAAAAGATACATTCGGCTTATAAAGCTTTTCTTCTTTTATTTTTCTCTTAGTTTCGGCAATAGAAAGATGAACATACAAGCTTTTTTTCATGTTTTATTTAAAATAATAACTTTATAATATGTTATTTATTATTATAACTTTTAGTTTGTGGATTTGATGGAATGTTTCTTTCAAATGTATAGTTTGGATGATATAAGTTGATATGTGCATATGTTTACAAAATCTTATTGATTGTTATATGAATTACAAAATGTGATTTGGATATGTGAAAATTTGTTATAAGATATAGGTTTGAATAGTTTGGAACTTGAATATATCAATAATGCATGGGAACAAAATATTAATGTTAGGTTCGGCTTGAATTTGAGAGATAAGAATGTTATGTGGTTGCACAAGTAAATGAGTAGTTGATGTATCGTTGTCTATTAATTTTTTATTAAATTTTTGATATATTAATTTAATGCATTGTTACCACGAAGTTGCTTATAACTTACTAAGCTATGATAGCTTACTGTATGTGTTTAGTTGCATTGTTTTATAGATTTTGGGAGGCAAGTTACGAGTTCGGGGATCATCGTCAAAGTCTATCACACTATCGACTAATTTTGGTATTTTATAAGCTGAATTTTTGGAACTATGGCTTGTATAGCCTGGGTTAAATTTAGAAATGATTGTTTTGGGCTAAGTATATGTATATATTATGCCATGCGAAAATAGCTAAATCTTAACATTTAGGACTTGTGCGAATTTGGTTATGGTGTTGGCTTATTATGAAAGTATATTTCATAGTGTAATTATGCTTGTGTTGGTCGTATGGATTGATAATGGAGTTATTCATGATATGTACTTGATCAAGTATTTAGCTCATTTTAGAATTATACCATATAGTAAATTATGTGGGTTGAATGTTCTTGGTTTGATTGAATATTGAGTTTGCTAATAGTTGCGAAATGTTGACCATGATATTTTGCATAATTGGGTAAGTAAGTTTCATGATATGTGTGAATGATATTTTGGGTTATATGTCTTGGTTGAGTAAAGATATGTATGACTTATAAATAGTTCTTTTAGTAAGTCTAAAACATGTTCGAATAGAAGATGTAAGTGACTATGAGATCCAGTCGTAGTATATGTATTGTATTGATAAGCTTGTAATGTGTCTTAGTAGTTATAATGGGATATGAATAAATGTATAAATACCGTGAGAAGCTGAGTACATTATTGATGAAATGTTCATTAGTTTTATATTATTGAATATGTAATACTTTGGGCATATTTGGCCTTATGAGTTGCTTTAATATTTTGGTCATAATGTGCTTGTGTATTTGGCTATGAGACGTTTTAAAATTGTTTGGTAAATGGTTGGATGATTACATGCATGTGAGGTAGTTTCTATGGTAATGTTTTAAAATGTTCTATGAATGAAATGGTATATTTATATTGATTCTTATATATGCGAAAGTGAGTAAATTATAATTATTAATAAAATTTTGATTAGCTATGATGTAATGTTATATAAATATTGTATGTTCAATAATGAATTCGGAATTTGATAGTCATGCGAGTGAAGTTCATTTGATTCAAACTTGTAATAAAAAAGTATAATTTATATATATGAATGTCTATTCTGGGTTGGGTTTAGATCGGTAATGCCTCGTAACCCTTATTCGACGACGGATACAGGTTAAGGGTGTTACATAACTGTTTTCAAAACACTATGTTTCCGCAACATTTTTGAAATGCTTCTGCAACTCTATTTCTAAACATCACATTTTCGTAAATTTTTTATTTCAAATATGCTTCCGCAACAGACAAGGTTTTAAAGCTAATTACTTTTTCGAGTAGATAACAATTGCTTAAGTGTTTTGAGTTTTAACAAAGAGGCTTTAATTCTCAAACAAGTTTTTATCAATCACAACGATGGTTTTGAAAAACACTTCCATGTGACACACCAGATTCGGGCCTAACTTCTAGGCCGGGTTTGGGGTGTTACAGCAAATATTTTCCTCCTTAACTACATACGTCCTCAATTTTGTCAGGAAGAATTCTCATGATTCCAAGTTCTCCTTGTCCACGATGGAAAGTGCTATCGAGAGTAAGTTTCAATTCCTGTCTTGAGCAACCACAATAAGTAGGATCTGCGTGTATTTTTTGTATAACCAGGTCCCATCAACCTGCACAATCGGCTTATTGTGGGGAAAAGCTTGCACACATAGATTGAATGTCTAGAACGTCCATTGGAAAACTCTTCTTCCCAGTTGTAATTGATCGTTTAGGCCATAATAAGGTCGTGTTTGCAACTCAATTACAATCCCTAGTGTAATAACCCAATTTTACCCGGGCCCGATTAACCCAAAAAATTAAAAACCAAATAAAAAATAATTACTAAAAGTCTAATAAACAGTCTAAATTACATCCTAACCCTAGGGCCCAAATGGCCCAAAAGTATTTACATATTAAGAAACCCTAGGGGTTTCTAGAATCAGCCAATGCCGCAGCCACCCCACATGTGCGCCGCAGCCACCAGCCTCTCAACGTCACCTTGGTGGTTCACCTGCAAAACAGAAAAATAGCAGAAACAGCACAGCAAATAGAAATAATAGAAAAGAAAATGTAATATTCTTTTATTATTATTTTCGATTTTTTGATAATAAAACCGAATAAAAAATCATTTGTAAGGTCCTTGACATTTTTTACAAAAATGAGAATCAATACAAAGAAAATCAGCAAAGGTTCATTGTATTTTTTTTCCTTTTCTTCTTTTCTTTTTGCACTATTCGAAACTGTCCATACACATTTAAAGGTTTTATTTTTATTTTTTTTTTAAAAACTATATATATGTGTATTAAAATATAATATAAAAAATTTACCTTTTTCCAAACTCCAGCCGCCGTGCACGGCGGTAGACGGTGGCGGTCGATGACCGGATCTGTGGCCGAAAATCGCTGAGAAGAGAGAGTGAGGAGGATTTTGTTTTTTTTAGAGAAAGAAGAAATGAGTTTTTTTTTTTAAAATTGACTTATATAGGAAAAGAAAAACGGCGTCATTTTGCTTAAGGCCTTTAAGTGCCAAAACGGCGTCGTTTTGCCCTTAACTGACCCGATCCAACCCGACCCGCCTCAGGATCCGCGTGTTTTTTAGGAAATGGTCTTATTGCACTTTTGGTCCCTCCACGTTTTCTGTCCTTTTAATATAGCTTATTTTTGTTTTCAATTTTACCCTATAATTTTTCTTCTATTTTAAATTGGTCCCGTACAAAACGCTGCGTTTTGGAGAGTGGGGATATTTTCCCTTTTAGCCCCTCCTTGTTATTCACGTGTTCGGATTAACCCCTCTTTTTTACTTTTATTTCTAATTTGCCCCGATTCTTTTTCTTTTTAAATTTGGCCACTTAACTTTATTTTAATCTCAATTTAGTCCTTCAATCATTTATTTATTATAATTTACCCCCGCAATTTTGCTTTAAATCCAATTTGATCCCTATTATTTTACTTCGATTATTTTTTTTGTTATTTTAATTAATCCATTCATTTTTCTTTTATTTTGTGCATATTTTTATTACTATTGCTATTTTTTAATATTAATTTTTATGTATTTGTATGTATTATTTTCATTTTGTTTACACATGCATGTATTCTTTATTTTTATTATATGTATTTTTTTTACATCTTTTATTGTTCACATTTTATTTTGTGTATTTTAATATTTCTATTATTGTTATTATTATTTTCATCATCATTATTATTAAAAGTACTATTATCTTCATTTTTATCATCACTTTCACTATTATTATTCGTTTAGTAATGTATTATTATTATTAATTATTATTATTATTATTATTGTATTATTGTCATTATTATTATTTTATTATCTTTAAACCATTACACATAATATTTATTTTGCTTATTGATTTACTATAAGCTTTTACTATTTTTTATTATTATTCTCTTATTATATTTATTTGTTTATTTGTTTATTTATTTATTATTATTATTTTTTACTTTTACCTATTATTTTATATAGATTGTTGTTTTAGCTTTTATTTTTATTTTTGCCTTTATATTGTTATTTTATTAACGCATTTATCTCGTCATGCATCATCATTACATAATTATTGCAATCACACCGCAAACCATTTTAAATTTTCACGTCCCGAATAAAACCCTCGACATTTCAAATGTTATATTCGTTTTCACGTAATCGCATGAAAAAAATTTTCTTAAAAGTAAGCATTGTTTCGTATTTGGAAATTCGAGAGGTAGTACTCTAACTTACTGGATTTCGATTTTTCTCGTAAAGTCTAAGGAAATAATTATCCTTTTAAATCAAAGCATAAGTTAAATAAAAATTTATTCTCGGGAGTTCAAAAATGTTGTGTCCTAACTTACTGGATGTGACATTTTTGTTATCTCGAGATAAGGGTTTCTAAAAACAAAGGCAATATTTTGTATTTGGAATTTTGAGAAATTGTGCCCTAACTTACTGGGTTCCGATCTTTCATTTGACCCAAATAAACAAATATCCTTCTTAGATTTAAATGCACGAGTTTTAAAAGTCAAAAGACAAGCTTAGTTTCGAGGATTCAAAATGTCGTATCCTAACACACTGGGCATGACATTTTATTTCTTTGAAATAAGCGGGTCTCAGCATCCAATTTAATTTATTCAAGTTTTAAAAAAGAGGGTTGTATTTTAAAATCTTTTCAAATTTTTCGACATTAAGACATTAATAAATCAATTCGGTATCAATTGGGCATTACGAGGGTGCTAATCTTTCCTCGTGCATAACTGACTCCCGAACCCTATTCTCGAATTTCGTAGTCCAAAATAATCATTTTAATAAATCAAAATGTTTTAATGATTAATCTCAAGGTGATCTGATCACACCTAAAAAAGGATCGGTGGCGACTCCATTTTTGTTTTTAAAGTTGACCCCGTTTTTCAACAAAAAAAATGGTTTCAACAACTTGGCGACTCCACTGGGGAAAATAAGAGAGTCAAGCCGTGAAATTGATTATTTTATGTCTTGTTGTCGAAAATTGAAAATCTGATTTGAAAAATTACGATCATTTTAATTGCATTTGTTTCTGTTATATGATTGCTGTGGGTTGAGTCTCGTAGAATATTTTTGCATCATATTGCATAAGAACCGTTTGGTCTTACCCTTTTAAGTGGGAGTGAGAAGCTACTCCTTCGTGAGGTTTTCACCTCCGTGCAGGATAGTGGATCGCTTTCGGAATTCATCCGTACCTATGTCTTTGTGAGATTTTCATCTCCGTGCAGCCATAGGGAAATGTATTCCCCTAAACTAAACTTGGTCCGTATGAGCCTAATGGGTAAGGATTGAGGAATCTACTGGTTTAGGTACCCTAACTTTAGAACTAAACCACATGTAGAAGACCCTAAGAGCCCACCCTAGATAGTACTGCGATACACCATAGTGGTCACCCGAATAAATGCTCTATTTGTTTCTTTCTTGCTTGCTTTTACTTTGTACTAATGTGTTTTGTTTTGGTTATGATTGCACTACATGTCATTTCATATTTGAAAGAGTGTCGATTCACGTTCGATTACTAAATTAGAGAGCTTGTCATGGAGAACGAATTTCATGATAAAGTGGAAGACAATGCGGCTGTTCATATATTTGTAATCCGTTTTATGTAAAGAATTTTGTCCTCTAGTAAAGTTTTCTAAATGAAATTGAATCAGAATCGACACCTTTTTGCATTCATTTCATGCATTCGCATTACATTACATCAGGTGCATTAGATTTCATAGAAAGACCCTGATTGGTTAAAATCATTTCAGAATTAATCTGGAAACCAACAAAAACCTACCAACCAAACATCATTATGGTACCTGAGCAAAGACTAAAGAAACGGACGGAGAGATTAGAGCAAATGAAAATACAGATGATAGAGCAATTAGCCAAACTTCAATAAGATATAAAGAATCAGATTGTAACACCCCAAACCTGGTCAATACACCACGACCGAATCTGGTATGTTACGAGGAAAACGCATTCGAGAGGTTAGGTTTCTGGTTAAAAGTTTGATGAAAAACTCTTAGCTAAATTTTGTACTTGTAGAAATCCTGAGCATGATTGTTTTAAAACCGTTAGTGCATTTGGAAACCCGGGAGTTTTGAAAACTTAGTTGAATCCATAAGTAAAACAATTTTATATCATTTAGAAATCCGAGAAAATTCCTTTGAGTTGCTTAAAAGCACTTTCTTTTTTTTTTAGTATGGAAAATAATCTCAAGTTTGGAGAACATTCGAGTTGTGTCCATTTTGATTTACAGCGTGATACCCGATGGTAAAGTTTAAAACATATCGCTTTGTAGTTTGAAAAACATTTATCTTTCCAAGTTTTAGCAAATTTTACCCAGTAATTTGTTAAGGCATATTTGAAATCAAATCTAAGCATATAAATAACAAAGCATAAGTTTAAAAGGCCTTTTACAATCCCAACAAAACCAAATGTAAATAACCAAAATAAAGTACCAAGTTTTAAAAGTCAGTGCAAATCCGTATTTATTCATGGCATGGTCACCTCGAGTCCACCCGGCTCCATGTCCGCTATCTAAGCGTCACCTGTAATGATAAGGGAGAAGGTGAGTCGCAAGACCCAGTGCATAAATTCCTCTCCCGATGAAATGCAACATACTAACACACACCATAACAAAGCAATACAATTAATGCACCCGATCCTAACCATCCATAACACCTTTTCTACCCCATGTGGTACCAAACCACTGGTGGTGCCAAACCACTGGTGACCCAAAGTCACGATATCTATCAATGTGGTGCCAAACCACTGGTGACCCAAAGTCACGAATAATCCATCTGTAGGGCCAACCCACGTGTGATACCAAATCACTGGCGACGATCCCGTATCTCAAAAGTGGGGCCAACCCATGGTGGTGTTAAACCACAGGGACAAGTTGCTATGAGGTGCCAAACCTCTGGTGTCCCAAAGACACAAATGTGATACCAAATCACTGGTGACCGAAGCCACGAATAGTCAAGATGTGGGGCCAACCCACGTGTGATACCAAATCACTAGCGTCGATCCCATATTATCAACCGTGGGGCCAACCCACTGTGGTGCTAAGCCACTGGGACGAGACGCTATGAGGTGCCAAACCTCTGGTGACCCAAAGTCACAATAGATCGATCTGTGGTACCAAGCCACTGGAGGTGCCAAACCTCTGGTGTCCCAAAGACACGGATATCATATTCCCCCTCCTCTCATATCACCCATTATTAAACCAACTCATGTAAAGTATGCCAATCATGTAAATCATGCTAACATGTTTAGTATTATATCTCATAACACATACATCAAAGATCATGATATCATATATTTCAATAACAGAACTCGTAATGAAACGGACTTACCCGAATCCGTCCACATACCCCATAGGGTATCATATCAATCAACCATACTGTTTTGGCTTTAATGGACAATCAGGTTATTAAACATATTACTAAGCAAAGAGTGTGTTAGTTTACACACATGTTAACACGCAAGCCTTAATCCCAAAGAACCGATCTAAGACCCTCGATTACCTTGCTCCTATATTCGGCCAAACAGGAACATTAGAACCAAGACCATTCGGCCAACCCAAATAAACCAAAGGGTTCACATTCAAACCCTTACCTTAAGAACGATTTGGTTTCCTACCAAATCCTGAACCAAATGATGGTTCACCTCTGACAATCGGCCACCCCCTAAAATGTAAACAGTTAATCCTTTAGAGACTTTGGCTTAACGAAACTTAAGAGAATAGACTAATAAAATCAACCCTTACCACCACTTACCAACCGATCACTCACAGATGGAGGCTTCGCTTGACTGTTTCGAAGTTCCGGATCCCCTATAATCAAATGGTTACCAAAACAAGAGATTAACTCCTTTCAACCAAACCCAAAATCGGCTCTTAACCAAACCAAAATATACAGAGAACAAGGGAGAGGAGAAATGAACATTCGGCCAAGCACTTACCTTCCTCTAAAACCCGATTAGAACCAAAACTAGAAGAAATCCCCCCTTGCTTGAGGTTCGGCCAAGACTTAAACAAAAAGGAGAAGAAGATTCGGCTGTGGTTGTTTAAACAATCAATCAAGGTTCGGCTAAGAAGGCAAGGTAGATTCGGCACAAGGGTTTCGGCAAAGAGGTTTTGAGAAGAAGAAAGAAAATGGGCAGGATGAAGGTACTTTCGGTTTTGAAAGAAAAAGAAATGGAGAAGGTGTTTTGGAGATTAGAGTTTCGGCTACCAATGTCTCAAGGAAAGAAAGAAAATATGAGAAGAAGAAATGGGAGAGTTCGGCCAAAGAAAACAAAAGAGGTAAAAGCTTGAGGGCTCAAGTGAACATTCGGCTACAACCACAATTTAGGAGACACAAAAGCAAACTTTCGGCAAGTAAAGGTTACTTGGACTTTCGGTTTCAAGAAGGAAAAAAAAATGAGAGAATTCTCTTTTGAAATTCGGCTAACTATGTCAAAAGAAAGAACTTGGCTTACACAATATTGACCGAAAATACACCAAAATGCCAAGGAACATTCGGCACTCCCACTTACACACCTACCCAACCGGCCACTCCCCCCATGAAGCACCCAACATTCGGCCACCACCTACAAACACTCCCCACCTCTAGTTCAAACAACTTTGAACTAGTCAACCTCCTAGATTCACTCTCCACCCACCATTCAAGTTGTTTGACTTGGTCCATGGCAGAGTTTGAACTGCACACTACTTCTCCTTCTCCATGCCGTCAAAATGGAAGCAAAAAGTGAGACTTCTGCAGCTTGAACACAGGACCTCTTCCCCCTGCAAGTGACGCCAAACTCAAGCTCTAAGTGGCGCCTATCTTGCCACTCTACTAGCTCAATTCTTGTGCTAACATTCACCTAAAAATATTTATAAACCCCAGCTCCTTCAGCTCCTCTCACATAAAGCTTAAAACTAAAATTTCTCCTACTACCCAGGCTTTCACTAGGCTTACACCTAAGCCCAAAAACATCAAAAACAACGACATCGCAGACCAAACACATGCAAACAATGTATCAACAAAATAGCCCCTATCCTGGGATATTACAGTTCTACCCCCTTAAAATAATTTTGGCCTCAAAATTACCTGATCAAAAGAGTTGAGGGTATTGCTGTCTCATCATATCCTCTGGTTCCCACGTAGCTTCTTCCACGCCATGATTCCGCTATAGTACCTTTACCAACGGCACCGACTTCCTACGCAGAACCTTCACATCTCGATCTAGAATCTGCACCGGTTCTTCCTCCATGGTCAAATCTGGATTTAACTCGATCTCTTCCACTGCTACAACATGCGATGGATCTGAACGATAACGCCTAAGCATCGAAACGTGAAAAACGTCGTGAATCTGACTTAGCTCTGCTGGCAACTCAAGCTGGTACGCTACTGGTCCCACTCGTCTCAGTACCCTATACGGCCCAATAAACCTCGGGCTTAACTTGCCTTTCCTTCCGAACCTCAACACTTTCTTCCATGGCGAGACCTTCAGGAAAACTTGATCCCCCACAGCAAACTCTATATCCCTCCGCCTGAGATCGGCATAAGACTTTTGCCGGTCCGAAGTTTCCTTCAATCGAGCCTGAATCAACTTAACCTTGTCTTCGGTCTCTGCAACCAACTCTGGTCCCAACAACTGACGTTCACCCAACTCCGTCCAACATGTAGGTGAGCGACACTTCCTACCATACAACGCCTCATATGGTGCCATCTTGATGCTTGCTTGGTAACTATTGTTGTAGGCGAACTCAGCTAATGGCAGAAACTCCTCCCAACTACCTCTGAAGTCCAGAACACAGCCTCTCAGCATATCCTCTAAGATTTGTATAACCCTCTCTGACTGCCCGTCAGACTGCGGGTGAAAAGCCGTGCTGAAATCCAAACGTGTACCCAGAGCCTGATGCAACGCTTTCCAAAACCTTGACGTAAATCTGGGATCCCTATCCAAGATGATCGATACTGGCACACCGTGCAGCCTCACTATCTCTGACACATACAGCTTCGCCAACCTCTAAAGTGAGTAATCAACCCTCACCGGAACGAAGTGAGCTGATTTAGTCAGACGATCCACAATTACCCAAACTGAGTCTTTCTTGCTCGGCGTAAGAGGTAATCCACTGACAAAATCCATAGTTATCCTTTCCCACTTCCACTGAGGAATCTTCACTGGCTGAAGCAACCCTGACGGCAACTGATGTTCAGCCTTGACCTGTTGACTGTCAGACACTTCCCTACAAACTCTGTCACTTCCCTCTTCAGACCCGGCCACCAAAACTGCTCTCTGAGATCCCTATACATCTTGCTACCTCCAGGATGCATAGCATATGGGCTGCTATGTGCGTCCTGAAGAATCATCTGCCTCAACTCAACGTCCTTTGGCATACAACCTCTTCCTTGAAAACACAGCACCCCATCACTAGACAAACTGTAACCTTCCAAACCACCATCCTGCACCTGTAACCTCTATACACTCAAAACCTCATCCTCTAACTGTTTCTCCCTAATCTGCTCAACCCAAGTAGGCTTAACCTGCAGCTCTGCCAGAATACTTCCGTCGTCATACAAACTCAAATGGGCAAACATCGCTCTTAAGTCCGAAACAACCTTACGGCTCAACGCGTCTGCCACCACGTTAGCCTTGCCCGGATGATACTCAATCGAACAGTCGTAGTCCTTTAGCAACTCAATCCATCTGCGCTGCCTCAAATTCAAATCCTTCTGAGTCAAAAGGTACTTCAGACTCTTGTGATCTGTGTAGACTATCGATCTCTCTCCATACAAGTAGTGCCTCCAAATCTTCAAAGCGAAAACTACAGCCGCTAACTCCAAGTTGTGCGTCAGATAATTGACCTCATGTGGCCTCAGCTGCCGGGATGCGTAAGCCACAACCTTTCCTTCCTGCATCAGCACACAACCCAAGCCCATATGTGATGCATCGCAATATACTGTGAATTCCTTTCCTGCCTCAGTTGAATTAAAACCGGAGCCTCAGTCAAAATCCTCTTTAGCTTATCGAAACTCTCCTGCTGTTTTTCAGTCCAAACAAACGGAATCCCTTTCCTTAACAACTTGGTCATTGGCGCTGCAATCAACAAAAATCCCTCGACGAACCTTCGGTAGTATCCTGCCAAGCCCAGAAAACTCCGAATCTCAGCCACTGACTTAGGCGGCTTCCAATCCAAAACTGCCTCAATCTTTCGAGGATCCACTCTAATCCCCTGAGCTGACACTACATGACCCAAGAAAGTCACCTCCCTAAGCCAGAACTCGCACTTACTGAACTTAGCATAAAGCTGCTTCTCCCTCAGAATTTGCAACACCACTCGCAAGTGCGCATCATGCTCCTCTTTTGTCCTTGAGTATACCAGGATGTCGTCTATAAAAACCACGACGAACTGATCCAAATACTGCTGGAACACCCTATTCATCATATCCATGAATGCTTCCGGCGCGTTAGTCAACCCAAACGGCATTACCAGAAATTCGCAGTGCCCATACCGAGTACGAAACACCGTCTTGTGGATATCTGCCTCCTTCACCTTTAACTGATGATACCCAGACCTCAAATCGATCTTCGAGAATACCGATGCACCCTTCAGTTGATCAAACAAGTCATCTATCCGTGGCAACGGATACTTGTTTTTGATCGTCAGCTTATTCAACTGGCTGTAGTCTATACACATCCGCGTTGTACCATCTTTCTTCTTAACAAAGAGTACTGGCGCTCCCCAAGGTGAAACACTTGGCCTGATAAAGCCTCGGTCCAACAACTCCTGGATCTGAGCCTTAAGCTCCACTAACTCCTTTGGCGCCATCCTATACGGAGCAATAGACACTGGTGCAGTTCCGGGTAACAGATCTATCCCGAACTCCACCTCACGATCCGGTGGCAGTCTCGGAAGCTCTTCTGGAAACACATCAACAAACTCCTTAACTGTTCGGACCCTCTCTACAGCAGACTCTTTAGCCTCCAAGGCATAAACATGAACCACATACGCTTCACAGCCCTTTCTGACCATCTTCTCAGCCTTCAGAGCAGACACCACGTGGGATAAGTAATCTCTTCTATTACCTATCATGACCACCTCATCACTCTCAGCCGTCTTTAGAACCATGCGCTTAGCCGCGCAATCCAACCTCGCCTGGTACTTAACCAACCAGTCCATCCCAAGAATCAGATCGAACTCCCCAAACGGCAGCTCGATCAGATCAGCCACAAACACTACCCCTTGGAGTTCTAAGGGTACATCTCTATACAGCTTATCTACAACTACAGAGTGACCTAGAGGGCTAATTACTGTCATCTGCCTAGAAGTAGTTTCAGAGTCTAAATCCATAGTCTCTACTATGCTACTAGCCACGTATGAATGCGTCGAACCCACATCAATCAAAGCAGTAAATGGAGAACCAAAGATCAAAAACATACCGGTTATGACGTCCGGTGCGTCGCCCTCCTCTCGGCACCTTGCTCATACACTAACCCAGGCTGTCTTGCCTCAGAACTACCCGCACCTCTGCCCGGTGCTCCGCGGCCCCGACCAGAACCATTACCTCCTCTGCCATTACCACGACCCCTCTGCGGTGGCGGTTCATTACTCCTGAACTGAGTACGGCCCTGACCCTCGGACTGAATCCTAGCCAACTTACGCGGACAGTCCCTCACACGGTGATCCAAAGAGCCACACTCGAAACATCCTTTTCCACCGGTCCAGCATCCTCCCCAATGAGATTTCCCACAACGGTTACACTGTGCCGGTCCCTGATTAGCAGCAACAGATCTACCAGACTGATTCGGCCCACTCTGTCTAGCCCTTTTCTGAGGATTACCTGACGACTCAGAAGATCCAAAACTCCTCTTATGCCTGTTCCTATCCATATCCTGCCTCACAGACTCTTTAACTCCCTCGGCTATCTTAGCCTTCTCTACCAGGACAGCAAACTCACGCTCCTGTTGTGGAGCAATCAGCATCCTTAACTCATCTCTCAGACCGTCCTCGAATCGAACATACCTCTCGTGTTCAGTAGCCACGATGCCCCTAGCATACCGACTCAGCCTCAAAAATTCTGCCTCGTACTCTAACACAGACTTACTCCCCTGAACTAGCCTCAGAAATGCTTTTCGTTGCGCGTCAATGTAACTAGCCCCAATGTACTTTTTCTGATAAGCAACCTTGAAATAATCCCAAGTAAGATCCTCTGCTGTAGCACTGTCCCGAACCGTGAGCCACCACTAGTATGACTCATCCCGAAGAAGCGATACTATCCCCTTCAGCTTCTCCTCAGCAGTCAGGTCCAAATCATCCATGACCCGCTCCGTCGCCTCCAGCCAATACTCAGCCGTGCTGGGAGCAACACCAGAGACACCCAGGAATACCTCAGCCCCGTTTGCCCGGAGTCGCTCAGGCACAGATTTTCGAGCTCCTGCGCCTCCACCTACTCCAGCTACCCTTTCCAAAACTCGCAGCATCGCCTGCGACACTGCGTCATCCCCAGTCTGATCCTGAAACTCACCACCTCCAGCTGGTGGCGGTACCGGTATCTCATTCTCTGACCCCTGACCAGATCCTACGGGTTCAGAAATTGTCATCCTACCTCGACCACGTCCACGACCACGTCCACCTCTAGCGCTCATGACTAAAATCTCGACTTATCTGATTTAGAAGTTTTATGCATCAGTAATTATTCCACTGTTTAAAAGCAAAGTCTTATGAATATTGTTTATTAAAGAAATTTTGTTTTCGCAAGTCCACAGAGTCCTATCAGTTTCAGTTTCTAAAGCAATCCACTATTGCTAGTCATCCAATCACATTACATCCAACAAATCACAAGCAATAGTAAGGGTTACTTACCTGGGCGGATTGGTGCCGGAGACTCGGTGCCATGCCTTTCAAACCATATATTTTCAAACAAAACACTTAAAACAATCTTTTAAAACGTTTTGGGCCTCGGGCCCACAGCCGAGCCTTTGAACCTGGCTCTGATACCACAATTGTAACACCCCAAACCCGGTCAATACACCACGACCGAATCTGGTATGTTACAAGGAAAACGCATTCGAGAGGTTAGGTTTCTGGTTAAAAGTTTGATGAAAAACTCTTAGCTAAATTTTGTACTTGTAGAAATCCTGAGCATGATTATTTTAAAACCGTTAGTGCATTTGGAAACCCGGGAGTTTTGAAAACTTAGTTGAATCCATAAGTAAAACAATTTTATATCATTTAGAAATCCGAGAAATTCCTTTGAGTTGCTTAAAATCACTTTCTTTTTTTTTTTAGTATGGAAAATAATCTCAAGTTTGGAGAACATTCGAATTGTGTCCATTTTGATTTACAGCGTGATACCCGATGGTAAAGTTTAAAACATATCGCTTTGTAGTTTGAAAAACATTTATCTTTCCAAGTTTTAGCAAATTTTACCCAGTAATTTGTTAAGGCATATTTGAAATCAAATCTAAGCATATAAATAACAAAGCATAAGTTTAAAAGGCCTTTTACAATCCCAACAAAACCAAATGTAAATAACCGAAATAAAGTACCAAGTTTTAAAAGTCAGTGCAAATCCGTATTTATTCATGACATGGTCACCTCGAGTCCACCCGGCTCCATGTCCGCGATCTAAGCGTCACCTGTAATGATAAGGGAGAAGGTGAGTCGCAAGACCCAGTGCATAAATTCCTCTCCCGATGAAATGCAACATACTAATACACACCATAACAAAGCAATACAATTAATGCACCCGATCCTAACCATCCATAACACCTTTTCTACCCCGTGTGGTACCAAACCACTGGTGGTGCCAAACCACTGGTGACCCAAAGTCACGATATCCATCAATGTGGTGCCAAACCATGGTGACCCAAAGTCACGAATAATCCATCTGTGGGGCCAACCCACGTGTGATACCAAATCACTGGCGACGATCCCGTATCTCAAAAGTGGGGCCAACCCACGGTGGTGTTAAACCACAGGGACAAGTCGCTATGAGGTGCCAAACCTCTGGTGTCCCAAAGACACAAATGTGATACCAAATCACTGGTGACCGAAGCCACGAATAGTCAAGATGTGGGGCCAACCCACGTGTGATACCAAATCACTGGCGTCGATCCCATATTATCAATCGTGGGGCCAACCCACTGTGGTGCTAAGCCACTGGGACGAGACGCTATGAGGTGCCAAACCTCTGGTGACCCAAAGTCACAATAGATCGATCTGTGGTACCAAACCATTGGAGGTGCCAAACCTCTGGCGTCCCAAAGACACGGATATCATATTCCCCCTCCTCTCATATCACCCATTATTAAACCAACTCATGTAAAGTATGCCAATCATGTAAATCATGCTAACATGTTTAGTATTATATCTCATAACACATACATCAAAGATCATGATATCATATATTTCAATAACAGAACTCGTAATGAAACGGACTTACCCGAATCCGTCCACATACCCCATAGGGTATCATATCAATCAACCATACTGTTTTGGCTTTAATGGACAATCAGGTTATTAAACATATTACTAAGCAAAGAGTGTGTTAGTTTACACACCTGTTAACACGCAAGCTTTAATCCCAAAGAACCGATCTAAGACCCTCGATTACCTTGCTCCTATATTCGGCCAAACAGGAACATTAGAACCAAGACCATTCGGCCAACCCAAATAAACCAAAGGGTTCACATTCAAACCCTTACCTTAAGAACGATTTGGTTTCCTACCAAATCCTGAACCAAATGATGGTTCACCTCTGACAATCGGCCACCCCCTAAAATGTAAACAGTTAATCCTTTAGAGACTTTGGCTTAACGAAACTTAAGAGAATAGACTAATAAAATCAACCCTTACCACCACTTACCAACCGATCACTCACAGATGGAGGCTTCGCTTGACTGTTTCGAAGTTCCGGATCCCCTATAATCAAATGGTTACCAAAACAAGAGATTAACTCCTTTCAACCAAACCCAAAATCGGCTCTTAACCAAACTAAAATCGACAGAGAACAAGGGAGAGGAGAAATGAACATTCGGCCAAGCACTTACCTTCCTCTAAAACCCGATTAGAACCAAAACTAGAAGAGATCCCCCCTTGCTTGAGGTTCGGCCAAGACTTAAACAAAAAGGAGAAGAAGATTCGGCTGTGGTTGTTTAAACAATCAATCAAGGTTAAGCTAAGAAGGCAAGGTAGATTCGGCACAAGGGTTTCGGCAAAGAGGTTTTGAGAAGAAGAAAGAAAATGGGCAGGATGAAGGTACTTTCGGTTTTGAAAGAAAAAGAAATGGAGAAGGTGTTTTGGAGATTAGAGTTTCGGCTACCAATGTCTCAAGGAAAGAAGGAAAATATGAGAAGAAGAAATGGGAGAGTTCGGCCAAAGAAAACAAAAGAGGTAAAAGCTTGAGGGCTCAAGTGAACATTTGGCTACAACCACAATTTAGGAGACACAAAAGCAAACTTTCGGCAAGTAAAGTTTACTTGGACTTTCGGTTTCAAGAAGGAAAAAAAATGAGAGAATTCTCTTTTGAAATTCGGCTAACTATGTCAAAAGAAAGAACTTGGCTTACACAATGTTGACCGAAAATACACCAAAATGCCAAGGAATATTCGGCACTCCCACTTACACACCTACCCAACCGGCCACTCCCCCCATAAAGCACCCAACATTCGGCCACCACCTACAAACACTCCCCACCTCTAGTTCAAACAACTTTGAACTAGTCAACCTACTAGGTTCACTCTCCACCCCCCATTCAAGTTGTTTGACTTGGTCCATGGCAGAGTTTGAACTGCACACTACTTCTCCTCCTCCATGCCGTCAAAATGAAGCAAAAAGTGAGACTTCTGCGGCTTGAACACAGGACCTCTTCCCCCCTGCAAGTGACGCCAAACTCAAGCTCTAAGTGGCGCCTATCTTGCCACTCTACTAGCTCAATTCTTGTGCTAACATTCACCTAAAAATATTTATAAACCCCAGCTCCTTCAGCTCCTCTCACATAAAGCTTAAAACTAAAATTTCTCCTACTACCCAGGCTTTCACTAGGCTTACACCTAAGCCCCAAAACATCAAAAACAACGACATCGCAGACCAAACACATGCAAACAATGCAACAACAAAATAGCCCCTATCCCGGGATATTACACAGATGCTAGAATTTCAAGGAAACATGATGAGCCAGCTAACCCAGATGCTAGCTAGAGGGTTAGAAAAAGGAAAAAGCCCTATGGTTGAGTTCGAGAACGATAACGAGGACTTCCGTTATCATTCAGGCTTTACCCCAACAAACACCCAAGCAAACCAAATGTGAATCCACAAGGGTATCTATTAACATCAGACCCCAATACCAGACCGGTACCTCGACACCGGCGAACTTCCCGATAGATTCAGGTTCTAGTCCAGGGGATAACCCAATTAACCCTATAGTAGAAATAAAAAAACTCGAGAGCGGAGCTCCCAAAATAATTTGAAGATCGTTACAAACGGAAAAGGCAAGAGAGGAGCTCCCAAATCAATACTTTAAAGGCCCTGGGGAAGAGGGAAAATGAAGTGAATAATGCGAGAATGTATAATAAGGGATATTCAAGGCCGACTACTGTGAGCCAGCCAAGGACGGAAACTACTAGCCATTAGGTCCCTCCAAGGCAAGATCCTAACCTAAGACCAAGCTCAAAAAAACCACGGTTCACGCCCATCCCAATCACGTATGGGGAGTTGTACCAAAGTTTGTATGATGCACATATAGTATCCCCTTTCTACCTAAAACCTATACAGCCTCCCTTTCCCAAATGGTACGACGCGAACGCCCAATCAACCCTGTAGCAAAAATAAAAAAAGGCGAGAGCGGAGCTCCCAAAACAATTTGAAGATCGTTACAAACGGAAAAGGTAAGAGTGGAGCTCCCAAATCAATACTTTAAAAGCCTAGAGGAAGAGGGAAAATGAAGTGAATAATGCAAGAATGTATAATAAGGGCTATTCAAGGCTGACTACCATAAGCCAGCCAAGGACAGCAACTACTAGCCATCAGGTCCCCCCAAGGCAAGATCCTAATCCAAGACTGAGCTCAGAAAAACCCTGGTTCATGCCCATCCCAATCACGTATGGGGAGTTGTACCAAAGTTTGTATGATGCACATATAATATCCCCTTTCTACCTAAAACCTATACAGCCCCCTTTTCCCAAATCGAGTACCACGCAGAAATCACAGGACACCCGATTGATAACTACACCGCTTTCAAAAAGATAATCGAAAGACTCATCAACATGGGTATTATGAAATTCGATGCAAAAAATCCGTTACCCAACCATTCTGACAAAGGGTTAAACGCGATAATCGAGAGCGTAGGGAAGAGAATCAAGACAGATGTAGCAGAAGTGAAAACCCCACTGAGGGAGAATTAGAAGAAAATTGTAGGAGGATTAATCACCCAGGATTTAGGGGAGAAACCTGGAGAAGCAAGGAACTACTATGAGTCCCATGATGAAGAGGGTCATGTGATTCAAAAGTGCAATGAATTCAAAGCCTTGGTGCAAGACCTGATGGATAATAAGGAACTAGAATTCTGTGAATATACTGAAGGCTCGGATGGAATGTACAGAAATGAGAGCATCAATGCTATGTCCGAAGAAAGAATCGAAAGAGAAAACTTATCAGGTATCCGCCCTTATGAGCCTAGAGTGTTTTGAACAATGGGACTGTGGAAGAGATCCCTGTATTTTTTAGAGCTAATTTAGGGTAATATTTAAAACAGGCTTGTTGCTTTAAGCCTAGAAGCAATAAGAATCCTTTTGTGAAATGGGCTCATGTCTAACATCTTTATTTCAATAAAAAATGCATTTTTGTGTCTCACTTTGAGCAAATATTCTTACATTCCTTTACTTCATTCATGATTCATACCACATAAATAATTATTCTTAGATTCATTTGTTCTTTGAATATTCCTTCATATCTACAATAGGTCCCTAGATATCAACGAAATGAGTGACGCTGCTACTAACTCAGAATCTATTTTTGAGCAAGATATGTGTCTAGAGGGATCTCTGGACTTTGAAGACGACAAAGATTGTAACCTATCTCCTGATTTGTTAAGGATGGTAGAACAAGATGAAAAACAGATCCTACATTTACAAAATGTCATTGTGAGCCTAGGAGAAAGGAAAGAAGTGAAGATCGGAGCATGTATCACCATAGAGACAACGCGAGACGTCATTGAATTTATTCAAAAAAATTCAAAGATGTTTTCACATGATCGTATCAAGAGATGTCTAGGCTACTAAGACGTGTGGATGCTATTAAGGCTAAAAAATCTTAGAAGATGTCCATAAGGGTGTCTGAAGAACACATGCTAATGGTTTTACAATGGTCAGACAAATCATGAGGTTCGGGTACTGTTGGTCCACTATAGAAGGGGATTGCATCAGTTATACCAAGAAATGCCATAAGTGTCAAATTTATGGAGACAAGATTCCTATGCCTCATTCATCTCCTCATGGCATCTCCGTGGACTTTCTCTATGTAGGGCATGGATGCCAGTGGGCTGATCTCACCAAAATCTTCTAGCGAGCATCGATTCATTTTGCGATCGTCGATTACTTCACTAAGTGGGTGGAAGCTGTTTTATATGCTAATGTCACAAAGTCGACAGTCAGCAAATTCTTGAAAAAAGAGATCATATGCTAGTATAGAATACCAAAAGGATCATATATGACAATGCACTAAATTTGAATAACAACACGATATCAGAAGTTTGCAGTCTGTTCATTAAAGCACCATATTGCCCCAAAATGAACGATGCAATGGATGCAACTAAAAAAAATAGAAAAAAAAGGATCATGGAGAAAATGATTGAGACTCATAAAGACTGCCATGAAAAGTTACCATTCGCCTTCTATGCTTATCAGACGTCTATCAAGACCTCTACCGGGGCAACGCCTTTCTTATTGGTTTATGCAATGGAGGCAGTCTTACCTATCGAAGTAAACATACCTTCCCTTCGAGTTTTGTCAAAGTTAAAGTTAGATGAAGCAGAATGGATCCAGTCTCGATATGATCAATTGAACTTGATTGAGGAAAAGAGCCTAAAGGCTATTCGTCAGGGTCAGATGTACCAAAAATGAATGATAAGAGCTTATGACAAAAAAGTTCTCCCAAGAGAATTTTACGAGAGGGACGTAGTATTGAAAAAGATCCTCCCCATGCAAAAAGATTTCAGAGGGAAATGGATTCCAAATTGGGAAGGACATTCTGTGGTAAAAAAGGGCTTTCTCGGGAGGAGCACTGATTTTGACAGAAATGGATGGGGAAAGTTTGCCCAGTCCCGTAAATTCAGATTCAGTCAAGAAGTGCTATACTTAAAAAGGAAAACAGGCTAAAGTGAAAACCCACAAAGGGCGCTTTGAGATTTTCTTAAAAAAAAACGGAGAGGCTAAGGTGAAAACCCACAAAGGGCGCCTTGAGACCAAAGGGGTTTTAAATTGAAAACCCGTAAAAGGGAAATTCAAATTTTGATCAAAATATGGGGCATGTGGTAGTCTCGCTTTCTCCGAATTAACAAGAATGAGAGATGTTACGCCTTGATGTAACAGCCCAATTTTAGGCTTAGTCGGAACAGTGGTTTTGGGACCACAAATTCGATGTTGAGAAATTTATTTTATTTATATTTTTTATGGTCTACAATTTCACGGAATGATTTCGTGAAAATCTCATTCGAAAATTTTAACGTTTAGGCACTCAATTTAATCAAAAGGACTAAATTGTAAAAGGTGCAAAAATTGAGTTCTACATGTTAGAGGTGCCCAATTGTTATGAAATTTTAAATTGGAGGTCCTTAAATGATAATTAGGCCATTGGTTAAGTTGGTGGACAAAAATGGACATGGATAGGTATGTTTCAAAAGATTTTTTTAAGGGGCATTTTGGTAATTTAGTGAATTAAATGAATTAAAAACAAAATTTAAATGCCAAATTTGTCCATCTTCAAGCTTAGGCCGAATTTAACATGTGGGAAGCCATAGATAGGGTTTTCAAGCTTTCCAAGCTTCATGGTAAGTCCATTCTAGCCCCGTTTTTCATATTCTTTACGTTTTTAGAGTCCCGGTAACTTGATTTAGCTTATTCTAGCAATAATTTAACCTAGGGTTCATATTTGGAAAAATACCCATAGGTGAAATGTATTTATTTTGATGTTTTATGTCGGAATATAAAGCTTAGAATTATGTTAAACAACTCTTACTAAGTGATTTTAAGTGAAAACGAGTAAAACGACATAATCGGCAAAAATACCTAATGTACATAAGTGCATGTTAGAGCAAGAATTTGATGTTGCCATAGAAGGGAAAAATGATTAGCATGTTATAAAACATAAGAATAATGGATGAAGTTTAATTTTTGAGCCTAGGGGAAAATCATAATTATGCAAAAGTTTAGAGGCAAAATTGTAATTTTTCCAAAGTTTGAGTTAGGGACTGTTTTGAGTAGTACATTAATTAAATAAGTGAAATGTGATGTCTCAGACCCCGAAAAATGAGATTTGGACCTAGAACGGGAGGAAAATCGGAAATTAGGAAAGTTGGAAAAATGACCGTTTTGGTATCAAGGTAAGTTCATATGTTTAATAAGCATTTAATTATGCATATTTGAATGATAAATTGATATTTTGGCCATAAATACTATAGTATTGAGTTTCAGATATAATGATTAATGTTCAATAATAATTCGATATTGGAAAGAGAACTTGTATAATTTATATGTTAGACCATATTTTGTATTATGGCTTTGTATGATAACAAGAAAGTATTGACTAGCATAGTTTGATGAGAATAAGTTAAGTTAATGATATGATGAGATTTAGAATGTAAGTATGTAAGTTGAGTAGCATTTTATTATTATGCAATTATTTGTGGTCCCGAAACCACTGTTCCGACTAAGCCCAAAATCGGGCTGTTACACTTGAGACCAAAGGGGTTTTGAATCGAAAACCAGTAAAAGGCAATTCAAATTTTGATTAGAGGAGGGTATGCGATAGTCTTGCGATGCCTAAATTAACAAAGAAGAAGTATACTACATCTTGGGGCATCGACAAAGTACTCTTGATCTCCTAAACACATATTGAGCTTAAAATGGTCTTCAGGAAGTTCGTACAGAGAAGCTCAGACTGCGATATCTAGGGCACCTATTTTTTCACCTCACCATTTTGTATTCCAACAATGTTTGCTTTCTTTAATTAGGCCATTCTTTTCAGATTTTGTTCCTGATAATCCATCATTATGATCATTTTCAAGCATTTTTTATTGAAGTAATGATTAATGGACTAATAATACTTTCACAAAAGGAGTTTTGCATATTACTCTGGAAACTTCTAAATAGTACGAGAACCTGAAACAGGACTATTATTTAGAACTTACCAAGCCTAAGGGTTGGAAAATTTTGAGAAGGAAACTCTAAATAGTGACCATTTCTTCGATTTTCTGTCAAAAAAATATTGGTTGAACAAGAAGACGGGATATTACGTAGTGATATAGCCTTGAAGAACAACGAGCAATGACAACCCAAACATTAAAAAAGGATCATTCTCATGACATTCTGCATTCATGCAAAACACATTTAGTTAGGAGCATTCGATTCATTCTGATCATTGCATCCTAATCATTATGCATTTAAAAAAGGGATCATTCTCATGACATTCTGCATTCATGCAAATATCATCCATAACACATTTAGTTAGGAGCATTCGATTCATTCTGATCATTGCATCCTAATCATTATGCATTTAAAAAAGGGATCATTCTCATGAAATTCTGCATTCACGCAAATATCATCAGTAACACATTTAGTTAGGAGCATTCAATTTATTCTGATCATTGCATCCTAATCATTATGCATTTAAAAAAGAGATCATTCTCATGACATTCTGCATTCATGCAAATATCATATATAATACATTTAGTTAGGAGCATTCGATTCATTCTGATCATTGCATCCTAATCATTAGGCATAAGCATAAGTCCATAAATAGATTCTACAGGTCATGTCCCCAGAGAATGGTGTAGCATGATCGGTGAATCCACAAATCTCATCTTCCTGAAGTAGCAGTGGAACAGATTGAAATGTAGATCTCATCTCCTTGAAGTTGCAGTGGAGTAGATCAAAGACGGTGAATCTTATCTTCCTGAAGTTGCGGTGGAGCAGATTGAAGCCACCAGCCTTATCTCCCTGAAGTTGCAGCGGAGTAGATTGAAGACAGTGAATCTTATTTCCCAGGCATTGCAATGGAACAGATTAAAGCTACAAATTGGCGGATCTTATCTTCCTAAAGTTGCAGTGGAGCAGATTGAAGCCATCAGCCTTATTTCCCTGAAGTTGCAGTGGAGAAGATTGAAGATAGCGAATCGTATTTCCCTGACGTTGCAGTGAAACAGATTAAAGCTACAAATTATGGCGGATCTTATCTTCCTGAAGTTGCATTGGAGTAGATTGAGGCCATTACCCTTATTTCCCTGAAGTTGCAGTGGAGTAAATTGAGGATAGTGAATCTTATTCCCCTAAAGACGCAGTAGAATAGATTAAAGCTACTGCAGATCTTATCTTCCTGAAGTTGCATGGAGCAGATTGAAGCCACAGCCTTATTTCCTTGAAGTTGCAGCAGAGCAGACTGAAGATAGCAAATCTTATTTCTCGGGTGTTGCAGTGGAACTGATTAAAGTAACAGATTACGGCGGATCTTATCTTCCTGAAGTTGTAGTGGAGTAAATTGAAGCCACCAACCTTATCTTCCTGAAGTTGCGGTGGAGCAGACTGAAGACAGCGAATCTTATTTCCCTAGCGTTGCAGTGGAACAGATTACAGTGGATCTTATCTTCCTGAAGTTGTAGTGGAGTAAATTGAAGCCACCAACCTTATCTCCCTGAAGCTGCAGCCAAGCAGACTGAAGATAGCAAATCTTATCTCCCTAAAGTTGCGGCGGAGCAAATTGAAGCTACAAGTCTAATTTCTTTGAATTGGATCGAAGCGTTAGTTCCTACACCCCTGAAGATGCAATGGGATGGAATGAAGCTACTCGAAGAAGAAAGGCACCAAAACAAGTAGAGACTCGGCGAGGCTAGGTAAAATTGGTCCTTTTTAAAGTCTTTGCTCCATTCTCATTACACGACAATGAGCAAAGAAAGGCAGCTGTAATAACTAAATTTTACTCGGGCCCAATTCACCCAAAAAATTGAAAACCAAATAAAAAATAATTACTAAAAGTCCAATAAACAGTCCAAATTACATCCTAACCCTAGGGCTCAAATGGCCCAAAAGTTTTTACATTTTTAGAAACCCTAGGGGTTTCTAGAATCAGCCAACGCCGCAACCACCCCACACGTGCGCCGCAACCTCCAGCCTCTCCACGTCACTCCGGTGGTTCACCTGCAAAACAGAAAAACAACAGAAACAGCACAGCAAATAGGAATAACAGAGAGGAAAATGTAATATTTTTTATTATTATTTTCAATTTTTCAGTTATAAAATCGAATAAAAAATCATTTGTAAGGTCCTGGACATTTTTTACAAAAACGAGAATCAATACAAAAAAATCAGTAAAGGTTCATTGTATTTTCTTTTCTTTTCTTTCTTTTCTTTTTACTCTATTTGAAACTGTTCATACACATTCAAAGGTTTTATTTTTATTTTTTTTAAAAAAAACTATATATATATATATGTGTGTGTATTAAAATATAATATAAAAAATTTCCTTTTTCCGAACTCCGGCTGCCGTGCACGGTGGCGCCAACGGCTGCAGCTGATGACCGAACCTGTGGCCTGAAATCGCTGAGAAGAGAGAGGGAGGAGAATTTTTTTTTTTAGAGAAAGAAGAAATGAGTTTTAAAAAAAAATTGACTTACATAGGAAAAGCAAAACGGCGTCGTTTTGCTTAAGGCCTTTAAGTGCCAAAACGGCATCGTTTTGCCCTTAACCGACCCGATCCGACCTGACTCGTCTCAAGATCCGAGTTTTTTTAAGAAATGGTCTCATTGCGCTTTTGGTCTCTTCGCGTTTTTTGTCCTTTTAATATAAGAACTAAATTATATTAAAAATTAAATCGAGAATAATAGAAAAATTAATATTTCTAAATTATAACTTCGTTCATCACACTGATAACATAAATAAAATAATTAATTATATGACAAGGACAAAATTATGGAAAATATTTGATAAATTGATGCATAAATTGACTACATAGAGTTTAATATTATGCCACATTAAATTTTATTATAACTCAGTTAATATATTTAAAAGGGAGGAAAAATTAGTATATAATAATTACACATTAATCTAAATCCAAACAATAATTACAAGTTTTTTTTTACGACAAAATCCATTCTCTCGACACACGAAACCCATTTATTCTAGGCCCAAATTCAGGATGTTACAATTCTACCCTCCTTAAAGAAATTTCGTCCTCGAAATTTCCAACTAACTAGTAATCATACTACCTAAGTCTCACTACCATGCTTTCGCTGCGCACTCCAATTCTAAACCCAAAATAAACACTTAGTATACTATGGTAGAGTACACACCGGTATTCACATCTAGAGCGTCCTCGTCCCCTTGTACTCATGCTTTCGGTTCGCGTTTATCTGATTAAAAATTTTATGAATTATTGGTTTTCTCCCACTGTTTATCCACGAACAGTCTTATGATTAGTAGTTTTAAGAATAGTTCTTTCGAATTCGCAAGTCAGTCTCAAGTTCACCTTTCATAGTTCTAAGAACTACATACATTCAACCATCAACATACAGACAACATCCAAACACTTTCGTTCATCATGTAAGGGTGTTTTCATTGTTTCACTACCCAAGGGTATTTTCGTAATTTTATCCTACAGGGGTATTTTCGTAATTTTTCCTATAGAGGTATTTTCGTAGTTTTTCAAAATAGGGTTCCATGGTGATTTTGTGAAATAAGGGTATTTTGGTAATTTTGCAATCCGGGGGTGTTTCGGTAATTTTGTAATCTAGGGGTATTTCGGTAATTTTGAAGTTTGGAGTAATTTGGTAATCTTTGCAAACCAGGGATATTTTGGTCATTTTGCAAAACAAGGGTAATTTGGTAATTTTTACAAACCTTGGATATTTTTTTGTTGTTGTTGTGTTTTTTTTTTTAAACAGGGGTACTTTTGGTAAATCTAGTTTCATAGTCCGAGTTACTCTTGTAAACATGAGGTTTTTTTTTTTCAAATAGGGTGGCTGGTCCCTTTCGGGTTTTAATTATAAGGTTTAGCCCATCAACAAATCCTTGTAGCTAGGATGAATAGTCACTACGCACCAGGTAGGATTCCAGCGAAGAGGAGGTGAGTCACTAGGACTGCTTAAGTACCAAGCTCTTCCGGATCCAATCCTAGACATGCGCATGCCTGTTGCCACACCCTAGTCTTGCGACTCGTTCACGGGTTTGTTTAGTGAAATTAAATCTTATGATATTTTAGGAGTTGTTTCGGCTAGGCCTAGAGTCCATCAAGTTCTAATCTAAATAATATACGTCCCATAAAGCCCATCAAGCCTAACACACAGGGAGTTCAGAATACTTACCTGGCGGACTTGGGCCGGAGACCCAGGTGCCATGCCGAGAAAACCATCATGTGTTATTTATAAACATGCATGTTTCAAAAACCCATTCCTAGAAAACGTTTTGAGCCCAAAACCCCCAAAGTCGAGTTTTAAACCGGGCTCTGATACCAATTTGTAACACCCCAAACCCGGCCCAAACAATACAGCCGGATCTGGCATGTCACTAAAAAGATTTTGTAAAAGATGTCGCAATTTCGGGAAATATTTTCCTTGTATTTAATCTTTTGTTCGGAAAAACTTAATAACTTGATAGGTTTAAATAAGATATAAATTTCATTTGTTGTTTTATGAATTAACACCAAAATCTTAATACATGCCTTAGTTTAATTAAAATTCAAGTGTCTAACAATAATGAAAGCCCAAAATAAAACCAAAACAAAGTATAATAGTCTAGTGGCCCGTGGCCTTATTACAACCGTATTTAAAACCCACTTAAAATAAATATCTTGAAAATAAATAAATGAAGTAAAGTCTTTTGCGAAAGTCCTTAGTCCTCTATCACATGGCCACCGTGCTCCCCTCTCCAGCCCGATCCGATGCGCTAAGTGTCACCTAAGATTGTTAAAATAATAGGGTGAGTCGGGAGACTCAGTGTGCAATCCTCAAGCACCGTTAGATTGGGCTTTAGGCCACAGATCAGAACACAACACATAGTACAGAAAATAACATACATAAAACCCAACCCAATCCTAGGTTTCCATCCGCTACACACCACCCTTACCTGCCGATCACACCATTGGGGATTTCTACAATCAACCCATACCGCTACACACCATCGATGGCAGTCATGCTGCAGTTAGCTGCTCATCGTCAAAGTTGTGACAGAGTCACCAGGCTAAAATGGCATAAGCCACCAGAAACAGAGTACTTCCCCCTTTACATCAACTACCCAACCCCAAGCATACAGAGAATCAACATACAAAGCATGTTACTGAAACAGGACAGAAATAACTAACCTGATGATTAGCCTTTACCCTCCTCGGGTTTTCAATCATAATGCTGGGATTTCGGCATTTAACAGAGAATAGCAGATTTATACAAATATACATATATTAGCACTCAACCTAATAGTGTGAAGGGTTACACACCTGGTTACCGTTAGGACGACACTCTCTATGTCGACACTATCAGAAGCTGCTAAAACTGCTATCTGTCTAAGATTTTGTTCGGATGCCGGTCCACAACCTACTGGCCAGTCTCGAACTGCTGACACCGCTCGCTTTTTAAACTTAGGGATTGGTTTTACATATCTAATCCCCTCATTTGCCTGATCCATATTTGATTCCATCGAGGGACCTTATCCGTTGCTACCATCGTAACATGTGGTTGTTAATCCATAACATAGGGTTAAGATTAAGAACACGATTGTAACACCCCAAACCCAGCCCAAACACTACAACCGGATCTGGTATGTCACTAAGAAAAATTTCGTCAAACATGTCGTATTTTCAGAAAAGCCCAAATATATTTTATATAGAATATGCCTTTGTAAAGTAAAACCCATACTTAATTACATGCCTTAGTTTAATTAAAAAAAAAAATTTAAATAACTAAAAGTAGTAAAAGCCCATAATAAAACAAAATATAAACTAGTGGCCCATGGCCTTATTACATTGAAGTTTAAAATCCATTAATTAAAATACAATATAAAATAATTAACTGGAGTCTTTTTGCCAAATCTTCATATTCTTTTGCATGGTCACCTTGCGTTCCTCTCTAGCCCAGTCCGAAGCACTAGGTATCACTTGAAATGTTAATTAAAAGGTTGAGTCACCAGACTCAGTGTGCAACCCTCATGCACAACTAGATTTTGGGCCTTAGGCCCATAAAACAGATTAATAATTTCATTCATTTAAATAACAAATAATATGCAAGGCCCAACCCGTTTGCCTAGGTTTCCATCCGCTACACGCCCCCGTACCAACCGTTCACACCATTGGGGATTTCTACAATCGACCCACTCCGCTACACGCCAAGATGGCAGTCATGCTGCTTATCAACATATTATGGCCGAAGCCCTTATAACAGATCACGACATTAGCCGCTACAACATATAACAGATCACGGTATAAACCGCTACACATATAACGTATAACTTCCTCCTTTCATCAACCCAACCCATGTAATCATATACAAGCAAATTACTTATAACATTTAATCAGATTATTCACTGACCTGGCGATTTGCGTTACCCTTTTTGGGCTTCCCACATTAAGTCTAGATTTCGGCATTTATCATAACATATAAACTTATGAACATATATTAGTCACACAGATCTAAAGGGTGTGGAAGTATTACACACCTGATATCACGAAATCTCCTATCCTTAGTTGATATCCAAATCTACTACCATCAGTGTAAAGCCTTGCTCAAAAGCCGGAAAATCACACGAAGATTTATCCCTTCAATATTCGGCCAAGGTTAATAAATCTCAACCTACACGAAGGTTAATAAAACGTCACCTTCCTACCTTCGGCTTTTCCACAAATCGACATTACAGATCTCAGCAAGAAAGGATTCGGGTTCAAACAAGAGAGTAAAATCGATAGGGCCTTAGAAAACGGATTCGGATTAGAAACTTGATAAAAGAGAATTGAAGAAATTGTAAAGAAGCAAAATCCTGAAACTTACTAGATTAAAGAGGAGTATTCAACTATGGTGCACCTTCAGGAAAATCAGCCTTGAAGATTCGGTTATAGGAGAAGGAAAATATGAACAAAAGAGAATTCGGCTTTTAGAGAAAAAACTAAGGAGAGGAGAAAATATCTAGGGAGCTTCGATTTTGAAAAGAAATTAAAGCAAATGGAAAAAGAGAATTTCGGCTAGCTGAGGAAGAAGAGAAAAAATTGAATGAAAGGATGATCACTTGGCTTATATAGGTTTCGGCAATACACTCCCCCTCCCAGAGTTGGAATTTCGGCCAACTCTGCTGTCATCTGATAGCTTTTATCCCACCTATTATCTTAATCCCTTAGCTCCTCAAAAATAGCCCTCATCTTTCTCTTCATTATCTTCTTATTTATCAAGAAAATAAAAGAATTAAAATCCCTAAATTGTAGCAAGTGTGTCGTCCACCCCTAAGGCTCCTAGGTGCCGAATTTTAGACCCAAAACTTGGGCTTCAGGTGGCCACAAACTGGGCCTCTTCCCCTTGCCTTTTGACTCCAACTCCTCTTCCTCCTTATGGCATCATTTCCTTCTGGGCCTCAAGCCCAAAATGCTCATTAAACTACTTAGAACTTTATTTTAACCCAAGTAAGCTTAAACAGAATATTTAACTTAAGCCTCAGTTCTAAACCTAAATTTCCAAATTTTAACATATGAAACAAACACCACATATAAATGCACAGGCCCAATTATTTAGGGTGTTACAGTTCTACCCTCTTAAAAATAAATTTCGTCCTCGAAATTTACCTGATCAAAAGAGATAGGAATACTGCTGTCGCATAACATCCTCTGGCTTCTACGTCGCCTCTTCTGCACCGTGATTTCGCCATAGAACTTTGACCAAAGGAACGGACTTCCTTCTCAACACTTTGATATCTTGATCCAAAATTCGTACTGGTTCCTCCTCAAAAGATAAATCTGGCCTTACTTCAATTTCTTCTATTGGCACTATGTGCGATGGATCAGATCGATAACGTCTCAAAATCGAGACATGGAACACGTCATGTATCTACTCCAACTCTGAAGGCAACTCCAAACGATAAGCCACTGACCCCACACGTTCTAACACCCTATAAGGTCCAATAAACCGGGGACTTAGCTTACCCTTTCGTCCAAACCTCATTACTTTCTTCCACGAAGATACCTTCAAGAAGACTTGGTCTCCTACTGCGAATTCCACCTCCTTCCGCTTTAGATCTGCATAAGATTTCTGCCGATCAGACGCTTCCTTCAATCGAGTCCGTATTAACTTAACTTTTTCCTCCGTGTCTGAAACTAGTTTCGAACCCAATACCTGACGTTCACCCAACTCCGTCCAACAAGTTGGAGTACGACATCTCCTTCCATATAATGCTTCATACGGTGCCATTTGAATACTAGCTTGATAGCTATTATTGTACGCGAATTCAGCCAAGGGTAAATACTCCTCCCAACTACTCCTAAAATCGATGATGCAACCCCTTAGCATATCCTCCAAGATCTGAATTACCCTCTCAGACTGACCATCAGTCTGTGGGTGAAAAGCGATACTGAAGTCTAACCTTGTTCCCATTGCCTGATGAAGAGCCTTCCAAAATCGTGACATGAACCTAGGGTCCCTATCCGATATGATCGACACCGGTACACCATGTAATCTTACAACCTCAGTCACGTACAACTTAGCCAACTTTTGTAGAGAAAAGTCCACTCGAATCGGTATGAAGTGAGCAGACTTCGTCAAAAGTCCACTCGAATCGGTATGAAGTGAGAAGACTTCATCAGTCGGTCCACAATTACCCAAATTGAATCTTTCTTAGTGGGCGTAAAGGGTAACCCACTAACGAAATCCATTGTGATTCTCTCCCATTTCCATTGGGGAATCTTTACTGGCTGCAACAATCCCGAAGGCAACTGGTGCTCAGCTTTGACTTGCTGACACGTCAAATACTTCCCCCCATATTCCGTAACTTCTCGTTTCAAACTTGACCACCACAACTGGTCTCGCATCCCGATACATCTTAACTCCTCCAGGATGCATAGCATAGGGGCTACTATGCGATTCCCCAAGAATCATCTGCCTTAGCTCCTCATCTTTTGGCATACAAACCTTCCCACGGAAACACAAAACTCCATCATTGTTCAGACTATAGTCCCCTACTTCACCTTCCTGCACTTGTCGGATTCGAGTACTTAAAACATCATCCAAAAGTTGCTTCTCCTTGATTAGACTTGTCCACATAGGTCTTACTTGTAGCTCAGCCACCAAACTACCATCCTCATACAAACTAAGATGAGCGAACATCGCCCTTAGGTCTGTTATCACCTTCCTACTTAATGCATCCGCCACCACATTGTCCTTGTCGGGATGGTATTCAATCGAGCAATCATAGTCCTTCAAGAGCTCGATCCACTACATTGTCGTAAATTTAACTCCTTCTGAGTAAGGAGATACTTCAAACTTTTATGGTCAGTGTAAATTACCGACTTTTCCCCGTACAGGTAGTACCTCCAAATCTTTAGAGCAAACACTACCGCCGCCAATTCCAAATCATGCATTGGGTAGTTCAACTCATGCGGTCTCAACTGTCGAGATGCGTATGCCACAACTTTCCCATCTTGCATCAGCACACACTCTAACCCTGTGTGTGACGCATCACAATAGACGGTAAATTCTTTTCTCGCTTCTGGCTGAATTAACACCGGTGCTTTCGTCAAAATTCTCTTCAGCCTCTCAAAGCTCTCCTGTTGTTTGTCAGTCCACACAAAAGATACTCCCTTCCTCAACAACTTAGTTAATGGTGCCGCTATTGAAGAGAACCCCTCAACGAACCTTCGATAATATCCCGCCAATCCTAAGAAACTTCGAATTTCCGCCACAGACTTTGGCAATTTCCAATTTAACACAGCTTCGATTTTCCAAGGGTCTACCCTAATCCCCTCGGCGGAAACTACATGCCCTAGAAAAGTCACCTCCTTCAGCCAGAACTCACACTTACTGAACTTTGCGTACAGTTGTTTTTCCCTCAGAATTTGCAACACCACTCGAAGATGTGCATCATGCTCCTCCTCAGACTTGGAATAAACCAATATATCGTCGATAAACACTACGACGAACCGATCAAGGTATGGCTGAAATACCCTGTTCATCATATCCATAAAAGCGGCTGACGCGTTCGTCAAACCGAGCGGCATTACCAAAAACTCATAATGACCGTACCGAGTCTGAAATGCCGTCTTATGAATATCTCCTTTAACCCTTAATTGATGATATCCCGACCTTAAATCAATCTTAGAAAAGACCGAAGCTCCTGTGAGCTGATCGAACAAATCATCGATTCTCGATAATGGATACTTGTTCTTTATCGTCAACTTATTCAATTGACGATAGTCCACGCATATACGCATGGATCCATCCTTCTTCTTCACGAATAGGACCGGCGTTCCCCATGGAGACACACTTGGCCTAATAAATCCTCAATCCAATAGCTCCTAATCTGAGCTTTGAGCTCCACTAGCTCCTTCGGCGCCATTCGATAAAGGGCAATAGATACCGGAGCCGTACTCGGGAGTAGTTCTATTCCAAACTCCACCTCGCGATCCTGGGGTAATCCTGGCAACTCTTCCGGAAAGACGTCTGCGAAATCCTTGACTGTTCGAACCTCATCGAAGTCACCTCTTTAGCATCCAAAGCACTAATAAAAGCTAAAAAGGCGTTACATCCCTTCCGAATCATCTTAACAGCTTTCAAGGCCGACACTACGTTGGACAAATAGTTCCTTATTTCTCCTATCCAAACCACCTCCCCGCCTTCCGGGGTATTTAACACCATGCGCTTAGTCCCACAATCCAACTTAGCACGATGCTTTGACAACCAATCCATTCCTAGGATAAGATCGAACTTTCCAAATGGCAATTCCATTAAGTCTGCCGGAAAAACTACCCCTTGAGTCTCTAAAGGTACATCCTTAAATAGCTTGTCCACTACCCTAGATTGTCCTAGGGGACTAACCATAGTCATCTTCCTAGTAGTTGTTTCAGAATCTATACTTAAGGTCTCAGATATCGAACATGCAACATAGGAGTGGGTTGACCCAATATCAATCAAAGCAAGCAGAGGCCTATCAGTAATAAGAAACGTACTGGTTATGACATCCGGTGCGTCACCATCCTCCTGTCGACGAACTGCATAAACTAGACCCGGCTGCCTTGCATCTACATTACCGGCACCTCTACCAGGTGCTCCACGACCACGACCAGCCCCATTTCCTCCTCTACCTGCACCCCGACCCCTTGGTCCAGGCTGATCACCTCTCCTCACTTGATTAGCTCCTCGGCCCGCTGGCTGCCCTCGATCCATCTGGGGACAGTCCTTAATCAGATGTTCTGTGGATCCACACCTAAAGCATCCACCTGTTTTTATTCTACACTCCCCATAATGCGCCCTCCCACATGTAGAACATGTTTGGTTTTGACTTGTCGGAGCACGAACTGGCCCATCAGCCCTAGGCCTCTTCTGAAAATTCCCAGATGCTCTTGATGGCCCAAAACTCCTCTTACTCTTACCCCGATCCTTATCCCTTTCTTGTTTCTCAACCCGTTTCACTTCCTCAGCTATTTTAACCTTATCTACCAAAACAGCAAAAACTCTCTCTCGCTACGGTGCTATCAGAACCCTTAACTCATTTTGCAGCCCATCTTTGAACCGAACACAATGTTCATACTCCGTTGCTACCATTCCCCGAGCGTAGCGGCTCAAACACAGAAACTCTGCCTCATATTCAGTCACAGTCTTACTTCCCTATACCAAGTTCAAGAATGCCTTCCTTTGTGCATCGATATAATTGGCCCCAACATACTTTCCCTGGAATGACTCCGTAAAGAACTCCCAGTCAATCAGATCTGCAGCAGTACCTTCTTTCACCATGAGCCACCACTGGTAAGCCTCGTCTCGAAGAAGAGACACGACCCCTTTCAACTTCTCCTCTACCGTAAAATCTAAGTCATTCATTATACGCTCAGTCGCTTCCATCCAATACTCAGCTGTGTTAGGGGCTACACCAGAAACTCCCCTAAACACTTCTGCTCCATTGGCCTTAAGCCGCTCTGGCACAGATTTTCGGGCTCCTGTGCCCATGCCTACTCCAGCAACTCTCTCAAGGACTTGCAACATCGCCTGGGATACAGCATCATCTCCGGTCGCCTGATCCCGTAATTCTCCCTCCATAGCTAGAGGATCCGGCAGTTCGTTTCCTGACCCGTGGCCAGACCCTACTAGCTCAGACAAGGTCATCCTACCCCTACCGCGTCCACGCAGCAGACGTCCTCGACCCCTTGTACTCATTCTTCCGATTTACGTCTATCTGATTAAGAATTTTATGAATCATTATTTCTTTCCACTGATTTATCACGAACAGTCTTATGATTAATAGTTTTAAAATTCGAATTCATACACACACTACAGTCTCAAGTTCATTAATTCAATCATCAACATTCATGAACTCGCGTTCATTACAGAAAAGTGTTGTTGTTGTCATTATTGTTGTTTTCCACTACCCAGGGGTATTTTCGTAATTTTATCCTATAGGGGTATTTTCGTAATTTTTCAAAATAAGGTCCTTGGTGATTTTGTGAAATAGGGGTATTTTGGTAATTTTACAATCTTGGGGGTATTTTGGTAATTTTGAAATCCAGGGGTATTTCAGTAATTTTGAAATCCGGGGGTATTTCTCTAATTTTGAAATCTGAGGGTATTTCGGTAATTTTGAAATCTGAGGGTATTTCGGTAATTTTACAAACTAGGGGTATTTTGGTCATTTTGCAAAATAAGGGTAGTTTGGTCATTTTTTTTCAAACAGGGGTACTTTTGGAAAAACTAATTTCATGGTCCGGGTTATTCTTGTAAACGTGAGATTTTCGGGTAAATTTTAGAAACATAGGTATTTTATAAGTTCATGGTTGATCGGAAATTTTCACAAATCAAATATGTTTTGAAAATTTTTACAAAACCTTGGGATTTTTTTTGCAAAAAGAAAATAGGGTGGTTGGTCCCTTTCGGGTTTTAGTCATAGGGTTTAGCCCATCCATAAGTCCTTGTAACTAGGGTGAATAATCACTACGCACCAGGTAGGATTCTAGTGAAGAGGAGGTGAGTCACTAGGACTGCTTAAGTACCAAGCTCTCCCTGAATCCACTCCTAGACATGCGTATGCCCATTGCCACACCCTAACTTGGCTAAGGTGAACAATCACTACGCACCAGGTAGGATTCCAGCGAAGAGGAGGTGAGTCACTAGGACTGCTTAAATACCAGGCTCTTCCGGATCCTTCCTAGACATGCGTATGACGGTTACCACACCCTAGCCTTGCGGCTCGTTAACGGGTTTGTTCAGTGAAATTAAGTTTTATGAATTTTTAAGAAGTAGTTTGTACTAAGCCTAAAGTCCATCAAGTTCTAATTCTAACTTAGTCTACGTCCCACTAGGCCCACTAAGCCCACATATATAAAGATCGCACAATGGTTCGGAGTACTTACCTGGCTGACTTGGGCCAGAGACGCAGGTGCCATGGTGAGCTAACAGACCTGTTATCCTTAAAAATATATATTTTTCAAAAGCCCATTTTCAGAAAATGTTTTGAGCCCAAAAACCCCAAAGCCGAGTTTTGAACCGGGCTCTGGTACCAATTTGTAACACCCCAAACCCGACCCAAACACTACAACCGAATCTGGTATGTCACTAAGAAAAATTTTGTCAAACATGTCGTATTTTCAAAAAAGCCCAAATATATTTTATATAGAATATGCCTTTGTAAAATAAAACCCATACTTAATTACATGCCTTAGTTTAATTAAAATAAAAATTTAAATAACTAAAAGTAGTAAAAGCCCATAATAAAACAAAATATAAACTAGTGGCTCATGGCCTTATTACATCGAAGTTTAAAATCCATTAATTAAAATACAATATAAAATAATTACTGGAGTCTTTTTGCCAAATCTTCATATTCTTCTTGTAACACCCCCAAACCCGGCTCACGAGCCTTGACCGGATTTGGTATGTTACTGCGTTGAAAATATTTTTCACGTAAGATTAAACATTAAAATTTATCATCTTTTGGAAACCGTGTCCATTGAAAATATATGTAAAACTTTGATGTTACAAAATATTCGAATTAAACCTTTATTATGCATGTATAATTTGAAAAAAAAAACATTAAGTTGCTAACACTAAAATCATTTGCACATAGTAATTTAATTTAATCAAGCCATAATAAAATAATACCAATTATAATAAGGCCCTTATTACAACCAATACTTAAACAAAGTACTTAATATGAAAAATGCATAAAAATAATTTAAAACATCTTCTTCTGCATGGCCACCTCGTAACCGCCCCAACCCGGTCCAAACTTTACGCATCACCTGAAATGGTTAAGAAACATTGGGTGAGTCCACAGACTCAGTGCATAATCATTACACATGTCTCCACATAGGGCTTGGCCCATATCCACACAGTCCATTCATTAAATATGCAAATACGAAGCCCAACCCAACCTAGGGTCCATCCGTTACACCAACCTTAGCAGACTCCCTGCCCAAGGCCGTGGCTATTCCACCACTGATCACATCGTGATCCACATATCTTACCTTGGCAGACTTGCTGCTCAAGGCCGTGGCTGAGCCACCGATCACATGAGTGATCCCAATATTAATCCGTCTACGGTGATGCACATAGCTATCAACCGCCGAGATGGGCACCTAGCCAACACCTCCCTTGATGAAGCACACAGCTAATCATCAAGCGCTAATGTAGCACGAGGCTAACATTAGACCACGTACATAAATATGTACACCCCGTCCTTCCTCGATCAACCAATCCCCATGCATATATGTAAATGTACCACGTCAAATCAACATATAGAGTGAATATACATCACATGCTTATTACCATATCACACATACACCATAAATAATTTAATAACACAGACTACTAACCTGTTAACCGATTACCCCAACATGGGTATCCACCACTTAAGCCATTATTGACGGCTACCACACGTCATACACAAGTATATACATCAATACACAATTATCAGGAGAAACAGTGCGATAATTACGCACCTTATTACTTGAAGTTCTAAACTCTCGATCCCTACACTATCGCTAAGCGAGACTACGGCTATCTGCCTATAGTTTTCTCCTGCTGCTGGCCCACACCCTGGTGGCCAATCCCGAACCGCCGAGACAGCTCTTTTCTTAAACTTCGGGATAGGGACTTTCCCCTGCCCTCCTTGACTGGTATTCGCCTCCATCAAAACACTTAATCAGATCAAACGGTTAATCACCCAAGTCATAAATCTAAGTACCGAATCTTACTAAATATTTCTTACCAAAACAACCTTGAATCCCGGAGGCTACTATATGCTTCTATCGATTTGCCCCTGATAAACTAAGTCACGGAAGCCACTTATTGAATATGGGTTGTTGAAACTCCTCAACTGATCGAATCTCGGTTGCTCCTACAAACCTGTCGAAATCCTTAAATAGAACCATATTAGTTTCGGCCCCTATACCAACAAGCATTAGAAAGTGCCTTTGGCCGAATACTACCCTTACCTTGAGTAATCGAATCTAAGAGTCCCCTTTAGTGCTCCCCCTCGCTGGCTATACACAAAAGAATCATAAAGTTATGGCCTTAAACACCTTCAGCCATCCATAAAAACCAATACCAACCACTTTGCTTCGGCACCTAAATAGAAAGAGACAAAACCAACAACTAAAGTAGAGATCACTTACTACCATACGCTCGAAAAGACTAAGAGAGAGTAGCTGACGGCCCCCAGGAGTCGGCTTAAGCAAACGGCAAGAAAAGAGAAGGTTTCGGCTAAGAGTACTTTCGGATTTGAAGAAACAAGAGAAGAAAATGGAATGTTGATGGGGCTTAAAGAGGTGCTACGGCAACAGGAAATGGAGAGAGTTTTCGGTGAAGTGAAGAAGAAAAATGGAAGGAAAAGTGACTTCAATGGTCTACTTGAAGTTTCGGCCAAGTGAACAAGTGAAGAAAAAAAAAAGAGGTGTTTTTGGTGTGGGTAATGTATGAGAAGAAAAAGTGAAGGTGAAGGAGAAGGGGCTAAAATTCGGCAAAAGGAAGGCACACCACCCTTATATAGGATTCGGCCACTCCCCCTAACCATCATGGCCGAAAATATCCCCATGAGAACCACCCTAGCCATCCAACTCTTCTCCCCTCACCCAATCCCTTGATTTCCTCCTCATTTCACTCTACACCCTCCTTTCAAAAAAAATTCAAACTAAAGCCAACTCATCCCTTCTCCTAGCCACACATTTAAAATAATTTGACCCATTCAAATTCCTCTTTTTAGTGCCATAGCCGAATCCAACTCCTCCCCCTCTCCTGACGTAAAAACAAAGGCCAAAATGTTGCCTTTGCAGCTCGAACCCTGTCCCCCTTTTCCTCCTTGAGGCGTCACTTCCCCATGCTCTAAGTGGCGCCTCCCTTGCCACTCTGCCAGCTTAGTACTTGTGTCTTAACCTCCCCAAAGTTTCTCTTAAGACTTCTATAGGCAAGCTCCCCTTCTTAACACTAAAAATTCAATACTTCCTTAAGCCTCCTCCTACCTTCTAGGGTTCTCCCAACCCCTTAAAACTCATCCAAACACACAATAAGCCTACCATCACTTGTGTTATGCACTAAATGCATAACCCTTAGAACCCGGATGTTACAGTTCTACCCTCCTTAGAATATTTTTGTCCTCGAAATTACCAGCTAACTAACAATCGTACATCCTAATTCACCACACTGTGCTATAGCTGTGCACTCTGATCTTAAAGAGCTATCCATATTTTCTAGGTACAGTTCCAAGTCCACACTCAAGGTTCTAGATACTTTACTAGCAATATAAGAACAAACTACCCCTACAGTGATCAAAGCAATAAAGGATATTCCAGACATAAGAAACTTACCCGCTAGCACATCTGGCACATCACTATCCTCCCTCCGACGAAGTGCATATACTAGACCTGGCTGTCTTGCCTCAGTGCTACCATTACCTTGGCCTAATGCTCCACGACCTCGGCCGGAACCATTTCCTCTATGGTTCGGACCACGACCCCTTGTCGCTTGCTGACCATCTATGCCAGACTGCACATTACATTGGCCTACTATCCGAGTCCTATTCGGATCCTGGGGACAATCCTTAATCAAATGAGTCTTAGACTTACACCTAAAACATTCTCAATCCCGATTCCAGCACTCGCCAACATGATACCTTCCACACCGAGCACATGGACGATCCGGATTCCCAGTAGCTGGCTTAGAAATACGAGCAGAAGTCTCGACCCTCTGTCTTTTCTGAAATCTCTCAATAGATTCTGACGGTCCCGAACTCCTCTTATCCCGGTTTCTTTCTCTATCTCTATTCTGCCTCTCAATCCTCTTGACCTCCTCAGCTATCTGAGCTTTCTCCACTAAAATGGCAAAGTCTCTTTCTCGTTGCAGCGCAATCAAAACCCGCAGCTCATCCCGCAACCCATCTTCAAATCTGACACATCTCTCGTAATCGGTAGCCACGATGCCCCTAGCATACCGGCTCAACCGCAGAAACTCAGCCTCGTACTCCGCTATTGTCTTGCCACCTTGCACCAAATTGAGGAACGCCTTCCTCTGAGCGTCCACGTAGCTCGCTCTGATATACTTCCCTTCGAACTTGATCTTAAAGTAACCCCAGTCCACTCGATTGGCAGGGGTACTTTCCTTAACAATGAGCCACCACTGGTAGGCCTCATCCCGTAGCAACGAAACAACACCCTTAAGCTTCTCCTCAGCAGTTAAATCCAAGTTATCCATAATCCTTTCAACTGCCTCAAGCCAGTATTCTGCCACGTTCGGAGCTACCCCAGACACTCCCCTAAAAACCTCAGCTCTGTTCGACCTAAGTCTTTTGGGCACTGACTTTCGAGTCCCATTGCCCGCATTAGCTCCTACCACTCGCTCGAGAACTCGCAGCATAGCCTGCGATACTGCGTCGTATCCTCCTGTCTGATCCTGATGTTCAACCTCAACAGCTGGTGGTGGCGGCACATCGTTTTCTGACCCATGGCCAGACCCAACTGGTTCCGATACTGCCATCCTGCCTCTACCACGTCCACGAGTGTTGCGACCACGCCCCCTAGAACTCATATCTAGCGTCACGACTTAATCTGGTTTAAGAAATTTTATGCGTTAGAAATTTTGTTCCACTATTTATCCACGAGCAAATTTTATGAAATGAAGTCTTCAAAAGTAGTTCTTTCGACCAACCAAAGTTTCCAGTTCAAGTTCACTACTCTAATTCAGAGAATCACAACATTCAACACACTATTATGGGCATCCCTGTCTATTCCCAACCCATGGGTATCTTCGTCATTTTTTTTCCTACAGGGGTATTTTTGTAATTAAACAGGGGTCAATTTGAAAATCTTTACAAATCAGAGGCATTTCAAAATTTCCAAAACTTAAGGGTATTTTGAAAATTTCCAAATTAAAAGTGTCGCTGAAATTTCAGAAATTGGGGGTTATTTTGGTAATTTACAACACAGGGGTATTTTCGTAATTTTGCAAATCAAAAATACTTCGAGAAATATCTTCAAAATAGTTTGTACACATCAAAAAGGGTAAGTTAATATTTTAAAAAACTAGGGTTTTTTTTTAAAACTGCACGGCTAGTCCCTTTCGGGTTTTAGTTATCGGGTTTAGCCCGTGAATAAGTCCTCTTGGTTAAGGTGAACCGTAGCTACGCACCAGGTAGGATTCGAGTAAAGAGGAGGTGAGTCGCTAGGACTGCTTAAGTACCAAGCTCTTTACTGAATCCACTCCTAGACATGCGCACAGTGGTTGCCACACCTTAACTCGGCGACTTACTTCACAGGTTTGTTTAACGGTCCTTAAGTCTTATGCACGTGTTTGAGTAGGCTAGTCCTAGGGTTCAATAGTCCTAATATTCTAATCTACGAGCCCAAATAAGCCCATAACATTCACATAAACAAATCACTTCAATATTTAGAAGTACTTACCTGGCGGACTTCGGGCCGGAGGTACAGGTGCCATGCCAGAATAACCTGAAAAATTTCTTAAAAGTCCATATTTTTGAAAAACCCATTTTTGAAAACTATTTTCGGACCCAAAACCTCAAAACTGAGTTTTGAACTGGGCTCTGATACCAATTTGTAACACCCCCAAACCCGGCTCACGACCCTTGACCGGATCTGGTATGTTACTGCGTTGAAAATATTTTTCACGTAAGATTAAACATTAAAATTTATCATCTTTTGGAAACCGTGTCCATTGAAAATATATGTAAAACTTTGATGTTACAAAATATTCGAATTAAACCTTTATTATGCATGTATAATTTGAAAAAAAAAACATTAAGTTGCTAACACTAAAATCATTTGCACATAGTAATTTAATTTAATCAAGCCATAATAAAATAATACCAATTATAATAAGGCCCTTATTACAACCAATACTTAAACAAAGTACTTAATATGAAAATTGCATAAAAATAATTTAAAACATCTTCTTCTGCATGGCCACCTCGTAACCGCCCCAACCCGGTCCAAACTTTACGCATCACCTGAAATGGTTAAGAAACATTGGGTGAGTCCACAGACTCAGTGCATAATCATTACACATGTCTCCACATAGGGCTTGGCCCATATCCACACAGTCCATTCATTAAATATGCAAATACGAAGCCCAACCCAACCTAGGGTCCATCCGTTACACCAACCTTAGCAGACTCCCTGCCCAAGGCCGTGGCTATTCCACCACTGATCACATCGTGATCCACATATCTTACCTTGGCAGACTTGCTGCTCAAGGCCGTGGCTGAGCCACCGATCACATGAGTGATCCCAATATTAATCCGTCTATGGTGATGCACATAGCTATCAACCGCCGAGATGGGCACCTAGCCAACACCTCCCTTGATGAAGCACACAGCTAATCATCAAGCGCTAATGTAGCACGAGGCTAACATTAGACCACGTACATAAATATGTACACCCCGTCCTTCCTCGATCAACCAATCCCCATGCATATATGTAAATGTACCACGTCAAATCAACATATAGAGTGAATATACATCACATGCTTATTACCATATCACACATACACCATAAATAATTTAATAACACAGACTACTAACCTGTTAACCGATTACCCCAACATGGGTATCCACCACTTAAGCCATTATTGACGGCTACCACACGTCATACACAAGTATATACATCAATACACAATTATCAGGAGAAACAGTGCGATAATTACGCACCTTATTACTTGAAGTTCTAAACTCTCGATCCCTACGCTATCGCTAAGCGAGACTACGGCTATCTGCCTATAGTTTTCTCCTGCTGCTGGCCCACACCCTGGTGGCCAATCCCGAACCGCCGAGACAACTCTTTTCTTAAACTTCGGGATAGGGACTTTCCCCTGCCCTCCTTGACTGGTATTCGCCTCCATCAAAACACTTAATCAGATCAAACGGTTAATCACCCAAGTCATAAATCTAAGTACCGAATCTTACTAAATATTTCTTACCAAAACAACCTTGAATCCCGGAGGCTACTATATGCTTCTATCGATTTGCCCCTGATAAACTAAGTCACGGAAGCCACTTATTGAATATGGGTTGTTGAAACTCCTCAACTGATCGAATCTCAGTTGCTCCTACAAACCTGTCGAAATCCTTAAATAAAACCATATTAGTTTCGGCCCCTATACCAACAAGTATTAGAAAGTGCCTTTGGCCGAATACTACCCTTACCTTGAGTAATCGAATCTAAGAGTCCCCTTTAGTGCTCCCCCTCGCTGGCTATACACAAAAGAATCATAAGGTTATGGCCTTAAACACCTTCAGCCATCCATAAAAACCAATACCAACCACTTTGCTTCGGCACCTAAATAGAAAGAGACAAAACCAACAACTAAAGTAGAGATCAATTACTACCATACGCTCGAAAAGACTAAGAGAGAGTAGCTGACGGCCCCCAAGAGTCGGCTTAAGCAAACGGCAAGAAAAGAGAAGGTTTCAGCTAAGAGTACTTTCGGCTTTGAAGAAACAAGAGAAGAAAATGGAATGTTGATGGGGCTTAAAGAGGAGCTACGGTAACAGGAAATGGAGAGAGTTTTCGGTGAAGTGAAGAAGAAAAATGGAAGGAAAAGTGACTTCAATGGTCTACTTGAAGTTTCAGCCAAGTGAACAAGTGAAGAAAAAAAAAAGAGGTGTTTTTGGTGTGGGTAATGTATGAGAAGAAAAAGTGAAGGTGAAGGAGAAAGGGCTAAAATTCGGCAAAAGGAAGGCACACCACCCTTATATAGGATTCGGCCACTCCCCCTAACCATCATGGCTTAAAATATCCCCATGAGAACCCCCCTAGCCGTCCAACTCTTCTCCCCTCACCCAATCCCTTGATTTCCTCCTCATTTCACTCTACACCCTCCTTTCAAACAAAATTCAAACTAAAGCCAACCCATCCCTTCTCCTAGCCACACATTTAAAATAATTTGACCCATTCAAATTCCTCTTTTTAGTGCCATAGCCGAATCCAACTCCTCCCCCTCTCCTGACGCAAAAACAAAGGCCAAAATGCTGCCTTTGCAGCTCGAACCCTGTCCCCCTTTTGCTCCTTGAGGCGTCACTTCCCCATGCTCTAAGTGGCGCCTCCCTTGCCACTCTGCCAGCTTAGTACTTGTGTCTTAACCTCCCCAAAGTTTCTCTTAAGACCTCTATAGCCAAGCTCCCCTTCTTAACACTAAAAATTCAATACTTCCTTAAGCCTCCTCCTACCTTCTAGGGTTCTCCCAACCCCTTAAAACTCATCCAAACACACAATAAGCCTACCATCACTTGTGTTATGCACTAAATGCATAACCCCTAGAACTCGGATGTTACACTTCTGCATGGCCACCTTGCGTTCCTCTCCAGCCCGGTCCGAAGCACTAGGTATCACCTGAAATGTTAATTAAAAGGGTGAGTCGCGAGACTCAGTGTGCAACCCTCATGCACAACTAGATTTTGGGCCTTAGGCCCATAAAACAGATTAATAATTTTATTCATTTAAATAACAAATAATATGCAAGGCCCAACCCGTTTGCCTAGGTTTCCATCCGCTACACGCCTCCATACCAACCGTTCACACCATTGGGGATTTCTACAATCGACCCACTCCGCTACACGCCAAGATGGCAGTCATGCTGCTCATCAACATATTATGGCCGAAGCCCTTATAACAGATCACGGCATTAGCCGCTACAACATATAACAGATCACGGTATAAACTGCTACACATATAACGTATAACTTCCTCCTTTCATCAACCCAACCCATGCAATCATATACAAGCAAATTACTTATAACATTTAATCAGATTATTCACTGACTTGGCGATTTGCATTACCCTTTTTGGGCTTCCCACATTAAGTCGAGATTTCAGCATTTATCATAACATATAAACTTATGAACATTTATTAGTCACACAGATCTAAAGGGTGGGGAAGTATTACACACCTGATATTGCGAAATCTCCTATCCTTAGTTGATATCCAAATCTACTACCCTCAGTGTAAAGCCTTGCTCAAAAGCCGAAAAATCACACGAAGATTTAGCCCTTCAATATTCGGCCAAGGTTAATAAATCTCAACCTACACATTAAAACTAATAGATCTCTTACCTAATTTGTCGAATCCCGAAAGTCCTTAAGAAAACGTCACCTTTCTACCTTCGGCTTTTCCACAAATCGGCACTACAGATCTCAGCAAGAAAGGATTCGGCTTCAAACAAGAGAGTAAAATCGACAGGGCCTTAGAAAACGGATTCGGATTAGAAACTTGATAAAAGAGAATTGGAGAAATTGTAAAGAAGCAAAATCCCGAAACTTACTAGATTAAAGAGGAGTATTCAACTATGGTGCACCTTCGGGAAAATCAGCCTTGAAGATTCGGTTATAGGAGAAGGAAAATATGAACAAAAGAGAATTCAGCTTTTAGAGAAAATACTAAGGAAAGGAGAAAATATCTAGGGAGCTTCGGTTTTGAAAAGAAATTAAAGCAAATGGAAAAAGAGAATTTCGGCTAGGTGAGGAAGAAGAGAAAAAATTGAATGAAAGGATGATCGCTTGGCTTATATAGGTTTCGGCAATACACTCCCCCTCCCAGAGTTTGATTTTCGGCCAACTCTGTTGTCATCTGATAGCTTTTATCCCACCTATTATCTTAATCCCTTAGCTCCTCAAAAATAGCCATCATCTTTCTCTTCATTATCTTCCTATTTATCAAGAAAATAAAAGAATTAAAATCCATAAATTATAGCAAGTGTTCCGTCCACCTCTAAGGCTCCTAGGTGCTGAATTTTAGACCCAAAACTTGGGCTTCAGGTGGCCACAAACTGGGCCTCTTCCCCTTGCCTTTTGATGACAACTTCTCTTCCTCCTTATGGCATCATTTCCTTCTAGGCCTCAAGCCCAAAATGCTCATTAAACTACTTAGAACTTTATTTTAACCCAAGTAAGCTTAAACAGAATATCTAACTTAAGCCTCTGTTCTAAACCTAAATTTCCAAATTTTAACATATGAAACAAACACCACATATAAATGCACAGGCCCAATTATTTAGGGTGTTACAATGATAATCTAACGTAACGAAAATCTAGAGAAAACTACATTACCTTAAAATCCCTAAAAGAGGTATGATACTTAGAGACTAACGATTTTCGGCTTTTAGATCTAGACGATCAGGTCTCCTTCAAATCCCGGAATGCTGCCCAACATAGCACCATTAAACTATTAGTTTTTCGGCTTTTTCCTTTCAAGAATCAAAATAGAATATGAGATCTAACAGAAGTCGACACTTACCTTAGTATAGGGAATTCGGCTAGCACTTGGAGAGAAGATTCAGTAATGTCAAAGAAAAGATTTAAATGCCGAAAGAATAGAACTAATTCTCAACTAGGATGAATAAAGAAAAACTATGGAGATTTCGGCTTTTTAGAGAAATCGGCTCAAAGGGAAAAAGAATGGAGAAGAGGTTTCGGCTTTTGAAGAAATTGAAGAAAAGAAATTGGAGAGGGAGAGACTAAGAATTTCGGCACAATGGAAGGAGAAGAAATTAGGGTTTAAATGTTAGAATCAATGAGATATCCTCCCCTATTTATAGAAATTTCGGCACCTATTGTTCAAATCTGAAAACGCCCTTCCTGATAACTAAAAGTCAAGCTAAAAGAAAAGAGAAAATTCGGTACCCATATATACTAAAATAAATAAATAAATAAATAAATAAATAAATAGAATAAACCTACACTCCCTAATCAACTCAAACTTATCACTAATTAAATTCCTTTATTATCTTCAAAATTTATCCTCATCAGAAAGTCCTTTTATTTAGCCCAAAAATTCAATTTGAATTTCATTCAAATAGCTTTCCGAACAGTAGCCATCTTTTGGCATTTTGGTCCATACCTTCCCACGCCAGCAGCAAAATTTTAAGTTATTGCGCACAAGGCAACTCGAACCCGAGACCTCCAAGCACAACCACACGCTACCAGCCACTGCACCAGAACCATTCTTGTGATATATTCCGTTGTCAACTTCTTTTAAAGTATACTTATCTTCCCACGCCAGCAGCAAAATTTCAAGCTATCGCGCACAAGGCAACTCGAACCTGAGACCTCCAAGCATCACCACACGCCCCCTGCCACTGCACCACAACCGTTCTTGTGATATATTCCACACACTCTCAACTTCTTTTAAGGTATACTTTCCAGCGACCGAATCATCCAAAGAAATCCAAAAATATTAACCAACATCCAGATTTGAACCTCCAACCTTTTCACTATGAGGCACGTCCCTTGCCACTGCGCCACCCGTTTCATTTGAGTCATAATTCCTTCCCAATTAATTATCAACCTTTATTCCGTGCTTAAAAAAAACAAACATTTAGCGCGCGCCGCAGCTAGAACCTTGCTCCCCCTACTACTCCTAACACCTTTGCCACTGGGCCAGGCGTTTCCTTGTGTCATGAAACAGCCCCAACTAATTATAAGGCCTAAACTCTGGCCTTCATACTAACATATGCGCAATAAAAATTTTTGTCATACCCAAGACTTGAACCTTTGACCTCCAGCTTATTGAGAACGCCCCAAGCCACCAGACCACCTACTTCATTGGGTTATCTTCAACCCAAAAATATTTTAAAAGCCTTCCAACTAAAACACCAACCACTCTTAAGGGTAAAACAAACTTTTTTGCTAAATCCCTTGATCGAGCCTAGGACTTTTCCATTACTACCAACCCTTCCTTAAATCACCTAAAAATTAAACTAAACATGCAATAATATTTTTTTTTTAAAGAAAATGTCCATTTAAACTTTTCATGATAAAATAATTTATTTCTGTTTGAATAATATTTTTAAGAAAAATTAACTATTTAAATGTATTAGTGACATTATAAAAGTAGAGGGACAAACTATGTAAAAAAAAAATAAAGCATATAAATCAAATCCCCAAATTTTAGCATAATCTAGGGGTCAATTAAAAATTGACCATTATCTTATTTTAGTATAAACCACATATAAAATTTTTTTTAGTACATTCAAATTATGTATACTCATATTGTATATTAATGAAATTTAACGATAGAAATTAATATTATAAAAAAATATAAGAACTAAATTATATTAAAAATTAAATTGAGAATAATAGAAAAATTAATATTTCTAAATTATAACTTCGTTCATCACACTGATAACATAAATAAAATAATTAATTATATGACAAGGACAAAATTATGGAAAATATTTGATAAATTGATGCATAAATTGACTACATAGAGTTTAATATTATGCCACATTAAATTTTATTATAATTCAGTTAATATATTTAAAAGGGAGGAAAAATTAGTATACAATAATTACACATTAATCTAAATCCAAACAATAATTACAAGTTTTTTTTTACGACAAATCCATTCTCTCGACACACGAAACCCATTTATTCTAGGCCCAAATTCAGGATGTTACATTGAATATTAATTTTTATGTATTTGTATGTATTATTTTCATTTTGTTTACACATACATGTATTCTTTATTTTTATTATATGTATTTTTTTACACCTTTTATTGTTCACATTTTATTTTGTGTATTTTAATATTTCTATTATTGTTATTATTATTATTATCATCGTTATTATTATTACTAGTACTATTATGTTCATTTTTATCATCACTTTCACTATTATTATTATTACAATTACTTATTTATTTTACTATTATTATTCGTTTAGTAATGTATTATTATTATTATTATTATTATTATTATTATTATTATTATTATTATTATTATTATTATTATTATTATTATTATTGTATTATTTTCATTACTATTATTATTTTATTATCTTTAAACCATTATACATAATATTTATTTTGCTTATTGATTTACTATCAACTTTTACTACTTTTTATTATTATTTTCTCTTATTTTATTTATTTGTTTATTTATTTATTATTATTATTATTTACTTTTACCTATTATTTTATATAAATCGTTGTTTTTGCTTTTATTTTTATTTTTATTTTTTCCCTTATATTGTTATTTTATTAACGCATTTATCTCGTCATGCATCATTATTTCATAATTATTGCAATCACACCACGAACAATTTTAAATTTTCACGTCCCGAATAAAACCCTGGACATTTCAAATGTTATATTCGTTTTCACGTAATCACATGAAAAAAAATTCTTAAAAGTAAGCATTGTTTTGTATTTGGAAATTCGAGAGGTCGTACCCTAATTTACTGGATTTCGATTTTTCTCGTAAAGTCTAAGGAAACAATTATCCTTTTAAATCAAAGCATAAGTTAAATAAAAACTTATTCTCGGGAGTTCAAAAATGTTGTGTCCTAACTTACTAGATGTGACATTTTTGTTATCTCGAGATAAGGATTTCTAAAAACAAAGGCAATATTGTGTATTTAGAATTTTGAGAAATTGTGCCCTAACTTACTAGGTTCCAATTTTTCATTTGACCCAAATAAACAAATATCCTTCTTAGATTTAAATGCACGAGTTTTAAAAGTCAAAAGATAAGCTTAGTTTCGAGGATTCAAAATGTCGTATCCTAACTCACAAGGCATGACATTTTATTTCTTTGAAATAAGCGGGTCTCAGCATCCAATTTAATTTATTCAAGTTTTAACAAAGAGGGTCGTATTTTAAAATCTTTTTAAATTTTTCAACATTAAGACATTAATAAATCAATTCAGTACCAATTTTAGGCGTTACGAGGGTGCTAATCCTTCCTCGTGCGTAACTGACTCCCGAACCCATTTTCTCAAATTTCGTAGTCCAAAATCATCATTTTAATACATCAAAATGTTTTAATGATTAATCTCAAGGTGATCCGATCACACCTCAAAAAGGATCGGTGGTGACTCCATTTTTTCGTTTTTAAAGTCGACCCCGTTTTTCAACAAAAAAATGGTTTCGACACCTAGCACATACTCACACACAGCGGCTATCCACCCTTGCAGCTTATTGTACGATGCATCCCAATCTCTATACAACTGCTCCATGGCTATCTGTTTAATTATCCATGCTTTCCGGTATGACACTTGGTACTAAAATCGATATTGCATTTTGGCAATCAGTATAGAAATAGGAATGGTCGGCATGTCCTTCACCATTGGTATGATGCACTGTAGATAGTTTTGGAATCAAGTTTACAGTGATCTTGCATCATATGTGTTGAAGTGCATGTGTGATGCCCAACAAATTTTGAATCTCCCGCATTTGTGACCTCTGGATAAATATAGCTCATACCTGCCAATTGTAGTCTTCTGTCTACCTCCAACACTCCCCAATATACAATGTCAATTTAGACACAGTGACTTTGTAGTCAACCGACACATTAATGTTATACCGCTTAATGGAAAATATAAACTCTTCCTTGGTTGCAAATTTTTGCCCCATGAACAACTCCTCACATTCGGAATCTGTGGCCAACTGGTGAGCAAGTACTATATCAAGGTACTTCAGGAACTTGGACGCATACGCCACATTGGGATCTATGTTCGACATGTGTGTTCCAGGATCATTGTGTGTCACAATGCCTCAATTCGGGTTAACACCTCCATTGTCATTCGTACCTTTGTCATCGATATCATCCGGGACCTCGTCTTGACTGGGATAACTATAATCTTCAACCTCATGATCAGAAGAACCCTTATTATCATATACATCATCACGATCCGCATCAGTCTCAATCACCACCAGATATATTTCTAAACGGGGACCCAAGTTAAAGTTCTCAAACGTAGGTGGAGCATTCAGATCAATGACAATACCACGTACAGTCGATTGCCCATCAATGTATACAATTGGAACCACCGTACATGGACCTTGAACTCCACGTTCTTCACCCAATGGAGTTGAAATCTTCAGGTGGCTTCACATCAAATAACTTAGCAAACAACTGAATTGATCAGTTTTCCGACTCTGATCCCGGCAATAAAGTGCGACCATTGTCTCCACGTTATCATTATCTACAAGTTCCATCTTGGTGAATTTTATGGCATCTGTCAAAACTAGAAATTATTAGAATAGTTTCAAGATCCTCCTTCCATAGTGTCTAACAATTTTTACACTGATCCTCTCTTTCATATCATCAACCGAGGCATTTTTATTAAATCTCGTTGCTATTTGTTAGCAACATTCAAATATACATCCAGTTGTTATTGTCAAAATTTCTCCATCGAAATAAACGCATACAAAAAATTGATTATCCATCTTCAATAATAAATTTATAAAAATATTTAAATTTCTAAATACTTTATTTAATAAAAAACATACATATGCTAACCTTGAATTCTTATCTATTTTCCTTCCTTCTATAATCAAATTTGTTTCCCTTCTATCCTTCAAAAATGTTAAGAGAAACACCGTTTATAAATAATTTCAGATCACCAATGCCGCCTCTCTCTTACCCTCCATTGCACCAATGCCGCCTCTCTCCCTTCTCTACCAGTCACCTCATATTGTTGCTCCAAAAAATACCGGTGTCGGTCATCTCTCTCCCTCCACCAAAAAATATTTTTTTATACTGGTCTCATACAACTCTCTCCCTCCACCCATAAAAAATTAAATTTTTTATACTGGTGCCGCCCATCTCTCTCCTTCCACCCATAAAAATTTCTTTTTATTATGAATATTTTATTAAGTGGATGTCCATCAAGATCTAGATAAGTTTTGATGTACTTTAAATTCTAATAGTCATAAGAAGTAGATCTCTACTTCATTTATACTTCTTATGCTTATAAATAAAGACTTTGGAGAAGCTTTGTAAATATTCCGATTGATCAATAAAAAATGCTTTCTCTTTACTTTCCCATTCTATTTGTTCTTTATTCTCTATATCTTATTTTATAACACGTTATCAGCATGATTCTCTTTTATTTTATAATACGGTCACTCCAAATCTGTTACTTAAGTTGTTGCTTCTAGAGCTATCGCAATTTCAGTATTCAATTGAGGCATGCGCACTATGGGTAATCATGAGAGCCTTTAACCACACAAAGCTTCAGGTATATTTTACTATAATTTGCTTATTATCATGTTTATTATAATTGGAGACTAATCATGACAACATGAATAGATAGATTTTGATTTGAAATCCACGCATGTTTGCAATGCTGATTATGAAATAAAGAATCTATTAGGACGATTATAAGTTCATCCTAGTAAATCTATTGCATTCTTGGAAGTGAGCGCAAACATAAAAGAAAATAAAAATCAATATTATTCCAATATTTGGTAGTACAAAATTAGTCGAAAGCTCTAGAAGAGCTAATATTTAATATCTTATGATGGTTAATCCATTGGTTTTTAACAGATTTTTATAATGGATCTCATATTGAGATTGTGAATGGAGAAAAGATTATATTTCATATGAATCAGTATTGCTATAAATATCTATTTTGAAAGGATGGAAAAAAAGGGAGGATTGAGTTATTGATTACTCTTGTTATTAAATTGAATTGATTGTGACTATTTTTGTGACTTTCTTATTTCATCATCCTCATTAAGGGACTGAAAGCAAAATATTTGACTGTGAAAGATCTACTTATGAGCAATATATTATAGTAATTCTATCTAAAGCTCATTATGGTTAGATGCACTTGAAATTGCAATTTTTTTTGGTTATTTGAAGATTTTGGCATATTCCCTAAAGCGAATATTGCATATAATTGTTTGGAAATTATATTTATTTTGTTGACTTAGTGGCATTATAAAGTTCACATTGATTTAGACATTTCCAGTAGTAAATGTCACAATAGTACTTATATGTGGATACAAAGTAAAATGAATAACAGTAAAATTATCAATTTATCAAAATTTATATTGACATTATTAGTACAATTGAAATGCATGTTAAAGAAACCAGAAGTTTTTACTACTTGGTGTGACCAGTTAGACCATCATGGATCATATATGAGGCGAAAATTATTTGAGAATTCATATGTACATTCATTAAAGAACCAAAAGATTCTTTAATTTAAAGAATTCTCATATGTTGCTTGTTCTCAATGAAAATTGCCTATTAGAAACTCACTAGCTAAAGTTGAGATTTAATGTCTTGCATTTCTAAAATGAATATGGGCTCATTCATCCACCATGTGGATGGTTTTGATATTATATGATTTTGGTGAATGCATCTAGAAAATAATCACATATGTGTTATCAAGTTGCAACCTGTCGTTTGCAAGATTACTTGTTTAAATAATTAAATTCAGATTATGCAATTAAAACAATTAATATTGCTAAAGCTGATGAGTTTACATCTCAATCATTTATTGATTGAGTTTGAAAAACTTCCATAAAAGCTTGTTATTTATGCGCATAATGGTTTAGAGAAATAATTGATTGAATGCATCTGGTTGATATCTAAACTATTACTTATGAGAACTAAACTTCCTATTTCAAGCCATAAGTTATAAATACTCCCCATTACAATTGGTTTTTAGTCAATAGCTAAATATTTCTCATCTTTAAATTTTTGTATGTGCGTATATGTTCCAATTGCTCCACCACAACGCACAAAGATGAGTGAATCCTCAAAGAAAGTTGAGAATATATATTAATTACAAGTCTTATTGTATTGTTAGATGTTTTGAATGTATTGGAGATTCAATTATGACATAATTTTTTATTACTATTTTGATTCGATAGTTTTCTTGACACTAGGGAAAGAGAAATAGTAACTTGTAATGAGTTAGGGGGGAGAGTAATTTGAACCAAAAGTTCAACAAGGATAACTCATTACAAGTTCCAATATGAAAATTCTCATAAAAGAAAATAATAAATCTAGATGGTTATATAGTGAAGGAGGGTGCTCTAGAAAAGACCTAAGACATAACTAATAAGTAAAACTCCAGAAGAGATTGAGGTACCTAAAACTGAAAATTTAAATAGTGAAAATAAATAAATCTCGATAAGTTATGTCATTTCAAGAAAATGTTGAACCAATAATAAAAGTGGTCGACAATGGTTTTGCATGCAATACTTTTGTTGAAATAGTGAAATAGAAGGAGGATTTTGAATAAATCTATTGAGAAATATAGATATGGAATAAATTGGTCAAAATAAAAAGACATAACTCAAGTGCAATTACATAGGTGGAGTTTTTGGACCAATAGTCCAAATATCTAAAAGTATAAAGCCAGGTACAAATGAAGTAGTTTTGCAAAAACAAAATAAAACATGAAGTTTTTGCTAAGTCCTAGCATTGATTATGAAAAAATATAATATTTTTTTATGGTGTACGCAATAACTTTTAGATATATTATTACACTGACAGTTCATAAAAGACTTAACTTGCGTCTAATGGTTGTTGTTACAACCTTTTATGAATCACTATATAGTAAAATTTATATTAAAATCCTTGAAGGATTTAAAATGTCAGAAGCATGTTGAAATTATTGGGAAATTGTTCATTTATATGAATTGAAATAATTGAATATATGTGGTAAATTTGACTTAGTCAATAGTAGTTGATTATAAAATGATCCAAAATACCTATTTGTATTTTTATAGAGGGATCATGATTAAAGTTTGTTACGATTATTGTTAAAAATCTTGAAGAGAGCAAAATATATTTCTTCCAAAATTTCTCTCGCTCATGACTTTCAAAAGAATGGTGATATAAATGCTTAGCAAATACATTCAAATGCTCATTTGAAAAGCTAGTATTTAAGATTGAATACGTAGAATATAAGATATTATGTGATGTTTTCGTGAGGAGGAGTAAATATGCGTTGTACTCTTTTTCCCTCAACCGAGGTTTTGTCCCATTGGGTTTTCCTAGTAAGGTTTTTAATGAGACAGCATATTATGTGTATTATAGATATGTGTACTCTTTTCCTTCATTAGGAATTTTTTTCCCACAGGATTTTTATCTTAGTAAGGTTTTAACAAGACAAATTATCTACAAATGAACATCCAAGGAGCAGTGTTATGAATATTTTATTAAGTGGATGTCTCATTAATATCTAGATAAGTTTTGATGTACTTTAAATTCTAATAGTCATTAGAAGATGTAAATATTCCGATTGCTCAATAAAATACGCTCTCTCATTCTCTTTGTTTTTTATTCTCTATCTTTTATTTTATAACAATTTTTTTTATACTGGTGTCTCCCATCTCTCCCACTCCACCATTAAAAAAATTATTTTTTTTAAAATACATCATATTGTAATGATGTGTTAATGGTTGTGTCAAGAAAAGTTTGGTTGCCGCTTATCTCTCTCCTTCTACCCTTTGGGACTATTTCAAACACCCTATTTTGATAAATATAGTATTGACATATCATTTCAGTATTTAATTTTTTAAAATATATAGGTAAAAAAGCTTGGTTGGAGTATTTACAATCTTGTTTTACGTGGTAATGTTGAGACCATCTATCCTTTTGTCTTCTACTTTTTCATTATAGGTTTATAATAAGTATTGCAACAATCATCAATTAACAGCCAGGCAGCCTACCTATTGGAATCATCAACTTTAATTCAATGTTTCTATTCAACATATTACTCCAATTGAATTTTCCAATTTATCTTTTTTTTAATATTTATTATTGTCGAAACCATTTTTTTCGGGTTTTGGAAAAACGAGAATGGACTTTAAAAATATGGAAATGGAGTCGCCACCAATCTTTTTTTTGATGAGGTGTGATCAGGTCACCTTTGTTTTAATAAAACGTTTTGGTTTACTAAAACGGTGTTTTTGGTCTACGAAATTCGAGAAAATAGGTTCGGGAGTCGGTTACGTACGAGGAAGGATTAGCACTCCCGTAACGCCCAAAATTGGTACCGAATTGATTAATTGATGTCCTGATGTCAAAAATTTGAAAAGATTTTAGATTACGCTCCATTTATATATATGTGTGTTTGGACAAAACCGTATTGGATGCCAAAGCTCCCTATTTCGGAGAAATAAATTCCATACTCAGTAAGTTAGGGCATAACATCTTATATTCTCGAAGTAGGATTTATCCTTCGACATTCAATACTTGTATATTTAAAAAATAAGAATGATATTCTCTTATATGGGTCAAATGAAAAATAGCAACCCAGTAAGTTAGGGCACTATTTCTCAAAATTCCCGAATACGGAATATTGCCTTTGTTCTTTTAAAAATCTTATCTCAAGATAATAAAATATCACACCCAGTAAGTTAGGGCGCAATATCTCCAAAAATCCCAAGAATAAGTTTTTTATTTCAAACATTATCTATTTTGATTTAAAAGAGAAAGGATATTCGGTTGCTAGGTTTTAAACGAAGAGAATCGGAACTCAGTAAGTTAGAGCACGATTTTCCCAAAACCTTTAAACGCGAGCCTTGCCTTATGATTTTGAAACCGAAATGACATTAAAACACAACATCTTTCATGGGATACAATGGAATACTAATACACAAAGCAATATATCAATCCATACATCAAACATTACAACGATAAATCACGAATAATTAATAGTCACAAATTAACAAATTACAATTCACATGCTAGCAATAATCATACAATGAAATTAACAATTGAAGAAAATGTAGCAAAATATTATAAAAAAAATGATATTCATGAGGTGAAAAGTTTATTATAAAAAATGTATATATATAGATAGCAACATATAAAAGTATTTATAATGAAATAAACTATGTTTTTTTTATATTAATAAATTAAATACAATAGATTTAAAATGGAACAGCATATATATATATATACAATTTTAAATGAAACTAAATGTACATATAAGTAAGTTTAAGAAGAATAATATGAAAACCAATAATATACATAATGATTATATAAAAATCAATAATATATACATAAGAATAATTCAATATAAATAATAAGTATATATAATATATATATATATATATAATTAATAAAATATCATATAATAAAAATAAATAATAGCTAAAACAATAAAATATTTAGTATTAAATATTAATTAAAAGAATAATTAAAGAATTCAATAAACAAATAATTAACTAAATAGATTTAAGGATTACACTGGAAATCAGGACGAAATTAGAGGGCTAAAAAGCAATAAATCAAAATGAAATCTAAAAGGATTGAAATACAATGCGCGCAAATTAATAAGGACCAGGTCAGAAAATAATCCAATTAGCCAGAACGCTGCGTTTGGATAGGACTATATTGCGACAGAATCAGAGAGCCGAGGGACTAAGTGCGTAAATAGTCCTTTAACGCAGAAGGGCGCAGATCCGGGTCACGAAACGGGTCGACGCGCTGATCTATACCCTCTTAAACGGCTCCGTTTTGCATTATTCTTTTAACTCATATCTTAAACTAATCAGAATTTTTTTATTTTTTAAAATCAAACCCTAATCCCTTATACTTCTTTCTCAGCCGTTCTCTCAAAACCTTTCAGATCTGCCACTAAACCACCATTGAACTCGATGATAGTGATTCAGAAGGTCGAATCCTTTTACATACGTGTTGATTCACCTTGCTCTCAAAACAGATCCGTATCTAGCTCCCAAACCAGATCTGCATCTAGCTCCGATTGTTACAGAGAAGACGAAGATCCAAATGGTAAAACTCTTTTCTCTTTTTTTTTTTTTTTGTTTTCGCATGAACACAGCAAATGCTAAGATTCAAAAAGAAAAGGAAAAAATGAAAAGAAAAAGATTCGTGAGAAAATGAAATCACCTTCTCTTTTTTCTGGTTTTGTATTTTTGTATTTTGTGTGCGTATATTTGTCTGTGTGTACAAAAAATGGGGGGATCCCCTTTACAATCGTTTGAATCGGCCTTATATAGCCGAAAATAAAAATAAAATACAAAAATTTTAAATTCTGTTATTCTCCTGGATTTGCTTGCTGTTTTTTGCTTCTTTGTTTGTTGTAGGTACAGCTGTGCACTCGTTCGTGGGAATGGCCGTTGCTGAGGCGGTGACGAGGCTACGCTCGTACAAGTTAGAGGCTGCTGGAGTATTCTGGAAACTCTAGCGGCGTGCATGAGTGCATGCGGAGAGCTCAAGAGGCGTACGTGGGTGCATGTAGGGGATCCGAAAAGGCGCGCATGAAGAGCAGGCGAGAAGCCAAAGGGGCGCGCATGGGTAGTGGTTGCGGAAAAGAGTCTGACTGCAACGCTGAAGAATCTGGAAGCCTCCAGAGTTTCCTACAGTTCTGCTTGGTTTTGGGCTAGGATCTTCCTTGGGTTTAACTTAGGTCTGGGCCTAGTTGGGTCTAAAACTTGGGCCACTGTAATTGGGTAGAGAAAGTTGGCTAAAATTCTGTAACTTGGACTGTTATTTGTATTAAGTTAATGGGTTTGTATCTAGACTGTTATAAAAGGGACTTTTATTAATTATTTTTTTGTTTGGTTTTTTGGTTTTTGGTTATTTGTAGGCCCGGGCGAAAATGGACTTTTACAGCTGCCCCTCTTTGCTCATTGTCGTGTAACGAGAATAGAGCAAAGACTTCAAAAAGGACCATTTTTGCCCGGTCTTTGAGTCTTGGACTTCTTTAGATGCTTTTCGTCTTCGAGAAGCTTCGCTCCATCCCGCTGCATCTTCAAGGGCCCAGGAACTAGCGCTTCGATCCACACAAAGAAATTAGACTTGTAGCTTCAATCTGCTCCACTGCAAACTCAGGGAGACAAGATATGATGCTTTCGATTTGCTCCTGCAACTTCAGGATTGCCAGATCTGCTATCTTCAATCTGCTCCTGCAAACTCAGGATTGCTAGATTTGCTATCTTCAATATGCTCCTACAAACTCAGGATTGCCAGATTTGTTGTCTTCAATCTACTCCTGCAAACTCAAGATTGCCAGATTTGCTATCTTCGATCTGCTTCGCTCAGGAAGGCAAGATCTGTTATTTTTGACCTATTCCACTACTGGTCAGGAAGATAGGGCCGATGGCTTAAATCTGTTCCACTACTATTTAGGGAGACAAGATTTATCGTTCGATCTTGGTCCACTACTGCTTAGGGTGACAAGATCTACAATCTGCTGGTCAGGGAGATAGAGCTGGTGGCTTAAATCTGTTCCACTACTATTTAGGGAGACTAGATTTGTCGTTCGATCTCGGTTCCCTACTGCTTAGGGTGACAAGATCCAAAATCTTCGACCTATTCCACTGCTAGTCAGGGAGATAGGGTTGGTGGCTTAAATCTATTCCACTACTGCTTAGGGAGACCAGATTTTTCATTTGATCTTGGTTCCCTACTTCTTAGGGTGACAAGATCTACAATCTTCGACCTATTCCACTGCTGGTTAGGGAGATAGGGTTGGTGGCTTAAATCTATTCCACTACTGCTTAGCGAGACCAGATTTGCCGTTCGATCTTGGTTCCCTACTGCTTAGTGTAACAAGATCTACAATCTTCGACCTATTTCACTGCTAGTCAGGGAGATAGGGTTGGTGGCTTAAATATGTTCCACTACTGCTTAGGGAGACCAGATTTGTCGTTTGATCTTAGTTCCCTACTGCTTAGGGTAACAAGATCTAGAATCTTCGACCTATTCCACTGTTGGTCAGCTCCGATCTGCTCCTACAACTTCAGGATTGCCAGATCTGCTATCTTCGATCCGCTTCGCTCAGGAAGGCAAGATCTTCAAATTCACCAATATTACGACAACGTCCTCTAGGGGACCTGTCCTGTAAAATCAGTTTTGTGTTTATGCTTATGCAAAATGGTTAGGATGCAATGATCAGAATGAATCTAATGCTCCTAACTAAATGTATTATGGATGACATTTGCATGAATGCAGAATGTCATGAAAATGATTTTTTTCAAAGATTAGGATGCAATGATCGGAATGAATCAAATGCCCCTAAATAGATGTGTCTTATGGATGACATTTGTATGAATGCAGAATGTCATGAAAATGGTCTTTTTACAAAGATTAGGATGCAATGATCGGAATGAATCAAATGCCCCTAAATAGATGTGTCTTATGGATGACATTTGTATGAATGCAGAATGTCATGAGAATGATTTCTTAAAATGATTAGGATGCAATAATCAGAATGAATTAAATGATCCTAAATGTGTTTTGCATGAATGCAGAATTTCATGAGAATGATCCCTGCTTAAGGTGTCATTGTTCATTGTTCATCAAGGCAATATGCTGCCCTCTTGTTCGGCTGGTATTCTTGACAGAAAACTTGAGAAAACCAATATCTTGCTCAACAGACTTGCCCCACTGCAACTTCAGGGTTCATTTTATTATGACTTAGGGGTATAGGATCTGAATCCTTTCCCATCCATCTCATTGCTATTCAAAGGAACAGGACTTGTATCAGCTTCCATCTATTGATCACTCCTGAGGTGATCCAACCAGATGTGTATGCACGATGCTCGTATAGATGCAGCATATCCCTTTTTCACAAATGATTCCCCTTTTACACCTGGGTTAACATTACCCACTTCTCGTCCAGACTATATCACTGACGCAATATTCTGTCATTTGTTCCACTGACATTTTTGCCAGATCTCCGAAAAGATAGTCTCAGTTTAGACTCTTCCTAATATTTCCATCCTTTGTACCTGGTGGGTTTCAAACAATAATCCTGTTTCGAGTTTTTATATTATTTAAAAGCTTCTAGAGTAATATGCGAAACTCCTTTTATGAAAGTATTATTAGTCCACTAATTGTTATTTCAATGCGAAATGCCTAAAAAGATCATAACCATGGACGAGAAAGAAATGAATTAGGAGAATAACACGAGCAAATAAGTTAAGTGAAGCTAGCAAATGCAATCCAAGGAAATTTATTGTGGTGTATTTTCAAATAACGAATTTCGAATGGATAAGATGGAAACTAGGTGCCCCAGATATCGCAACCTGAGTTTCTCTTGTTCAAACTTCTTGAGGACCATTTTAAGCTCAATATGTGTCCAAGGGATCCAGAGTACTTTGTCGATGCCCCAAGACATCACAAACTTCCTCTTTGTTAATTCAAGTATAGCAAAATCACCAAATGCCCCACTTTTGATCAAAATCTGAGTCACCCTTTTTCGGGTTTTCAACTCAAATCCCCTTTGGTCTCAAAGCACCATTTGCAGGTTTTCGCCTTGGCCTCTCATTTTTCTTTCTTTTTCTTTTTTATTGAAAAATTCTTTTTTCTTTTTTTTTATTTTTCTTTCTTTCTTTTTTTTATTTTTATTTTTTTAAAAAAAAAGGTCTTAAGGCGCCCTTTGCGGGTTTTCACCTTGGCCTCTCCTTTTAGACGAAATTTGAATTTACCGGTTTAAGCATGTCCTCCTTGCCATCCATCTTGGTCAAAATCTTCTTCATTTCATAAGGTTTTTTTCAAACTTGGCATTTACTTTCTTCTGAAGTGTAACACCCCAAACCCGGCCCAAACGCTACGACCGAATCTAGAATGCTACTGAGGAAAAAGTTTGAAAAGAATTTGTCATAAGGGAGAAACATAAAAATTTTCTGTTATTTATAAAAACATTGTATATTTAAAATTTTTAAGTAAAATTACGTTGTTACAAATTTCCGATTTAAAACTTTAATATAAGTTTTGATGATGTAAATCGCTTTCTAAAATAAAACATTCCCAGATATTATCTCGATCGTCAATTCAACCCAAACACAATAAAAATTCCCTAATACTTTAAGTGGCCTTATTACAATAAATATTTATTCCAAAGTACTAAAAAAATAAAGTGCATGAAATAATTAAAAACATCTTCTGCATGGCCACCTCGTATCAGCTCCAGCCCGGTCCAAGCATCATGTATCACCTGCGTTGTTTGGTAAAAATTGGGTGAGTCAAACCGACTCAGTGTGTAATTAGTCCATAGATTTCCACATATGGGCTTAGCCCAAACCACACCAATCCACATATTAAATAATAATGCAAAATGCACCCAACCCAGCCTAGGGTCCACCCTCTACACACCCCCGTATCCAGCCACCACACACCAGGGGATTACTAAATCAACCCTCCAACCTCTACACACCAATTTGGCAAGCAATGCCATCCACCAAGTGGTCAAGCCACTGGTCCACGTGAAATAAATTCCACAATGCGACCTCAGTCAATGTCAATCCACGATGTAGCTCGTAGCTAACATCAAATCACGATGAGGCACATAGCCATCACCAACCACGATATGGCACAAAGCCGATACCAACCACGATGAGGCACAAAGCCGATCATCAATCCATGTGAGGCTCATAGCCATCACTAAACCACGTACATAAATGTACACCCTGTCCTTCAATAATCATATCCCAATCCCTATGCATATGTCAGTATCATGGCCAAATAATAGTAAAATTCCAATGAGCATACATCACATACTTACCACAATTCCACACATATATCATGGTAAAATAATATCATAAAATTGACCTGGTTAACCGAATACCCACCATGGGTAGCCACCATCTCAGCCATTATTTCCGGCTATCATACATATTATATACGTATATATATATACATAACAGCAATTACAAACAACAGGAGATCAGTGCGATAACTACACACCATTTTCGGCACAGTCGACTAAATCCCGAAACCCAAAGCCTAAACGATTTGCACCTTGCGATTTGATGAATTCCCTCCTTGGATACTCAAATCTCGAATAATCTCCCCTTAATCGACGGCTACAAAAGGATCTCGAAATCCTCCTTCAAGTCTTCGGCCAAAGAGAATATATAGAGATTAGATTCCAAATTTTCGGCTAATCCAAAAGAAAAAGAATGAACAACGAATGACAGTTGATCCTTACCCCAAACACTGAGATCGATTGCGCCCTTACTTGGAACCACAGAGATATTCGACTATTATAGAGGAGTGATTAACTTTGGAAGAAGAAAGAGATGGAGAAATCGGCTAAGGCTTACTTGTGCTTTCGGTTTTTGATGGATTATGAAAAGAAAAGAGAAGGTTGAGACTTGATGCAATTTAGCTTTGATATCCAAAGGGAGATTCGGCCTAAGCAAAGTAAAAAGAAAAGAAAAGAAGAGAAAAGAAGAAGATGAGGGAAAGAGAGAATGATGACTTTAAGTTTCAGCCAAGGGAGAAAAAGAATAAAATGAAAGAAAAACAATGCTCCTTTCAATGGTAGTAATTTCGGCACAAAGAGGAAAAGAGCTTGAGAGGAAAAAGAAAATAATACCAATTTGGTCAAGAATAATAGCCAAAACCAAAGCAAAATTTTACCAATAGCCCCAGACACATTCGGCTAGGAAAAGAGGTTTTGGAGAAAAAAGAAAATGGTGCCCAATTTGCTAAAGAATTTGACCAACTATCCCCTAATCCCTTTCAATATTCGTCCAACCCCCCTAGCCCTAAAAACCGACCAGGTTCATGGTCAAAATGGCCATGAAATAATTTCCAAAACAAAGCCCTTGATTCATGCCTTAAAATCCTCTACTTTCCCAAAGTTTAAGAAATTCTATCCCTTATTACAAGCCTTATGTCCCCTTATCATACCAAAACTTAGGATTTCATTCCTTAAATTAACACTTACCTTTTTCCTTAGTCTAGTATCCATAAAAGAAAATAGTCCAACCTTACCTTAAATAAAGTTTGACCATCACATGCCATACAAGTCCAAAATAAAAATCACCTTAAGACTATCCATGGGATTCGAACCTAAGCCCCCCCTCACACTGCTTGTGGCGTCACCTCTTAAGGCCCTAAGTGGTGCCTCCTTACCACTTTTCCAACTGAATTCTTGTGTCTTAACCTCCACATTAATTCCCTTAAGGCCTAGCTTCCTTAGCTCCCTTTAACTAACACTTAAAACAAAAAATTTTCCTACAGCTCGGGCCTACCCTTGGCTTATATCTAGATCTTAAAACACCTTAATTAATACACATTCAAGCCATACACATGCAAAACCTAATAGCCCCTATTTCAGGATGTTACAGTTCTACCCTCCTTAAAGAAATTTCATCTTCGAAATTTTCAACTAACTAACAGTCATGCATCCTAACTCACCATGCTACGCTCTTGCTGCACACTCTGATCTTAATAAAACTAACATACTTTCCATGTACAGTCTCAAAGTTCACACTCAAAGTTCTAGATACTTCACTAGCAATACAGGAATGAGTTGACCCTATATCTAACAAGGCAATAAAGGGTATTCCGGAAATAAGGAACGTACCCGTTATCACATCTGGCACATCTTCCTCCTCGTGACGCCTGACTGCATAAACTAACCCTGGCTGTCTCGCATCTACACCCTCAGCACCTCTGCCTGATGCTCCACGACCTCGGCCAGAACCATTCCCTCCATGGTTCGGACCACGACCCCTTGTCGCCTGCTGACCACCTCTGCCCGGCTGCACATAACCCTGGCCTACTGTCCGAGCCCTATCCGTCTCTTGAGGACAATTCCTAACCAAATGAGCCTTAGACCCACACCGAAAACATTCTTTGCTATTTCCCCAGCACTCTCCTGCATGAGCTCTCCCACACTGAGCACATGGATGACTCCAATTCCCAGAAACTGGTACAGGTGCACGTACAGAATTCTCAATCCTTGGTCTTTTCTGAAAATTCCCAGATGATTCTGACGATCCATAACTCCTCTTATCTCGGCAACTATCCCTATCTCTATTCTGCCTCTCGGCCCTCTTGACCTCCTCAGCTATCCGAGCTCTATCCACTAAGACTGCAAAATCCCTCTCCCGATGCGGCGCTATCAACACTCGCAGCTCATCTCGCAACCCATCCTCAAACCTAACACACCGCTCGTAATCAGTAGCTACAATCCCTCTAGCATACCAACTTAATCGCAGAAACTCCGCTTCATACTTAGCTACCGACTTATTTCCTTGTACTAAATTCAAAAACGCCTTTCTCTGAGAGTCTATGTAGCTAGCTCCGACGTATTTCCACTCAAACTTAACCTTAAAATACCCCCAATCCACTCGATCCGCAGGAATACTCTCGACAGTGAGCCACCATTGGTAGGCCTCATCTCGAAGCAACGAAACAGCACCTTTCAGCTTTTCCTCAGCAGTGCAGTCCAAATCGTCCATAATCCTCTCGACTGCCTCTAACCAGTACTCCGCTACATTCGGAGCTACCCAGATACTCCCCTAAAAACCTCAGCTCCATTTGATCTAAGTCTCTCAGCTACTGACTTTCGAGCCCCATTACCCATACTAGCTCCTGCTACTCGCTCTAAAACTCGCAGCATAGCCTGCAATACTGCGTCATCTCCTCCTGTTTGCTCTTGAAATTCTGCCCCTACAGCCGATGGCGGTGCTTCATTTTTGGAACCCTGACCAGACCCAACTGGTTCCGACACAGCCATCCTACCTCTACCGCGCCCACGACGACTACGTCCCCTAGAACTCATGTCTACTATCACAATTTAATCTGATTTAAGAAATTTTATGCATTAGTCTTTTGTTCCATTGATTATCCGCGAACAATTTTATGAAAAGAACTTTTTAGTAGTAGTTCTTTCGATCAACCAAAGTTTTCATCTCAAGTTTACTACCCTAATTCAGAGAAACACATTCATTCATCAACAACATCCACTACACTACTTTGAGCATTTTATCCGTTCCCAACCTAGGGGTATTTTCGTAATTCATCCTATAGGGGTATTTTAGTAATAAATCGGGGTTAATTCAAAAAATAATCTTACAAATCAATGGCATTTCAGAAATTTTAGAAATCGGAATCACTTTGAAAATTAATACAAATCAGAGGTATTTTTTTTGAAATTTCAGAAATCGGGGTTATTTCGGTAATTTTGTAAATCAGGGGTAATTTAGTAAATTTTCCAAATTGGGGTATTTTAGTCATTTTTCAAATCTAAGGTAGTTTTTACAAAACAGTGTAGCTGGTCCCTTTCGGGTTTTAATTATCGGGTTAAGCCGGTGAATAGGACCTCTTGGTTAGGGTGAACCGTTACTACGCACCAGGTAGAATTCGAGTGAAGAGGAGGTGAGTCACTAGGACTGCTTAAATACCAAGCTCCCATCGAATCCATTCCTAGACATGCGCACAACTGTTGCCACACCCTAACTCGGCGACTTACTCACAGGTTTGTTTGGTTGCATTTAAGTCTTATGTATCTTGTGCTGAAGTAAACTAGTCCTAGGGTTCAACAGCTCCTAATCTACTAATCTACGATCCCATAATGCCCATAAAATTTCACATACCAATCACTTCAGTAGTTAAGGTTACTTACCTGGTGGACTTCGGCCCGGAGATACATGTGTCATGCCAGAATAAACCTGAAATAGTTAATGAAAGTCTATGTTTTTGAAAAGCCCATTTTTTAAAAAAAAATGTTTTTGGACCCAAAATCCTCAAAGCCGAGTTTTGAACCTTGCTTTGATACCAAATTGTAACACCCCAAACCCGGCCCAAACGGTACGGTCGAATCTAGAATGCTACTGAGGAAAAAGTTTGAAAAGAATTTGTCATAAGGGTGAAACATAAAAATTTTCTGTTATTTATAAAAACATTGTATATTTAAAATTTTTAAGTAAAATTACGTTGTTACAAATTTCCGATTTAAAACTTTAATATAAGTTTTGATGATGTAAATCGTTTTCTAAAATAAAACATTCCCAGATATTATCTCGATCGTCAATTCAACCCAAACACAATAAAAATTCCCTAATACTTTAAGTGGCCTTATTACAATAAATATTTATTCCAAAGTACTAAAAATATAAAGTGCATGAAATAATTAAAAACATCTTCTGCATGGCCACCTCATATCAGCTCCAGCCCGGTCCAAGCATCATGTATCACCTGCGTTGTTTGGTAAAAATTGGGTGAGTCAAACCGACTTAGTGTGTAATTAGTCCATAGATTTCCACATATGGGCTTAGCCCAAACCACACCAATCCACATATTAAATAATAATGCAAAATGCACCCAACCCAGCCTAGGGTCCATCCTCTACACACCCCCGTATCCAGCCACCACACACCAGGGGATTACTAAATCAACCCTCCAACCTCTACAAACCAATTTGGCAAGCAATGCCATCCACCAAGTGGTCAAGACACTGGTCCACGTGAAATAAATCATAGTATATTCCACAACGCGACCTCAGTCAACGTCAATCCACGATGTAGCTCGTAGCTAACATCAGATCACGATGAGGCACATAGCTATCACCAACCACGATATGACACAAAGCTGATACCAACCACGATGAGGCACAGAGTCGATCATCAATCCACGTGAGGCTCGTAGCCATCACTAAACCACGTACATAAATGTACACCCTGTCCTTCAATAATCATATCCCAATCCCTATGCATATGTCAGTATCATGGCCAAATAATAGTAAAATTCCAATGAGCATACATCACATACTTACCACAATTCCACACATATATCATGGTAAAATAATATCATAAAATTGACCTGGTTAACCGAATACCCACCATGGGTAGCCACCATCTCAGCCATTATTTCCGGCTATCATACATATTATATACGTATATATATATACATAACAACAATTACAAACAACAGGAGATCAGTGCGATAACTACACACCTTTTTCGGCACAGTCGACTAAATCCCGAAACCCAAAGCCTAAACGATTTGCACCTTGCGATTTGATGAATTCCCTCCTTGGATACTCAAATCTCGAATAATCTCCCCTTAAAAGGATCTCGAAATCCTCCTTCAATTCTTCGGCCAAAGAGAATATATAGAGATTAGATTCCAAATTTTCGGCTAATCCAAAAGAAAAAGAATGAACAACGAATGACAGTTGATCCTTACCCCAAACACTGAGATCGATTGCGCCCTTACTTGGAACCACAGAGATATTCGACTACTATAGAGGAGTGACTGACTTTGGAAGAAGAAAGAGATGGACAAATCGGCTAAGGCTTACTTGTGCTTTCGGTTTTTTATGGATTATGAAAAGAAAAGAGAAGGTTGAGACTTGATGCAATTTAGCTTTGATATCCAAAGGGAGATTCGGCCTAAGCAAAGTAAAAAGAAAAGAAAAGAAGAGAAAAGAAGAAGATGAGGGAAAGAGAGAATGATTACTTTAAGTTTCGGCCAAGGGAGAAAAAGAATAAAATGAAAGAAAAACAATGCTCCTTTCAATGGTAGTAATTTCGGCACAAAGAGGAAAAGAGCTTGAGAGGGAAAAGAAAATAATACCAATTTGGTCAAGAATAATAGCCAAAACCAAAGCAAAATTTTACCAATAGCCCCAGGCACATTAAGCTAGGAAGAGAGGTTTTGGAGAGAAAAGAAAATGGTGCCCAATTTGATAAAGAATTTGACCAACTATCCCCTAATCCCTTTCAATATTCGGCCAACCCCCCTAGCCCCAAAAACCGACCAGGTTCATGGTCAAAATGGCCATGAAATAATTTCCAAAACAAAGCCCTTGATTCATGCCTTAAAATCCTCTACTTTCCCAAAATTTAAGAAATTCTATCCCTTATTACAAGCCTTATGTCCCCTTATCATACCAAAACTTAGGATTTCATTCCTTAAATTAACACTTACCTTTTTCCTTAGTCTACTATCCATAAAAGAAAATAGTCTAACCTTACCTTAAATAAAGTTTGACCATCACATGCCATACAAGTCCAAAATAAAAATCACCTTAAGATTATCCATGGGATTCGAACCTAAGCCCCCCACACACTGCTTGTGGCGTCACCTCTTAAGGCCCTAAGTGGTGCTTCCTTACCACTTTGCCAACTGAATTCTTGTGTCTTAACCTCCACATTAATTCCCTTAAGGCCTAACTGCCTTAGCTCCCTTTAACTAACACTTAAAACAAAAAATATTCCTACAGCTCGGGCCTACCCTTGGCTTATATCTAGATCTTAAAACACCTTAATTAATACACATTCAAGCCATACACATGCAAAACCTAATAGCCCCTATTTCAGGATGTTACATGAAGTACTTTTATATGAGAAGGATCCTTCTTAATACCAGGTCCCCATCATGAAATTCTTTTAGGCGAACCTCTTTGCCATAAGCCCTTATTGTCCATTTTGAATACTTTCAACCAAACTTACTGGAAGCTTCTGTTTCATCCAATTCTTAATTTCATCAAAGTTTGGAGAAAATGAACCAATGAGAAAGATGTTGCCCCGGTGAAAGTCCTGGCCAACGTTCAAGAACAAAGAGGGTAAATGGTGATTCCTTATGCCAACCTTTACAAGTCTCATTCATTTTTCAAAAATTTTGAATGGTTTTTTTTAGTTGCTTTTGCTGTGCTGATATGATGTCTGATCAATTATGTTGGCGTTCTTTATTGCCATATTTTTTTTTTGAAATCGAATTTGAATTTGAATTTGATTTTGATTTTGATTTTACATTTGCATTTGCACTAGAACTTGGATTTGAATTTAATGACTACTGACTTTGTAACTTTGTAATATGATGCAACTTTTACCATCTCAATGAAGTAACCCATATCCATGAAAATGAATTGATGTCGGCTAGAAGCTTTTGATGAGACCGACTTGGTAACATCCATGCCCCACATGTAATCAAAATGGAGAAGGCACATAAGTCTTGTTTTCCTCAATTTGGCATTTCCTTTCTGGGTAGACTAGTAGCCTAAACCTCATGATTAGCCTGATTATTGTAGAACCATTAGCATGGGTTCTTTAAACACCAATCCTAACATCATACCCACATGAAAATAGCTCAATGATGTTTCGCCTTGTGGTGAATTTGGCTTCGATATTTAACCCTTCTTAATCTTGCAACGTTCAATGATTTTTGCAAGGTGGAGTCTATTTTCATCTTGTTCTACCATTCTTAACAAATCGAAAGATATGCTATGATCTCTATCATCTTCAAAGTCCTTAGATCCCTTAGGACCCATATCTCATTCAAAAAGGGAGTCTGTAGCAACGCCACTCATGTCATTGATATCTGGGTACCTAGCTACAAAGGTAATCCAAAGAATAAATGATTCTAAGGATAATAATTTATATGGTATGGTCATGAATAAAAAATGAAAGAATATTCTATAACATGAAAGAATGCACAGTAGAAAAGGATGCATTTTATTGAAATAAAAATTCTGGGCACAAGCCTATTTCACAAAAAGAAATCTTATCACTTCTTGGCTTAAAGCAATAAGTGCGTTCTGAACATTACTCTAAATGAGCTTTAAATACTACTAGACTTTCCTCTGCAGTCCAATTGTTTAAAACACTGCCCGGTTCATAAGGTCGAATATCTGATAGGGTCCTTTCTTCAACTATCTTATCGGATATGGCATTAATGCAGACATTGCTCAACATTGCTACAATGTCCTCTCCCTTTGGCACCTTCGACTCAGCGTGAATTACCCCTCCCGACACAAAAGTCTTGGATATGTGTGGAATTATCATGGGTTCCCACTTGGTTTCCTCGCCCCTCAAGTGGGCACGTCTTCTTTCTTGCTTTTTCTCTAGTTCTTTCTTTTTTTGCTTTGCGTCTGGCTTGAATCCTAAGCCAATGCGATCTTATTTTTCTCTCAATGCCGGGACCACAACTCTCCCTGCAGATATTTCCCAAGTCCTTTTCTCGGTAAAGCTCATTTCCCTACAGTCATTTTCAGTCCCATTTTTGTGGTCCTGGAGATTCTTGGCATCAGGATTTTGTTTCCTTCCATAATGAAAGTTGCATTTACGAACTCAAGAGACCGAAATGAACATTTAGTTGTCTCATCATTTATCTCTACGTATGGCATATCACTGGTCATAGCCACAATAATGTTCTCCTCAGCCTTTATCGTTATTAACCGTCCATCCGCTACCAACTTCACCTTTTGATGTAATGATGAGGGCACTGCCCCTGACAAATGTATCCACGGTCTCCCTAGCAAGCAGTTGTAAGAAGGCTTGATGTCCATTACCAAAAAATCCACCTCGTAAGTAGTCGGGCCAATTAATAGGGGTATTTCAATTCTTCCCAATACTTTCCTTTGCGTGCCATCGAATGCCCTCACTATGCTCTGGCACTCCTTCATGTGCGAACTATCCACCGGTAATCTATTTAGGGTGGTTAAGGGTAGTACGTTTAACGCTGATCCGTTGCCTATCAAGACTCCTGGTAGCGTGTACCCTTTGCATCTGGTAGTAATATGCAAAGCTCTAGTGGATCCTCTACCACCTGGTGGTATCTCGTCATCATTGAAATAAATGAAGTTGTCAGCGCTTATATTACCAATCAATCGATCCAGTTTATTGACTGAAATATCATTGGCCAATGTAGGTCTCATTTAAAACTTTCATCAACGAGTTCCTATGTACCTCCGAACTCTGAAACAAAGCTAACACTGATATGCGCACTGGTGCTTATGCAACTCTTCTACCACACAATATTCACTGTGTTTTAGAAATTTTAGGAACTCCGCAGCTTCTTCCCCTTTCACTGGTTCTTTGATAGGCAACCCGGGCTCAACTAATTTTTCTTTCTCCTGCTCCACCATTGGAGCTTTCCCTTTTGTCAAATCATAGCGTCTCCCACTACGGGTATGAGAACCTGCATCCAATTCTTCTATTGAAGCACTAGCCAAATTCTCCTTCCCTGAGATTGTCACACTACACTCATAATTCCAGGGAACTTTCTTACTGTCTTTATAAGCAAAGGCCGCGGGCTTCTGTATTATCACTTTTGGTGCTGCCAGCATTTTAGCTCCATTGTTTTTGGGTGCCGCGGGCCTCTGTATTATCACTTTTGGTGCTGCATGTATTCCTACTCCATTGTTCTCGAGTCGCGAAATAACGATCACAGGAAATTTAACTTTTGAGCTCTTCGTTGTTGATTCTGAGGCACATATGCTCTTCTCCTCTACACCATCTTCACTAAATTCAATTTCTTTATTGTTCATCAAATTTTGTACCAAGGTTTTAAATTCCCCACAGTTCTGAATCTCATGTCCCAATTTCCAATGGTACTCACAATAATTTATCAACTTTCCCCGGCTTTCTTCCGCAACAATTAATCCCCGTTTGACCATTTCTTTCCAGACCAATCTTAGAGGAGTCTTAACCTCCGCTACATTTACTTTTATTCTTCTCTCCAGACTTCCACTAACTACACTGACCCCACTATTAGCATGATCAGGTAGTAAATTTTCTGTATTTGGCAAGTCTGCTAGCTTTACAACACCCATATTGATAAGTCCTTCTACCAATTTGTGCGTTGAAATAGTTTTTGCTGGTTGCTGAAACAATTTTTAATTAATCAGGATCTTCTCATGAAATCTAGCACATGCGATATGATGCTATGTGAATGCATGCAATGCAAAAGGAGCCGATTCTGATTCAATTCCTTTAGGAAACTTTATTTGAAAACAAAGCTCTTTACATAAAACGGATTACAAATATACGGACATCCGTATTGTCTTCCATTTTATCAAGAAAGTCATTTTCCATGTCGAGCTTCCTAATTTAGCAACTGAACCCGAATCGACACCCCTCTCTAATATGAAAATGCATGCAAAGCAACAAAAATGAAACAAATAGTCAGTACGATATAAATGAAGTTCAAAGCACGTAAAAACATTCAAGCGCCTATCAAGTGACCACTAGGGTTTATCACAACTCCATCTGGGGTAGGCTCTTAGGGTCTTTTACATGCAGTTTGAGTTCTAAAGATGAGGGTACCTGAACTAGCAGATTCCTCAATCCTCACCCATTATAGGCTTATATGGATCAAGTTCGGTTCAGGGGAATACATTTCCCTATGGCTGCACGGAGATGAAAATCTCACGAAGACATAGGTACGGATGTATCCCGGAAGCGATTCACTATCCTGCACGGAGGTGAAAACCTCACGAAAGAGTAGCTTCTCACTCCCACTTAAAGGTGTGACCCAGCGGTCATGCAATATGATGCAAAGTATTCTTCAAGACTCGAACCATAGCAATCAAATGAGATGGTGCAAGCGAATGCAATAAAAGGATCGTAAGTTTTCATATCAAATTTTCAATTTTCGACCAAAGGACAGAAATTAAGCAATTTATGGCCTGACTCTCAACCAGTCCCCAGTGGAGTCGCCAAGCTGTCGAAACCATTTTTTTTTCGGGTTTTGGAAAAATAGGAATCGACTTTAAAAAATATGGAAATGGAGTCTCCACCAATCTTTTTTTTGATGAGGTGTGATCGGGTCACCTTTATTTTAATAAAACATTTTGGTTTACTAAAACGGTGTTTTTGGTCTACGAAATTCGAGAAAATAGGTTTGGGAGTCGGTTACGTACGAGGAAGGATTAGCACCCCCGTAACGCCCAAAATTGGTACCGAGTTGATTAATTAATGTCCTGATGTCAAAAATTTGAAAAGATTATAGATTACGATCCATTTATATATATGTGTTTGGACAAAACCGTATTGGATGCCAAAGCTCCCTATTTCGGAGAAATAAATGCCATACTCAGTAAGTTAGGGCATAACATCTTATATTCTCGAAGTAGGATTTATCCTTCGACATTCAATACATGTATATTTAAAAAATAAGAAGGATATTCTCTTATTTGGGTCAAATGAAAAATAGCAACCCAGTAAGTTAGGGCACTATTTCTCAAAATTCCCGAATACAGAATATTGCCTTTGTTCTTTTAAAAATCTTATCTCGAGATAATAAAATATCACACCCAGTAAGTCAGGGCACAATATCTCCAAAAATCCCAGGAATAAGTTTTTTATTTCAAACATTATGTATTTTGATTTAAAAGAGAAATGATACTCGGTTGCTAGGTTTTAAACGAAGAGAATCGGAACTCAGTAAGTTAGAGCACGATTTTCCCGAAACCTTTAAATGCGAGCCTTGCCTTATGATTTTGAAACCGAAATGACATTAAAAAACATCTTTCATGGGATACAATGGAATACTAATACACAAAGCAATATATCAATCCATACATCAAACATTACAACGATAAATCACGAATAATTAATAGTCACAAATTAACAAATTACAATTCACATGCTAGCAATAATCATACAATGAAATTAACAATTGAAGAAAATGTAGCAAAATATTATAAAAAAATATGATATTCATGAGGTGAAAAGTTTATTATAAAAAATGTATATATATAGATAGCAACATATAAAAGTTTTTATAATGAAATAAATATGTTTTTTTATATTAATAAATTAAATACAATAGATTTAAAATGGAACAATATATATATATATACAATTTTAAATGAAACTAAATGTACATATAAGTAAGTTTAAGAAGAAATAATATGAAAACCAATAATATACATAATGATTATATATAAAAATCAATAATATATATACATAAGAATAATTCAATATAAATAATAAGTATGTATAAATATATATATATAATTAATAAAATATCATATAATAAAAATGATTAATAGCTAAAACAATAAAATATTTAGTATTAAATATTAATTAAAAGAATAATTAAAGAATTCAATAAACAAACTAAATAGATTTAAGGATTACACTGGAAATCAGGACGAAATTAGAGGGCTAAAAAGTAATAAATCAAAATGAAATCTAAAAGGATTGAAATACAATGCACGCAAATTAATAAGGACCAGGTCAGAAAATAATCCAATTAGCCAGAACGCTGCGTTTGGATAGGACTATATTGCGACAGAATCAGAGAGCCGAGGGACTAAGTGCGTAAATAGTCCTTTAACGCGGAAGGGCACGAATCCGGGTCACGAAACGGGTCGACGCGCGGATCTATGCCCTCTTAAACGGCGCCGTTTTGCATTATTCTTCTAATTCATATCTTAAACTAATCAAAATTTTTTATTTTTTAAAACCAAACCCTAATCCCTTATACTTCTTTCTCAGTCGTTCTCTCAAAACCTTTCAGATCTGCCACTAAACCACCATTGAACTCGGCGATAGTGATTCAGAAGGTCAAATCCTTTTACATACGTGTTGATTCGCCTTGCTCTCAAACCAGATCCGCATCTAGCTCCGATTGTGACGGAGAAGACGAAGATCCAAATGGTAAAACTCTTTTCTCTTTTTTTTTTTTCGCATGAACACAGCAAATGCTAAGATTCAAAAAGAAAAGGAAAAAATGAAAAGAAAAAGATTCGTGAGAAAATGAAATCACCTTCTCTTTTTCTGGTTTTGTATTTTTGTATTTTGTGTGCGTATATCTGTCTGTGTGTATAAAAAATGGGGGGATCCCCTTTACAATCGTTCGAATCGGCCTTATATAGCCGAAAATAAAAATAAAATACAAAAATTTTATTCTATTATTTTCCTGGATTTGCTTGCTATTTTTTGCTTCTTTATTTGTTGCAGGTACAGCTGTGCACTCGTTCGTGGGAAAGGCCATTGCTGAGGCGGTGACGAGGCTACGTTCGTGCGAGTTAGAGGCTGCTGGAGTATTCTGGAAACTCTAGCGGCGCGCGTGAGTGCACGCGGAGAGCTCAAGAGGCACACGTGGTGCATGCGGGGATCCGAAAAGGCGTGGGTGAAGAGCACGCGAGAAGCCAAAGGGGCGCGCGTGGGTAGTGGTTGCGAAAAAGAGTCTGACTGCAACGCTGAAGAATCTGGAAGCCTCCAGAGTTTCCTACAGTTCTGCTTGGTTTCGGGCTAGGATCTGTCTTGAGTTTGACTTAGGTCTGGGCCTAGCTGGGTCTAAAACTTGGGCCACTGTAATTGGGTAGAGAAAGTTGGCTGAAATTCTGTAACTTGGACTGTTATTTGTATTAATTTAATGGGTGGTTTGTATCTGGACTATTATAAAAGGGACTTTTATTAATTATTTTTTTGTTTGGTTTTTTGGTTTTTGGTTATTTGTGGGTCCGGGCGAAAATGGACTTTTACAATTATTAAATAAAAATTTTAGTTGAATTAATGTAACAAGTTAATTAGATAATAATTTAGTTGAGAAAAGATTAATTTTTTTAATAATAATTAATATTATTAGGGAAAATTTTTGATACATTATTAGTGTAGTTTTTAGACTCTATAAATAAGATTAGGGGGTTGACAAGAAAATACACATGACAAATTTTTAAAATTATTTTAGAATAAAAAAATACTACCAATATATCAAATACTAATACATATTATTATGATTATAATTTTATAATTTTATCTTTTTATATAATTTTTAAATAAAACTAAAAATTCAATATTTAAAGATTGACATGTATTTAATAAAAGATATATAAATGTTTTTTAACATTCCATTTAAAATCATTGTTGAATAAATTTTAAAATAAAATATTTTTTACATACTAATGTATAACATAATCTAATAATTCTTTCAAAATTAAATCTCAAGTTAAACTATAAATTAAAATTCAAAATCATATTTAGATGCAATAAAATTTTATTAAATAAATTGACAAAATCGAAGGTTTTTTTATTTTATTTTTTGTATTTGGATTGAACCTCGTCAAAATAGATGGCACGCTCGATAAAACCTTGTGGCTAGTAGCTTAGAGTCTAGGTAACGCGCTGCGTGCGATTGGGCTACACCTTTGCTTTTTGGTTCGCCTACACTTAAGGATCTATTTTCCGAAATTTGGGGAAACATAATAATTAAGAAAACAGGGGAAGGCTTCAAGGATTAAGGCAGCGCAACTTTCTTCTTCAGCAATTCATGATGTGTTCCCATTTGTTTCCTTTCCTACTTTCATACCCTCTGGTAACAGAGAAAATCACAAAAAAATTTAATAAAGGGTAAACTTACGCTATATTTTAAGCATTTAAAATAAAAAAATATAATTTAAGCATTTACATTAATTATTTGATCATTTTAATTAATCTCGTTAAAATTATAAACGGTAAGTTGATGTGGAAGTTAAAAAAATCGATATAATAATAAATTTAGCTTTATATTATATCAATTTAGTCATAATTTTAAAAAATTTAACTTTAAAATTTACAAATATTCTCAATTTAATCCTAATTCTAAAAAATTCAAATACATAAATATTTTTAATATATATAATAAATTTAAATTTGATATTAATAGTAATAGTAATATTAAATAAATATAATTATATTAATAGTAGATAAAATAAAACTCCCCACTAGACCTCCCCACCGGACCTCCCCACCATTTTCCTATTTCTATTAAAAGCTATTAGAGGACTAAAACCTAAATAGTGAGTATTCAAGGTTTTTCGGTCTCAATCATATTCAGTAGTAATATTATTTCCATTTTTATTCCTTTATCTATAGTTATTGTCTTTTTAAATATTGCTTTAATATTTTTATATTAATTATATTTCTTTAATCCACTTAGGTGTTTCATAAGATTAGATATATTTAAGCTTCTGGTTGAATTTGTGTCACAAGCCAATAATATTAATTTAATCGGTTAAAATTTTTTAAAAAAATTAAAAATAACAATTTTATTATAAGAATATTTAATCCTTTCAATAATTTTATAATTTTGTTTTATATTAAATAGTCTCAAACTATAATTTTTAAATGAATGAAAGATTAAGTTGAGATATTTAAAATATTTTGGATGTTAGTTCCATCATAACTTTCTTCTGTTGTTTTGATGCCCCTTCTTTTTTTCATTGAGGGCATTCAAATTTGATATGATCCAGCTTTTTGCACTCATAGCATATAATAGAGTCATTTTCTTTCTTCCTTGATTATCCTTTGATGATGTCTCACCTTGAAAATCTTTTAGCTTTGTTGAATTTCATGAACCATTTAAACTTTTTTGCAAACATTGTATCTCCTCCTCATTATTGCTAGAGTTATCATATTTCTCATGAGTTGTAGACTTGAATGTCACTCCAACTTTCTTTGGAACTTCCTTGGTCTCTTAAGCATTATGGTTGATCTTCATTTCATATGTCAACAAGGACCCAATGAGCTCATCAAGAGAAAGGGTTTCAAGATCTTTTGACTCCTCTATGGTCATCACTTTAGCTTCCCATGGTTTTGGGAGGCTATTCAGCATCTTTTTCACCATCTCCTTATTGGCATAGGTCTTCCCAAGGGCCTTGAGACCATTGATGATGTTAGTGAAACGGTTGGACATCTTCTTGATTCCTTCATCCAGTTTAGCTTTGAAGAGCTCATAATCAAGGGTGAAGAGGCTAATCTTGGAGATTTGGACTCTACCTGTACTTTTCTGAGTGACTTCAAGCTTGTTTCATATCTCTTTGGCATTGTCACACAAAGAGACTCTATTGTATTCACTGGGACCAAGGACACAAAATAGAGCGTGCATAGCTTTGTCACTTAGTTGCACCATCTTAATATCAAATTCATCCCACTCATTTTCCTCTTTAATGACAATGACACGGTCAACTTTTTTTTTTGAATGGATGACCCATTTGTAACTACCTTCCATACTTCGTAGTCATTTGCTTGGATGAATAACTTCATTCTTGTCCTCTAATATGAATTGTTGGTGCCATTGAATAGGGGAGGCCTCATTGTAACACCCCAAACTCGACCCAAACACCACGACCGGATCTGGCATGTTACTAGGAAAAAGGCGTAAAACAAATTTTTATTTCTAATGTCGGAAAATGTCGTAAGTTTGAAAAACTTTCCTCTTGAGGTGTGGTTTCAAAAATCAGTGATTTGAAGTTGAAGGAGAAATTCCCGAGTTGAGTTAAATTATATTTATTACCCTTATTGATACAAGAAAAACGGTTATTTTTATATTACCCAAGTTTTTGAAAGCTCCATTTAAATCCCATGTCAAAAATTTTCGTATAGTCGTTTCTTAGATAAATATTAAATAATGAATTGAACTTATAAATCCGAAATTTATCAAATCTAAAGTGGCCTTATTACATATTGAAAATGTAACATCCCGAAATTGGGCCTAGTAGGATTGGGTCGATTGGGCCTTGGGCTTAGGAGTGTTTAAAATCTTCAAGAATATGAGAATGGTGTTTTTGCAAATTGGATTTATTAGTTAAGTGGATTTGGAAGGTTACGAGGTTTCTATGAATTCTCGGGTTTAATTGGGCTTTAGGAAAAATTTGAGTATCATCTTGTTGCTTGTGTTAGTTCGGGTATGATTTTATTATGTGCCTAATATAGTCTTGTGAAGGTTTGGAATTAAATTGGATTTAGAATAATTTTTAGTATGGAGAATTTAGTGAAGTGGATCAAGTGACCCTGATACTTAAGTTAATTTAAGTGTTTAATGCTAGCATAAGTGAACAAGTAGTAAAGTGGTGTTGGCGCATGAGTAATTGTATGAGGGAAGAGGTTCGAATCCCATGGATGGCAATAAGGTGACTTTTATTTTTGCATGTGTATGGCATGTGTCGGTCAACTCTAATTAAGATAAGGTTGGACTTTATCATTTATGGATAGTAGACTAAGGGAATAAGGCAAATTATTAGTTAAGGTATGGAATCAGGGTGTTATGGAAGGATAAGGGGACATAAGGCTTGATGTATGGGTGATGTTTTGGAAATATTTTTATGGTCATTTTGACCATGAATGTGGACGCATAGATGGCTAGGGGGGTTGGCCGAATATTGTATGGGATTAGGGGGAAGATAGTTGGCCAAACTTTTGGTATTTTGTGCATCTTTTTCCCTCTTCTCCAAAATTATTCTTCTTAGCCGAATGTGTCATTGGCTTTATGTGAAAACTTTGTTTTTGTTTTGGCTATCATTTTTGACCATATTGGTATCCTTTTTTTCTTCTTTTCCTCTCAAACTCTTCTTTTCTTTTTGGTACCGAAATATCACTACCTTTGAAAGGGGACATTTCTCTTTCATTCTTTTTCTTATTTGACCGAATGTGCATCATTATTAAAAACTTTTTCTTTGTTCAATTTCTTCCATAGCCGAAACCATATAGCCTTTTGATCATTTCTCTTCTGCTTTTTCTTTTCCTTTCTCTTCTTTTCTTTCTATTTTGTTAAAGCCGAAAGTTCACTTCATTGCCACCCCCTTTGAATCGATTTCTCCTGCAAGCTCTTTTGCCAATTTCTTGAAGTAGTGATTAATTGCGTTTTAGTCATCTTATTGGTAAGGATCTCTCTAGTCGAACTCTTGTTCTTTTCTTCCTCTAATTGTCGAAAATCAGGGTACTAATTCCATTATTTCTTTAGCCGAAACCTTGAAGGATCTCTCGGGATTTTTGAAGTAGTCGACTACAAGGAAATATCTTCGGGATTTCAAGAATCCAACGTAAGCTCTATGTGGTATTCGGCCAAAGGGCCATTTATTTGTGATTAAATGTTAGAATGGAATCTAACATAAACCTATAGGGATTTCGACATTTTCATAGCCAAGAGACTACTTTCGGGATTTAAAATCATAAGGTAAGTATATATGAACATTCGTCCAATGCCATATTTTAGTATTAGTGCCTAACCGATTTCACCTATGGGTATTAGGAAGGAGTGCAATCGGTTTTGGTAGAGTTTCGGGATTCAGTGAACTCGCCAAGTAAACTAGGTGTGTAACCCCACACTATTTCCTGATAGATTTATGGTTCTAATATTATGTGCATGTTAATAATAATATGGAAGTGTCCAAAGGTACCATACAAATGGTACAGAGTACTCAGGTACGTTATTCTCTAAAGTTATGTCAATAATAAGAATATCTGTTATGACACAAATGTGAAAATGCTATGAAAGTGAAATAAGGCCTATGGCATGAGATTGCATGATATGTATGATATATGGGGCATATGGGTGATTATATTAAGGGGAAGTGATCTGATGGTTTAATACCACAATATCTGAATGTGGTGACTTATGTCACGTAATCTAAATGTGGTGACTTATGTCACAAAATTATTATTATCTGGTGGCTATGCCACGAAATTATAAGGGCGATGTGCCAGTCGACTGCAGTGACTGCCTTCGATGGTGTGTAGCGGATGGAGGGTCGACTTAGAAGTCCCCACGGTGTGATGGTTGGTACGGGTGATGTGTAGCGGATGGTTTCTAGGTTTGGGTTCGGGATTGCATCATTATATTTAATTGCTATATGTATATGTATGGTCTGATATGCCTGAATTGTTGAGACTTAGTGTTGGTTGTTACACATTGAGTCTGTTTGACTCACCCCGTTGTGGGATATTTTTCAGGTGATGCTCAGTGATGGACCGGGTCGGCAGGAGCTTAGTGGTGGCCATGCTCAGCACGAGATTTATTTTATTTTGACTTTATATTTTTAAGTACTTTGAATTTATTTTAGGTTTTGTTTTTGATGTAATAAGGCCACTAGTATGAACTGTTTATGCATGCATTTTAATTATTTTATTATGGTACGAATTTTTATCAAATTAAACTTTAAGTAACTATTCTTAAGAATAAATCTTAAAATATTTTTGACTTAATATTTTTTAAATAAAGTTTTATTAAAATCTAGACTTCAAGTTTAGACTTCAAAACCATCCAAAATTTTCCAAAGAAGCAAACAAGTTTTGAATCGTTTTACTCAAGGAACATACCAGATCCGGTCAAAGCTCGTGGGCCGGGTTTGGGGTGTTTCAGAAAATATCCCAAAAGAAAATTTCAAGTATCAGTTTAAAATAAAGTTTACTAAATCAACTCCCACATGGCCACCTCGAGTCCATTCCAACCCAGTCCAAAGAGTCACGAGCTACCTGCGATGTGTTAAGAAAACAGGGTGAGTCACCAGACTCAGTGTGCAATTATACTGCCACAATCCACAAGTGGCCTTGGCCCAAAATCATCATCAAAATATCATACCATGCATAATTGTTCAACATAATGGCCCCAACCCAACCTAATGTCCATCCTCTATACACCACTCCGTACATCCATCCTCATGCACACCTGGGGATTTCTACAATCAACCATCCCTCCGCTACACACCTCTTCAGCAGTCATGCTGACAGACACACTGCTCGAAGTCCACATAAGTGGTCTAGCCACTAAATCCACGTGATTAAATAACAAAATCCACAATGAGGCTCGGGGCCATCATTAATCGTGACAAAGTCACCCATATATATACACTTCCCCTTTTTCATCATTGACATCCCAAACCCCATGCACATGCATCATAATATGGCAGATAGGCAACATGATAAAACATAGGTATATATATATATATAAATAACATACTTACATGCATCCACAATAGCTTACCTACGATCCTTAATGTAAGTAGTATACTAACCTGGTTTACTTATTACCCAACACGGGTAAATCACCCTCCACTGCCACTATTTTTGGCTTCCAATCACAACACATACATTTATAAAATTTAAAGGTTTAGTGTGATAATTACACACCTGTAAACCTGAAGAATTAAGCTATCGATCTACCTAACGTCCTCACTCGAAGAGATCACAGCGATCTGCTTGTCTTTTTCAGACGCTGGCCCGCAACCCGGTGGCCAATCCTGAATGGCTGAAACTGCTCGCTTCTTGAATTTAGGGGTAGGGACTACGTGTCCAACCCCTTCCTTAACTCGACTGGTACTCGAATCCATAAAATATGATCTTGGTCAGAAAACCCGGTTAAAACGTTGAATAAAATATAAGCGAAACCAAACAAACACTTTTATCGAATACCCCTTACCAAAATTGCCAGAACCCGGAGAGTCTACACCTGAACTAAAAGATTGTCGAAGTCCCTACATAAATCAATGTTAGATTCGGCCTAATGACTTGTGGTCCAACGAAATGTGGCCTTTGGTCGAATGATTATTGCAACCCACTTACCTCGATTGATCGAACCCTGAGAGATCCCTACTACCCTTAACGCTGGCTAAAAGCAAAAGACCCGAAGTCAAGCCCTTCATAGATTCGGCCACACATAAGAAACAGAGTTAGGCTTTTGGTTTTGGCAAACCCAAGAGAAAAAGAGAAAGATCCAGAGAGAAGAGAACCCCTTACCACTATCACTAGGAACCGATTGAGAGAATTGGCAAATGATGAGTGACGACACTTCCTCTAAAGATTACCAACCGAAGAGAGTCACCACACGAGGGAGCGATTCGGCTTGAAAGATTCAGCCAATAGATGAGGCTTAAGGAATAAACAGATAGAAGAAGAAAATGAAGAATGGAGATGATTAGAAGGTTCGGCTAAGGTTCAACAAATGGGAAGCATATTCGGCCACAAGGAGAAAAGGATGGTTTCGACTTTTGAGGGTGAAGTAATCACTTCAGGTTACCAAAATGTAAAAGAGAGGGAGACAGAGTTGAGGTTCGGTTTACGAAGCAACTAAGTGAAAGTGGAAAAATTGAGAGAAGAATGGTAGAGGATTTGGCTTTAAAGAGTAAGTAGAAAAGAAGAGAACACAAAGAGGTTGCAAAGGATGGGTGTGATGCTTACGGTTAAGGTGACTTCGAGAATGCGTAGAGAGAAAAGAAGATGGAATGAAAATGCACCAATGGTCTCTTTTTGTTTCGGCTTTTGGTCATAGGAAAAGAAGAAAAGAAATGAATGGTTTATTACTGGCACATTCCGGCAAAGAACTTAGAGAAGAGAAAAACTCAAAAGATGAACACACCCCCTACCAAAACACTTAAATTCGGCACTTAAAACCCCCTAAATTGAAACACCCCTCACACCCCTCTTGCATGACCGAAAATTCCCCTCCTAGAACCCCACATTTAGCCAACACTCCACCCCTCTTCAAATCCCTTCTTTCTCTCCTTAATTCCCTCTCCTTCACACATTCAAACAGGTTTGAATGATTCAAACCCCTAAAAACCCTCTCCACCAACCATTCAAAAATGTTTGACCCAATCAACACTCCCCCCTCAAGTGCCCTTGCCGAATCCACCAGCTACCTCCCCAGGCGCAAAATAACACTCTAAAATGTTGTCCATGTAGCTCAAACCCTCTCCCCCTTGTAGCTCCCTCTGACGCAACCTCCAAGCTCCCAAAGTGACGCCTCCCTGCCACTACACCACCTCTTCACTTGTGTCAACAACCCCAAAGTTTAACCCTCTAAAGCCTGGCTCCACTAGCCCTCCCCTAATAGCTTAGAAACAAAAATTTCACTAAGGCTCCGACTTAACATCAAGGTTTCCCAAAGCCCTAGACACACTCAAACAATATGCAAAGCATACCAACACATAGATACGGAGTAAAATGTAAGACCCCTAAATCCCGGATGTTACAGTTCTACCCCCTTAAAGAAATTTCGGCCTCGAAATTACCTGGTCAAAAGAGATGAGGGTATTGCTATCGCATCACCTCTTCTGGCTCCCACGACGCTTCTTCCGAACCATGGTTCCGCCACAACACTTTGACTAAGGGAACTGACTTCCTCCGTTGTACCTTGACGTCTCGCTCTGGAATCCGGATTGGCTCCTCCTCATAGGACAAGTCTGGCCTTAATTCAACCTCCTCGACTGGCACCACATGAGATGGATCCGAACGGTAACTTCTCAGCATCAAGATGTGAAACACATCGTGCATCTGCTTCAACTCTGACGGCAACTCCAACTGATACGCTACTGGCCCCACTAGCTTTAAAACCCGATAAGGCCCTATAAATCTGGGACTTAGCTTACCCTTACGTCCAAATCTCATCACTTTCTTCCACGGCGAAACTTTCGAGAAAACCCGATCACCTACTGCAAACTCTATCTCCTTCTGCTTAAGATCCGCATACGATTTCTGCCTGTCTGATGCCTCCTTCAATTGAGTTCGAATTACCTTGACCTTCTCTGATTCTGCAACCATTTCCAGACCCAATATATGGTGTTCACCAAATTCCGTCCAACAGGTAGGAGTGCGACACTTCTGCCCATACAACGCTTCATACGGCGCCATCTGAATACTAGCTTGATAACTGTTGTTGTATGCGAACTATGTCGAATGTAAGAATTCTTCCCAACTGCCTCTGAAATCGATAACACATCCCCTCAACATCCTCCAACACTTGAATTACCCTCTCAGACTGGCCATCCGTCTGCGGATGAAACGCCGTGCTAAATTCCAACCTTGTGCCCAAAGCTTAATGCAACGCCCTCCAAAACCGAGACGTAAATCTAGGGTCCCTATCTGATATGATTGATACTGGTACCCCATGCAGCCTCACAATTTTTGCCACATACAACTTAGCCAACCTTTGAAGAGAATAGTCGACACGAACAAGTATGACATGAGCGGATTTTGTCAAACGATCCACGATCACCCACACCAAGTCTTTCTTAGTAGGCGTAAGAGGTAGCCCACTAACAAAATCCATCTTGATTCTCTCCCACTTCTACTGTGGAATCCTCACCGGCTGTAACAACCCCGAAGGCAACTGGTGTTCTGCTTTGACCTGCTGACACGTTAAACACTTCTCCACAAATTCCGTAACTTCTCGCTTTAATCCAGGCCACCAGAACTGTTCCTGTAGATCCCGATACATCTTACTTCCTCCAGGATGCATAGCGTAAGGGCTATTATGCACTTCCTGAAGAATCATCTGCCTTAAGTCCACATCTTTCGGCATTCAAACCCTTCCGTGGAAACACAAAACCCCGTCGTTGTTCAGACTGTAACCCTCTATTCCACCATCCTGTACTTGTGAAAGTCGAGCACTCAAAGCATCATCCGATAACTGTTTCTCCTTAACCTGACTTACGCATGTCGGCTTCACTTGCAGCTCAGCTAACAAACTCCCGTCGTCGTATAGACTAAGATGGGCAAACATCGCTCTCAGATCCGATACTACCTTCCGGCTTAACGCATCTGCCACCATATTCGTTTTACCCAGATGATATTCAATTGAGCAGTCATAATCCTTTAATAGCTCTACCCACATTCGCTGCCTCAAGTTCAGCTCCTTCTGAGTCAACAGATACTTTAAAATCTTGTGGTCGGTGTAAATAACAGACTTCTCTTCATACAAATCATGTCGCCACACTTTCAAAGCAAAAACCACAGCAGCCAACTTCAGATCATGCGAGGGATAGTTAGTCACATGCGATCTTAACTGCCGAGACGCATAGGCAACAACTTTCCCCTCCTGCATCAGCACACAACCTAACCCCATGTGCGAAGCATCACAATACACCACAAAATCTTTCCCAGCTTCAGGCTGAATCAATACCGGAGCCTCCATCAAAATCCTTTTCAACTTTTCGAAACTCTCTTGCTGCTTGTCTGTCCACACAAAAGGTACCTCCTTTCTCAACAACTTAGTCAAGGGCGCCGCAATTGAGGAAAAACCTTCGACAAACCTTCTGTAATAACCTACCAGTCCCAAGAAACTCCAAATCTCAGCCACCGACTTAGGTGGTTTCCAATCCAGCACCGCCTCAATCTTCCAAGGATCAACTCTTATCCCTTCTGCAAATACCACATGACCCAGAAAAGTAACTTCTCTCAACCAAAACTCACACTTACTAAATTTGGCGTACAATTTCTTCTCCCTTAGAATCTGTAAAACTACCCAAAGATGCGCATCATGCTCCTCTTCTGACTTGGAATATACTAGGATGTCGTCTATGAACACCACGATGAACTGGTCCAAATAGGGTTGAAAAACCCGATTCATCATATCCATAAACGCAGCTGGTGCGTTTGTCAACCCAAACGGCATTACCAAAAATCCATAGTGCCAGTAGCGAGTCCGAAAAGCTGTCTTGTGAATATCTGCTTCTTTTACCTTAAGCTGGTGATATCCGAACCTCAAATCTATCTTTGAAAAGACCAAAGCCCCTTTGAGCTGATTAAATAGGTCGTCTATCCTCGGCAGCGGGTACTTGTTCTTGATCGTCAGCTTATTCAACTGGCGGTAATCAATGCACATACGCATAGATCCGTCTTTCTTCTTTACAAATAACACCGGTGCTCCCCATAGAGACACACTGGGTCGAATAAAACCGCGATCTAACAACTCTTGGATTTGAGCTTTAAGTTCAACCAGCTCTTTCGGTGTCATCCTATAAGGGGCGATGGACACTGGAGCCGTACCTGGTAGAAGCTCGATTCCAAACTCCACCTCACGATCCGGAGGCAACCCTAGAAGCTCCTCTGGAAAAACATCTACAAATTCCTTCACTGTTCTAACCTCCTCTACGATCGCTTCCTTTACATCCAAGGCATTGACAAAAGTCAAGAAAGCCATGCACCCTTTCTTCACCATTCTTTTCGCCTTAAGAGCGGATACTACATTAGACAAGTAGTCTCTCCTCTCGCCTACCACCAAGACTTCATCATCCTCGGAGGTCTTTAACATCATGTGCTTAGCAGCACAGTCCAACTTCGCACGGTACCTTCCTAGCCAGTCCATGCCTAGGATCAAGTCAAATTCCCCAAATGGTAGTTCCATTAAGTCAGCTGGGAAAACTGACCCTTGAACCTCTAATGGCACACTTTTAAAGAGTTTATTTACCACTACTGATTTGCCCTAAAGGACTAAGTACAGTCATCTCCCTAGAGGCTGTTTCAGGATTCATATTCAAAGTTCCAGACACCATACTAGCAATATAAGAGTGAGTCAACCCAACATCAATTAGTGCAGTAAAGGGTAACCCAAAAATGAGAAACGTACCCGTTATAACGTCTGGTGCATCCCCCTCTTCACGACGTCTGGCCGCATAAACTAACCCAGGCTGTCTAGCCTCAGTACCCCCTGTTCCTCTGCCCGGTACTACACGACCCCGGCCAGAACCATTCCCTCCTCGGTTCGAACCACGACCTCTCGACATCTGTTGACCACCCCTTCCTGGCTGCACATACCCCTGACCTACCATCTGAGCCCTAGCCATGTCTTGAGGACAGTTCTTAATCAAATGATCCTTTGACCCACACCTGTAACACTCCTTATTCCTTCCCCAGCACTCCCCTGCATGAGACCTCCCACAATGAGCACACTATCGAAATTGCCCCACAGTAGCCGGCGTAGTAATGCGAACAGGTCCATCAACCCTAAGCTTCTTCTGAAAACCTCCCGATGATGCTGACAGTCCATAACTCCTCTTATTCCTGCCTCTGTCCTTATCCCTATTTTGCCTCTCAGTTCGCTTAACCTCCTCAGCTATCTTAGTTTTTCCACCAAAATAGCAAAGTCTCTCTCTCGCTGAGGGGCTATCAACACTCGCAGCTCATCTCGTAGCCCATCCTCGAATCTCACACAGCGCTCATAGTCAGTTGCAATAATCCCTCGAGCGTACCGACTTAACCGCAAAAATTCTGCCTCATACTCAGTTACCGTCTTACCCCCTTGAACTAAATTCAGGAATGCCTTCCTCTGAGCATCCACATAACTGGCCCCAACGTACTTCCCCTCGAACTTCATCTTGAAGAAACCCCAATCTATTCGGTCTGCCGGAGTACCCTCTCTGACGGTGAGCCACCACTGGTAGGCCTCATCTCGAAGTAGAAAAACCGCTCCCTTCAGCTTCTCTTCAGCTATGCAGTCCAAATCATCCATAATTCTCTCAACCGCCTCTAGCCAATACTCAGCCACATTCGGAGCTACCCCAGAGACACCCCTAAATACTTCGGCTCTATTTGCTCGGAGTCGCTCAGACACAGATTTTCGGGCCCCAGTACCCATGTTTGCCCCGGTAACTCTCTCCAAAACTCGCAACATCGCCTGAGACACTGCATCGTCTCCACCCGTTTGATCCTGAAACTCTACTTCCACGGCTGGCGGCAGCGACACCTCATTCCCTGATCCATGACCAGACCCTACCGGTTCCGACACAGCAATCTTGCCTCTACCACGTCCTCGCGCATTACGTCCATGTCTCCTAGTACTCATAGCTAATGTTCCGCCCTTTCTCTGATTATAAGTTTTATGAGTCAGCATATCTTTCCACTTGTTTATTAACGAAAAGTTTTATAACACAGAATTCTAAGTTGTTCCTTCGTAAAGTACATACATCCCTAAAGGTTTCTGTCTCTATAGTAAATATTCTAAATTCTAACATCCGTAACAATGCATCATATAACCACCCTACACAATTTATTTAACAGTCAGAAGACTTATCTGGTGGACCTGGGCCGGAAACTCGAGTGCCATTCTTTCACAAAACCGTTTCATGAAATTTTTTTTAGACTAACTTAAATACATAATTTTGAAAACGTTGTGACCCCAAAACCCAAGGCCGAGTTTAAAATCTGGGCTCTGATACCAAATTGTAACACCCTAAACCCGGCCCACACACCACAACCAGATCTGGCATGTTACTAGGAAAAAGGCGTAAAACAAATTGTTATTTCTAATGTCGGAAAATGCCGTAAGTTTGAAAAACTTTCCGCTTGAGGTGTGGTTTCAAAAATCAGTGATTTGAAGTTGAAGAAGAAATCCCCGAGTTGAGTTAAATTATATTTATTACCCTTATTGATACAAGAAAAACAGTTATTTTTATATTACCCAAGTTTTTGAAAGCTCCATTTAAATCCCATGTCAAAAATTTTCGTATAATCGTTTCTTAGATAAATATTAAATAATGAATTGAACTTATAAATCCGAAATTTACCAAATCTAAAGTGGCCTTATTACATATTAGAAATATCCCAAAAGAAAATTTCAAGTATCAGTTTAAAATAAAGTTTACTAAATCAACTCCCGCATGGCCACCTCGAGTCCATTCCAACCCAGTCCAAAGAGTCACGAGCTACCTGCGATGTGTTAAGAAAATAGGGCGAGTCACCAGACTCAGTGTGCAATTATACTGCCACAATCCACAAGTGGCCTTGGCCCAAAATCATCATCAAAATATCATACCATGCATAATTGTTCAACATAATGGCCACAACCCAACCTAATGTCCATCCTCTACACATCACTCCGTACATCCATCCTCAGACACACTGCTCGAAGTCCACATAAGTGGTCTAGCCACTGAATCCACGTGATTAAATCACAAAATCCAAAATAAGGCTCGGGGCCATCATTAATTGTGACAAAGTCACCCATATATATACACTTCCCCTTTTTCATCATTGACATCCCAAACCCCATGCACATGCATCATAATATGGCAGATAGGCAACATGATAAAACATTGGTATATATATATAAATAACATACTTACATGCATCCACAATAGCTTACCTACGATCCTTAATGTAAGTAGTATACTAACCTGGTTTACTAATTACCCAACATGGGTAAATCACCCTCCACTGTAGCTATTTCCGGCTTCCAATCACAACACATACATTTATAAAATTTAAAGGTTTAGTGTGATAATTACACACCTGTAAACCTGAAGAACCAAGCTATCGATCTCCCTAACGTCCTCACTCGAACAGATCACAGCGATCTGCTTGTCTTTTTCAGACACTGGCCCGCAACCCGGTGGCCAATCCCGAACGGTTGAAACTGCTCGCTTCTTGAATTTAGGGGTAGGGACTACGTGTCCAACCCCTTCCTTAACTCGACTGGTACTCGAATCCATAAAATATGATCTTGGTCAGAAAACCAGGTTAAAACGTTGAATAAAATATAAGCGAAACCAAACAAACACTTTTATCGAATACCCCTTACCGAAATTGCCAGAACCCGGAGAGTCTACACCTGAACTAAAAGATCGTCGAAGTCCCTACATAAATCCATGTTAGATTTGGCCTAATGACTTGTGGTCCAACGAAACGTGGCCTTTGGCCGAACGATTATTGCAACCCACTTACCTCGATTGATCGAACCCCGAGAGATCCCTACTACCCTTAACGCTGGCTAAAAGCAAAAGACCCGAAGTCAAGCCCTTTATAGATTCGGCCACACATAAGAAACAGAGTTAGGCTTTTGGTTTCGGCAAACCTAAGAGAAAAAAAGAAAGATCCAGAGAGAAGAGAACCCCTTACCACTATCACTAGGAACTGATTGAGAGAATTGGCAAATGATGAGTGACGACACTTCCTCTAAAGATTACCAACCGAAGAGAGTCACCATACGAGGGAGAGATTCAGCTTGAAAGATTCGGCCAATAGATGAGGCTTGAGGAATAAATAGATAGAAGAAGAAAAGGAATAATGGAGATGATTAGAAGGTTCGGGTAAGGTTCAACAAATGGGAAGCATATTCGGCCATAAGGAGAAAAGGATGGTTTCGGCTTTTGAGGGTGAAGTAATCACTTCAGGTTACCAAAATGTAAAAGAGAGTGAGAGAGAGTTGAGGTTCGGTTTATGAAGCAACTAAGTGAAAGTGGAAAAATTGAGAGAAGAATGGTAGAGGATTCGGCTTTAAGGAGTAAGTAGAAAAGAAGAGAAAACAAAGAGGTTGCAAAGGATGGGTGTGATGCTTACGGTTAAGGTGACTTGGAGAATGAGTAGAGAGAAAAGAAGATGGAACGGAAATGCACCAATGGTCTCTTTTTGTTTCGGCTTTTGGTCATAGGAAAAGAAGAAAAGAAATGAATGGTTTATTGCTGGCACATTCCGGCAAAGAACTTAGAGAAGAGAAAAACTTAAAAGATGAGCACACCCCCTACCAAAACACCTAAATTCGGCACCTAAAACCCCCTAAACTGAAACACCCCCTCACACCACTCTTGCATGATCGAAAATTCCCCTCCTAGAACCCCACATTCGGCCAACACTCCACCCCTCTTCAAATCCCTTCTTTCTCTCCTTAATTCCCTCGCCTTCACACATTCAAACAGGTTTGAATGATTCAAACCCCTAAAAACCCTCTCCACCAACCATTCAAAAATGTTTGACCCAATCAACACTCCCCCCTCAAGTGCCCTTGCCGAATCCACCACCTACCTCCCCAGGCGCAAAATAACACTCCAAAATGTTGTCCATGTAGCTCGAACCCTCTCCCCCTTGTAGCTCCCTCTAACGCAACCTCCAAGCTCCCAAAAGGACGCCTTCCTACCACTACACCACCTCTTCATTTGTGTCAACAACCCCAAAGTTTAATCCTCTAAAGCCTGGCTCCACTAGCCCTCCCCTAACAGCTTAGAACCAAAAATTTCACTAAGGCTCCAACTTAACCTCAAGGTTTCCCGAAGCCCCAGACGCACTCAAACAGTTATGCAAAGCATACCAACACATAGATACGAAGTAAAATGCAAGACCCCTAAATCCCGGATGTTACACTCATAGTGGAGTCACCTTCTTCCAACATAGACAAACTTCTTGATTTCTTACGTACATCTTGAGCTTCTTGAGGATCTTTTCTCTTGGTTGTTATACCATCTTTAGAGATTAAGCTTTGATACCAATTGTTAAGCTTGATAATCACCAACAGTGGGTGAATTAGTGTTTTAAAAGCTTTAAAAAAATAGCAATCAAAGGAGACTCTAGAATTTATAGTAGTTCAACCCCAATTGTCTATCACCACAACATTAACTTACTGCAATAAAGATTTCCAAAATTCTCTATATTTAAACCTTTCAAGGACAAGGTTTAACCTTTACAAAACATTATATTTTCCCTATGCAAGATAGAGCCATTGCCCTTAAGGTCTTTTACCCAAAAGCCTTAAGCAAACCCTTACAAGGATAGGAGATAAGAAAAGGGATTAAAGAATCCTCTTAAAGGAAGATATTACAATGATAATGCTCACTCAAAAATAATACAACACTTGAAAAGTATAAGAAAGACAATTACTGATATGAGAAACTCAATCCAATTTAAAGGCCATAATAGAAATGGGCTTAGTTTCCCTTAAGGCCCAATTACGACGTCTGAATCCAAACAGGTAAAGACAAAACTCAACTTATTCGTTCAAGACTTTATCATGAAAAAATTTGAGAAGAAAGTTGAAGCTTCAAGACGATGGATTTTGGAGCAATGGTGAATTAGAAGGGACTAATTTTGTGCGTGGGCCTAAACTTTCAATCTATGATGACAAGCCCGTGTGGAAAATGTTAACAAGCTTAGGCACTTCACTTCAAGGACCCCAATCGATCCCACAAGCCTAGACGTTTCATATTGGGTTCAGGTTTTAAACTTAATTTTTATTATATATGAGCCCAATATTGTATTTATTAGCTCTTATTAATTTATTATTATTTTATTCCAATTTTTTTCTAATTATTAAGTATTTTAAGTTATTTAGGAGTTTTATGTTAACAAGAAAGTTTAGTTTAAAACTACTTTTTGGTTTAGTTTAAATTAAAGTTCTAGTATACTTAAGAGTTTTATTAGATTTATTTAGCTAGCCTATATATAGGCATTTGCATTGTACCCAAATCATTCAATTCATTATTATTCAACTTCTTTTTTGAGTTAATAAATTCTCTTTGAGTTTTCTTTTCAAGAATATCTCTTGAGTTTCTTTTAGAAGAGCTTTAACAATCTTTTCAAATTATGGGGATCATCTTCAAACTTTTTCTTGCTAAGTTTTCTTTCTTGGAGGGGAAATTAGAGCCACTTGAAGGGGGTTGTGGATTCTTCATGTTTACAAGGCTTCTTAGGACTTCTACATACCATGTTCTATCTTTCCATCTATCTTCTTTAATTTCTTCCATATTGTTCTAATCGTAGATTTATTATTCTATTTTAATTATCTTATTTATTTATTTTAATTATTTTATCTAACTTGGATTTGATTGCATTTTAGGTTGTGTCAAAAATTCAAGTTTCTTTTCGAATGTCTAGAGCCCTAAGTCAAATCCGCGACTTTGACAAACTTTATGATTTTCTTCCACATTCATCCGTCTCATTATTTATCATTTGGTGTAACATCCTGAATTTGTGGGCCTATGCATTTAATGGGTGAATATGTGTAATGAGTGAATTTGAGCATTAGGGGTCCAAATTGGGCTCAGGATTGGGCTGAAGCCTTAGTTAAATTTTTATTTGGACACTATAGGGTTTAAAAGGTGGTATCTGAGTTTAAAATATCAAAATGGGCTTGTGGCCCAGTGGTCAGTGGCGCCACTTAGGGAGCAAGGAGGTGACGCCACACAAGGGGAGTAAGGGGCCCAAATTTAAGTTTCATGGAGCCCAATTCTTCTAATTTAAGTTAGCTAATATTCGGTATTAGGGTTAGGTGGAGTGGACAGCAACAAGGCTCAAAAATAGGAGGATTTATGTGAATGGGGTAATGTAGATATTATAGTTGATAATATGGAAGATAAAGGAGAAATGATAGGAATTATCTACAAGGCTAAGTGGTGGCCGAATTTCAAACTCTGAGGGGGAGGAGAAATCGGTTTCTGATATGGCTAAGGGGTGCCAAAATTTCTCTTGCTAATTAACTGGTTTTAGTTGTCAAAAGAGGGCAATTCCAGCTTTTGGTTAGTAGGAGTGCCGAAACTTTAAATAGTTAGGTGAGGGTTCTCTTCTTTATTTTTCGGCATTTAGGGTTTCCATCTTTTCTTTCTCTTCTTCTCTGAGTAAAAGCCGAAATTCCTAACCCTATTCCCTCATCTTCACTTTGATTCAAAAGCCGAAACTCCATTGTTCTTTTCTCTTCTTTCTTCTAAAAGCCGAAACCTCATAATCATTTTTCTACATTCTTTTCTTTTTATCTTTGCTAAAGCCGAATCTACCTCTGGTCTGCCGAAATTCTCTTTTCTTCTTCCTGCCGATTTCTTCATTAAAAGCCAAATCTACATAGACTCAATCCTATCATCTTCTGATCTTCTCAAAAAGCCGGAATCTCAAAGGGGTAGTCGAATTCTTTGTGTTAAGGTGAGTACCGATTTTCCTATCTCTTCACTTTCTCTTTAGGTTTTTAGAAGACAAAGCCGAAAAGCTAATGGTTTAATGGTTTTATGTATTTCTTGTTGGGCGACATCGGGAATTGAAGTAGATCTCTTAGATCTAAAAGCCGGAAACACTAGTCCCTGAATCTCATATCACTTTTCGGGATTTCAAGGTAAGGTTTCAATTCTCCTTAAGATGATCAACCATTTTCTTTTCATTAGTTGTGTCTTAACCTAATGTTTCGTTACTGGCTTCTGAACAACACCTTAGGCAGATAGCGGTGGTGTTGGCTACAAATAGCGTCGACTTAGAGGGTCTCGTTCTAACGGTAATCAGGTGTGTAGATCTTTAACACACTATTAAATCTGTATATGTATATATGTGTTGTGGGCTAAGAGCCGGAAAATAGGCTGTGTGAACAGTCGTATTACCCAGAAAGGGTAGGCAAAGGATGTCAAGTACGTAATCATAGAAATCTCTCTATGTGTATCGATGTATGCGATAAACTGAAATCTCTTAAGTAATATGTAATAACCAAATTTGCCCGGCCCATTAAGGCCTAATACCAAGCTAAAAACAAGACTAATTTAAATGCAAAATCTAGAGTCCTTATTTACAGCAAGGTCCAAATACAGCCTAATACAGATTAAAAAACCAATAATAAAGTCCAGAAAATAAAACAGTCCATTTACAAAATTACAAAAAAAGAAGCCCAATACAAAAGCCCAACCACAAAACCCGAATAGCCAGCCCAAACTCAAGGACCCACTAAACAGAAGCCCTAGGGTTTCCTTCCTTCCAGCGCCGCCGCGCGTCCCCCACACGCGCGCCTCTCCAGCCTCCCCGCGCGTCGCTTCTGCTCCCCACGCTCGTCGTTCCCTGCGCCCACGCCTCCTGTCGATTGAAGCTTCCCCAGACGCCTCGGCCTCCCTCGTCCATGCGCCTCGCCCATACCCTGTGACAAACGGAGACGCGAAGAAACAGAGAAGCATGAGGAAACAATAGAATAAAGAAAGATGTTCTACCTTTCGACTATAAGGCCATTGTAAATCGATGTAAAGGGGGCTCCCTCTTCTTACGAAAAAAGACATTATCAGAAGTTTTTTAAAAAAAGAAAGCAGGAATCATAAATCAAAAAAGGGGAAAAAAGAGAACCCTTGTAATAGCTCTCTTCGGATTTTTAGGAATCAGCAATAAAGACTGAACAAAAAACATCAAGGTTGAAATCTTTCGTTTATTTCATGTTTTTAATTACTTTTGTTTTTATTTATTTTATTTCAAATCTGGAAACTGAAAAGAAAGAAAAACTTACCGAAATCCCTGAGGCTACGAAGTCGGAATCTCGTCTCCATCGTCGGGACCAAACCTGGAACGAAAAGGGGGATCCTTTCTCCTCTATTCTTAAGCACCGAGGATCGGGGTTTCAAAAGGGGGATCCCCATTCTCTTTAGAATAAAAACCCACGACTTTGCCATTTAAAATATGCGCACATTGAATACAAAAAGGGAGAAAACGGTTTGACAGGAGGGTTTCCAGATTTAGTTTTTTTGTTTTGTTTTGAAAAAAAAGGAAAGGAGAGTGTATTACCTGGCTTGAGCACCGTTCGCGGTGGCTTCATAGCAGACCCGGCGGCGCTTGGGGCTAGGTACGAAACCCTACCAGAGAAAACGGAGAAACCTCCCCCCTTTTTTTTATAACCTAGCAGAAATGTTTTTTTAAACGAAATTTCCCCCTTTATGGACGCTGGGAATGACGTCATTTTAGGCCTGCCTAGGCGGCCTCAAAACGGCGTCGTTTGAATCCTTCAACCCGCGCATTGACCCGACCCGGGGAAGGGTCCGCGCTCTTTCTGAGATTGGGCTATTTATCTTCTTAGTCCTTCCGCATTTTTGTGTTCTTTCTAATTAGTTTCTATTTTGTTTTAATTTCGTTTTTAACTTTTTGTTCTGTTCCAATTCAGTCTCCATAAACACGGTGCGTTTTGGGCCCGGGGATATTTGCTGATTTAGTCCCTAACCTCTTATGCGTATTTTAGTATGATCCTTGCACGCGCCTATTTGATTTATTGCAAGTGCAGCCCCTTTGATTTTTATTCCAACTTCAATATAGTCCTTAATTTGCCGAATGAGCTTATTCATTTATTTTTTTGAAAAATCGTATTATTAATATTATTACTATTACTATTATTATTATTATTATTATTATTTTGAGTTTTTGTATATTATTTTTACAAAATATTATGAATGCTGTTAATTTTAAATTTTGACTCCATTTTAAATTGTTTCATATGTTATTTGCCTTATTCTTTTTATGTATTCTTCACTTAAAACTGATTTTGTTAATTAATTTTTGATTTATTATTATCTCCAAAATTGTTTAGTTCATTATTCTCTGACTGTTAATATTGATGTTTGAATAATGTAAATTATGTGATTATTATTCTTGCATGTATTATGATTTGTTTATTCGTATTTCCATACCTTTGATATTATCTTTTTCGTTATTATTGTGCATGTTATTATTCCACCATCTTTATTATCATTATTCATGCATGTTAATATTTTAGATTAATGAGTCCAATGTTATGTATTAAGAGTATTATATTATTGTTACGCCAAATTCGTGTTATGTTACCATTATTAGACGAGCATAACCCCTATTCACGTTTTAAATAATGTTTCTTTAAAACGTAACTCGATTTTTTATAAATATTCAAAAATAAAAGTTTTTCAAAAAATAAGGCAATATTCTATGTTTGGAAACCTGAGAGATCGTGCCCTATGTGTTGGGTTTCGGTTTCCCGCTTGGCCCAGCATTCGAATATCCTTTTGATGTTTTAATGTATGAGTCTCGGGAATTAAGAGATGATCTTGGATTCGAGGGTTAAAATCATCGTGTCCTATGTATTGGATGTGATATTTTGTCCTTCGGAACAAGAAAATCTTGATATTCAATTCGAGAAAATTAAAACATTACCAAAAAAGATCAATTTCCTTTTTCTATTTTCAACTTTTAACATAAGGACATTAATTAATCAATTTGATACCAATTCTGGGTGTGACGAGGGTGCTAACCCTTCCTCGCACGTAACCGACTCCCGAACCTGTTTTCTCAAATTTCGTAGACCAAAAACACTATTTTAGTAAATCAAAATGTTTTATTAAAACAAAGGTGATCCGATTACACCCAGTAAAGATCGGTGGCGACTCCCATTTTTTTCCTATATGTTTTCAAAACCAATGTCGATTCCCGTTTTATCAAAAATGGTTAAGACATAATACATTGTTTGATTTTGCATGTATGTATGCATAGGATGGGATTGATATGATGAAGGGGAAGAAGGTCGCATAGCGATCGGTGGCTTTGCCACATAGGTCACATAGTGATCGGTCTTTATGACAGGCAGCTCAGCTGTCGAAATGCTACGATGTGTTATTAAGGTCGCATGGCGATCGGTGGCTTTGCCACATAGGTCACACAGTGATCGGTCTTTAAGACAGGCAGCACAGTTGTCGATATGGTGTGTAGCGGTTGGCGAGTTGATTGTAGAAATCCCTAAGGTGTGATGGTTGGTACAGGTTGGTGTGTAGAGGATGGATTTCTAGGATGGGTTGGGCTATTCATCATTCATTATTTTCATGTATTTATGATTGATGCCTTTATGTATGGGTCAGAGCTCATAATGTATTTGTGGGCCAAGCCTTTAATGTGTTTTCGGGATTTGCACACTAAGTCTTGGTGACTCACCCTATTATTTTTCCTTAACTTTGCAGATGAGCAGTAGATCGTGGACATGGGAGCCGAGACGGACTCGAGAGGCCATCAAATTTTAATCCTATAGATTATTTTCGGCTTTTCTTCAAGTTTTTAATTTTGGGAATATTTATGTAACAAGGCCCCATAGTTTATATTCACCTAAGTAGTTTTTAATGTTTGCAACTTATGAAATTATGTCAAGGGTTTAATTATACGAAATAATAATAATACAAGGTTTTATTTACAAATGTCACCTATTTATTCAAATATTGTCTAATTAACTTACGATTTCTAAAACCAACAAAGTAAAAGTTTTCAATGTACAACCCGTAGCATACCAGATCTGGTCGAAACGTATGGGCCGGGTTTGGGGTGTTACATTTGGTATCAGATTTCAGAATTTTTAGGTGTTCTTTTTGTTCTTATAAACTGATTTCCAGCAAATAGTCTCAAAACATTTTTTTTACCTAGACATTTTTTTGGAAAAAATATTTTCAGTGGGTAAATATTTTTTAAATTGTCTAAAATTTTACATACTATTTCTTGGCACTATTTTAGAGTATAAAATATATTTCTCACAAAAAAAAAGTGATTGAAAAATTACAGAAAAATAGAAAATATGAAAAAAAGAAAAAAATATTTTGTGGCTTGAATTTTGTGCCAAAACTTTCCAATTTAGATCTACATTATTTAAGGAGGCACCAATTTAAATTTTGTGAATTTTGAAAATTGGGAATACCTCAAACGAAGTTTTTCAAGTTGTTTCGCAATTTTTCGAGTTTCAGCAATTTTCATTGACTCTTAGCCTTAGGTTTTCCTTTGTTTATTCTTTTTATTGTTTCTTTATGCATTCTAACACTTTATTGTTTCTTGTGTTAGTAGGTTAAAGCACGTTGCAATTTCCTTCCTCAATGCAACATAATTCTTTAGATTCTAGCTGATTCTGGACTCATAGTGCTATTAGGTTTGCATTGTTAGTTGATTCTAATACATTCTGATTGATATAAATAGTTTTTAAAAGACTCACAAGATTAATTCTTACCTCATTGAGAATTTTTTTTGAGTGCATAAAGGTGAGGTTTGCTTAATTTTTTTCTTTTGAAGTGTTGTGCTTTTCCAGGATTTCACTATGACTCGTGACACTCATAACCGTAAAAACAATGATGAGATACCATCCAATGACAAAGAACTAGATGTTACATTGGAGAATGTTGTGGGGATGGTAAAATTTCAACATCATCAATTGAACGAGGTACATGATACATTTAAGGCCAATTTGACTACCTAAGTGTTGAAAGGAACTACAAGAGAACATTAATCAACTTTCCAATCAGCTTACCAATCAAATTCAAATGCTAACTCAAGTTGTTGCTTGTTTGGAGACTTTTTCGAATCGACGGTCTCATGCTCGTGATAGTGATGATGATAGGGACAATGAACAACTTTGTATTCGTTCTAATACTGGTAGACGTGAATATCGTCACATTGATGAAACTTTGGGTATTCCTGATTGAAGCCAACCTTTTATTGCTAAACCAAAGTTTAACATTCCACCATTCCGAGGAAAGTATGATCCATATGCATATTATGATTGGGAGGATAAAATGGAGATCATGTTCCGTTGTTATAAATGTCCGGAGGAGGAGAAAGTTCCATTAGCTATATTGGCATTTTCAGATTATGCATTGAGTTGGTGGACTCAACTTCTGTTGAACCGCCAAAGCAATCGTGAACGAGTTATTGATTCGTGGGAAAAATTGACCCAAACTATGCAAAAACATTTTATCCCACCTCATGTTTATAAGGATATTAAACGGACACTTCAATGCCTTGTTTAAGGTAATCGATCAATTGATGAGTACTTTAAGGAGATGGATATGCTTATTCATAGAGCAAATGTCTAAGAAGATGAAAAGACTACCATGGTGCGGTTTGTAGATGGCTTGAATGTTTCGATAGCCAATGTTCTTGATCTTCAAACCTAAATTGATCTTGAAGACACAGTACGCAAGGCAATTGAGATTGAGCGACAGTTTCACCAACGTCAATCTTGTCCATTTGGTGCGTCACAATATTATAGAGGTACGAATTCTAATTCTACGTTCAAGAATTCGAAACCTCCTTATGCTACTAATAAGTTGCTGCCAAAACATGATGAAACTAAATCTCTTGAATGGAAAAATGGGGCTCCTACAAAACCTTCTTCTACATCTTTTAAGCAATCCACTTCTACTAATTCTTCACCAAAACAACAAAGAGCTCATGAAATTGAATGTTTTAAGTTCAAAGGGCGTAGGTATCATATGTAACACCCCTAACCCCTATCCGTCGCTGAAATAGGGTTACGAGGTATTACCGATCACTTATTTCATAGCATATACATATCTCATACATTTAGACATTCAAATACATATGTTATTCAAACACAGTCATATTGTCCCTTACGAGGCTCTACGAGACTTTAGACATGCTTTTGAGAAGGTTCGAGGCTAAACCGATCTCATACGGAAACTTTGCAGAACTTAGAAAAATTTTCTTTCAAAACAGGGCACATGCCTGTATGGCTAGGGAGTATGCCTCACACGGCTGTGCCTTGAACCATGTCCCAGCCTGTGTGCAACACTGACTTGGATCATACGATCTGGCACACGCCCGAGCTTCTTGCTCGTGTGGCATCCTGACTTGTTTCGAATTGTAACCTTGATAGACACGGTCGAGACACACACCCTTATGCTCAATCGTGTGGGCAAATATAGGCCATTTGCAAGGCCAATTTACCTCCCAAAATTTGGATCATACATACAAACATCAAACAAGCATCAATTCATGTCCCAAAGGCAGCCAAAAACACACCAATTCATGCACAATTTGACCTATAACAAAATCATTCATTTCCATATGCAAATTCAACTCAAACATACTAATTTAAAGTACCAACTTCACATCAAAAACATGTTATTCATTCATCATATTAATCCATTTCAATTCATAGAAATTCTCATCATATCAATTTCCCAAATCAACCATGAAACTTACCAAAATTAACCATTTCTTTAGCCATTCCTGAGCACATCAAATACATACCAAATTTCCACTACCACATTCATAACTAACCATCTCAAATGACCAAATACAATACCAACCTTAATATCAAATACCACAGCCTATACATATAACTACTTGTATATATCACATTTTATAACCACTCACTGAATCAATGATTTGACCTTTTCAAAACGAACTACAAGCAAACATTAAATAGGCATATATACTCATATCTTAAATGTCCAACAATTTAAATAAACAACCTTTTGGTTATCAAATTTAACTTACGCAAATCATAACATTTACATCACTCAATCTACAAGCTAAACAAATTATCTCATATCTTAACATCAAATATGTCATTTATAGCTATTAAAATGAACCTTTTACCAAACCATATTATACCACTTTTCGTGCTACCAAAATGAGTTAATTAATAAGCCGAATATATATATACCCTACTTATCACTCCTCATTGCCAATTCATATAACCAACATCACAACATATTTACCATAAAACATACCTCTCAATTAAGCTTATAACATGACCAAATATAATTACCAACATTTGCATCATGAACTAGCCATTTTCGCATAGCTATACACATATACAAATTTCAAAACCAAATAAATCAAAACTAGCCTATACATGCCACATAACCAAATCTCAAATCATTTATTTACAGAAACGAATATTGGATAGTGTGATGAGATCTTCCACGACTTCCAACCTGAGCAAGTCTCCGAAACTCTATAACATAGGAAAAACATGCGAAGTAAGCTTTGAAAGCTTAGTAAGCTCGTATCTTAATAAACTTAACATAGCAAATAATTTCATTACAATGCCATAAGCATGATATGCTATCACATACAACTTTTCTAAATTTATAACAAGTTCTCATTCTGAATTATTATCATTCAATATTATACTACATAACTAGCTAACTGTAGCTTTCACAAGCTTATTCAATTCAATTCTCATATATCATTTAATTCACATTTCATATGGCCAAAAGAGCACATTATAGGAAATAACACATTCAATCATATATCTTCCTCATATAAATCTCATATCATCATTTATACTCAAATTCACCTTTCATTCATATAATATCCGACAATTTCACATATGCAACTTTATAAATCACAACTTATACATTTGTTCATGTTTCTTTTGCACATATTCACATTTCATTTGCATATACATCACATAACAATCTTTGCACATATATACTTACCTTTCATTATCAAATATTATATACATTTCAACGTACCTGAATCGGAATGTCATTCGCTTAATCACTTGTTTCTCGGAACGCCCGTTGAATCATTCGGAATCAATAAGGATACTCGAAAAGCTCATACAATGCCAAGTCCCAAACGTGGTCTTACATATAATCAAATATCGATGCCACTGTCCCAGACATGGTCTTACACGTAAATCTCAAATCGATGCCAACGTCCCAGATGTGGTCTTACACGATAACATATATCGGAATCCTATGTCATGACATATGTATCCTAACTATTCCTATGGTTCGTACGGGGCTTTCAAATGTCATCACATTGTCGATGCTTTATCGTATTCATATATTCTACTTCTCGAACAATTCAATAACATAATAACATATATAAGTTATTCAAAATACATATATATTTACATTACCATTCGACATTGAATTCAATCACACAAATAATATGCATTTATAACATGATTTCATAACGTCTATTAAAATACGAACTTACCTCGTTCGTAGTAACGACAAATTAAGTCGAATAATCTGATATTTTAACTTTCCCTCGATCTAGATCCGAATTCCACTTTTGCCAATCTAATTAATATCAAAATTAACTTATTTAATCATTAATTCATTCATTTAAACACAATTTACATATTTTGACAAAATTACACTTTTGCCCCTATTATTCCACATTTTTGCAATTTAGTCTTTATCACATAAAATCACAATTTCATGAAATTAAACACAAACCCAAGCTAGCCAAATTTTCCATATATTACTCTCAACCCATATTTCAATTTATTTCACATTTCAACCCCTCAATTACACTTTTCACAATTTAATCCTTATTTGACATTTTTACCAAAAATCACTTAACAAAACATATTAATCTATCAACAATTATTCATTTTACATCATCAACACTCAAAAAAATCAAGTTATCATCAATGGCAACTCATAAATTTATCAACAAATTCAGAAATTAGGGTACGGGCTAGCTAGAACACGAAGCAACGATCACAAAAATATAAAAATCATCAAAAATCGAGCTCGAAACATACCTCAATTAAAAACAACAAGGGCCAAACCCTATTATGCTTCCATGGCTGTTTCTTTTATCTATATTCAGTGGAAGATGAAGGAAAATGACATGATTTTGGCTTTTATTTTATTTATTATTAACTTTAATTACCTTTTTACCTTTAAAAACATTAATAATTACACCAAATGCCACTCCACTAACATCCACTATCTCATAAATGGGCTACTGGCCACATAAGGACCTTCACTTTAAGTTCTATATCTATTTGACACCTTTAGCTTATAGAACCCATCTTTTACGTTTTACGCGATTTAGTCCTTTTTACCGAATTAACCACTTAAACGATAAAATTTCTTTACAAAAATTTCACACAACTCTAATATCATGTTGTAAATACTAAAATAATAATAAAATAAAATTTTCAATTTTGGATTATGGCCTCGAAACCACTGTTCCGACTAGGGTCTAAACCGGGTTGTTACATTATAGTCGTGATTGTGCCAACACAAGACTTTTATTGATCAAAGAAGATGGTGAGTATACCTCTGATTCCGATAAAATAGATCAAGATATGCCTGAATTAATTGATGATGTCAATGATGGAGATGACTTTTATGGTGAAAAAGAGTTGGTGGAACCACTAACTCATTTCCGTTGTCTAGTTGTGAGGTTCACCCTCAACATCCAATTGAGGGATGATCATGATCTTCAAAGGAGTAATATATTTCATTCAAGTTGTTTGATTAAAAGTAAACTTTGTTCGTTTATCATTGATAGTGGAAGTTATGCTAACATTGTGAGCAGCTACCTTATGGATTCTCTTGCTTTGCCAATTAGCAAACACCCTACACCATACCATCTTCAATGGCTTAACAAAGGTTCGAAGTCCGTGTGGTAAAACAGTGTTTGATCACTTTTAAACTTAGGACTTACATTGATGATGTTTGGTGTGATGTCGTTCTCATGCATGCCGCCCACTTGTTACTTGGTAGACCATGGTAGTATAACCGTTGTAACGCCTTTAACCCTTATCCGATGCCGGAATAAGGTTACGGAGCATTACCAGACTAGTAAATCAAACAATCATACATTTCACATTCATTTCTCATTTGAACTAAAACCATTCAAATCCATTAATATAGTCCCTAATACGAGTTCTCGAGGCCCTAAATAGACATTAAAAATAGTTCGAGACTAAACTGAGTACTCAATAAATTTTTCTAAATGGGGTCACACGCCCATGTCCTAGCCCGTGTCTAAACTAGTGAGCATACTAACTTGGGTCACACGGCTAGACCACACGCCCGTGTACCAGGTCGTGTACCCTTCGTAATGGCCTCACAACCCTGTGTGCCAGGCTGTTACTAGGTTGTGTGAAAACTGGAGAATATACTGACTTGTGCCACACAACCAAGCCATACGCCCGCGTGCTAGGCCATGTGAAGCTACTGACTTGCTTTCTAAAGAAGCTACATGGGACACATGGCAGTGTTACCTGGCCGTGTGTCACACACGGCTGAGACACACGCCCGTGTCTCTGCCGTGTCTTAGCCGTGTGAACAAAAATAGGTCATTTCCAAGCCATATTTCTCACCCCAATTGGTACCAACCTATACACATCAATTTGCATATAACCATGACATATATAGGAATTCAAAACCAACCAATATCAAGTTTATAACATGTAATAATATCACATACCATCATGATACATATAGGCACCTCAAATGACCACTCATGATCATGCAAGCTATGTCTCCAAATATACCTAATTAGTCAAACACATATATGCAATCTTTGTGCCTAAAACTTAACATGTATGCCACTTATAAATCTCAATCATTTGGTTCCCAAAATACCAATACACAACCAAGTCATTCACATAGCAACCATACATCATATACTATAAGGCTATTTACATATTTACATAACCAAATTCAAGCCAAATTAAATGGCTAAAAACACAACAAAACATATTGGCTTCCAATAGCCAAAAGACCTATACATGCCATTTAACCCAAAATATAAAGTCAAAAGTACCAAAATATCTTTTGATAGTGTGATGCGATCTCCGACAACTTCCAATCCAAACGAGCTTCCAAAACACTATAAAACACGAAAAAATACACAGAGTAAGCAATTAAGCTTAGTAAGTTCGTATAACACAGAATTACACTTACCATTTAACCACAATTTAGGTAAATAACTCAAAGCATAACACAATTCAATTTAGCCAAAGCCTATCACATAATCAATAACCAAGTTAGCCATGTATTCATATAAAAACCGAGAACCATGTATGAATTCAACAATAATTAAATTCCATGTACATGTAACATCTATACCATGTATTCGTATATCATATACAAATCATTTCCATGTAAATACTTATATTAGTCCGTATCGAACTTGTATAATCTCGTAATAACATTATGCCCGTTGAACCACTTAGAATATCATTAGATGCGTGGGTGGTACACACGAGGTGTACTGAACTATAATCCGTCAATTCTTGTACATGTATGCTCATACGAGCGATAAATTGTAAGCTCTTCCAAGCTAAATATCGGTAAGCTCATACGAGCTGAGTATTAGTAAGCTCATAAGAGCTGGAATCGGTAACCCTAATGACATGTCATTTGTATCCTACAATTTCCTAAGGTTCAAACTGGACTAGAATTCTTCGTATGCCGTCGGTTATGCGCTCGATAATTATACATAATAATTAAACCATTCACATACATATATTTCAATTAAAGCATATAAATACGCAATTTAAATACACGAACTTACCTTGAACTCATACGGAGAAATATGATCGTTTAGTCCACGACTTTATCCTTTCCCCGATTTAATTCCGAATGTTACTTTTCTTGATCTATATAATCAAATTTAACTAATTTAAGCATCATTCTATTCAATTCAATCCAAAATTCATATTATGGAAGAATTACCATTTTGCCCCTATACTTTTGACTTATTTACAATTTAGTTCTTAGGCTCATAAAATGAAATCCATGCAATTTCATCCACATCTAAGTTTAGACGGATTATATAGGTGCTTAAAGCAACCCATATATTTCACAAATTCACACATTTATCACACAATTTTCATATTTCACAAATTAACCCCTAATTGACAATTTCAACAAAACTCACTTAACTAAATTTTTTATTTAACAACAAAGATTCATTTTCTTCCATTAAACTTCAAGAGCAACTAAAATGCTCTCATGGAAAAACCCTAGACTTTCAACCATTTTTCAAATTAATCCCCTAATTAGCTAGGTTAAGCTACAACGATTTCAAAAACATAAAAATCAACAAAAACGAACACCAAATTCACTTACATGCAAGAGATTTTTGTGGCTGAAATTTTAAGCTCTCAAAGCCCCTTAGTTGTTGAAATTTTTGGTGGAGAGATGCATGAAAGATGATGGCTTTTATTTTATTTAATTTTTCATTTATTACCTAATTACCATTTTACCCTTACCTACCTTTATAAATTACTCAATTACTAAGCCACGCACATCAACTATCACCTTTAATGGTCTAATTACCATATAAGGACCTCCACTTTAATGTTTTTTAGCTATTTAACACTTTTAGCTAATAGAACACAACTTTCGCACTTTACACGATTTAGTCCTTTTTCACAAATTGAGCATACAAACGGTAAAATTTCTTAACAAAATTTTTATACTATCATATTATCATGTTGTAGATATTAAAATTAATTTTTCAACTTCAGATTTGTGGTCCTGAAACCACTATTTCGATTTCATTGAAAACGGGCTGTTACAATCGTGATGTTATTCATCATGGTAAATTAAATCAAGATTCCTTTGTTTTCCATGGGAAGAAGTACATTTTTACCCCTTTGAATCTGAAAGATGTTCACAATGATCAAATCAAGATGATGCAGTTCTGTAAGGAGGTTATGGGAAGTAAGACACAAAATTCAAAAAAGGCTAAGAGAAAATAGGCCTCTAGTAAAAATAGTCAAATTAATGATGGCCCAATGGTGAGTGCATCCTCTTGTGAGAAAAAAAGAGTGGTTCACTTAACACCCCGAAAGTTGCTACAGCAAGAAAGTGAGATATTGTCCTTGATATAGTAAAATAAGGAAATAAAGTGACAAAAAATGAAATTTTGAGTTATGTCAACAAAATCTATTTAGGAAGTATATTATGATATATTAATTCAACTTTGCAAAAGTGAGAAAAGTTTTCTGGCCCAAGAGTAAATATTCAAAATTTGAAGGGTTAAAGTGTAAATATGAAAAAGTTGAAGGACCAATAGTGAAAATATTTTAAGTGTGGAATGATCTAGAAACTAAGGAAAATGGATGAATTAGGACCAAATTCAATAAGTGGAAAATTTATGAGGGGTTAAATCACACTTTTACTAAAATGAGTGATGATTTAATGGAGGAATTTTGAAGAATCATAAAAGGCAAAATGATCATTAGCAAGGAAGATAATTTTGAAGAGTAATGATGATGTTGGTTATATTTTAGATTACTTAAATAAATAAATAGTAGCTTATTAATATTTTGATTTGACATTTACTTATATTTTTTTATTATTTTATTTAGTATATAAAGAAAGAAAGTTGAAGAATTCTCTTCATCTTTCCATGTTCTCAATGTGAGAAGAAGAAGAAAGAAAGAAAATTTTCTTTTCTTTACAATTATGTCCTTTCACTAAAAATTCACCATTTTCACTTAGAAATTAAAAGAATTTCCATAGCCATCAAGAGAGAAAAATGATAAGGAGACTCTGAGGAGGTAGAATATCAAGTTAGATTCAAGAGAATAGAAGTTGGAAGAGAGAGAAAGTCAAGTTAAAGTTTGGTTTCAAGAGAATAAGGTATGGATGTGAAGGTTTTATGTTATTTTTAAGTTTAGTAGTTATAGAAAAGCATAAAAATGGTGTTAAAGTAAAGATTTCTCATGAGGAAATATTGTGTTTTTGACATGTTGATGAAGAGAGAAGTTGAGTAAGTGAATCAAGTGGTAAGAGAAGAGAAAAACAAGAGATTTTGATAGAAAATAGGTAAGTACCCATGAACTTCCTTGTTATTTAAGGATTAAAATATGATCTTTGTAAAGTAAGTGGTAATTAAGTAAAAAAATGGTGTGAAATAATTTATTATGTGAAGTAGGAATTTATAATAAAAGTATAGTAGTTGGGTTATGTGCTAGAGAAAAATATACAAAGTATTAGATAAGTGAAATTATGGCAAAATGTGAAATTTTATGGAAATAATGACTAAATTGAAATACTTGAGAAATACATGTGGTGGAAATAATACAAGTGAAGTACATAGAAATTTGATGTGGAAAATGAGATAGTGGAATTAATTATGTAAATTAAGAGAGATGTTAAAGATAAATTGTGTAATAACGAATAAAGAACTTTTATGAAAAAAAGGTGATTAAATTGAAAAGTTATAAAAGTTTACAAGGAAATATTGATAATAAAGCACATAGTGAAAAATAAAAGAATATATGAATTTTGTAATCCAAACTACAATTATTTCCTAAGTTGTGGAAATTAAGGGTTAAATCGTAAATTTGGAAAAATTTATATTAGATATAGAAAAGTGAAGTGCATAACACTTAGAATGAGAAAAATTGATGTTGTAGTGAATTTTGGAATATTAATAAGTATTGAATTATGTTATATGTGTTATTAAAAGTAAAATATATTGCTACACGAAATATTGTGCTAATGACTAAATTACAAAATATATAAAAGTGGTATGTGAAATACATGATAAGGATTATTAAAGATATTACATGTATTAAAGATAGTGAAGATATAAGTATACGAATTATTGGTACAAGGATTATACGAAAAGTGTAAAAGTGATATGTGTGCATGATATAATTTGCCCAAGTAGACGAGATTAGAACTACTAGTGTAACATCCCGAAATTGGGCCTAGTAGGATTGGGCCCAATGGGCCTTGAGCGTAGGAGTGTTTAAAATTTTGAGAACAAGAGAAAGGCATTATTGCAAATTGGACTTATTAGTTAAGTGAATTTGGAAGGTTACGAGGTTTCTATGAAGTTCTGGGTTCGAGTTGGGCCTTAGTAAAATTTTGTGATTAAGCCTATTAAGGAGAGATTGTAAGTGGCATCAAGGCTTATGGAAATAAATGAGTAAATGGTTAGCATAAGATGAGTAATTGGTAAAGAGGTTATGGCATTAAGTGATGTACCTTGAAGGAAGAGGTTCAAATCCCATTGTTTGCAAATTTGACTATTATTTTTGCTTTCCTTCCTTATGTGTCGGCCAAGAAGTATTTTTGGTAGGTGTGGACTTCATTATTTTGGTAAGGTGGTTAAAAGAATATGGCAAGGTTAAAGTTTGGGAAAGGAATCAAGAGGAATAGGAAAGAAAGGGGGACAAGAGGCTAATATCGGGGGAGGTGTTTTGGAAAGTATGGGTGGCCAAACTCTTATCCTAGGGGGGATGCATGTGGACGGTTTTCAGGTAGATAGGTGGCTGAAAAATTTTATTTGGCATTTGGGTAAAGTCTTAGCTTTGTTTTGGCCAAAATCCCTTTGACAACTTTGTGTCATTCTCTCCCAATTTTGCAACTCTCCATGCCGAAACCTATTAGCACAATAGTGCATTTTCTTTCTCTTTTGTTTGACCACAAACTCATTTTCTTCCCACCTTCTTTGATAGCCGAAATTCTCCATTGCCTTTTGATTTAATTTTTTGGTGCTTGTTAGGCCAAAAACCTTTCTCTTTGCACTATTTGGTACTCTCCAAATTTCTTTTGCTTTGTGCCGAATTTACAAGCCATTGGTGAGCACACTTTCTTCATTTTTTTTCCTTGGGGGCCGAAACCTTAATCCATCTTTCACCATTCTTTTTGTTGCCGAAATACTCACATTTCTTTTTGGTTTATATTTCTTTTAGTGTCGATCGAAAGATTCCAAACACCTTGATACACCTTATCCATTCTTTTAATCATTTCTTCTCATTTGTGTTGACATTCACTCCTTTGATCAATCGAGTGATAGTGGAAGGCTGAAACCTTGACTCATCCGTAGCCTTTGTACAATCGTTAGAAATCAGAACTAATATCGTTAAGGTAAGGGATTCATCATGGTTCTTTTTGGATCTTTTTCGTTGACCGGTTATTTTGCTTAACAAAATAGTGGTTGTGACTAATCGATTATATTTTTAGGGACTAAATCGCTCGATCTATCCCTCGTAATAAGAGACTCGGATTATTGGTAAGTGATAGATTGTTAATCAATTGCAATATTTGGTTGAAGTTGTAAATTGGGTTTTGGACTAATAGTTGATCGATTGTACCTTTAGGTGCCGCGGAGAGTATCGTGTTACGGATTCCGAATAAGGTGTGTAATCCCGTACCCTTCCGAATATATGTTTGAAATGGTGAGTAAATCTCACATCTCTCTAAAAGTTTACATGAAATATTCTGTGATTCAGTAGAAATACCGAAGAAAACCGATAACCGGCATCCGTGATCACTCGAACGTGCGTATGCTCGTAGTGGTAATCATGTTTAGTAATAAAACAGTTTCGGTCAGAAACAGTGACGTGTATTTGAAAAATCACGAAAAATTTGATAAAAAGAATTACAAAGTGAATAAGATATCAAATCAAAGCTTACTGTGTCTATTTTAATATGGAAGAAACAGAGAAGGAAAAGGAATAATATATTCTGAGATATGTTAATTTTAGTGAGACTCGTTCTGAATGACTTCGGGGTATTCTATTCTGTCTTGGAAAAATCATATAAAATTGTACAAAGTGAATTAACAGTTATAATTGATATGTATGAATTCCTTAGTGAACCTATTTTCAATAGAAACAAGTGGGAGCAGTAGATGAAAAGCGTACAGTAAGATATTTGAGATTAAGTTAAGAGAGGTCAGAATCATTGGACAGTGAAACAAGAGAAACTTTAAGGAATAAACTGTACTAAATGGTTAAGCTAAAAATTCTGGAAAAATTATAGTAGAAAGATATACGAGTCTAGTTTCAAGAAAAGTTTACGGATTTAGATTTCGAGTTTCCAAACTCGATTTATAGTCAGTTTAGTCAGTACAATGCAGATGGACAGTTTCAATTTTATGCCCTAAATTAGTAATTAAGCTTAGGTTGCGAAATTACCATTATACCCTTAGAGGGTAAATTACCGAATTACCCTTAGTGGGTACGATTACCGAATTATGGAAATTCCCTTACGGGCCAAATTACTAAAATGCCCCTAATGGGCCGAATTACGAAATGTCCCTATGGATCGAATTACGAAAATACCCTTTTAGGGCCAAATGTGATATTTGATATATGGGCCAAATGTGATATTTGATATATGGGCCAAAAGTGATATTTGATATATGGGCCAAGTGTAATATGAGCTATATGGGCCTCATGTGTTAATGGGCCGTTTCGATAGATTGCTTAATGGGACAATTTGCTAGATTGATTAATTGGCCGAATTGCTAGATTGATTAATAGGCCAAATTGCTAGATTGCTTAATGGGCCAAAATGAGAAATGGGCCAATTTGTAGTATGGACCTTATGTTGAAATTATCATATGAATATTGTTATGCTTTGTATATATATACATGATTGCATGGGTTGGGATAAAATTGAAGAAAAGTTCTGGTGGCTCTGCCACAATCTAGTTCGGGTGGCTCTGCCACAATCTAGTTCGGGTGGCTCTGCCACATTCTAGTTCGGGTGGCTCTGCCACGATCTAGTTCGGGTGGCTCAGCCACAAACATTTTAAATGGCTTAATGCCTGCGATTGGTGTGTTGGCAAGGTGGGTTGGCTTGATCCCCACAGGTGTGCTGGTCAGTACGGGTGATGTGTAGCGGATGGAAATTTAGGCTGGGTTGGGAATTTCATATCACATGCATATTATATACATGTTATTATGTTACAGTTGTAAATGGGCTTAGGTCTAAAATATTGCTATGTGTGTTCCGACCCAGTGGATGAGGATAAGGGGATTATACACTGAGTTCTTGTAACTCACCCCCTCTTTTCTTAATCCCTGTAGGAGATGCTCAGTAACGTGGACTTGGGCCATGGATGACTCAGTGGAGGCCATACTTCAGAAATGGTGTTTTGAATTTTAAATTTCTATTTCCGTTTATTTTATTATTTTGCTATTTTGGTTTAAGTTGTAATAAGGCCTCTGAACTATTTATATTTTTGCTTTATGGTTGGGATGTTTTTATTATTTTTCTTAAATTGTTTAAAATGAGAATTTTTAAAAAAAAAACATAAATAAAGGTTTTCCAAAAATCGATTAACAAATGGATTTCAAAATAAACTTTTACAAATATGATTTAACTCGAACTTTCTTTCAAATTATTAACAACATTTTCAAAAGTCACGGATTTAAAGTTCAATTCCTTGAATTGTGATTCATCAAGCAATCTTTCAAAAATACTTGTATTTTATCAACGTTTCCGCAATGTTTCAAAATGCTTTTACAACTCTATTTCAAACGTCACATTTTCGTAAATCTTTTATTTCAAATATGCTTTCGCAACCGAAAAGGTTTATTAAAGATGATTTTTTTTTTTACGTAGACACAATTGTGTAAGTGTTTGGTCTTAACAAAGAGGCTATTATTTTCAAACGATTTTTTTTTTTGTGACACGCCAGATTCAGGCCTAACTTCTAGGCCGGGTTTGGGGTGTTACAACTAGGATATTAGTGGCATTCCATTAAAGGGCCCTAGCGCACTCTCCAATTATTAGCACATTAGTGCTCTCCGTTTAATACATTTGTGCTCTTTGTTTAATAGTGCACAATAATGCACCTCTGTATCAGTTTCATATATCCTAAGTGTTATGTTTAGTCTACTGGGCCTCTGTTAAAAAGGTAAACAATTTTCGTTACAAGGTAAAGGTTTATCTTTGATTCATGTTCGAAATATTAAATTAGTAAAGTGAAGACGTAAGTAATTTGAATGTATTTGAGGAAGTATAAGAAAGACAATGACTAGTAAGTTAAATATGTAAAAATAAATTGTGAATGAAAAAAGGAAATCATGAAAATTTACACTAAATGGTGAAATATGATACATGTATAAAAAGAGTAGTAACTTTTATAAGTTGATTTAAGGACTTAAGGACTAAATTGTGAAATAAGTAAAAAGTTACAAATGAATATGATAAATAAACAAAGAAACGAGATATTGGAAATTAAGAAATTTAATAGAATTTAAATATCATGGGTACTTATTAAGACTTCACCGACTTAACGTGTTTATTTTCAACACGTAGGTATAGTGATTTTGAAGAGTCGTCGTTGAGGTTGTGAGCATTCATCTCATCACATCTTCAAGTGCCAAGAGGGTATGTTTCAAAATTTTGAATAGAATGGCATGTACATAGGAAGATCAAGTGTGTTCCAAGTAGTAGGGACTAAAAATATAAGTTATGAAAACTTTTTTTAATGTTCAAATATATTAGTGATTAGTCAAAATCACTTTGGCACCAAATGTAATATTCCTATATCAGGTTCCTTGGGTCGAACCGGGTATAGGGGTGTTACATTCACAATTTTTATGCGAGTGGAAAAGATGTGCGATGAGCCTTACTCACTAAACAGCCTTGTGTAACACCCCTAACCTATGTCCGTCGCCGGATTAGGGTTACGGGCATTACTTTACCAACCACAAGTCGATGCACCTTATAAAAACTACTTCATTAATTGATACGTACCAAACTATACTTTCACGATTAGACATGTACATCCCTTCCTATATTAAAACATTAACGAACATATCACAAATGATATCATTATCATCAATTAAAACTACTTACATTCAAATAGCTAAACACTATTCATTTGGTCAATTTGTATACTATGGCCGAATATATATATTTCTCTTATTCAACATATACCAATGAAATACTATAATAATTTAATCACATACATACCATAATTGATTGTTCACTACAAAATTTCCCACTTCAAACCTCATAGCCGAATATAAATATATACATCCAATACGTAATATGAATTCCAAATTAAATCTATACCATGACCGAATACTTACAAATGAACATATTTCAACTTGTTTATTAATATAGCACGCATAATAAAATTTGAAATAACTTCTAAGTTAAGATTAAAATGTATCCATACATACCCAAATTTTAAAATCCAAATTCAAGCATGACTAAGCCATATTCAATTAAATAAATTAACATCAATTTGTACCTACTTCAATCATGAGACGTTCATTTGAAATGTATAGATAAATTACCCCTTTTTGAAATTCACAAAGCATACATACCAAAATATGCTTATATCAAGATCGAAAATGCACAAACGTATACATCACCACAAGCATTAACAAGTTACCAAGCAAAGAAAAGAAGCCATATTTGCATGGCATTTATATACATTATGTACAAAATAGACTCTAAAGAGAAAATAGCCTATACATGCCATTATTTCCAAAAGTTCAACTTAACAAAAAGGTACCAAAGATAGATGATAGTATGGTTGACTTTGACGATGATCCCCGAGCTCGAGCTTAGACTTCAAAATCTATGGAAAACACACCAAATAAGCTATTATAGCTTAGTAAGTTTTAAGCAATCTAATGCAAATTATCAATGTTAGTCAAAATGATTTAAACCAAAAATAGTAAACAAGGATTTATCATTACTCATTTAATAATACATTTCCATCCTCAATTTCAAGCCATTAACACATACTCATGATACATTATCTCACATAACAGAATCACATTGGTGAACCAAACAACATTTTAATTATTCTAGTAAGGTCTATTTCATACCAACTCAATCATTTAAAATCATACCTAAAACAAATATAACATTCCATTCGAATAACACTTTACTTATATAATTGAATTCGAATAGTAAAATTTCATAGTATCAACTTACCGAATTCAACCTTTTGATATTAAAGTTGATCGCACACTTAGTGCCCTTCAGCCGGTTTCCCACACTTGTGCTCGGACATTTTATTCGCACACTTAGTGCATATCGACCGATTTCGCACACTTAGTGCTCGGTACTTTATAATTTGCATACTTAGTGCATTACGACCGATTTCGCACACTTAGTGCTCGGTACTTTATAATTCACACACTTAGTGCATTAACCCGATCATTCCTCTTCCATATAGACATATAATCACATTTTTACTCACATGAACATTCATATATGCATATGTTCAAACCAACCAATTCTTCCTATGAATTTCCAACACATTCAGCCATACTCAGTAATAACATGTAATCACATATTCAAATACAACCATTTTCTATTACAAGATCCATATCTAACTACCTCTCAGTCTATAAGTACTCATTTATCTTAAACACATCAAAGCATATATGTAAAATATATATTAACCTTATATTCGGCTAACATATACCATATCTAATGCCACATTCGGCCTTAATTAATTTAGCATACTTATTTTTATTTAACATATATACTTTGTTATAAAATAAAATTCAATTCAACCCAATTGCTTAAAAACTTACCTCGGAAATCGACGGATTAGGGTTTTCCCGGCTATTCGTTTAACTTCGCCTTTCCCCGATCCAATCCCGATTCTTTTTGCTCTTGATCTAAATAATTTCAAATTAAGCTCATTCAAACATATTTTCATTCAGTTTGATCCAAAAACACATAATTATGAAAATTACCATTTTACCCCTGACATTTACAATTTTTACAATTTAGTCCCTATTGCACAAAACACAAAATACACAAAATTTGAACTCACTCCTTTAAGGCCGAATACTAATCATGCCCATACAAGACCATACAATTCATTTATTTTGCAATTTAATCCTCCCAACAATTTATTTTTACAATTTAACCCAAATTACTCCATTTCATCAAATATTCAAATATTAAACTTGATAATCTAACACATATAATTAATATATCATCATTAAACAACAAAAACAACCAACTCCCTTCAATGGAAACTCGCGAAATGCACATCAAATTCCAAAATTTAATCATGGGCTTACTAAAACATTAAGCAACGATATCAAAAACGTAAAAATTATCAAAAACTAAAACCGAATCATACCTTAATCTAGCTTGAGAAGTGCCGAAACCCTGGAAGGTTTTTCTCTTTTCTTTTCTCTTTAGTTTCAGTGATAACAAGAGGAAATAAAAGATGAACATGCACTTTCTCTATTATGTTTTTATTATAATATGTTTTTAATATAATATAATATATTTTAACATAACATATAATATAAACATATAATTTTATTATAAAAAGTTGCATGTTGCCATCCACTATCCATTAAAAATGGACAATTTTCAACATTAGTCCTCCCCTATATAAAGACACATTAATTTAACCACTCAATCAAGCAATAAGGCTACTTTTACCACTTATGCGATTTAGTCCTTTTCTTTAAATTAAACACACACACACACAAATTAATCCATGATATTTTAGCACGTGCTCAAGCATATATTATAGATATCAAATATAATATAAAAATATTTTTCTAACTCGGATTAGTGGTCCCGAAACCACCATTACGATTAGGGCCAAAATCGGGCTGTTACACCTTGTGTGCAAAATTGTTTATCTTTGACTAACCTTCACGACTCTTTGCCTAGTGTTTTTGTGTCTCTTTTGTAGGAATACGAAGATATTTTTGAAGAGGCACCTAAAGGATTACCACCTTTGAGGGGATTGAGCATCAAATTGACTCAGTACCTAGGTCAACAATTCCAAATCGACCAGCTTATCGCAGCAATCCCAAGGAGGCGAAGGAGTTACAAAAGCAAGTGGATGAATTTTTGGCTAAAGGTCACATTCATGAAAGTTAAAGTCGTTGTGAGGTGCCAGTAATTTTGGTGCTAAAGAAATATGGTACATATAGAATGAGCATTGATTGTCGACCAATTAACCAAATTACTATTAAGTATAGACATCCTATTCCAAGGCTTGATGATATGTTTGATGAACTTTATGGTGCTTGTATATTTACAAAGATTGATTGAAAAAGTGGCTACCATCAAATTCGAATGAAAGAGGGGGATGAATGGAAAACAACCTTTAAAACTAAGTTCAATTTATATGGATGGCTAGTCATGCCTTTTGATTTGACTAATCCGCCTAGTACTTTCATGCGCTTGACGAACCATGTTTTGAGACCTTTTTTGGGTAAATTTGTGGTAGTATATTTTGATGATATTCTGGTTTACTCAACTTCTTTAAATGATCATATTTTCCATGTTAAATCTATTTTAGACATTCTAAGAACTGAAAACTTATTTGCCAACCTTGATAAATGCACTTTTTGTTGTGATAAACTAATCTTTTTAGGATTTATAGTCAATGCTTATGGATTCATGTCGATGAGGACAAAGTAAAGGCAATTAAGGAGTGGCCCACTCCTAAATTAATTATCGAGGTGAGATATTTCCATGGTTTAGCAAGTTTTTATAGACGTTTTGTGAATAATTTCTCCCCTATTGTCGCTCCATTAACTGAGGTTATTAAAAAGTCTGTGGGTTTTAAGTGGGGAGAAGCTCAAGAAAAGCTTTTCAAACCTTAAAGGATAAGTTATGTTCTGCTCCGGTTCTTAAATTACCTAATTTTTCTAATACTTTTGAACTTGAATGTGATGCTTTAGGTATTGGAATTGGTGACATGTTAATGCAAGAAAAAAGGCCAATCTCATATTTTAGTGAAAAACTGACTGTGGCACAATTAAACTACTCAACTTACAATAAGGATTGCTGGCATTAGTTCGAGCTCTACAAGTTTGGCAATATTACTTGCTGCCAAATGAGTTCGTTACTCATACGGATCATGAATCCCTAAAATGGTTAAAAAGACAAGGTAAGTTGAGCAAGAGACACACACACTCAATGGGTAGAATTCATAGACACATTTCCATATGCAACTAAGTATAAAACAAGTAGAGAAAATGTAATTGTTGATGCCTTATCTCGTATGTAACACCCCCTGCCCGTCATTTACACCGGAATCGGGTACGAGGTGTTACCATACTTAACTTATACGATTTAAAACTTCGGGCCATCAAACTTATTTCAGACTACAACCTTTCCATTCGTATGCCTTGTCCCTACAATGAACCTACGATGCCCTAAACACGTCTCCAAAAGGTTTCGGAGATAATTTGGAAACTTGTACTCACTTAAGAAAATTTTTCCTAAACAGGGGCCACACGCCCATGGGGTAGATGACACGCCCGTGTATCATATCACACGCCTGTGTTCGACGCCCGTGATCGACACTAACTTGAATCACACGACCTGGACACATACCCATATGGCTGATTCGTGGTCACCTCTGATTAATCCACACAGCCTGGGTACGCCCGTGTGCTTCAACCGTGTGGCAATTCAAATTCCAATTTCAAGATGCAGACTTCACACGGCATGGGCACACGCCCATGGACTGGCCGTATGTCACACACGGCCTAGACACAGGCCTATGTGTCTACCCATGTGGACAATAACAAGGCTATTTGCCAAGCTTTTTGCACCCCTCTAGCTCACATCCCATGAATCCATTCAACATAACAATAAACAACTCATAATTGCAATATGAACTTCCATGAATAATTTCATATTTTCATAAATGATAAGGTGAGCCATCAACCATGGCAATATAAAAAATAGTTATCTTAATAAGGGGCCAACACACATTTGGCCAAAATAACACAATAATCTAACTAGTCTAGCCCCTATACATGCCATATACAAAATCACTAAGTCTAGATATACCGAGGTGAGTTGATAGTATGGGCGATCTTCTAGTTATCTACGTATTCCGGCTCGACTCTTAACTCTATAAAATAAAGGAAAAGAGAAGGGAAGTAAGCTTTAAGCTTAGTAAGTTTACATGTAAACAATATAATATTATAGTATGTGTTAAACGATTATATAACATCATATACTAAGCAAGAAACAATCCACATTCATAATCGTGCTTACTCATTCCTTCCAATTCCACATCCCAACCATATCACAAACTTAATGCATGCATTCATTAGTATGCTTCCCTGCACTTAACACCACAACGTCATTTAATACAACACATCACAATCTCATACTCAACTACTCATAATCAAATTACTCGATGGATTCACACTTAGTCCACCATCAGTCTTTATTGGGGTGGTATCGCAAACAGCTCACCAAAAGGATAATTACGGTGGTATCACACATAGCCCACCAATTAATAAATAGATGATGGTATCGCACGCAGCCCATCATAATTAAATAATATGATGGTATCGCACTAGCCCACCGTAATTAAATATCAAGGTGGTTCGCACTTAGCCCACCTGTAACAGTCCAGTTTATACCCTAGTCGGAATATTGGTTTCAAGACCACAAATCTGAGTCTGTATAATATTTTAATATTATTTTTCCGTGTCTATGATATATGATTAGGCATGTGCTAAAGTTTTGTAAGTTAATTTGTCCATTTGTGTGTTTAATATGATGAAAAGGATTAAATTGCATTGAAATGTAAATTTGCATGTTTTATGAAAGGAAGCTTAATTGTTATGTTTTTATAAATGCTAGGGATTTAAGTGGCAATATAGCCACTATTATAGTAAGTGGACGGCAAAGGTCATAAATGACCTTGTAATTATGTGATATGTATATTATTATTAAAGGTTATTTTTGTACATTAATAATTATGTTATAATAGTAAAACAAAACATGAAATGTTTATCATCTTTATTTTTTATTTTTGCCACTGAATATTGGAAGAAAGAAAAAGAAGAAATGTTGAGTTAGGTTTCGACATTCATTAAGCAAAATTAAGGTATGTTTTTGCTTTGGTTTTTGATGATTTTTATGTTTTTGAGATTGTTGCTTAGTCTACTATCAAGCCCATGTCTCAATTTGATGAATTGATGTTGTTCATGAAATGTGCCATTGATGATATGTTGAGCTTTGTGATGATTTATGGTGTTAAATGAAAGTTTTGAGCTAGATGAACATACTTTGTTCTTGAATTTTTGATGAATTTAGCTAATTAGGCTAAATTGAGAAAATAGCAATTTGAGGGACTAAATTGCAAATTTGATGGAAAATATGGGCTTGTATGATATATATATATATATATGCATTCGGCTAAGCTTGGATGTGTGATGATTTTGTGAATTTGATGTTTTGAGAAAAATAGACTAAATTGATAAATTGTACAAATGTGAGGGTTAATTTGTAAATAACCCTAAATGTGTGTCTTTGGATTGAATTGAATGAGTTGGTGAATAAAAGGGTTAATTCTGAATATGTATAGATCAAGAACCGAGGAAAACAGACTTAGATCAAGGGAAAGCGAAAGTAATCGAGTAGTCGTTTTCGTTTCTGTTAAATCGAATCTGAGGTAAGTCATTATGCAAATAAACGTATTTGTATGGAATTATATATGTTCTTATGACTATTGTTATCGATGAATACTTATGATATGATCTGTTCATGAACTCCGAGATAAGGATTACTTAGTGACAATATTCGAGAAGTCCCGTACGAACCTAGGAATAGATAGGATTAGCTATGTCATGACATAGGTATCTGTTCTGTTTTATCATGTAAGTATGCAATTGGATTGAATCATGACTTTATGAATGGAAATATGAGTTTTACGTGTAAGACCACGTTTGGGACGTAGGCATCAATATGAGTTTTACGTGTAAGACCATGTTTGGAACGTAGGCATCGATATGAGTTTTACGTGTAAGACCACGTTTGGGACGTTGGCATCGATTTGATCTTTACGTGTAAGACCATGTCTGGGACATTGGCGTCGTATTGATTCGTGTAAGACCCTGTTTGGGACAGTGGCATCGAAATCTAAGTGCATATAAGACCTCGTTTGGGACGTTGGCATTGTACAACTATTCCGAGCTTTCTGAGTATCCTACTAGATTCCTTACGGTTCAACTGGCAAGTCTGTGATATGAAATGACTTTGTAAATAATGAATCCGTTTCAGGTACGTTGATTCATACACTAAGTGTTTATATAAGGTAAGTTCCTATGTGATCTTGCTATGATGATTATGTACATTTGAATAACAATATGAAATGTGATAGTTAGTATGAAAGAGCTTTGTGTATATGAGACTTTTGAATTGATGAATGTGGCAAATATGGCCAAGTACGTGGACCAAAGTATATATGTGATAATTTACTAAGTGGTATAGATGTGCCAATGTATCTATGAGTATATGTGCCTTCTATGCTAAGTTTGTTTGTATTATGACTTACTAAGCTTTTGGAAAGCTTACTCTGTGTGTGCGTTTTCTCTGTTATATAGGTCGTCAAAGCTACTGAAGGCTCGAGACCGTCAAGGATCGTCATCACACTAATCAACCTGTTTATGGTACATTTTGGATATATATTTTGCTAGATATGGCATGTATAGGCTAGTCTTTTGTATTTGTAAATGAAGTGAATTTAGCCATGTGTTTTGGCTAGTTATATGTTGGTATTATGTTTAAATGAATGTGATATATGAAGTATACTTTGGTTTGGTTGAAGCATGTAAATTGGTCAAGTTTTTGGGTAAGCATTTGGATGAATTATACTTGAAATACATATGTTTTGATCTTGGAAGTTGGCATGGTTGAAATGGATATTGAATGTTTAAATGAATGGTTATTTTGGTTGTCTAGTATGCATGAAATGAGCTGGTAAATCTTGCTTGTAGGTAAGACCCTAGTGGGTGGCATTTTGGCCTTGAAAATGGCCTATAATGTCACACGGTCACGGCACACGGGCATGCCTAGTGACCGTGGGCTAAGTATATAGCTAGCACAAGAGTACACGGCCTTGGCACACGGACATGTCTGCTGCCTAGTAGCCGTGTGATTTTTGACAGGATCGACCACGGCCTGAGTACACGGGCGTGCTTAGTGGCCATGGAAGAAAAGTCAGTTTCGACCATGAGGAGGACACAGGGGGTGTCTAGCAGCCGTGGTAGGCACACGGCCTGCCCAACGGGCGTGTAACCCCTGAAACTTAGAAAAGTTTTAAATTTTCAAGAATGTTTGTATGTGTTTCGATTTAGTCCCAACCCGGTTTATAAGCATGTTTTAGGTCTCGTTGACCGTATTAAGGGACATTATGTTTGAGATTGATGGATGAATGTATGAACTTCTGAAAATGTTTCTGATCGGTCTGATAATGCCTTTAACTCTAGTCCGACGACAGATACGAGTTAGAGGTGTTACACCACCGTAAAGTATTAATATAACACACTAACATATCCATTCCATCATTCATACTAGAGTTATTCAATAACTACCACATTCAATCCACTTGAATCATACATGTCCTCAATTTTGCTATGCGCTGATCAGCAACAACAATGTATATACATATAAAATGAATTGTTTACACATAAACTTACCTCGGAGCAAAACGCGTTAATGGTTTAATTTGTCACCTTGCCTTTTCCACGGTCAAGGTTGATTCCGCGCTCTTCTTGATCTATAACAATGAAATTCATTCATTTAGATCATTCTATGACCATAATGCATCAAAATCTACACTTAGGTAAAAATAACCATTTTACCCTTATAATATGGCAAAATTACAATTTTACCCCTAGGCTCGTAAATCATTTTTCAACACATTTTCTCAATAAACAAGCCCATCTGAACATTTATTTCTCTTACAACTACTCACCATTCCAACCATTTCATGCATTTATGACACAAATTCATTCTTTGCATTTAAGTCCTATTTAGGTGTTTTCATGCTAATACCTTTCACAAAAGTTGTTTCTCATCTTCCTAACATTCATTTTCTTCCATAAAAACTCAGCTAACAACATAACCATTACCATGGCAAGTCCCTAGACTTTCAACCATATCACAAATTAGTCCCATCATTAGATAGCTTAAGCTTTGGGGACTCCAAAAGTACAAAAATCATAAAAAATAATCATCAAATTGACTTACTAGTAAGGATGAAATGCAGCTGAAATTTTGAACTCAAGAACTCCTATTCTCCTTTCAAATTTCGGTGGTAGAAGAAGAAGGAATAGTAAAATATGATATCTCATCTTTTTGTTTTATTTTAGTCATTTTTTTATCACCTAATCTCTACCAAATTTGACCAACATTTAATGCTATTGTCTCCTTCATTCCTATGGCTGGTCATGCCCTCCTAATGGCCTAATTGCACTTTAAGGACCTACAATTTAACATTCTATGGCTATTTGACACCTTTGCCTTGAAAAACAGAACTTTCGTAGTTTATGCGATTTAGTCCTTTTTCACTATTAAGCATGCAATCATCAAAATTAAAGCACCAAAATTTTCATGCATCCATATAATTATGCTACAACAAAAAATGTCAAAATAATTTTCCTCGACCTCGGTTTAGTGGTCCCGAAACTACTGTTCCAACTAGCCCCTAAATCGGGCTGTTACATCGTAAGTATTCCTTGATAACTACATTAAATGCTAAAGCTTAGGGTTTGAACATATAAAATATTTATACTTAAATGATATTGATTTTGCAAATGTTTTTTTCCAATTATGGGAATGGTGCCTTTGACAAGTTTTATCTTGTAGACAAGTTTCTTTTTCATCTAAACAGGTTATGTGTTCCACAATGTTCTATGAAAGAGTTATTAATTCGTGAGGCATATAGTGGAGGCTTAATGAGACATTTTGATGTCGCCAAGACACTAGATATTCTACACGAACAATTTTATTGGCCGCACATGAAAAAGGACGTTGAAAAGGTATGTTCTAAATGTATTACTTGTAAACAAGCAAAATCTAAGGTAATACCTCATGGACTTTATACTCCTTTGGTAATTCCTTTTTCGCCATGGGTAGACTTATCCATGGATTTCATTCTTGGTTTACCACGAACAAAAAAAGGGTCGAGATAGTATCTTTGTTGTTGTTGACATGTTTTCAAAGATGACTCACTTCATTCATTGTCACAAAACGGATGATGCTACACATGTGGCTGACTTATTCTTTAGAGAGGTGGTGTGCTTACATGGGATACCTCGCACCATTGTATCTGATAGAGACGTAAAGTTCCTAACCCACTTTTGAAAAGTATTGTAGGGTAATCTTGGTACTAAATTATTATATTTTACTACATGTCACCCCCAAACCGATAGACAAACTGAGGTAGTCAATCAAGTATTAGGTGCTTTACTACGAGCTGTTGTGGGTAAGAACCTTAAAAATTGGGAAGAATGTTTGTCATCTATACTTGATCTTGTGTCATTGCTTGTAGAAAACATTTCTAGTTTAAATGGCGAGAATAAAGCTGAATTGGTGAAATCCATGCATGAGAAAGCAAGACAATGAATCACTAAAACAAATGAAGCAAATGCTAACAAAGTTAAAAATAGGCGCAAGTAAGTTATCTTTGAGCTCGGTGACTAGGTTGGGGTCCATATGCGAAAAGAATGATTTCCAACTAAACGCAAAACAAAATTGGACCCACGTGGTGATGGACCTTTTTAAGTACTCAAGCGCATTAATGATAATGCATATCAAATCGACTTCCCGGTGAGTATAATGTTAGTGCCACTTTTAATGTCGCTGACCTTTCTTCTTTTGATATTGCAGATTCGAGGACGAATCCTTTTGTGGAAGAGGGAATGATACAAACAACTCAGTCCAATTAAAAGGCCATAATAGAGATGGGCTTAGTTTCCCTCAAGGCCCAATTGCGAGATCCAAATCCAAGCAGCTAAAGACAAAACTCAACTTATTTGTTTAGGAAATTTGAGAAGAAAAGTTGAAACTTCAAGACGAAGGATTTTGGAGCAATAATGAATTAGAAGGGACTAATTTTGTGCATGGGCCTAAACTTTCAATCTATGATGACAAGCCAATGTGGAAAATGTTAACAAGCTTAGGCACTTCACTTCAAGAACCCCAATCGATCACACAAGCCTAGAAGTTTCATATTGGGTTCGGGTTTTAAGTTTCATATTGGGTTCGGGTTTTAGGCTTAATTTTTATTATATATGAACCCAACATTGTATTTATTAGCTCTTATTATTTTATTATTATTATTTTCCAATTTTTTATAATTATTAAGTATTTTAGGTTCTTTAGGAGTTTTATGTTAACAAGAAAGTTTAGTTTAAAACTACTTCTTGTTTAGATTAAATTAGAGTTCTAATATATTTAAGAGTTTTATTTAGATTTATTTAGCTAGTTTATATATAGGCATTTGCATTGTACACAAATCATTCAATTCATTATTATTCAACTTCTTTTTTGAGTTAATAAATTCTCTTTGAGTTTTCTTTTCAAGAATTTCTCTTGAGTTTCTTTTAGAAGAGTTTTAACAATCTTTTCAGATTGTGGGGATCATATTCGAACTTTTTCTTGCCAAGTTTTCTTTCTTGGAGGGGAAATTAGAGCTGCTTGAATGGTGTTGTGGATTCTTCGTGTTTCCAAAGCTTCTTAGGACTTCTACATACCACATTCTATCTTTCCATCTATCTTTCCATCTATCTTCTTTAATTTCTTCCTTATTGTTCTAATTATAGATTAATTATTCTATTTTAATTATCTTAGTTATTTATTTTAATTATTTTATCTAACTTGGATTTGATTGCGTTTCAGGTTGTGTCAAAAATCTAAGTTTCTTTTCGACCGTCTAGAGCCCTAAGTCAAATCCCCGACTTTGACAAGCTTTACGATTTGCTCCCGTATTCATTTGTATCATTCTTTATCAGTTACTCAAGTGTGGAACAAAGAGAATATCAATGAAAATATCGAATTTTTGTGCAATTGACTTTACAAACTAGTTTCTTGTCGTCAATGTGGAGTTGTTGACTTGTACTTATACCTTTTAACAACCTTGGAGCCGTTTGGAGATGTTGGGAGTCAATTAGAGCCGTTGCTAAATTAGTTCGCGTATTAATTGCAGACTGTAGACCACTTGTATTGATACAAGTGGAATTGTGCCAATAGAAGTCTAAGGGTTTCAAAGGTTTACACTTGTGCCAATAGTTGTATAGGTAGAAGGCGCAGGGGAGACAAAAAATTGCTCACTAACTTAATTGTATCGATAGAAGTCCCAGTATCGGTTGAAGTTTGATGAATGCTATCTGACTTACTTCTACTAGTAGAACTCAACCCAAGTATCAATAGAAGTCTGGAAGAATTCTTGGGGTGCTCATTGACTTGGTTCTATTGATACTTTTATGCACTTGTATCGGTAGAAATCTCCCAAAATTGTAAAATTTGTTTTGAATCAAGGTTTTTTAAAAGCATTTTGTAATTTTAAGTTTCTAAACACTTTTAAAATAATATTAAGAGCTTTATATCAATTAATTATAAATTTAAAAAGAATTTATAAATTAACTTTATTATATCAAAACATTTAAGAAAATAGGGATAACATTACATATCCAACTTTATCAACTATGCTCAATTGAAAAAAAAGTTATGAATAATGCTAATAGATTGTCACATGTTTTAAATATTTTCAGCTTTTTTAAATATAAGTCTATATAAATTTCTTTTATGAATCCTCAATTAGTTAATATCATCATGAAGTTTAAAATATTTTTTTTGCCAAAGAGTTTAAAATAAATTTAAAAAGATTATATATTTTATTATATTATATAATTTGTAATCTATGAATATTGGGATGTTCATATTATATTATATTCAAATTATTTTTTATATTGTATTATCTTTACTATATTTAAACATTAATTAGGTTAGTATTACTATTAACTGTATTTTAATTCGGATGTAAAATAACTTTTTATAAAATAAACTATTTTATTACGATGATGTTATTATCTTTTTATATTTTTATATTAAATTAATAAAAATCTAAATGTAATAAAGTTTGAATTTGAGCTCATAATCCTCTATTTATTTTTTTTATAAACGTTTAATGAATATATTCAATATAAATGTATTTTATAATATATAATTTTATTATATTTATAAATGATTAAAACTATCCATTTTAATTAAAAAATTAAATTTTCAAATATAACTAAAATCACAAGTACAAATTATGCGGTTATCATTTTGATTGACAACTTTACGATTTAGTCCTTAAACCTTCATTTCGAAATTAAACGAGATTTGCTTGTTGTTTTGAACCGTTTCTTTCAAATACTATCTTAAAAAAATGTTATGATCTGTATGTATAGTAAAGTTGGGAATTTATGAATGTTTCGTATGATGCATGTTAAATGAAGTATTTACTCCTGATGTAATTTTGATCAGAGTTGTGCTGCGGAAGCATGATTTAGAGTTCATATGTTTACCCTGGATTATATGATTGATGTTTATGCATGTATGTTGCATGACTATTGTGTGGTGCGAACAGTAGTTTTATGGTGTGTTTAAATGACCAATAAGAAAAATTACATAAGTGACTAATGTAACGTTTTGAATTTGGATCGGATTATCCCAGCTGAATTTGGGGCACCCCATTGTACAAATCTTTCATTGTACAAATTATGCACCAACTGTTATCATTAAAATATTTAAAAATGACTCATATAGGATTATATATATTTAAGTCACAACAAAATTTGAATTAAAACCCTAATTTTTATAAGATGGAGCTTGAATATCCAAATTCAAAATTTATCATACGCAATTATATACCTGAATATTCAAATTAGCCTAATTCATTTGTCTTGTAATTATTTAATTCTACTACCGTATTATCATAATTTGAGAATATTTATGTTGTAGTTAATATATTAAAAAAATCTCACTAGTTCCGATATTAATCAAATTATCAATACAGCAATAATTGTTAATTTTAATATTATTCAAGTGTGTATCAATTATCATTGCATCTGTCACTTAAAAACCAATAAACACATAGACATAGTTTATTTTTTATTTTTTACTTTTTATTTAATAAATATTTTCGGCTTTGATTTGATTTTTCGTGTAGTAATTTTGTCACTGTCTGTCGGTTCACCAACTTCAATATTTATAAAACAAATTAAAAAAGTGCCGCTCCATCCCCATCAGTTCCTCCTCGAATTTGACGCAATTTTCTTTTCAGAAAAGGAAAATCCTTTTTTCGCATGCCATAAATATTCAACGCGATTCAAATTTTAAAGCTTCGAGAAAACAGAGGAACAACAACAACAAAAGAGAATATAACGCGCTTTGTAGTTCGCTGTTGACTGAAAAACTCCGTTCATTTCTTCGATCCGATCGTTATTCTCAGACGAAGTTCAAATTTTCCGACGGTTAGTTCATATTCTCCCGCACTTTCTGATCGATCAACTTACTTTTACTTCAGTTTTCCTCTTCTTTTTAATAAGTTGTTATTATTATTTTTTGTTTGCTGCGAAATCGAGGTAAATAAAGGGAAAGACGAAGTTAAAAGAAAAACCGAGTTTTGCTTGTTTTACTTCTCTGGATTGAAGACAGTTCAGTGCGAGAAGGTGTTAGTTTTTTTTTTTTTCTTGTTTTGGATTTTTTTTCCAATTCTTTTGGTTCGGAAAAAGAAGAAAAAAGAGCATGTACTATAGAACTGCTTGAACAAGATCCCGATTGATGTTCTTTTTTTTTTCCTTGGTATTTGTTGATGTTCGTTCTGGAATTGAATCCACAACTTTTATTAAAATTTTACGAACCTTTCGAAACAAGCTTCATTTGGCTAACTGATTTCAATTTTTATTGATAAGGAAGGGGTTTAGATGAAGTCGGAAGCTTTGATTTTATATTTTCGACAGCTGATGAAGATACGCCTGTTGTTGTATAGTCTACTTTGCAGGATAATGGTGTTTACTCCAATTAGCACTGCTTTGGATTTGTGAAGTTTTTTTTTTATGAGGAACACCGATTTGTAGAAATGTCTGAAGCGGAGTGCCCTTTGTTAAACCAAAGTAACCAACATTGAACTCTGCTGAAACACCCTTTGTTGAACTTGTTGCGGAGGCTACTTTTACATTTAGACAAATGTTGCATTTGCAACTTTAGCATTTAGATAAACATTGCCCGTGCATCTTTCTATGTTACTTGGATTCTGGTGTCATTGTTGGTTATGGGTATATGTTCAACTTGGCTATCTTCAAAATTTTTGAAGTTTATCCTCATACCTATGTACAGATATGCTTTGGATATGATTGTCGGACACAGCACTTTAAAAAAAAAAAAAGAAGAGTTGGAGCAATATGAATGTTTTGTCAGTCTGCATGATTTAGTTCTATTAGTATCGAGACAAGAATGAATTTCGTGGAGTTGCACTTGATTTCTCATCTGCACTGCAATTCTCATGTGGTTTGAGGTCCTTGACCCATCTGTGCGAAAGCAAAGCTGTAGTGATTTGTTAGCTGTCTAGGTTGGGCCCCTGATGATTAGTTTTGTCCCCATAGTGAATTATGTTTTCTGTGAAACTGTCTGCCTTTCACTTATTCATCATCTTGTGGAGATACTATACATCCACTGGAGAAATTTGCTTTGTCCACCCTAGAAAATTTCTTGTTACAGTTAGTGAGTGGACCAGGAGCATTGGAAGAAGGAAAACGAAGGGTTTATTTTTTTTCTCTTCTTTTTCCTTTGATTCTAATTTTTCCTGATATACTATAAATTATGAATTTTGCTTCTTTACCAGGTTGCAATGCATCTATTATATTATAAGATTCTATGGTTTATTTTATGAAACAATCCCTCCTTTAGTTCTTCATCATCTTCTACGGATATCATACTTCCACTCAACAAGATTGCTTTGTGCACCCTAGAAAGTTCATGTTACAGCTAGTGAGTGGAGGCATAGGGAAAACAAAGGCCTTTCCCCCCTTTGTTCTCCTTTGATTTAAATAAGTTTGTTTTGCTTTAATTTGATTTATATACCCTCTTTGTACTTTAAATTATGAATTTTGCTTCTTTACCATGTCCCAACTCATCTATTACTATTATAAGATTCTATGACATACTTTTACATTTTTTAACCTTTTCTTCCTGCAAAATTAGCATTTTATTTCGTTGTTGTAGCTAGTTTCTAGTGCGCGATTATCCTAATATTGTGACTCATGTTCATGATCCTTTTTTTCTTGTTTGCTGTCTTGGTAATTGTAGTCTTAACTGTATTTCAGTATCATCCTCTCTCTTTTTCATCGCACATCAGTTTCTTTTTGTTTTCATGTATTAACCTTTTCTATATGTTCTAAAATCAGTGAGGATGCCAGAGATTCAGTTGGGTGCTCATACTGTAAGGTCTCATGGGGTTAAAGTTGCAAGGACTCACATGCATGACTGGATCATTCTTTTGCTTCTCATTGTGATAGAGGTCATTTTAAATGTTATAGAACCATTTCACCGCTTTGTCGGAGAGGATATGATGACTGATCTGAAATACCCAATGAAAGACAATACCGTTCCCTTTTGGGCCGTTCCTGTATGTTCTAGCTTTGAGATATACTGTCATACTAGAATTACTTTCTGGCAGGAGAGTGTGTTCTGATTCAGTCAATGATGATGACACTAAGTATAATGTTTGTGTTCTTCCTGGTAACAGATGCTTGCAATAATGCTTCCACTTTTTGTCATTCTTGTATACTATTTCATCAGAAAGGATGTTTATGATCTACACCACGCCATACTGGGTAACACTACATTTCCCCTTGGGATTCTGAAAGTTCATCATCTTTTGTCTGAATGTGATAGCATTTAGAAACTGTTGGTACTTGATTGTATATTCAGGCCTTCTATTTTCTGTGCTTATCACCGGTGTTATAACTGATGCTATTAAAGATGCTGTTGGTCGGCCTCGTCCAGACTTCTTTTGGCGCTGTTTCCCTGATGGAAAAGGGGTTAGCCTCCTATTTTCCGATTTTTTTTTTAAGTCCCGGTCAGTCCTGTAGTTTGCCAACATGCATTCGTTGCATCAATCATGCAGGTTTTTGACCCTGTAACGAAGGACGTTATGTGTACTGGAATAAAGAGTGTCATCAAGGAAGGACACAAAAGTTTTCCCAGTGGTCATACTTCATGTAAGCAGTCTAATTATTTCCAGCTTCATGGCCTTTTCATCATGCTTACACTTTGTATAAGCACTACCCGGGTTTCCCCTTAAATCTTTGTCCACCATTTCATTTAGTGTGCCAGCCTGCATGAATGGACTCATTTTTAATCTTTTCTTGTAGACCCACAGATCCATTATAGCATTCTCATTAACATAGATTTATTAGAAGGGAAAGAATTCTGATTGCCTGTAAATAGTGTCTGGATGTGCCTTTATCTGATTGAAAACGTAATGTTATATATGCATATATAATTATCATATATGATGATGAAAATATAATTCTATTTAGATAAATAGGATTGTATAATTTATTTTACAAAAGAGAGAATAAAAGATGCAGGTATGCATGTTTGTGATGATCACAACTTAGCTATATTGGATTGTATTGGATAGAGATTATAGCTAAGTCCCTAGAATGCCGAAGTTTCTGTGGAGCAAGTTATTGTCACTATCCCACCTTAGTCATACTCGGGTGTGTGTCGGATCTGGGTATGTGTCTAGAATGGGTTTGTCAATTTTTTTTCTTGGACACAAGTGTGAAGCAAGGTATTTCAAGAAAAATAATGAGTTGAAGTAGCATTGGAGCCATCCACTTGTTTTTGGAATGGACATAATCTGAGGTTTTCAGTGCTATTACATGACAACTTTCGTTCTTATTTTAATCTCTATTATTATTGCTGTTGTTATTAATATTATGTACTACTTTATCATTGGGTGTGCATACAAGCATGTTGGTTTAAATATGAGCTCCGCTGTTTTTTTTATGCATTTATTTTACCTCTAGTTTATCTAAAAATGGGTTTTTGATCAACTTTGTTTTTCAACATGCAGGGTCATTTGCAGGTCTTGGATTTCTTGCACTATACTTGTCTGGAAAAATCCGGGTATTTGATCGCCAGGGCCATGTGGCAAAGCTATGCATCATCTTCTTACCATTACTTATTGCTGCTTTAGTGGGAATTTCTCGAGTTGATGACTATTGGCATCACTGGCAAGATGTTTTTGCTGGGGGTCTTCTAGGTTTGTCTTTTGGGCACTTCATTTTTCCTATTAATTTCCTCTTTATATTCTTTACGTTTTGTGATAAGCCCTTTTCCCTTTGTTTTTTTACCTCTTTTTTACAGGGCTAACAGTTTCATCATTTTGTTACTTGCAATTCTTTCCGGCACCATATGAAGTAGACGGTATGTTCCTTCCCTATGTTCTTTAGGCTGTAACTATGTTACTTGGTTGGGATTTGGCATCTGATGTGGGTATCTATCCAACTTAATTTTGTTAAATTATTATTATATGTAATAGGAGGGTTATTGGAAGGTTATATCCTCATACACGATAGGATTCGTGTTTGACATAGGTATTTCAGAAAAAAAAAGGAACCGAAGCAATATAGTGCTATACACGTCTTGTTGGACATGGGTATGAAGTATGGTTCTCCAAATAAATAAAACAATTTAGGGCACTTTTTGCCATACCCTGACGTTTTGGTACCTATAGCTATGTTACTTTGATTTTGATGTGATATAAGATACGGATATGTGTCTTAAGACTTGCTTGTTCATTTTTTTTCCTGTTATGTTCTTTTATGTACTTTGAAGGTCTTGAAACGTCATATCTTCGTACCTATGTTGGGGAATGCATCGAACAGGGGTACTTCAAAAAAATAAGAACCAAAACAACATGGTTATAAACATCCTGTTGGACATAAGTATGAAGAGTGGTCATCCAAATATATGAATAAAACTTGGGAAAAAAATTGAATATTAGATGTTGGGTACATACTCGTATTTGACTCTTGTTTAACTTCATATTCTAAATCTAGTTAACCTTAATTGTTTCTTCGCAACGGACCATACAGGGTGGGGGCCTCATGCATATTTCCAGATGTTAGCTGAGTCTCGAAATGTGAATCCATCCAACGGCTCAAATGTACAACAAGCAGAACTCGAGAGTGTATATGTGGATTCACAGCATTGCAGGGAGTTATCGAGAGTGAATACACATGACTCGAGACCTATTCTCGAAGGAACGAACGGTAGGATGGGATATTGAGAGTATTGAATGTTAAAGAGTGTACATACAATCATCAGATGTCCATAGCGTTTGAGATTAAGTACAACTATTTTGAGGTTACACATGGTTTTACTTAGATATTAAAATATGGATCTGAGATTATATTAGAATTTGATATTTGTTAATTCATTTCATGATTATGTTGATCTCACAAATCTTGTGATATTGTTAATTCATTTGCATGGTAGCGTTGGGATTTTGCTTGTATTTAGTCTTGCCTCTTTGGAAGATCATAATTTCATACTTACCAGAGATGGGTACGGGTTTTCTATGTTTATATATAAATTTCAATGCGTTAATGTATTATTTAGATTTTGATATATTCGTTTTCTTGATATATGTTAGATAATTGTTTGTTAAGGTGTTATATTTATATAAGTTTTTCTTTTACATTGAATTTATACAAGTTTTTTCATGTCAGTGATCTGTTATATAAATTATGATACCTATCCAGGCTTTGTGTGCAAAACTATAATGTTATATTCTGTATTTTTCTTTTAAGAATTTAGTTTTGTTTTTCAGATCTAGTTTTATTAAATTTTTTGTTGTGATATTTTAAAATTAAAAGATACTTATTATTCTGTAGTAATGTGATAAAAATGATAGGGAAAGTATTTTGTACATTGTAAATTTTAGAAGCAGAGGGTCTGACAATTGTTTTAAATATTTTAAAAAAGAAAGACGAATGTCCATTGTGTTACTAAAATATTAGAACATATTAAATCAAGATATGCAATAAGTCTAAATTTAATAAAGAATTTTAATGATGTTAAATTTGATGCTAATATTTTATTGTAGAATAAAGCATTTAGGCTAATTAATAATATTATAAAAGTTGAGGTATGAAACTGTATCAAGAATTAAAGTATAGAGATTAAATTTTAAATTTGAGTATAATATAGAGATCAAAATTGAAATTTAATCATTATCTTACAATGTTATTTACATGTTTATTGTGTAAGAAATGCCTTACATTATGAAAATTGAGGTATCAAATTATATTAAAAAAATAAACTACATAAATTAAATTTTGAGCATAATATAGAGATTAAAATTGAGATTTAATTGTTGTTGTGTAATTTAACTTGTTATGTTGAGATAATTTTTTTAAGGAGTATTTAAGAACAATTTATGTCAATATTTTAATTGAAATAACTAAAGATAATAACTGTATAAACTAATTGATATGATTGTAAAAGTAGATCTACAAGTTATGTTTGATTAAAATAGAATAATTAAATCTCAAATTTTAAATCTTTGTGAGAGAAATAAAAGTGAAAATTTATTGTCATTTTATCATGATAAAAAGAAAAGGATAATGTAGAAATACAAATGTAAGAAGGCCCAAATGCCTTATATATATAATTTATAGATTTGTCAAATATTTCGAAGTCAACAGCATGGCCATACCATTTTCCCTTCATTTCAAGGATTTGTATTTAATATAATATGATTGGATAAATACCATAGGTATACAATTGTTATTCATAAATATTGAGTTATTATCTATCATATCCTCCCTATGCCATAATAATTTTATATATTATTGATACGCATCATGGCATGAAAGGCATCGTATACATACCTACAAACGACCAAAGAAGTCTCTTCTCTCAGTTTTTCATCTTCATTAATGGAAGAACCTCCATTTTTGAGGATTTTACGAACACCAAATATAATTAATCTATTTAGAAATGCTAAAGCTTCTTCCCTCCTTTTTCATTCTACTTTCAATTGGTTTCACAACTTTTTGTCATTCAAAAGTAAACCCAAAGCTTGTATAAGTAACTATCATTGTTTAAATATGGTATATTATCAATAAATAATATATCTACTTTTTTTTTCGTATAATGATAATTTAAACTTAAGCTATTTTCTAAATAAATGAATATCCGAATAATAGTCCACAACTTAGGTTCAATATATTCATCACTTTATTAGTGCACAAAATTAGAAGTTGAATACATTAAAATTAAATAATGTAAATATTAAATTTATATTTAGTTATTTAGGAGTAAGAACTAGACCTAATCATGAGCCGGGACCAGGTTTGAAGGTCCACCAGAAAAATGAGAGGATTTGGAAAAATATATAGGCTCGAAAAATGGACTTGTACAAAAAAACGAAGCCCATATTTTAAGTAGCTGGCCCTCAGGTAAGCTTTTTTCAACTCGGACCCGACTCAAATACAATGCTACCCTGTCTTTTCTTTTCCTCCCGACTTTCCAGTTTCTAAATTGTAATTCCTAACACTATCATTGTAACACCCCTTACCCGTATTCAATGCCGGAACAAGGTATGAGGCATTACCGGACTTGACTTGCTTGAACATACAACTTTGGATTTAAAAATTTCATTTCCAACTTAAGACTTCTCATACATATGCATAACATCCTTAACATGGGCCTACGAGGCCTTAAACATACATTCAGAAGGTCATGGAATTAACCCGGAAACTTTCACGCACTTAGAAAAATTTTGCCTAAATAGGAGCCATACGACTGTGTGAAATAGAACATGCCCGTGTGGGCAGGCCATGTGGTCACACACGCCCATGTTCTTAGCCCATGTGAAATTTATTTTCACTTCGAACCTACAGGGTTTTCACACGGCCGGGCACACGCCTGTGTCCTTGGCTCGTGTGCTCCACACGGCCTAGACACGCCCGTGTCCTCACCCGTGTGTAAAAACCTGGGTATTCTGTTTGTGACATCAGCAACCTCATAAGGGTCACACAACCTAGGCACACGCTTGTGTGTCTAGCCCGTGGTCGACACTCACTTGCCACACCAACATGCAGGGGACACACGGCCCAGTCACACACCCATGGGACTGATCGTGTGTCACACACGGCCTAGACACACGCCCGTGTGTCTACCCGTGTGGACCATTTCAAGGCTATTTTCCAAGCCCTTTAGCCACCCTCCTTTGCACACATTCACACATTATCGCATAACATTCTCAAATCATCAATTATAACTCTTGATTTATCACATTTGAATCATGAAAATCAAACTATCTTCCCATATACAAGGGAGAACTATTACTAGCACCATTACAATTGACATGAGCCATCATCCACGGCTATACACAACTGAACCATAAACTCTTTTAGGCCAACACATTTGGCTACTTTAACTATGACTTGATTAAACCAAAATAAGAACACTATACATGCCATATCTCAAGAAGACTTGAAACCTTATACCCAAATGACTGCTCGATAATGTGAAAGCATCTCCGGCGGTTTCCAATCCGAGCTAGTTAAGTTAACCTATAAGAGATAAGAAAGGGAGAGAAGTAAGCAATAATGCTTAGTAAGTTCATATGCATATAATAATCAACTATTGACATTCATTGATTATACTCAACTACAAAGGTATTATAATGAGATTTACTCTTAAGCTCATGGTTACCCATTCAATCATTCATAATGCTTACTCATTCCGTCTCTCACCACATTCTGACCATGTGACAATTACAGTCTCTCATTTATTAGCACACAATCACTGCATTCATCATTACATCAATCCATGAAACATATACTTAAAAAATTTCTCAATGATCCATTCAGAATAATACCAAACTCTTGGTGGTTCCGCACACATCCCACCATTTAATAATTTTAAGGTGGTATCGCACATAGCCCTCCATTTAATACTAAGTACGATGGTATTGCACACAGCCCATCGGTAACAAATAATAAGGTGGTAACGCACACAGTCCACCATTTAATAATATTGGCGATGGTATCACACACAACCCATCGCTAACAATTAATAAGGTGGTAACGCACACAGCCCACCACAGATTACACATTCACAGATATTTATCCACACATATTTTCCTATTTCGAATGTTCATCCAGAATATCCTTACACACTATCATTCTTAAATAGATTCTACAATAATCATTTGCATTCACGCAATGCATTAATAAATGTAACATATGCAACCAGGATGCATCATTTACACATAACTCACCATAGGTTCATCATATACCGAATTTACCTCAATTGAGTTCTGGCACATACCTGTACCTCTCATGGTATAACCACATACTTTCTCATTTTCAACATACCTGTTGAATCACTCAAAATGCTAAAGAACACTCTTGAGTCTCATACACATAATATCATATAAACATCATACCCCCGATAAGGTCTTACATGAAATATCATATCGATGCCATGTCCCTGACATGGTCTTATACAAAATCTCACACCGAGACCATATTCCAAATATGGTCTTACATGGAACCTTAATTATCATAGTATCATGATATTTGCATTCCCTCTATTCTTAGATTCAATTGGAGACTTTCAATTCTTGACATCTCGTCAAAACGTATTTAATATATACATGGAGGTAACATACAATTTATACAACATCGAAATATTTAATATTTCACTTAGAGTTGCATTACTTAGCACACAAACTTACCTCGATACCGAAAAGGGTAGAAAGGGACCTATTTGTCCATATTTCTCTTTTCTCCCGTTCTAGGTCCGAATCTCGTTTTCTTTGATCTAGAACAATAAAATTTACTCATTTAATCACCACACTAATCAATACATTTTAAAATTTCTACTGTGGAAAAATTACCATTTTGCCCTTGGACTTTGGCGAAATCACGATTTTGCCCCTAGGCTCGTAAATCATTTTTTATCACATATTCTTATTAAACAAGCCTAGCTGAAAATTTATTCCTCTTACAAATACTCACAAATCCAACTATTTCATGTATTTATTACCAAACTACAACATTTACAACTTAGTCCCATTTAGGTATTTTTCATGACAACACTTTTCACAAAAGTTGTTTCTCATCTCCCTAACATTCATTTTCTTCCACAAAAACTCAACAAATAACATAAACTCTCTCATGGAAAGTCCCTAATTTTAACCATTTTGCAAAATAGTCCCCTCATTAGCTAGCTTAAGCTTTAGGGGTTCCAAAAGTGCAACTTTTATCAAGAAATGATCACTAGAACACTTACTTGTAAGGAAGAAAGCTTGGCTGAAATTTTGAGTTCTCAAACTCCCATTTTTGCTGCTCATTTTCGGTGGAGAGAAGATGGAGAGAAAAGGTGATATTTTCTTTTCTTTATTTTATGATAAAAATAAATTTCTATCACCAATTTTCCACCTAACCATTTGACAAAGTCCTTTCTTTGTCCCCCTATGGCCGGCCACCTCTTAAAACAAGGCCTAATTGCATATTAGGGACCTCCAATTAATATTCCTTAGCTAATTCGCACCTCTAGCAATTAAAATAGAACTTTCAAACTTTATACGATTTAGTCCTTTTTCGCGATTACGCATGAAATCGCTAAAATTAAAGCACCAAAATTTTCATGCATCCTTGTAATCATACTATAACCCATAAAATAAAATTAAAATAATTTTTCTCTGACCCCGGATTAGTGGTCCTGAAACCACTGTTCCGACTAGCCCCTAATTCAGGCTGTTACAATCATCCCTTTCCCATAGCCAACTGTAACGGCCTCAAAAGTATGGATATCGGAAAATGAGTTATTGGGTCTCCGTTTTTAGTAAACAGACTCGTAAATATTTATTAAAAATATTTATAAAGTTAGTTATGTATTTAATCAGGTTTTAATTAAGTGAATTTAGCTCAATTAAAAGCAATTAGTAAAAAAAGACTAAATTGAAATAGGAGTAAAAGTTGAATTATAGATTAAAAGAAATTATAAAGGACCAAAATGGCAATTAAGGTATAGGTAAGGCGGTGTAATGTATAAATTAGTATATTAAATTATTAATATTATTAATTATTATTATAGTTTTATATTAAATAAGTATAATAAGATTTTTATGTGATAAATAAATTATGATCTTGAAAATTGTAAGGTGATAAAAATAGACAAATGTAAATTATATAGTTGTACAAGTGTATTGATTATATTTGTTATTAAATAGATTTTTATAAAAACATTTATTATTGTAAACATATATATGTGTGTGTGTGTGTGTGTGTGTGTGTGTTATAAAAGAAAAGAAAAGAAAAGAAACAAAAACATGAAAAGAAGAACAGAGAGCAAAAGTGAAAGAAAGAAAGAAATGAAAGAAAAGAAAAAGGAGAAATTGATGATTTATAGCTTGGATGTTTAATAGGTAAGTCAATTTAGCCATTTTCTTTTAATTTTGATGTTTTATAAGTTTTAGGACAAAGTTTTGATGAATTTAAGTTGAGGTTTTTGAAGTTTTAAAGTTTTTGAACATAGCATATGATGAACAAAAAGATGAATTAGTGGTTTACTTGAAAGAATTTCAATTTAGAATTGGGTAAAGGATTTAATTGCAAAATAAGTTATAAGAAAACAGTTTTGGGACAGCAGCAGTAGAGTAACTTTGAAAAATCACCAAAAATGGTTGAAATGGAATTATAAGTTGAGTGAGGTATGAAATTAAAGCTTATTGAGTCTATTTTATATGAAAGAAATAAAGAAATCAAAGAAATTCTTTATTTTGGGATATTTAGATTTTTGTGAGACTGGTTTAGAGTGATTTCGAGATCCCCTATTCTGACTTGAAAAAATCATTAAAAATTGTACAAAAATAATTTTGAGACATAATTTATATGTTAGATTCCTTAATGAGTTTATTTTTATAAGAAACAAACTAGAACATCATTTGAGTTCTGTAAAAAAATATAATTAAATTTTAGAGAAGAGTGGTCGGAACTATCAGACAACAGAACATGGGTGATTTTAAAGAATAAACTGTACTTATTGGCTAAATCAAAAATTCTGAAAATTTTATGGTAAGAATATATGTGAGTCTAGTTTCATATAAAATTTACAGATCTTAGTTTGGAATTCTGTAACTCAAGATATAGATAATTTAGTGACAATGACTTAGGTAGACATCCTTGAAAGAACTTATAAGTAAATAATAGAATTGTGTATAAAGAATGTGGAATGAAGAGGAAGAGTAGGAATTGAATAAAATTCAATTATTTATTGTAATTTAATATTATAATTAATAATGTAAATCATTATTATTTTCGTAGCAAACAAGGAATTCGAGACATTGAGCAAGGAATGAAAAGAGAAAAACAAATGAGGAGTAAAAACGAGAAATTCAAGTTAGTATTACTATAATTCAAATTTGATTATTTGTTAAATTTTAAATTAATATATGTATATATGATAAACAAATTGAACTAAGTTTCAAGAATGAATTAAGTGATAAATATGTATTGGAATTGAATTTATTATTAGTAATTGTTGAATTTTGAATAATATGTTTAGTAAATAGAAATAAGGTTAATATTGATATTGAATTAGATAAAACTAAATTAAATTGTGAATTGAATGAAATTGAAATGAAGTTTGAATATGTATGAGTATTTGATTATATATTGATTAGAAAGTGGAAAATGCATTGAATTGATAATATATATATATATATATATATATATGAATGGAATGGAAATGTGAAAAGTGATTTGAAATTGAACCAAATTGAATTGAAGGTGATTATTTGAAATGTACATGGATTGAAAGTATGAGAAAGTGATTGAGTTGAAATGTGACTTGAAGTGAAATTATGTGATTTTGTGAATTTGTTATTGTGATTGAATTGAATCCGAATGATTATGATCAATTGAAAGTGAAAGTGATATGGATATGTGATTCCGATACCCTATTAACTAGTCGGGCTAGGGTGGATATAGTTGGCATGCCATAGGATTGTGATGCGATGAGGAGATTTGTAGCTCGGCCGAGAAGATGATTCTGTTATAATATGCTTCGGTTTAACCGAAGAGACATGTAATGCCTTATTGGTGTGTTTGGGAGGATATGATATACCGTTGTGTTTGGGAGGCTATATTATACTGGTGTGTTATGGAGGATTTATATTATTATTCTGGGTGTGTTTGGGTTGGAATCCGTGTATCCGCCAAAGTCTGAGTCAAGTTAATAGGGGTAAATAAGTGAAATGATAAATTCTGAATAAATGTGATTAAGCTATTGAAAGAATAAGAAAGTGAATTTGTGAAATAACATATGAAATGAGATTTGTGATATGAAATTAAATGCATAAACCAAAGGTTCAGGAAATGTTCAAAGATGAATTGTGAATTGAAATATTATATAAGATGGAGAAATGAAACTAAAGTTCACAATTTTGTTTGAAATGATATAAATAATATAAGAAGTTATTGAAAAGAATAATATAATTGAATTATACATTTTGAGTGTGAATTTGATATGAGAAAATGAAATTGAGATATGACTTTAGTAAACACAAATTGCAATAGAATTAATATTGAATAAAGGATAAAATTTAGTGAATTGTATATGATATGAAATGAACTAATGGAATGAGATATGGAAAAAAATTCAATGAAAATTGGATAGTGAAATAATGTATGAATCTAATTAAATACAAGCCTTGAAATAATGCTTATTATATTAGATGATTTGATTTAAAGAATAAAATAACTATTAAGTAATTGTATCATAAATTGAATGTATATAAGTTATTATACAATTTGAATTATGGTAATACTACTGAATATACCCTTACTCAGCGTACGGTTGTTTCTGTGCGCAGGTTAATTGAAAGTCTGTGCCCGGTCCAGCATCCAGAGTAATCCCGACCTTAAAGAAAATTTTGAGTAATATACCTTTCTTTGATAATGGTGGCATGTACCTAGGTAATGAATAGGTTGAGTATATGAGTCTTGTGATTATGGTTGTAAAATAATGATTTAAACTGGTTAAAAATATAAAACAGGAACTAATATGATATATTTGATATATGTATGAAATAGAAATGAATAAAGTTTATTAACATGAATTTAATTTGTATGTAAATGTGTTAGTTGCTACACAGATTGCAAATTGGTTTTGGTTTGAAATTTTGCAGGGTTGGTTAGGTTAGAAAGACTCATATTGAGTCCACACTACCTGGCACACGGGCATGCTCTCAATATACACGGGCATGTGAGCCCTGTAGTTGAGAAAAATTTTAAAATGTTTGAAAATTTTCTAAGTATTCGAATTAGTCCCGAACCATTCCTAACTCGTCTTTTGGGCCTCGAAGATCCATATAAGGGACTATAAAATTATTTTATATTATGATTGATAATAATTTTGTATTAATTGTAAAGTTGTCTGATCGATCCGGTAACACTCCGTAACCCTGTTCCAATGACGGGTTGGGGTTTGGGGTGTTACATTAACTGTCACCCCTTTTCACACAACAACTAATTTTTTTCCTTTTTTAAATCCCTTAATCAGGCCAATTTACCAAATTGTCCTTAATACCACTCACCTCCACACTTAGCTTTTTAAGCAAAAATGTGTTCAAACAAGCAAGTTTGAGCTTCAATTTTGATTTGCACGTTCCTCCTTTTGATGTGGAGCTTTAACAGAGACAAAGCATGCATTACAAACTAACAACAGTAATAAGAAACACGAAACTTGATAAAGTATATGAATCTAAATCATTGTTGTAAACTACCTTACCGATTTTGCACAACTAAGCTGAAATATGGAATTCCTCAACTCAAATCAACTCCCTTTTCAACACCTCAAACCACTTCTAATCTTCATTCCTAGTCCAATCAGATGTATTCTAAGTGTTAATTTCCATTTAATCTGTGTCATAATTTTCCGGAAAAATCATCCATGTTCTTGATCAAATTCACATTTATCAAAATTGATCCATAAAATGTGTTTGATCTTTTGGTTTAAGATTAAAAACCTCTTATTCTATTTTTGAGCTTAGACATCCATTAATATTTGGATTCCAACTCAAAATTAAAGATCAACCATTGTTGATCCTCAAGTTCAAGAAAGAAGAAATTAAAGTTGAAAATTCGTTATAATTATTTTAATTAACAAATAATGATTGAAATCAACTTAAAAACAAGTTTAAATATGAGGATTACCTTCAAATGAACTCAAATCATTGATTTAGAAGTTTGAATCAAAATGCTTGAAGAAATTTGGATGACTTTTTGCCCAACTTTAAAAAATTATTTCAAAATTTTTTAGAGAGAATTTTGGGAGAGAAAGGGTTTAGATCTATTCTCTAATATTTGGTTTATGAAAACAAACAAGAGAGAGAGAGAGAGAGAGAGAGAGAGAGAGAGAGAGAGAGAGAGAGAGAGAGAGCTCTCAATTTAGGTGAAAAGTGAGGTAGTTCCAGAGTTTTTAAAATTAAAAACCCCCACCTGATTTTCAAATTTTGGAGAATTTGCCATCAGGCCACTCCCCCTTTTCCCTTGTTTTACAATTTGCTCCTTTTCCTCCAAAATTTCGAAAGTATGGTTTATTTGCTATAAAACCTCTTATAAATTTTCCTTATTTTTTAAATTGGTCCCATTTAATTAATATTTTAAATCACCCAATTAAACTCCCATTTTAAATTATTTTTAAATTCCAATTTAACCCAAAATATTTATTTTTACCAAAAAATTATTTAAAACCATAAATTTAATTTTTCTAAAAATATTTTTATTTTCTGAAATATTATTTACCGATTTTTAGATGAAATTAAGCTAATTAATTAAGAATATAAATTGCTAATTAACCCAATTAATTCTCAAATTTCACTCGGAACCCGGTAACTTACCCGAAACTACTAGACCTGTTTTTGGGGCCTTCTATATAAATCAAGATTTTCTTGAAAGTTTTGTAAGAAGAGGGCAAAGAACATAACAACAACATAGCCTAATCCTCGTCGCTGATATCCGCTTTGAGATTCTTTAGTTCATTTAAAAGGGTAACGAACTCACTGATGTGAGCCCTAATGGACTCACCTTCGGCCATTCTGAACCTGTATTAACGTTGTTTTAGAGCTAACTTGTTGACCAAAGATTTTTCATATATAGGGCTTCTAGTTTCCTCCATAGTGTAGATGTTTTTTTCTCTATCAGAACCTTCTATAACACATTATTCGTGATGCATAGTTGAATTGTAGATAGAGCTTTTTCATCAAGCTCTTTCCATTCTAATTGATTTTGTAATAGCCCGATTTAGGGGCTAGTCGGAATAGTGGTTTCAGGACCACTAATCTGAGGTTGAATAAAATTATTTTTATATTATTTTATGTGTTATAGCATGAGAATTTTGGTGCTTTAATTTTATCAATTGCATGTTTAATTGCGAAAAAGGACTAAATCGTAAAAAGTGTGAAAGTCCTATTTTACAAGCTAAAGGTGTCAAATAGCTAAGGAATATTAATTGGAGGTCTCTAATGTGCAATTAGGCCTTGTTTAGGGTGGTGGCCGGCCATAAGGACAAAAAAAAGATTTTGTCAATTGGTTAGGTGAAAATTTGGTGACTAAATTGATTTTTAATCATAAAATAAAGAAAGAAAAGATATCATCTTTTCTTCTCTTCTCCTCCACCGAAAATTAGTAGCAAACTAAGGGGTTTGAGATCTCAAAATTTCAGCAAGCTTCTTTCCTTGCAAGTATGTAACACCCCGAAATTGGGCCTAGGTATTGAGCCTTGAGCGTAGGAGCATTTTAAAATTTTCCAGAATATGATAACGGCATTATTACAAGTTGGATCTATTAGGTAAGTGATTTTTGAAGGTTACGGGGTTTCTATGAAGTCCTGGGTTCAAGTTAGGCCATAGAAAAAAAATTTGGTTTTTAGCCTTTTAGTAGAGAGGGCTATTGGAAGCAAGCCTTAAGGGAATTTGTATATGTTTTGCTAACACAAGTGAGCATTTGGCAAGGTGGTGGTGGCATCAATATGAGAGCATGGTGGGATGGGGTTCGAATCCCACAAGTTCCAGAACTAAGGTTTTATTTTGTGCTAAGCAGGTGGAAGAAGTCGAGTTCAGCTAGAACTCTGCAAGGGAGAGTGGAGACTTGGTCAATTGGTTTGAATGGGAGGTGGAGAGTGAATGGTGGAGCAGATAGAGGAGAGAATCAGGGGATAGGGAGTGTGGGAGTGTTTGGCCGAATGTGGAGTGTATGGGGGATGAGAATTTCGGCTAAGGGTTAGTGTTGGGTAGCAAATTCGACATTTGGTATGGGTAGCAAAAAAAAACTAAAACCTTTGTGTGTGTGCCGAAACTCTCTGGGGATTTCTTGGAATTTTTGCATTTCGGGTCTTTTGGTTGCACTTTTCCTACTTGTCAATTCCTTTTCTCCCTCTCTTCTTCTCCATTTCTTTTCTACCCTTTTTTCTCCATAAGCCGAATCTTCTCTTTCCTCTCATTTGATTTGGTTTCTCTTTTCTTTTGCTAATAACCAAACATTGACTAGTCTGAAGCTTGGTATCCTTTTGATTGTCAAATCTACCTTGTCTATTCGATTTGTCTGTGATCACAAGGTAATATCTTCTCTCTTATTTCTTTTTCGTCTTTTCTTTCTCTTTTCTTCTCACTAAAGCCGAAACTCTCATTTTTCTGCCTAGGCCGAATCTATTTCTTTTTGGGTTCTTGTGCATTTATAACATTTTCTTTTCTCCTTAGTTAATCGTCATCTCTAAGGGTAGTAGGTTCTTAAACTCCTCTTGTTCAAAGGTGTGCTGTTGCCGAATTTAAGGGAGTTTGGTTGCTTTAGCCAAGAGGAAGTAAAGCCGAATATTGCCACTTTGTTGAAGGAGGTCATTTTGTGGTACGAAATTTTGGGAGTTCAATCTACGCTCGTAGCAGGTGTGTAATCTCACACCCACCTTGATGAATGCCTGTGATGTTGTGTGAATCGGCCAAAAGCCAAAAAGCCGAAAAGTCGGCAACTGTGACCACTCGAGCGTGCGAACGCTCGTGGTGCTAAACTGAGATACGAGTGACGATGATGGATCGTGAGATTGTCGCGAGCACTCTCGCAAAACTAAGGCCGTAACGGGCCTGATCGAACTGAAACGTGCTAAATGGGCCCAATGGGCTTACGGGCCCATAGGGGCAAAATCGATGGAGAAATACTAGATGTTAGAGGCGATTGTGAAATCTGCTAGACAGAGAGCGAAACCACGTATAATGTGCCACACGAGCGTGTGGGCCCGTTTGGGCCTAAAATGGATTTTAGGCCCAATGGTATTATAGAGACCCAAAAAGGGCCCGAGTCACACGAGGCGAAAGTAGGCCTTTGGATAGGCCGTTAACGGTGCAGATCACCGAAATACCCTGATTTGTGAATTACTGAAATACCCCTAGAGGGTAAATTACTGAAATACCCCTGGAGGACCCCTAGAGGGTAAATTATTGAAATACCCCTAGAGGGTAAATTACTGAAATACCCTCGGTGGGTAAAATTATTGAAATGCCCTTGTGGGGAAAATTACTGTTATACCCGTAGGGACAGATTTGGTATGTTGTGTATAATTTGATTAATTACCATGATGATACATAATTGCATACACTGAATTATTATGCCATGACATGTGTATTGGGTTGGGTTATATTTATGGAGGAAGTACTGTACTGGTGGTTATGCCACATTATACTGATTTTAGTTGCTCAGCCACATATACTGTTACTGGCAGCTATGCTGCATTTCTACTAGCAGCTCGGCTGTATTCTTGGAGTGTAGGGTTGGGTGGGTTGACTCGGTCCCCACATGGAGTGTAGGGCTGGTACGGGTGGAGTGTAGGGTTGGATTGGGGTGGGCTGCATTTTCTATTTGCATTACCATGATTTTGGGGCTGTAGGCCCAAACTGATACTGCATTGTCTTAGGCCCAGACTATGACTGTGACTAAAAATGGGATTACACACTGAGTTCTTGTAACTCACCCCTTTTTCCCATAACCTTGCAGGTAATCCCCAGTGATAGCGGATTTGGGAGCTGCGGAGAACTCGGCGGTGGCCATACTTCGGAGTTATTTCTCACGAAACTCAATAAATTTGGCTTTTATCTAAATTTTAAGATTATTTAATTTGGGTTATTGTTTTGTAATAAGGCCATTGGTTTTATTTTATTTTTTAAAACTTTCATTTCGGCATTTACTAAACTGTTAAGTGTTTGAAAACGGGATTTCTTAAAACTTTAATAATCTCTTTCAAAATGGAACGTTTTCGCAACTATTCAAGTTCGACTTTCACAACCGAATAACAGCTGTTCAAGATAATAACAACCTTATAAGAAGAGATATTAAGCAAGTCACGTTTTTACAAACAAACAACGAAACTCGGGATTTCAAAAAGAGAAGCAACATTTTTAGCGATCACTTGGCTTTTCAACTATTTTCTTATGTGACATGCTAGATCCAGCCATAACATCTAGGCCGGGTTTAGGGTGTTACAAAGTAAGTGATTTTGGTATCCTTCATTGATGATATTTGTACTTTTGGAACCCCTAAAGCTTAAGCTAGCTAAAGAGGGAACTATTTTGCAAAATGGTTGAAAGTTTAGAGTTTTTCCATGTGAGTAATCATGTTGTTTGCTGAATTTTTATGGAAGAAAAATGAGTCTTAGTTGTTAGATAAACAACTTTTATGAAAGGTGTTTCCATGAAAACACCTAAGAAGACCTCTTTGCAAAGGTTATAAAATAGGTGTTAAATGTGTGAAATAATGAGTATTAAGGGTTTTTATAAGAGAAATAAATGTTCACCTAGGCTCGTTAAAGGAAGAAATTTGATTAGAATTGATTTACGAGCTTAGGGGTAAAATGGTCATTTTGTGAAAGTCTAAGGGAAAAATGGTAATTTTGCCAAAGTATGATTTTTTAAATGCATTGATTAGTGTGATAATTAAATGAGCTAATTTGCTATTATAGATCAAGAAGAATGAGGAATTAACTTTGACTGAGGAAAGGGCAAGGTATCGGACTAGATCAGCAAATTGGCCTATTTTGAAATTGAGGTAAGTTTGTGTGCAATAAATTCAACATCATGTTATTAAGTTTCTAAATGTTGATATTTGTGATGTTGAATAATATTTCTATGAATTTGAGTAATGATGTTGAATGAGAAAATGTTGAGAATTTTAATGTGGAAGTCCCAGTTGGACTTTAATAAATGGGAGAATAATATTATCAAGACCTGAGAAGGGTAAGGTCCTGTATAAGACCATGTCCGAAACATGGCTTCGACACCGAATTGAAATCCCGTATCAGACCATATCTGGGATATGGCATCGACATCGAATATGAGAATCGTATAAGACCATATCCGGGATATGGCATCAAAAATCGATATGAGATCCCGTATAAGAACATATCAAGGATATGACATCAGCATAGGTGACCCCATGTAAGACCATATCTGGGATATGGTATTGGCGTTGTATTTATGTAAATGATGATGATTATGTATCTTCGAATATCCCATGTGATTCAATGGGGGTAATAGTTAACTTGTAATAGAGATGAGATTAGTGCTAAAGTTGTGTGATGAAGTGATACAGGTACATGTGAGTAATTCACGAGAAAAGTTTACGATATGTGATATGATATGTAATTGGTAAGAGTAAGCATGAGTAAGTTATAGCAATGTGCCTAAGACTTTGTGTTTTATTCAATGCCATGGATGGATGATATTAAGAGCCTTATGTTGTTATTTATTTCATGCAAAATTACTAAGCTTTATGCTTACCCCTCTCATTTCCCTTTTCCTTGTAGTATTGCCAAGCTAGCTCGGGAATTCGTGGAACGTCGGAGTTCGAAAATCACACTATCAACGTCTTCTTGGTATAGTAAAGTTAGACTTATTTTGAGTATGGCATGTATAGGACTTGGTTATTTTGTTATGTCATATTTGTTAGCCAAGGTGTTGGCTATTAATGATGTTCAATTTATTTTGTAAATGGTCATTAGAAATTGGCCAATACTTGAGAAGTTCATATTTAAAATTGAAGATGAAATTCATGAAGTGCATGTTTGTGTGGATGTCTTGATTTTGGGTTCTTGGAAGTGCCTTATGGTCATGATATAGGTTGAATTGATTTGGTATAAGTGTGGTTGCTTGTAGGGTGGCAAATAACTTGGTAGAGAGCCTTATAATTGTCCACACGGGTAGACACACGGGCATGTGTCTAGGCCGTGTGTGACACACGGTCAGCCCCATGGGCATGTTGAGAGGCCATGTGTCCCCATACATGCTAGGTTTACAAGCCAGTATGCTCAGTGGTAAACACACAGGCAGAGACACAGCCGTGTGTCTCGACAGTGTGGGAGACACGGCCTAAGACACGGGCATGTGCCTAGGCCATGTGAAGCCTGCACCTAAAATTAGGAATTTAATTCACACACGGTCTAAGGACATGGGCGTGTGCCTTGGCCGTGTGACCTTATTGAGATGATGACATCACAAACAGAATGTCAAGGTTTTCATACATGGGCGAAGACACGGGCGTGTCATGGCCGAGGGACACGGGCTGTAACATCCTAGAATTTGAATTTTATGTGTTGCATTATTTTGGTGTTAAGCTAGTTAAATTATTAATTGTGTATGTTGAGGAGGTCCTGAGAAGGCTCGGGGTTCATACGGACCTAGTGAGAATTTTTGGTATTTAGCACTTTAAGGAGATGGAGTAAGTGACCTTAAAGCATATGGAAAGAATTGAGTAAATAGCTATCATAATTGAGCTATTGGTAAAGTGGATATGGCGCCATAGGTAGTACCTTGAGGGAAGAGGTTCGAATCATTTTGTGTGCAAATTTTGACTTTTATTTTTGCACTCTTCCATCAAGTGTCGGCCAAGCTTATAATTATGGCAAGGTGGACTTTTATTTTTATGGTAAGATGGCTAAAGAGATTAAGGAAAGATTGAAGTTAAGGAAAGGAATCAAAAGTAAATGGCATGTACGGGGAACATGTGGCATATTTCAAGGGAAATGTTATGGAAAGGGATGGTTGGCAAAGTTTTTGTCTTTTAGAGCATGTATGTGGACGGTTTTGGGGGCTATAGTGTGGTAGCTAAAATTTGCTTAGTCTTTTGGTAGGATTTTTGGTGTTGTTAGGCCAAAAATCACTTTTGCAATTTGGTGTTTTTCTCCCAATTCTTTCTTTTGCTTTGTGCCGAAATTGCTAGCCTTGGTGACCATATTTTTTCTTCTTTCTTTTTACTTTGGCCGAATTATCCTAGCACATTTGTGCATCTTCTTACTCTTTTGTTTGATCAAGATTTTCATCTCCTGTTGATCTCTCTCTTGATAGCCGAATCACCTATCAATCATCCAACCTCCCATCTTCTTTTTCTTTTAACCATTCCTTTAATTCTTTATCTTCTCAAAACCGACACCATCTTTTAATCACAAACTTTTGTTTGATCATCTCATATAGCCGAATATTAATTTATTTTCTTTATAAACTGAACTCTCATTTTTTTCTACCTTTCTTCTCATCCGTACTTACATTCAATCTTTGATCAATTGGTAAGCGTTCTTCCACCATTTTATCTTATTTTCTTTCTCTTAGCACCAAATATAAGTTTTGATTTGGGAGGATCATATGAACCGAAACCATCATATTATTATACTCTCTCAAATAAGATCATTCTCTTCTTTGTAGTGGTATAGTGGAGTGCCAATTACTACAACATCGCTTAATCTACCTTAGCCATAGGAAGATCATGAGAAACGGGAATTTCATTGTTCAAGGTAAAGAAGCTCTCTCATAGCCTTTTTTAATAACTCCCTTGGTTATTGTATTAATTGGATTGAAGGATAATTTATCGACTATATGTTTTAGGTATGTAATCACTCGAATTATTATCTTGCGATCATACGGATTTTGTGGTAAGCCGACCTTAGTCCTAAGATCAATTGTTCATAATAACGTAATATTAGTTTGGACTAATATTTGTTTTCAATGGAGGCAACAATATCGAATCAAAAGTGTGTAGTGATTGGAGATCTTAAAAGGAGCGGATAAGCGATCCCTACTCCAAAGTTTAAGCGAAGGGCTGTCTCGGCAATTAGGGACTTTCCACCGGGTTGTGGACCGTCAACCGGGGAAAACCAGCAATCGTAGTTGTTCGCGATCCCGAGGGTAAAATCTTAGATCGTTTGTTTTAGAGTAGATTTATTAAATAGTGTACATTGTCTAATCGAGTGTAAAATATTTTTAGGTGTCGACGATCGAGAGAGCGTAGTGCTTACCGTAATCAGGTGTGTAATCTCACACCGTAATTCATGGGTTAGATGTTTAAATCGTGTTAGTGATAAATCATTTGATTTAATCACATCTTGATGAAATCGGGGTAAAATGGTATAGTTATCACTATTTTGGTAAAAATTATGAAATCGGTATTAAAACTGTGAAAATTATGAAAATACCCCTAATAGGCCAAATCGATAAATGTTGCTATAAGGGCCAAATTGAAATATTTGTTATATGGGCCAAATTGAAATATTTGTTATATGGGCCAAATTGAGATATTTGTTATATAGGCCAATTGAAATATTTACTATATGGGCCAAAATTGAGATATTTGCTATATGGGCCAAAATTGAGATATTTGCCATATGGGCCGTTTGATATTGCTATATGGGCCTATTTGTAATAAATTACGAAATGGGCCAAGATGATATTTTGCTTAAATGGCCAACTTGATAAATTGTTATAATGGGCCATAATGTTTGTAAGGAATATTTGAATAAATTGTTGTAAATGGTTATGCACTATATACATGATTTGCATGGGATGGGATAAATGATGAAGAGAAGTTCTGGTAGCTCTGCTACATAATTCTGGTGGCTCTGCCACAAATATGAAAAATGGAAATGCCATGTAAATTCTGTTAATCTGGTGGCTTGTCCACAAATTTGATATAAACGACTTAATGCCTATTTTTGTTGTGTTGGCGGGGTGGGTGACTAAAGCTCTCCACAGGTGTGCTGGTTGGTACGGGTGGTGTGTAGCGGATGGAAAATTAGGTTTGGGTTGGGAATTGCATATCACATGCATATTATAAATGATATTTATTTGTTTTATTGTAAATGGGCTTTGGCCCAAAAAAATGCTAAATTGGATTTTGGCCCAGTGGACAATGGTAAGTGGGTTACACACTGAGTTCTAGTAACTCACCCTATTTTCCTTACCTTTTTCAGGTAATGATTAGTGATGGAGACTTGGGCTATGGATGACTCGGTGGGGGGCCATACTACGAATAATGGTTTATTTGAAATTTAGATTTCTTTTTAAGTACTTTTAATTTCTTAAATTATTTTAAGTTAAGTTGTAATAAGGCCTCTGGATAAATTTTATATGGTTTTATGTTTGATGGATTTTAGAACTTGCTTTAAGTACTTCAAAGTGTGATTTTTCTAAAAACATAAACAAACGTTTTCTCAAATGGAATTGCAAAAAGGGATTTCGTAATAACTTTCGTAAACATTTTACTCAGAAAATTTTCTCTTTTAAATGTTCATCAATTCTATTATTATCTTTCAAATTCTTTTAAATTTTATCAAAATAATAAATAAATTTCCTAAAGTTTCGATTTATAAACTCTTACGTCCCAAATTGTTTGATTCATTAATCAACCTTAGTTTTCAATAAACTCCATGTCAAAGTTTTAAAAATCTATTTTACTTAAATCTTTAAAGGTCTAGATGTACATCTATTTTGTGTGACATGTCAAATCTGGCCTTAACGCATAGACCCGGTTTGGGGTGTTACACGGGCGTGCCATGGCCATGTGAGAGACATGGGCTATGGACATGGGCGTGTGTCAGGCCGTGTGAAAACCCCTGTAGGTTTGAATTGAAAAATAAATCCACACAGATGTGGAACACGGGCATGTGATATGCCACACAGGCGTGTGGCCCTGTTTTATGTCAAAAGTGTTCAAAAGTTTCCAGTTTGGTCCCGAATCATTCCGGGTGCAAGTTTAAGGTCTCGTAGACCTATAATAAGGACATTATGGTCTCGAATAAAAAGTTTTAATTTGGAATGAAGTTCTTAAGGATTGATATTGTATGAGTGAGCAAGTTAAGTACGATAATACCTCGTACCCGGTTCAGGTGTAGAATACGGGTAAGGGGTGTTACAGATCCATATTCGTGGGCTTCTTCCCTGTAACAACCTTTTTTAGACTGTTCTGAACTAGTATTACCGTCATCCGAACTCGTCACAGATTGAAATTTGCAATTTTATTGAACTTCTCAATATTGAATCTTATCGCTGCCATCTCTGAACGGGTTGAATGCGAAAATCGAACCAAACTCTGATGCCAGCTTGTTGGGGATAAACTCATGTATGCAACGAACAATAATAATAACGAAGAAATTAAAAAGATCGAACACACAAATTTATGTGGAAAACTCCTCAAAAGAGGATAAAAAAATCACTGGTAAAAGGAGATTTCACTAATATAAAATAAATACAAAGATGAAGATAATAAAAAAAAAAAGAAAGACTCAGAACCCTAAAAGAAAAACCCTTCAAACTCGAAAAACACAAAATTCTCCCAATTTGTATATTTTATGTCGTTCTATAAACCTAGGGTAACTATGACCTATTTATAAGCTGATATCCGTAGTTTTTATGACTAGAATATCCGTAAGTTAATCAGAGTTTAAGCGGAAAACTAAAACAAAGCTTAACTAAGAGAAGAAAACGGAGAAACTTAAGGAACATGTCGTCATGTCGTGACGTGGCTTTTGCATCATCGGGACGAAGAACGATCATGTCGTCGGGACGAAGATTCTCTTCTTGTCGTGACATTAGTTCCTTGTCATAATGCCGAGCTTTATCTCGTCGGGATGTCACTCACTGTTGTGGTCAAAATGTGAGGCAAACTTTCGCAAAGGGTAAATTATACAAATTAAAAATTTTATCACACGCGTATGTGTGGGAACTACGTATTTAGAATATAGAAATTTGTTTAAAAATAACATATAATAAATAATGAAATGTATGGTTTGAAAATAATTAATAGTAATAACACATGTAGAAAAATTAGAATAAATTGTGAGTAAATAAAATTTAAACACGTACACACATTAGATTAAGAATACTAAATGCATTATAATTGTTTATCATGGTGTTGTCATCAATCTTAAGCAAATGCCAAGTTAACTTGTGATACCGACTCAGCCAATAGCATTGTCAATGTATACAATTGATGAAGGTAATAAAATGTGCATAATAAAATTAAAATGTACAATACATTTCAAGATAAAGCGTTGGTTAATTGGTAAAATCAAAATTTTATCAACGCAAATGTCATGGACTAAAATCCTACCATATGCAATAATTATTGTATTTTTAATAAAAGACTAAAGTTCCTTTATTTTAATTATGGAAAGATATTTTTCTAATTTTCCTGATACCAACTCAATTAAAGGTTTAAATAATAATATAGATATATAGCTGATGGAGATGATAAATTGTGCATATTAAAATAAAAATATATAATATGAAGTTTTGGTTGAGTGATAAATATATTTAATTGGTGAGGGTTCAAATCCTATTTTTATTAAAATGAAAAGACTAAAATACCCTCAAATAATATAATGTATTTTAATTATAAAATGATATTTTCATAATTTCCTTAATCAAGTTGGTGATGACTGACTCGTGACACCAACTCAGTTGGAGTTTAAATAATAGTATAGATAATCACTCAAGTATTAGTTGTCTCTACTTTGTCACTCAAGTTCAAAATTTTTATTTTAGTTATTAATATTATTAAAATTTAATATTTTGTCCACTCCTCTGTTAAGTCACTAACGAAAGCTTTTTTAATTGGCATAATAACAAAATTAGTCCTCCAATATTTATAGGTTCTATCAATTTGATCCTAATTCTAAAAAAAATTAACAAATTGAGCCCTCAACCTTACACATTTTATTAATTTATTCTTAATTATTAAAAACTAAAAGTTAAAAAACTTTAAAAGTAAAAAATAAAAATAATTTTTTTTAAAATTTATTTTTTCATAAAAGTAAATAAAAAATTATAAAACTATTTATAAACAATTGGAACGTACAATTAAATTCATTGAGAATTGGCAGATTTTGCCCTGATGCTTTTTGTACGAATAAGTGTTTAGAAAATTATGCTAGCATCCCGACAAGGCAAATGCACGACATCTCAAGAGCATAAAGGGCACCGGTAATGGTCCTATCTCAGGCGCCAAGAACAAATTTCCGATTTCTCCCATGAGCGATTATGAAAGCGAAAGGAATATTGGTTTGTAACCTTTTTTAGAATATTTATTTCTTGCATTGCGGAGTGGCCTATACATCCATCTTACATAATTTGTAATTCTTTTTTTTTTTTAAACCGATTTCATATTTTAAAGAAATGCAACTGCTGTTTTCTAAAAAAAACACTTTTTTTTTCTTTTTTAAGATTAGACTTCTTCAATTGTTAAATACATTTTATAAAATAACAAATATAAACATATTAAAATGTTTATTATTTAATAATTACATATATCAGTAGGTTCTCAACCCACACTTTATATTGTGCTAATTATTTTTGGATTAAATAGTTAAAATTATTTTGTCTTTATTTTTTTAAGAATTTAGTCTCTCTATTTTTGAATTTTAACATTGAGGTCTAGTTGTTAACACTGTTCAAGTTCTCGTGTTAAATTTGTTGGGGTGACATTCTAAATTTTTTTTAAAAAGTATTCACTTGATAATCATGTCACAATAAAAAAGGCATTGTAGTGGACTTGAATTTAATAAAAAATTTAACAATGCCAATAATTCTTTAAATTTACATCTACATTTTAATTAGAAGAAAATATTTAGACTAACTAATGACATTATAAATGTTGAGAAATTAAATTATATTAAAAAAATCAATTATAAAGATCAAATCTCAAATTTTAACATAGTATAGGGAACATGAATTGAAATTTGACTATTTTTATATAATTAAAAGTAGAGAGACCCACATTGAAAATTAACCATTATTATTAAGAATGTAAAATATATATATATATATATATAACAAGCTTTCTTTTCATATATAGTAGTATAGATAAAAAGTAGTGGGACCAAAATTAAAAATTAACCATTAGCGTTGCGAATATAAAAGAAAAAGCAAGTTTGGTGTCAAAGAAGGAGGGTGGTTCATGTATATTATTCAATTATTTTAATCAGTAATATGTTGAAAAAAATCGGCATATTACAAGCAAATAAATTCACATAGATAAAAATATGTTTATATTTTGATACAAAAATAAGTATTCAAAATATTATAACTTCACTTCGTTTACAAATTATTATTTAAATGTTTTGATAAAAAATAAGTAAATTATTTTAATTACTGCAAAATAGAAAATTCGTTAAAGGAATTAATATAAATTTTAAACCCAAAATATTTTAAAAAAAATCATGTGAAGACATGAAGTTTAAAAATACGTACTTATTGTGATTTAATGCAAATAAACTTCTGCAATAAAACAGTAATTTTTAAATTTAAAATTATTTGGGTTTTATTTTTTCAACTAATAAAAAATTTAAATAAATCTAATGTCACATATAGCAAAGTACGACACTTATGCTAAAACGTTGCTATATATATATATATATATATATATATATATATATATATATATGTGTATTTTTTGGTTTATTATAATTACCATAAGTTGAAAAATTGTTAAATGCGTGTCAAATAATTTCTTTTTGATAAGTATATTAATAAAATTAAATTATATAAACATATATAGTGTGGAAACCATTTTTAAGTTGATTAAAAAATAGGGATCGACTTTAAAACGAAAATGAAGTCGCCACCAATCCCTTTTTGCTTAGGTGTGATCGGATCACCTTATAAAACATTTTATTTCAAAACATTGATTTTGGCCTACGAAATTCAAGAAAACGGGTTCGGGAGTCGGTTACGTACGAGGATGGATTAGCACCCTCGTAACGCCCAAAATTGGTACCGAATTGATTAGTTATTGTCCTAATGTCAAAAATTTTAAAAAAATTTAAAATACGATCCTCTTTGTTTTTGAAAACTTGAATGAATTAAACTAGATGTCGAGACACGCTTATTTCGAAGGAATAAAATATAATACCCAGTGAGTTAGGATACAACATTTCGAATCCTCGATACTAAGCTTGTCTTTATCTAAAATTTGTACATTTAAACTTAAAAAGGATATTCATTTATTTGAGTTGAATGAAAAATCGGGACCCAGTAAGTTAGGGCACAATTTCTCGAAATTTCCAAATACTGAATATTGTCTTTATTATTGGAAGTCATTACTCGAAGTAACAAAATGTCATATCCAGTGAGTTAGGACACAACACTTTTGAATTCCCGAGAATAAGTATTTTATTTAACTTATATGTGTGATTTAAAAATAATTGGTTCTTTAAACTCGATGAGAAATGTAACATCCTAGAATTTTTCTTTTTAGTCACTTTCCTCCAATGCTTGCCATTCAAATTCAATAATGGCCACCTTACTCATTATATCAATACTCCATGATTATTCATGCCATCCCACCATCTTTTGTTCATTTTAAGTGCCACCATTACCTTATTATGTCAATACTTCATCAAGCATTAGGAAATAAAAAAAATTAACATGGGACTCCTTTAGATGGCAACCACTCACGTTGCTAATGAAGGAGTTGGTTGTTGAACAATTTTTTTTATTAGCAAGATAGGGGACAACCAAAAATGGATGAAGGGGAAAGTAAAGGGAACAAGTGGAATTTTAATGGAAGATGTTATGGAAAGTATGGGTGGCAAATTGTTGGCCATTTTAGCTATGTATGTGGACGGTTTTTGGGGCTTAAGGGGCATAGCTGAATTTTGTTAGTGTTTTGGTAAAGTTTTAGTGCTAATTCCATTAGCATCAAGTGTGCATATTCTCTTATTTCTTTCTTCTTGTTGCCGAATGTAGGCCAACAATTGAGACCAAAATTTGTTCTTTCATCTTTCTAGAAAAAAACAAGCTAGTGAACCATTCTTCTTCTTCCTTCTTTTCTTTTTCGCAAAAACCCTTCAAGCTTCTCTTCTATTCTAATCCTTTCACCATAGCCGAATATTGTGCCCATCATTCCTCCATAACTGTACTTTCATCCCTTCTCTATTTCTTCTTCTCATTCGTATCAACACTCGATATATTCTACCTTCGGACATAGTGGTAAGTGATTCAAGTGTAAGTGATACGAAATCTTTTGGAAATCTGAGGCTAACTTTTGGTTGGTATTGTTCTAGGTCAACGACGAGTAGTTCGTTAGGAAATCGAAATCAGGTGTGTAATCCCGTACCTTTCCGAATATATGTTTAAAATGGTGTGTAATCTCACACCTCTTTGAATGTTTGCATAAAATGTTCTGTGATTCGTTCGAAAGACCAAAAAGCCAGAAACCGGCACCTGTGACCACTCGACGTACGCATGTTCGAAGTGGTAATCGTATTTTGCAATGAAACAGTTTTGATTAGTAGTAGTGACGTGGATTTGAAAAATCACCAAAAATAGTCGAAATTGAATTAGAAAGTGAAGGAGATATGGATTGAAAGGTAATTGAGTCTATTTTCTTATAAAAGAAACAGAGAAAGCAAAGGATTAGTATATTTTGATATTTTTAGGTTTTTGTGAGACTGGTTCAGAGTGATTTCGAGATCCCTTGTTCTGACTTGGAAAAATCATTAAAAATTGATAAAAACTAATTTTGGCACATAATTTATATGGTTAGATTTCTTAATGAGTCTATTTTTATAAGAAACAAACTATAATATCATTTGAATTCTGTACAAAAAGATAATTAAATTTTAGTAAAGAATGGTCGGAATTGCCAGGCAGCAGAAAAGGGGAGACTTTGAGGAATAAACTGTACTAAATGGCTAGGCCAAAAATTCTGGAAAAATTACAGTAAGAAGATATATGAGTCTAGTTTCAAGGAAATTTTATGGATCTAGATTACGAGTTTTCTAACTTGATTTATGGCCAATTTAGTCAGTATGACGCAGATGGACAGTTTTAAAATGTTATGCCCAAATTAGTAGTTAAGTTGGATTGCGAAAATTACCAAAATACCCTTGGTGGGTAAATTACCGAAATACCCTTGGATTGCAAGATTACCGAATTACCCTTAGTGGGTAGGATTACCGAATTGTGAAAATGCCTTTATGGGCCGATTTGATAGATTGCCTTAATGGGCCAATTGATATATGGCATGATGGGCCAATTGGTTATATTTTGCTAAATGGGCAAATCTGATACTTTGGCTATATGGGCCAATTTGATAATTTGCTATATGGGCCAATTTGATAATTTGTTATATGGGCCAATTTGATAAATTGCTATATGAGCCAATTTGATAATTTGCTAAATGGGCAGATCTAAAAATATGTGAAATGGGTCAAGATAATATTCTGCTTAGTGGGCCAAGTTACTAAATTGTTATAATGGGCCAGAAAATTTGTAAGAAATATTTGAATGCATTATTATGAATTGTTATGCATTATATACATGAATTGCATGGGATGGGATGATGATGAAGAGAAGTTCTGGTAGCTCTGCTACATAAATCTGGTGGCTCTGCCACAAATCTGAAAAATGGCAATGCCATGTAAATTCTGTTAATCTGGTGGCTTGTCCACAAATTAATATATGGCTTCATACTCAGTTTGATATATGGCTTCATGCCCAGTTTGATATATGGCTTAATGCCTACGTTTGGTGTGTTGGCGGGGTGGGATGACTAAAGCTCTCCCACAGGTGTGTTGGTTAGTACGGGTGGTGTGTAGCGGATGGAAAACTAGGTTTGGTTTGGGAATTGCATATCATTTGCATATTATATATATATATATATATATATGATACATTCATATTATTGTAAATGGGCTTAGGCCCAAATATTTGGTTAATGGATTTTGGCCCAGTGAACAACGGTAAGTGGGTTACACACTGAGTTCTAGTAACTCACCCCCCTTTCTCTTAACCCTTTCAGGTAATGCTCAGTGACGTGGACTTGGGCCATGGATGACTCGGTGGGGGCCATACTTCAGAAATGGTGTTCATTTCCGTTTATTTTATTATTTTGCTATTTTGGTTTAAGTTGTAATAAGGCCTCTGAACTATTTTATTTTTTCTTTATGGTTGGGATGTTTTTATTATTTTTCTTAAATTGTTTAAAACGAGAATTTTTCTAAAAACGTAAATAAAGGTTTTCCGAAATTGATTAACAAATGGATTTCAAAATAAACTTTTACAAACATGATTTAACTCGAACTTCCTTTCAAATTATTAACGACATTTTCAAAAGTCACGGATTTAAAGTTCAATTCCTTGATTTGTGCTCATCAATCAATCTCTCAAAAATATTTGTATTTTATCTACGTTTCCGCAATGTTTCAAAATGCTTTTGCAACTCTATTTCAAACGTCACATTTTTGTAAATCGTTTATTTCAAATATGCTTTCACAACCGAAAAGGTTTATTAAAGATAATTATGTTTTCACGTAGACACAATTGCTTAAGTGTTTTGGGTTTTAACAAAGAGGCTGTAATTCTCAAACAAGTTGTTAACAATTGCAAAGATGGTTTTGAAAAACACTTCCATGTGGCACGCCAGATTTGGGCCTAACTTCTAGGCCGGGTTTGGGGTGTTACATTTAATGGTATCAGAGCCCGGTTCAAAACTCGGTTGTGGTTTGGGTTCAAAAACATTTATGGTACAAAACTATTTCGAATTATAGAACTTATTTTTTTTTTTTTTAAAAAAAGGGTAGTATGGCACCACGAGTATCCGGCACCAAGTCAAGTAAGTGTATGTGAATTGAATAATTCTTATTATTGTGAAATGACTATAGGAACACTCTAGAACTTTTAGTTTTAGGTGTTGAAACTATAAAGATTGAGACTATAGGACGCGTTTACGAAAACAACTCTATCTCTTATATCTCGTAAAATATTGTTAATAAATACTAAAAAAGTATACTGATTCATAAAACTTGTAATCAGATTAAACCGAAATACCTAATATGAGCACTAGAGGACGTGGACGTGGACGTGGACGTGGACGTGGACGTGGTAGGCGTGGCCGTGGTAGAGGCCGAGGTGCTAGGGTTGTGTCTGAAGCGTCGGGACATATACCAGAAATGGACGCACCTGCATCACCCGGGAGTGAGACTGGATCACACGACCACATGAAAGAGGACATTGCCTTGACCCAAGCAATGTTACGAGTCCTAGAAAGGGTTGCTGGGGCTAGAACTGGGCCAGCAGCTCGTGGATCAATATCGGAACGACTTAAATCAAGTGGTGCCGAGGTTTTTAGGGGTGTCTCCGGTGTAGCTCTGAATGTAGCAGAGTATTGGCTCGAGACAGTGGAGCGAATCATGGATGATTTGGAGTGCACCATCGAGTAGAAACTAAGAGGCGCTGTGTCCTTGTTGAGGGACGAGGCGTATCAATGGTGGCCCACTGTTCGAGAAGGCACTCAGGCTGAACTTGTTACTTGGGATTTCTTCAAGACTGAATTCCAAGGAAAGTATGTCGGGGCAAGTTATGTGGATGCCTGGAGGAAAGAATTCCTGAATCTGGTCCAAGGAAATAAGTCGGTGGCAGCTTATGAGGCAGAATTTCTAAGCTTAAGCCGTTATGCTCGGGCAATTGTGCCAACCGATCATGAGCGCTGTGTACGTTTTGAGGATGAGCTGAATAATGAGTTGCGGGTACTGATAGCCCCACAACAAGTAAGGACTTTTGCCAAGCTTGTGGAGAAAGCCAAAATAGCTGAGGAGGCTAAAAACTCTGCACGTCAGAACCAAGACAGAGGCAGAGGCAAGAGGGACTTCAGGTATTCGGGTTCCACTAAAAGTTTTCAGAAGAGGCCTAGGAATGATGAGCCAGCCCAAGCTATAGCACTTGCTGCTACAAATCAGATTCAACCGTGTCCTGATTGTGGGAAACAACACCCAGGTGAATGCTGGAAAAGAACTGGTGGGTGTTTCAAATGTGGTTCTAAGGACCATCAGCTTAAGATTGTCCTCGAAGGACTACTCAAACTCAAGAAGCTCGTAATCATGATGCACAGCCAGCTAGAGGCACGCAACAGCCACCGAGAGGCCGTGGGCCAGGTCGAGGTAGTAATGGCGGTGGTCGTGGTCAAGGTGCACCTGGTAGAGGTAATGGTTTCACAGGTAACGCGGAGGCAAAACAGCCAGGGTTAGTCTATGCGGTCAGGCGTCGGGAGGATGGTGATGCACCTGATGTGATAACTGGTACGTTCTTCATCTTTGATGTACCTGTTACTGCTTTGATAGATATCGGATCTACCCATTCATATGTTGCTAGTGCTATATCTAGAAAATTGAATATTAGATCTGAGATTTCTGATAGAGAGATGATCGTAATTAGTCCTTTAGGACAGTCAGTAACCGTGAATAAATTGTTTAGAGACGTGCCTTTAGAAATTCAAAGAGAAATATTTCTGGCGGATTTGATGGAACTGTCTTTCGGCGAATTTGATCTTATTTTGGGCATGGATTGGTTAGTAAAACACCGGACGCAATTGGATTGTGCTGCAAAGCGGATGTCAATAAGGACTTTGGAAGATAAAGAAGTAGTAATGATAGGTGAACGAAGGAATTACCTGGCAAATGTGGTATCTACTTTAAAGGCAGAAAAGTTGTTGCGGAAAGGGTATGGAGCGTTCTTAGCCTTCATTAGTACTTTGGATGCAAAGGAATTATCGGTGAAAGGTGTGAGAACGGTGAAAGAATTTTCAGATGTTTTTCCCGAAGAACTACCTGGTCTACCTCCAGATCGGGAAGTAGAGTTTGGCATTGAGCTTTTGCCCGGAACGGCTCCGGTTTCTATTGCTCCTTATAGAATGGTGCCGAAGGAGTTAGTAGAGCTTATGGCTCAAATCCTGGAGTTGTTAGATCAGGGATTCATTCGACCGAGTGTGTCACCATGGGGAGCTCCGGTCTTGTTCGTAAAGAAGAAGGATGGGTCGATGCGTATGTGCATTGATTATAGGCAGTTGAATAAATTGACGATCAAGAATAGGTATCCATTGCCGAGAATCGATGACCTATTTGATCAGTTGAGAGGAGCTTCTGTTTTTTCCAAGATAGATTTGAGATCGGGTTATCATCAACTCAAGGTTAAGGAGGCGGATATTCACAAAACGACATTTCGAACTTGTTATGGACATTATGAGTTCTTGGTGATGCCGTTTGGATTGACCAATACACCAGCTGCATTTATGGACATGATGAACCGAGTCTTCCAACCCTACTTAGACCAGTTCGTGGTGGTGTTCATAGATGATATCTTGGTATATTCGAGGAATGAAGAAGAGCGTGACTCACATCTGCGCATAGTATTGCAAATATTGCGAGAAAATTAACTTTATGTCAAATTCAATAAGTGTGAATTTTGGTTGAAGGAAGTGACTTTCTTAGGACATGTTGTGTCGGTCGAAGGAATAAGAGTTGATCCTCGGAAGGTGGAGGCTGTGTTAGATTGGAAACCACCGAAATTAGTGGCCAAAATTCGGAGTTTCCTAGGATCGGCTGGTTATTATAGACGTTTTGTTGAGGGGTTTTCGTTGATTGCTGCACCCCTAACTAAACTGTTGCGAAAGGGAGTACCATTTGTCTGGGCAGAGAAACAACAAGAAAGTTTTGAGAAATTAAAGAAGATTTTGACGGAAGCGCCTGTACTGATTCAACCTGAGGCTAGAAAAGAGTTTACTATTTACTGCGATGCGTCACACACGGGCTTGGGATGTGTGTTGATGCAAGGTGGTAAAGTAGTGGCTTATGTATCTAGTCAGTTAAGGCTGCACGAAGTTAATTATCCTACTCATGATTTAGAGTTGGCTGCAGTAGTTTTTGCTTTGAAGATTTGGAGGCACTACCTGTATGGCGAGAAGTCGATCATTTATACGGATCATAAAAGTCTGAAGTACCTTCTTTCCCAAAAGGAGTTGAACTTAAGACAGCGGAGATGGATAGAGCTGTTGAAGGATTATGACTTCTCAATCGAGTATCATTCTGGAAAGGCTAACGTGGTGGCAGATGCGTTGAGTCGTAAGGTGATATCGGAGTTGAGGGCAATGTTTGCTCATCTTAGTTTGTATGAAGATGGCAGTTTGCTAGCGGAACTTCAGGTGAAGCCTATGTGGTTAGAACAGATCAAGGAGAAGCAGTTATCATATGAAAAGTTGGGTCCTTTATTTCATCAAGTTGAAAGTGGTGTAATAGGGGATTTTGGATTTGATAAGGATGGAGTACTGTATTTTTGCGGAAGAATTTGTATGCCCAAGGATTCGGATTTGAGACAAATGATTCTGCGAGAGGCGCATAGTAGCCCCTATGCTATGCACCCTGGAGGAAGTAAGATGTATCGAGATCTCCGTGAACAGTATTGGTGGCCAGGGTTGAAACGGGAGGTTACTAATTTTGTGAGTAGATGCTTAAAATGTCAGCAAGTGAAGGCAGAACATCAATTACCATCGGGCTTATTGCAACCGGTAAAGATTCCTTTATGGAAATGGGAGCGGATAACGATGGACTTTGTTAGTGGGCTACCCTTAACACCTACTAAGAAAGATTCCGTCTGGGTGATAGTGGATCGATTGACGAAGACTGTCCATTTCCTACCTGTTCGTACAGATTACTCATTGCAGAAGTTGGCCAAGTTGTACGTAGCAGAGATTGTGAGGTTGAGTGGGGTACCAATGTCTATTATATCGGACAGGGACCCTAGGTTTACATCACGGTTTTGGAAAGCTTTGCATGAGGCTTTGGGAACAAAGTTAAACTTCAGCACAGCTTTTCATCCTCAGTCAGATGGTTAGTCAGAAAGAGTAATCCAGATTTTGGAAGACATGTTAAGGGGTTGTGTGATTGACTTCAGAGGTAGTTGGGAGGATTTTCTACCGTTGGCAAAGTTTGCGTATAATAACAGTTACCTATCCAGTATCCAAATGGCACCCTATGAGGCGTTATATGGGCGTAGGTGTCGTACCCCTACTTGTTGGACTGAATTGGGGGAACGGCAGTTTTTGGGTCCTGAATTGATTTCTGAGACGGAAGAAAAAGTAAAGGCGATTCGAGCACGGCTAAAGGAAGCTTCAGATAGACAAAATTCATATGCGGATTCGAAGCGTAAGGATATTGAGTTTGCGGTGGGAGATCAGGTCTTTCTAAAGGTCTCACCCTGGAAGAAGATTTTGAGATTTGGACGAAAGGGCAAATTGAGCCCAAGGTTCATCTGGCCTTATCGGATAGTGAAGCGTGTAGAACTAGTGGCCTATCAGCTTGAGTTACCTCTGGAGTTGAGTCAGATTCATAGTGTTTTCCATGTTTCTATGTTGAGGCGTTATCGGTCGGATTCGTCTCACATAGTACCGGTAGAAAAAGTTGAGATAAGGCCGGACTTGTCGTTCGAGGAAGAACCAGTGAAAATTTTAGACCGAGATGTTAAAGTGTTGAGAAAGAAGTCAGTACCCTTGGTTAAGGTTCTATGGCGTAATCACGGAGCGGAGGAAGTTACGCGGGAGCCTGATACCATTCGGCAACAATATCCTCACATCTTTTAATCAGGTAAATTTCGAGGACGAAATTTTCTTTAAGGGGGGTAGAATTGTAACATCCTAGAATTTTTCTTTTTAGTCACTTTCCTCCAATGCTTGCCATTCAAATTCAATAATGGCCACCTTACTCATTATATCAATACTCCATGATTATCCATGCCATCCCACCATCTTTTGTTCATTTTAAGTGCCACCATTACCTTATTATGTCAATACTTCATCAAGCATTAGGAAATAAAAAAAATTAACATGGGACTCCTTTAGATGGTAACCACTCACGTTGCTAATGAAGGAGTTGGTTGTTGAACAATTTTTTTTATTAGCAAGATAGGGGACAACCAAAAATGGATGAAGGGGAAAGTAAAGGGAACAAGTGGAATTTTAATGGAAGATGTTATGGAAAGTATGGGTGGCAAATTGTTGGCCATTTTAGCTATGTATGTGGACGGTTTTTGGGGCTTAAGGGGCATAGCTGAATTTTGTTAGTGTTTTGGTAAAGTTTTAGTGCTAATTCCATTAGCATCAAGTGTGCATATTCTCTTATTTCTTTCTTCTTGTTGCCGAATGTAGGCCAACAATTGAGACCAAAATTTGTTCTTTCACCTTTCTAGAAAAAACAAGCTAGTGAACCATTCTTCTTCTTCTTTCTTTTCTTTTTCGCAAAAACCCTTCAAGCTTCTCTTCTATTCTAATCCTTTCACCAAAGCCGAATATTGTGCCCATCATTCCTCCATAACTGTACTTTCATCCCTTCTCTATTTCTTCTTCTCATTCGTATCAACACTCGATATATTCTACCTTCGGACATAGTGGTAAGTGATTCAAGTGTAAGTGATACGAAATCTTTTGGAAATCTGAGGCTAACTTTTGGTTGGTATTGTTCTAGGTCAACGACGAGTAGTTCGTTAGGAAATCGAAATCAGGTGTGTAATCCCGTACCTTTCCGAATATATGTTTAAAATGGTGTGTAATCTCACACCTCTTTGAATGTTTGCATAAAATGTTCTGTGATTCGTTCGAAAGACCAAATAGCCAGAAACCGGCACCTGTGACCACTCGACGTACGCATGTTCGAAGTGGTAATCGTATTTTGCAATGAAACAGTTTTGATTAGCAGCAGTGACGTGGATTTGAAAAATCACCAAAAATAATGGAAATTGAATTAGAAAGTGAAGGAGATATGGATTGAAAGATAATTGAGTCTATTTTCTTATAAAATAAATAGAGAAAGTAAAGGATTAGTATATTTTGATATTTTTAGGTTTTTGTGAGACTGGTTCAGAGTGATTTCGAGATCCCTTGTTCTGACTTGGAAAAATCATTAAAAATTGACAAAAACTAATTTTGGCACATAATTTATATGGTTAGATTCCTTAATGAGTCTATTTTTATAAGAAACAAACTATAATATCATTTGAATTCTGTACAAAAAGATAATTAAATTTTAGTAAAGAATGGTCGGAATTGCCAGGCAGTAGAAAAGGGGAGACTTTGAGGAATAAACTGTACTAAATGGCTAGGCCAAAAATTCTGGAAAAATTACAGTAAGAAGATATATGAGTCTAGTTTCAAGGAAATTTTATGGGTCTAGATTGCGAGTTTTCTAACTCGATTTATGGCCAATTTAGTCAGTATGACGCAGATGGACAGTTTTAAAATGTTATGCCCAAATTAGTAGTTAAGTTGGATTGCGAAAATTACCAAAATACCCTTGGTGGGTAAATTACCGAAATACCCTTGGATTGCGAGATTACCGAATTACCCTTAGTGGGTAGGATTACCGAATTGTGAAAATGCCTTTATGGGCCGATTTGATAGATTGGCTTAATGGGCCAATTGATATATGGCATGATGGGCCAATTGGTTATATTTTGCTAAATGGGCAAATCTGATAAATTGGCCCTAATTTGCTATATGGGCCAATTTGATAATTTGTTATATGGGCCAATTTAATAAATTGCTATATGAGCCAATTTGATAATTTGCTAAATGGGCAGATCTAAAAATATGTGAAATGGGTCAAGATAATATTCTGCTTAGTGGGCCAAGTTACTAAATTGTTATAATGGGCCAGAAAATTTGTAAGAAATATTTGAATGCATTATTATGAATTGTTATGCATTATATACATGAATTGCATGGGATGGGATGATGATGAAGAGAAGTTCTGGTAGCTCTGCTACATAAATCTGGTGGCTCTGCCACAAATCTGAAAAATGGCAATGCCATGTAAATTCTGTTAATTTGGTGGCTTGTCCACAAATTGATATATGGCTTCATACTCAGTTTGATATATGGCTTCATGCCCAGTTTGATATATGGCTTAATGCCTACGTTTGGTGTGTTGGCGGGGTGGGATGACTAAAACTCTCCCACAGGTGTGTTGGTTGGTACGGGTGGTGTGTAGCGGATGGAAAACTAGGTTTGGTTTGGGAATTGCATATCATTTGCATATATATATATATATATATATATATATATATATATATGATGCATTCATATTATTGTAAATGGGCTTAGGCCCAAATATTTGGTTAATGGATTTTGGCCCAGTGAACAACGGTAAGTGGGTTACACACTGAGTTCTAGTAACTCACCCTCCTTTCTCTTAACCCTTTCAGGTAATGCTCAGTGACGTGGACTTGGGCCATGGATGACTCGGTGGGGGCCATACTTCAGAAATGGTGTTATTAAATTTTAAATTTCTATTTCCGTTTATTTTATTATTTTGCTATTTTGGTTTAAGTTGTAATAAGGCCTCTGAACTATTTTATTTTTGCTTTATGGTTGGGATGTTTTTATTATTTTTCTTAAATTGTTTAAAACGAGAATTTTTCTAAAAACGTAAATAAAGGTTTTCCGAAATTAATTAACAAATGGATTTCAAAATAAACTTTTACAAACATGATTCAACTCGAACTTCCTTTCAAATTATTAACGACATTTTCAAAAGTCACGGATTTAAAGTTCAATTCCTTGATTTGTGATTCATCAATCAATCTCTCAAAAATATTTGTATTTTATCTACGTTTACACAATGTTTCAAAATGCTTTTGCAACTCTATTTCAAACGTCACATTTTTGTAAATCGTTTATTTCAAATATGCTTTCACAACCGAAAAGGTTTATTAAAGATAATTATGTTTTCACGTAGACACAATTGCTTAAGTGTTTTGGGTTTTAACAAAGAGGCTGTAATTCTCAAATAAGTTGTTAACAATTGCAAAGATGGTTTTGAAAAACACTTCCATGTGGCACGCCAGATTCGGGCCTAACTTCTAGGCCGGGTTTGGGGTGTTACAAGAAAAATTGAAACCCAGTAAGTTAGGGTACGGTTTCTTTCGAATCTTTGAACGCGGAGTGTTTGCTTATTTCAAAACAAAATCTGATATTTTAAAGAACAATTACACGACATAAATATAATAAATAATAAAGCATAAAGATCATGATAGTAGAAACACAATAAACCAAAAATACGAGCCTATTTAGAAATTCGAGAATAAAAGTAAAAAAACAAAAATATGTATATATATATATATATATATATATATAAGTAAGAGAATAAACAAATAATGAGATAAATAAATAAATAAAAGAATAAGTGAGTAAATGAAACAAATATGATATTAGATTTAAGTATTTTCTAAGTAAAATAATAAAAATTAATTAATTAATAATACTAATATAGAATTTAAGTAAGAATAATGAAAATAATAATAAAAACTAGTAGTAAATCAAATAAAAAATAAGTATTATATACAATAGTTTAAAGGTAATAAAATAATAATAATACAATAATAATAAAAATAATAAATTTAATAATAATAAATTTAATAATAATAAAGAAAATAATAATAGTAGTAGTAATATTAATAATAATAATAATAATAATAATAATAATAACATATATTAATAAACAAATAGTAATAGTAAAAATAATAGAAATAATAGAAATAATAAAAATAGCAATAATAATGTCGAAGATAAAATATAATAATAATAAATATAATAATGAAAATAATAATAAAAGTAATAGTAAAAATAAAATAGTATTAATAATAAAATAATAGTAATAATATTAAGATTAATAGTAATAACAATAAAAATAGTAGTGAAAATAGAAATAGTAAATAGCAATATTGAAAGTGATAATAATAATAATATTAATAATAAAAAATAATAATAACAATAATAATAATAATAATGAAAATAATATATGTTAATGTACAAATAATAGTAAAAATAAAAAAATTAAAAAATAAAATTAATAATGAAATAAAAAAGACAAAGAAATAAAAAAAGACGAAATTGAACTAAAAATAAAAGTTTGGAAATTTTAAAGAAAATAAATGGGAAGGGACCTATTTAGACACGCGAATAACATGGAGGGACTAAAAGGGAAAATATTCCCTCCTTCCAAAACGTTGCGTTTCAAGAGGGACTCAAATGAAATCCAAATAAAATTTAAGGGCAAAATTAAAAATAAGGAAAACTTAATTATAAAACCATAAAAAAGCGGAAGGGCGCAATTAGCCCTTCCGTAGAAAACACGCGGATCCTGAGGGCTAATCGGGTCGGATTCGGGTCCAACATCAAAACGACGTCGTTTTGGTGCCTAGGAATAGGGCTCAAAACGACGTCGTATTATATACCTTATAACAGTTAAAATTTTGACAAAAAAATCATATATCTGCTATTCTAAAAAAAAAAAGAGAGCTTAAAAAATGCTCTTCCCCCCAAGTGATTTCCGATGATGCTCCGACAAAGCTCCGGCACCGCCGCCGCCGCTCGCCACTATCGCCGGCCACCGTGCACGGTGGCCGGAACTCCCAAAACAGGTAAAATTTTCCTTTTTTTTATATTTTTAATATATATATTATATAGTTTTAAAAAAAGCAGAACAAGATAGAGAGAAAAAAAATAGAATACAACAGTATTTGAAAATAGAAAAAAATAAAAATGAAAAGGAATCGTCTGAAATCACCTCTGATATTTTTTATTTCTGTATTTCGTATATTTATGTGTGTATCCCCTCTTTTACAGATTTTTTGGGGTTATTTATAACCTAAAAAAAATCAAAAATAAATGCCAAAATCGCAATATACTGCTACTGTCCATTTCTTTCCTTGTTTGCAGGTGTATGGTGAGAAATCCGGCGATAGAGCACTGCCCGTGCACTGATTTGCGGCGTGACCGAGGGGCTGGTGTCGGGGCTTGCGGCGCGAGGGAACTTAGGGTTTCATAAACCCTTGGTTTCTGATTTAGAGTTGGGCCCTTTTGGGCCATGTAGGTTGCGTGAGTTTGGGTCTGTTTTGGGTGTAATTGGGTCACGGGCAATTGGTTAATATTGGGCTTGTCTTTGGACTATAACATAAAATGAACTTTTGGTATTTTGGTTTTTTTATTATTTATTTATTTATTTGTTTTTGAATAATATGGGCCCGGGCATAAATGGGCTACTACATATAGTATAGTGCATATTAATATTGAGAAAAAGAAAAGTCAAAATCCAATTTACTCATACTAAAGTTAAAGTAAAGATATTAAGCAATTTATATTGAAATAAATCATTATAATTATTGTTAATTGTAATATTATTCAATTTTTAAGTAAAATTAATTCATTAGGAGCCATTAATTAATAAATTATATTATATTTACAATAATAATATTTTGATTAATAAAATTAAATTTACTTGATAGTAATATAAATGTTAAAGCATATGATATAATAAAATGTTTAAGTAAATAATTAAAGTACTATATTTAGATTTAAATTAATATTTAGAAATTATGTGCATAAATCTAATTATAATTTTTGTAATATATATAATTAAAAATACTTATTACTTTTATTATTTTAAAAAATTTATATTTATGATTATTTTATTTAAAGAAAAAAGTTCCATATAGAAAGGATGTTGAATGGTAAACTTTCTTTCTTTATGTTATGTTGGTTGTTATGGAAAAGTCGGAATAATTTTGTTTTCCCCATAAGTCATATGTGTGTATATGAGATTGTGATTTTAGGTGTTGCGTGGGCAAGGAGCTTTATGAGTTGGAATACCACTCCTTTGCACTCTATTCCAATGGTAATTGGTAGGTGTTGGTTACCATCAGATAGAGGATGGATTAAACTCAATATGGATGGGGCAAGGTCATAAAATGTTTCTAACTCTTGTATTGGAGGAGTGTTTAGGGACTCTAATGCAAACTGGTTATATGACTATTCAATGGTGGTTGGTAAGGATTCAATTTTTTGAGTTGAGGCAAGAGCGGTGTTAGAAGAGTTGCATATAGTTTGGGAGAGGAGTTTTAGAGAAATTGATATGGAGTGTGACAATGTCCTACTAGTGAAAACTATTTTTGTCGATGGAGCTGCTAGTAGTAGTGTCGAAACCATTTTTTTCTTTGGAAAACGGACTGACTTTACTAAGGAAAATGGAATCGCCACCAATCTTTTTTGAAGTGCGATTGGGTCACCTTATAAAATATTTTGGTCTACGAATCTTAAGAAAACAAGTCCGGGAGTCGGTTACACACGAGGAAGGATTAACACCCGTGCAACACCCAAAATTGGTACCTTATTGATTGATTAATGTCCTACTATCGAAAATTGGAAGAGATTTTAAAATATGAATTCTTTACAAAATGTTTGGATAATTCGAATTAGATATCGAATTTCTCTTGTTCCGAAAGAATGAAATATCACATCCAGCACGTTAAGATACGATGTTTCAAACCCTCGGCACCAAGATCATTTCATGATTTCCAAAATTCATGCATTGCAATTTTAAAAGGGTATTCCGTTATTTGGCCAAATGAAAAAATCGAAACCCAGCACGTTAGGGCACGATTACTCGAATTTCCAAACATGAAATATTGCCTTATTTTCGAAGTTAAGAAAACACAGTCAAAATCTTAAAAGGATATTTAGTCATGTGGACGAACGAAAAACCGAAACCCAGCACGTTAGGGCACAATTTCTCGAAACTCCCAAACACGAAACATTGCCTTGTTTTCAAAAGCTCTTAAATAAGCGATTATGAAATTGACCGAGAATGCATTTATTCGATTTGTTTGGGATAAAAGTGAACTGACCAATATCGACCAAAACGTCAGAGTTTAAACCATAATGTAATAATAAGAACCACGCCAGCATAATATCGAGCATGAAATAAAAATACATGGTACTAATACTACACAGAAAAAAATAATACATATCAACCCAAATAAACAACGTAATGAAATGAAAAAAAATTTATTATAAAAATATATACAAGTAATAATATATAACAATGTTTGAAATAAACAAAACTATATAATAAAATAAGGACTTTAAAAGAAAAATTATATATAATAGGTCTTAAGAATATATGTACATAAATAGATTTAGAAGAAAATATATACACAAATACCATGTAACCAATAATATATAGAATAAAAAACTATTTAATATGGATAACATATATAAAAAATGATAATAATAAAATAATACTAATAATGCTAATGAATAGTAATAATAATGAAGTTGATTAAAAAAAGGAAATAATAATATTAAAATAATAATTATAATAGTAGAATAATAATAACTAAATGGGTAATAATAATAGAAATGATAATAAAAAGTAGTAAAATGAAAACAATATTAATAATAGCATACTAGTAACAATATCAGAATTAATAATAATAAATAAATAATAAATAATAATGATAGATAATAATAATAAGCAAATGATAAAAATAATAAATAGAAATAAAATAAAAATTTAAAAATAAAAAAATAATAATGGCAGAATAAAAAATATATCAAAAATCATAAAAACTAAAAGAGGACAAAATTGAATTTAAAATCCAAATCTAGGGCGAATTTTTAAAGAAATAAATGAATTAGGGCCCCCTATCAACGCGCATAAAAGGGGAGGAGCAAACAGAAAAAAAAAAACCAATTTATGGACATGTATCCACTTTCCAAGGCGTCAATGGGTAAAGGACTCAATTGAGAACTAAATAAACTCCTGTGGTGGAATTTAAAAAATATAAAAATAATAAAAAGGACTCAATTGAAACAACTAAATAGGCGGAAGGACTAGGGGAATAAATTCCCCAGTAAGCGAAAACACGCGGACCCCCTGATGCGGGTTAGGTCGCGCGCGGGTAGCCCTCATACGGCGTTGTTTCAATGTTTTATAAAACCCAAAATTTTTTTCAGAAACTTTCATTTTTCTTTCTTCCTAAAAAAAAAACCTCAGCCCTCTCTCTCAACTCTCTCAAGCCGATCGAACGTCGGCCAGTGTCCGGTCGCCGGATTGTCGTGACGCCACCGCCGACACCGGCCACCGCGCACGATGGCCGGAATTCCAAAAAAGGTGATTTTTTATTTTTTATTTTAAATATATTTTAAAACTTTAATATGTATAAAAAGGAAAAAAAATAGAAACTTTTCTTTTAAAAAAAACATAGATTCGAAAACAAAAAGAAAAAATAACGAAAGAAAAAAAATAAACCTTTGCTCGTCTGTTCTCTCTATATTGATGCTCTAAAAACCAATTTGTAGTCTGTGTTTTTTCTCCTATATATTCGTAAAAAAAAGGTCCTTTTTACACTCTTTCAATTCAGCTTTTATAGCCTTCTATCTACAACTAGTTCTCCTATTTTGTAGGTACGTGGTGGAGAGGGCGAGCGTTGGAGGCATGCACGATGCGGAGGGGCGGGCGACATGGCTGCGAGGGCTGCTGGCAGCAGCGCCAAGGGCTAGCTGATAGGGTTTTTTTTTGTGTTTAGGTTGTGGGCTAGGTCTAGATTAGTTATTTGGGCTTCGGTTTAATTTGGGCTTGTGTTTATTTTGTAATAGACTTTTAAAATTTTATTGGTTTATTTTTTAATATGGGCCCGGGCAAATTTTGCCCATTACAGCTGCCCCTCTTTGCTCATTGTCGTGTAGCGAGAATAGAGCAAAGACTTTAAGAGGGCCAATTTTGCCTGGTCTTGCTGAGTCTTGACTTCTTGATGCTTCCTTTCTTCAGGTAGCTTCATTCCTTCCACCGCATCTTTAGGGGTATAGGAATTTTCGTTTCAATCTACTCCACTACTGCTTAGGGAGATATGATCTGTAATTGTAACACCCCTATCCCGTGCCCATCGCTGGATTGGGGTTAGGAGCATTACTGGACAGATCGGAAACAATTGCAGAAGTTCATATAATCACCCATCAAACTCAAACATAATGTCCCTTAATACGGTCAACGAGACCTAAAGCATGCTTATAAACCGAGTCGGGACTAAACCGAAACACATACAAAATTTCATAGAAAAATAAAACTTTTCTAGGTTTCAGGGGTTACACACCCGTGTGGGCAGGCTGTGTGCCTCCCACGGCTATTAGACACACCCGTGTGTCCTCCCCGTGGTCTATCCTGACTATACTTCCACGGGCACTAAGCACGCCCATGTACCTTGGCCGTAGACTATGCTGACTTGGCCCCCACGGTCACTAGCACGACCGTGTGCCACAACCGTGTTCTCATATGCTGGCTACAGACTTAGCCCCACGGTAACTAGACACGCCCGTGTGCCACAACCGTGTGACATTATAGGCCATTTTCAAGGCCAAAAATCCACTCATTTGGGTCATACCTACAAGCAATGTCAACCAACTCATTTCATACCCATATGTTAAGAAAGAACATACCAATTAACCTTCCAATCTATACATTCAATAACCATTTCAACAATGCCAACTTCCAAGACCCAAACATATATAACAAAAGCATAATACATTAATTTGCTTAACTCAAAAGCTTGACCATTTCATGAATCAACTAACCATGCCAAAACATGCTTCACATATCATGATCATAATGCATAATCTCAACTCATCTCTAACCAAATCCCATGGCTAAGTTCATATAACAACTTATACCATAATACTAGCCTATACATGCCATATCTAAATATATACATTCCCAAAGTGTACCAAAATGAGTTTAGTAGTGTGATGACGATCCCTGACTTTCCCGAGCATTCAGTAGCTTTGACAACCTACAAACAGAGAAAACACACACAGAGTAAGCTTTCCAAAAGCTTAGTAATTCATATACAAATAAACTAAACATGAAAGACATATATGTGCACATAGGTACATTGGTCCATCTAAATTTCTTATCAAACTATCACATAATGCTTGATTCATGTACTTGGCCATATTTGCCACATTCATCAACTCAAAAGTCTTACAAATACAAAGCTCTCCCATGCTTATTTTCACATATCATATCATTATCCCAACATAAATACTTATCATAGTAAGATCATATAGATACTTACCTTATATACACACTTGGTGTATAAATCAATGTACCTGAAATGGATTCTCTATTTACATAACCATTCGGATTACAGATTTGCCCATTGAACCGTAAGGAATCTAGTAGGATACTCAGAAACTCGGAATAGTCGTACAATGCCAACGTCCCGGACGAGGTCTTACATGCACTCGGATATCGATGCCACTGTACCGGACAGGGTCTTACGTGAATCAATACGATGCCGATGTCCCAGACATGGTCTTACACGTAAAGCTCATATCAATGCCAACGTCCCAGACATGGTCTTACATGAAATCTCAAATCAACGCCTACGTCCCAGACGAGGTCTTACATGATAAAACAGAACAGATACCTATGTCATGACATAACTAATCCTATCTATTCCTAGGTTCATACAGGACTTCTCGAATATTGTCACTATATCAATCTTATCTCAGAATTCATATACAGATCAAAAACATAAACATTCATCTATAGCAATGGTCAAAGGATTATACATAATTCAATACGACTGCGTTTATTTGCATAATGACTTACCTCAAATTTGGTTTAATAGAAACGGAAACGGCTACTCGATTACTTTCGCTTTCCCGTGATCTAAGTCTGTTTTCCTCGGTTCTTGATCTAAACATATTCAGAAGTAACCCTTTTATTTACTAATTCACTCAATTCAATCCATACATTTATATTTAGAGCTACTTGCAACTTAGCCCACATATTTGCACATTTTATCAATTTAGTCCATTTTTCTCAAAACATCAAATTCACAAAATCAACTCATACACATATTTAGTCGAATACTTATACATCACATACAAGCCCATATTTTCCATCAAATTTGTAATTTAGTCCATCAAATTACTACTTTCTCAATTTAGCCCTAATTAGCTAAATTCATCAAAAATTCAAGAACAAAGTATGTTCATCTAGCTTAAATCTTTCATTTAACACCATAAATCATCACAAAACTCAACATAGCATCAATGGCATTTCTCATGAAAAACATCAATTCATAAAATTGAGACATGAGTTTTGTAGCTCTTAAAGCAACGATTGTAAAAACGTAAAAATTATAAAAAACGGATCAAAAACTAACCTTGAATTCAAGCTTGTATGTGCCGAATGTATGAGAGCTTTTAAACCTTTCTTTTCTTTTGATTTTCGGTGGATGAATGCATGAAATAATGTCCATTTTCATGTTTTAATCATATTATAGTTCATTAATAAACAATCTCCAGTTTTAACCTTATAATATAAAATCACAAAACATAATTTCTAATGTTATTATAGACCATAACCATCCACTATCTATAAAAATGGCTAATTTGCCATATAAAGCCTCCACTTTTACAAAGACACAACACAATGATACTTCAACAAATAGCAAGCAACTTCCACATTTAATGCAATTCAATCCTTTTGTCAAATTAAACACACAGACGGACAAATTAACTTACGGAAATTTAGCACATTCTTAGTCATATATCAACGGCACAGAAAATAATATTAAAATATTATACGGACTCGAATTTGTGGTCTCGAAACCACTGTTCCGACTAGGGTATAAACTGGATTGTTACAATTCTCCCCCCTTAGGGATTTTCGTCCCTGAAAATCTTACCGTTAAACAGATTCGGATATTGTTGTCTCACTGAATCTTCAGGCTTCCACGTAGCCTCTTCAATTCCATGTCTATTCCACAGTACTTTTACTAACGAAATGTTCTTGTTTCTTAATTCTTTCACTTCATGAGCTAAGATACGGATCAGTTCCTCTTCATATGTCATATCAGGTCGGATTTCAATTTCAGATGGGGCAATTACATGTGACGGATCAGATCGATATCTACGGAGCATCGAAACATGAAATACATTGTGTATCTTTTCTAGTTCAGAGGGCAACCTTAATCTATATGCAACAGGTCCAACTCGTTCAATGATCTCATACGGTCCAATGAACCTCGGACTTAATTTGCCTTTACGTTCGAATCGAAGCACTTTCTTCCACGGAGACACTTTTAGAAATACTTTGTCGCCGTTTTCAAATTCTATATCCTTTCGTTTCAAGTCTGCATAAGACTTTTGATGGTCAGATGCTGCTTTCAAACAATCTCGGATCAATTTCACTTTCTGTTCTGAGTCTTTTATCAAATCTACCCCATGTAACTTATTTTCACTGAGTTCAGTCCAATACAGAGGTGTACGACATTTACGTCCGTACAAAGCTTCATAAGGTGTCATTTTGATACTTGACTGAAAACTGTTATTGTATGCAAATTCAATCAATGGCAAATATCGTTCCCACTTACCGTTAAACTCAAGTATACAACATCTTAACAAATCTTTGAGAATCTGAATGATCCGCTCGGATTGACCATCTGTTTGCAGATGAAATGCTATACTGAAGTGTAATTTCGTGCCCAAAGCTTCTTGCAATTTATTCCAAAATTGGGATGTAAATCTCGGATCTCTATCTAACACAATGGATAGTGGCACCCCGTGCAATCTCACAATTTCAGAAATATAAAGCTCGGCTAATCTGTCAAGTGAATAATCAGATTTTACCGGAATAAAATGGGCAGTTTTCGTTAATCTATCAACTACGACCCAAATCATATCTTTCTTTTTTGGAGTCTGAGGCAAACTAGAAACAAAGTCCATTGTCACTCTATCCCATTTCCACTCAGGAATCAGAATCGGTTGTAGCAACCCAGACGGAACTTGATGTTCAGTTTTCACTTGTTGACAGATTATACATTTTGAAACAAACTCAGAGATATTGCGCTTCATACCAGATCACCAATAGTATCGTTTCAAATCTTGGTACATTTTAGTACTTCCCGGATGAACAGATAGACAGTTATTATGAGCTTCACACAAAATCAGTTGAATCAATTTTGAATTTCTCGGAACACAACCTCGAAATCTCAAGCAATCATCAATAACCCGAAATTCAGATTCAAAATTTGAATCGCACTGAGCTCGTTTCGCTAATAACTCATTATCAGATTTCTGAGCATCACATATTTGCTGTATAAACAATGGTTTTGCTTTTAACTTAGCTAACACATAACTAGCATCAGACAAATTTAACTAAGCATTCAAAGCACGTAGTGCAGACAATGATTTTTTACTCAAAGCATCAGCAACAAGATTTGCTTTACCCGGATGATAATCTATCATGAGCTCATAATCTTTTAATAGCTCTAACCATCTTCTTTGACGCAGGTTTAAATCTTTCTGAGTCAGTAAATATTTCAGACTTTTATGATCCGAAAACACATGGCATTTTTCACCATACAGATAATGACGCTAGATCTTTAGTGCAAACACAATCACAGCTAACTCAAGGTCGTGCATCAGATAATTCTTTTCATGAGGCTTCAATTGTCTCGAGGCATAAGCTATAAATTTGCCTTCCTGCATCAAAACACATCCTAAACCGTTCAACGAAGCATCACTATATACAACAAATTCTTTACCCGATTCTGGTTGTACTAACATTGGAGTTTCTATTAACAGAGTTTTCAACTGATCAAAACTTTTCTGACATTTTTTCGACCATTCAAATCTAGCATCTTTCTGAAGTAATCTAGTCAACGGAGTAGCTATCGTCGAAAAACCTTTTACAAATCTGCAGTAATAACCAGCAAGTCCCAGAAAACTATGGACTTCAGATACATTCCACGGAGGTTTCCAATCCAGAATAGCAGAAATCTTGCTCGGATCAACTCGAATCCCAGAAGCTGACACAATATGTCCTAGAAAACTAACTTCATGTAACCAGAATTCACATTTGCTGAATCTCGCATACAATTGATTTTCTCTCAAAGTTTACAACACAATTCTCAGATGTTCAGCATGCTCATTTTCATTACGCGAATAAATCAAGATATCATATATGAACACCACCACAAATCGATCTAGGTACGATCTAAAAATTCTGTTCATCAAATCCATAAAAATAGCAGGAGCATTGGTTAGTCCAAATGGCATAACTAAAAACTCATAATGCCCGTACCTCGTTCTAAAAGCATCTTCAGAATGTCTGAATCTTTAACTCTCAACTGATAGTATCCTGATCTCAGATCAATTTTAGAAAATACAGTAGCTCCTTTTAACTGATCAAATAAATCGTCTATTCGGGGCAACGAATATATTCTTTATTGTCACCTTATTCAACTAACGGTAATCGATACACATCCTCATCGTGCCATCTTTCTTTTTCACAAACAGAATAGGAGCACCCCAAGGCGAAAAACTCGGTCTAGCAAACCCTCTATCAATCAATTCTTACAACTGTGACTTTAACCCCTTCAACTCTGTTGGTGCCATTCTATACGGGGCTATCGATATAGGTGTAGTACCAGGCAATAAATCAACACCAAATTTGACTTCACGAATCGGAGGTAAACTCGGTAACTCTTCAGGGAACACATCAGAATACTCACAAACAACAGACGCTGATTCAAATTTCTTTTCAGATATTTTCGAATCAATCACGTAAGCAAAATATGTCTCATATCCCTTTTTCACATAACTTTGAGCTTTCATAACAGATATCACAGCAGGTAATCCATTCAAATCATTAGACTCAACTCGTACAATCTCATCATTCGAACATCTCAAATCAATAGTCTTTCTTTTACAGTTCACAATAGCATCATGCAAAAACAACCAATCCATACGCAGGATAATATCAAACTCATCAAATGGAAAAAGCATTAGATCAGTAGGGAAACAGATATCTCGAAACATTAACAGACAGTTCTTGCATACTTTATCAACAAGGACACTTTTACCTAAGGGGTTCGATACTTTTATAACAAACTTAGTAGACTTTACAAGTAAAGTCTTACTGAATACTAAATTCATGCATATATACGAATGTGTAGAACCAGGGTCTATCAATGCAATCACAGAAGTATCATAAAGTGTAAAAGTGCCAGTTATGACATCAGGTGACGAAGCTTCCTTACGGGCTTGAATAGCATATGCTCTAGCAAGCGCTCTAGCTTCAGACTTGGCAACATTGTCTTTTGTAGTTCTCTAACTACCATTGATATTTCTTACATTCCTCGATGGTCTACCTCTCACAGGTGCATTATCGGATCTCAAATTCTGAACAGTCTTTAGCTCGACGGATTCAGGGCAATCACGGATAAGATGATCCACATCTGAAGCAAGCTCTATCATTAACTCTACAACTTCCCGGATGCCTTTTTCCATAATGTTTACATTCAGGTCCCTCGGCCACAGAAGTTGCTGGGGTTTTGGAACTCATTTGCGATCTAGCTTGATTTCTATTCGAATTTTCTACATTATCTCTGAAACGACTTTGATCATCTCTGAATCTCTTCAGAGCAGACTGAAATGGTTTACTCTGAAATCTCTTTCTCATATCTCGAGCTTCAGACTCAGCTTTTCTTTTATCTTTCCCGAGTGCCTCAGCTTTGCAAGCTTGGTCAACGAGTATAACGAACTCTTTTTTTTTAAGATACCAACCAGCAAACGGATATCTTCATTAAGTCCGTCTTCAAATCTTTTGCACATTATAGCTTCGGAAGATACACATTCCCGAGCATACTGACTCAATCTCACGAACTCTCGTTCATACTCAGAAACAGTCATTCGACCCTGTTTAAGTTCCAGAAATTCTTTCTGTTTTTGATCGACAAATCTTTCACTGATATATTTCTTCCGAAGCTCAATCTGAAAGAAATCCCATGTAACTCGTTCTCTCGGAACAACAGAAATTAAGGTTTTTCACCATTGATAAGCTGCATCTCGAAGCAAAGATACAACACACTTTATGCATTCTTCCGGAGTCAAAAACATTTCATCAAATACCCGGATAGTATTTTCAATCTAGAACTCGGCCTTTTCAGCATCATTATCATTAGTAGCCCGGAATTCTTCGGCCCCATACTTACGATTCTTATCAACCGGAGGCTTATTCCATAGATTCAGATTTGCTGTCGGAGGTATATCAGATGTCTGAAGGGGATTAAACGGGGGCGGCGGTTGCAAAATAGTCGGGTTATTCTTTACAAATTTAGTAAACCACTCACTCATCATTTGGAAGAAAGCTTGTTTAGCTTCTCCCTCTTGACCGCTTGTAGCCGGTCTCGAATTAGAAGGCGTTGTCTCTTGCGCGGGAGTAGGCGCATTACTTTCTACGTCGTTAGCTACGGCTCTTTCGGGATCAATTGCTATACAAAAATCACATTTTTACACATTAGGATTCATCACACTATCACAGTTTAGATATATGGCATGCATAGCTAGACTCTGACATGCTACATTAGTCTGAGAATCGACTAAACCGTAGCTCTGATACCAACTAAATGTAACACCCCTATCCCGTGTCCGTCGCCAGATTGGGGATAAGAGTGTTACCGGACAGATCGAAAACAATTTCGGAAGTTCATATAATCACCCATCAACTCAAACATAATGTCCCTTAATACGGTCAACGAGACCTAAAGCATGCTTATAAACCGGGTCGGCACTAAACCGAAACACATACAAAATTTCATGGAAAAATAAAACTTTTCTAGGTTTCAGGGGTTACACACCCATGTGGGCAGGCCGTGTGCTTCCCACGGCTATTAGACACACCCGTGTGTCCTTCCTGTGGTCTACCCTGACTATATTTCTACGGCCACTAAACACGCCCGTGTACCTTGGCCGTGGACTATACTGACTTGGCCCCCATGGTCACTAGCACAACCGTGTTCTCATATGCTGGCTACAGACTTAGCCCCACGGTCACTAGGCACGCCCGTGTGCCACAACCGTGTGACATTATAGGCCATTTTCAAGGCCAAAAATCCACCCATTTGGGTCATACCTACAAGCAATGTCAACCAACTCATTTCATACCCATATGTTAAGAAAGAACATACCAATTAACCATCCAGACTATACATTCAATAACCATTTCAACAATGCCAACTTCCAAGACCCAAACATATATAACAAAAGCATAATACATTAATTTGCTTAACTCAAAAGCTTAACCATTTCATGAATCAACTAACCATGCCAAAACATGCTTCACATATCATGATCATAATACATAATCTCAACTCATCTCTAACCAAATCCCATGGCTAAGTTCATATAACAACTTATACCATAATACTAGCCTATACATGTCATATCTAAATATATACATTCCCAAAGTGTACCAAAATGAGTTTAGTAGTGTGATGACGATCCCTGACGGTCCCGAGCATTCAGTAGCTTTGACAACCTATAAATAGAGGAAACACACACAGAGTAAGCTTTCCAAAAGCTTAGTAAGTCATATACAAATAAACTAAACATGAAAGACATATATGTGCACATAGGTACATTGGTCCATCTAAATTTCTTATCAAACTATCACATAATGCTTGATTCATGTACTTGGCCATATTTGCCACATTCATCAACTCAAAAGTCTTACAAATACAAAGCTCTCCCATGCTTATTTTCACATATCATATCATTATCCCAACATAAATACTTATCATAGTAAGATCATATAGATACTTACCTTATATACACACTTCGTGTATAAATCAATGTACCTGAAATGGATTCTCTATTTACATAACCATTCGGATTACAGACTTGCCCGTTGAACCGTAAGGAATCTAGTAGGATACTCAGAAACTCAGAATAGTCGTACAATGCCAACGTCCCGGACAAGGTCTTACATACACTCGGATATCGATGCCACTGTCCTGGGTAGGGTCTTACGCGAATCAATACAATGCCGATGTCCCAGACATGGTCTTACACGTAAAGTTCATATCGATGCCAACGTCCCAGACGTGATCTTACACGAAATCTCAAATCAACGCCTACGTCCTAGATGAGGTCTTACATGATAAAATAGAACAGATACCTATGTCATGACATAGCTAATCCTATCTATTCCTAGGTTCATACGGGACTTCTCGAATATTGTCACTATATCAATCTTATCTCAGAATTCATATACAGATAAAAAACGTAAACATTCATCTATAGCAATGGTCAAAGGATTATATATATAATTCAATACGAATACGTTTATTTGCATAATGACTTACCTTGGATTCAGTTTAATAGAAACGGAAACGGCTACTCGGTTACTTTCGCTTTCTCGCGATCTAAGTCCGTTTTCCTCGGTTCTTGATCTAAACATATTCAGAATTAACCCTTTTATTTACTAATTCACTCAATTCAATCCATACATTTATATTTAGAGCTACTTGCAACTTAGCCCACATATTTGCACATTTTATCAATTTAGTCCATTTTTCTCAAAACATCAAATTCACAAAATCAACACATACACATATTTAGCCGAATGCTCATACATCACATACAAGCCCATATTTTCCATCAAATTTGTAATTTAGTCCCTCAAATTACTACTTTCTCAATTAGCCCTAATTAGCTAAATTCATCAAAAATTCAAGAACAAAGTATGTCCTTCTAGCTTAAATCTTTCATTTAACACCATAAATCATCACAAAGCTCAACATAGTATCAATGGCATTTCTCATGAACAACATCAATTCATAAAATTGAGACATGGGTTTTGTAGCTCTCAAAGCAACGATTGCAAAAACGTAAAAATTATAAAAAACGGATCAAAAAACTAACCTTGAATTGAAGCTTGTATGTGCCGAATGTATGAGAGCTTTTAAACCTTTCTTTTCTTTTGATTTTCGGTGGATGGATGCATGAAATAATGTCCATTTTCATGTTTTAATCATATTATAGTTCATTAATAAACAATTTCCAATTTTAACCTTATAATGTAAAATCACAAAAACATAATTTCTAAGGTTATTATGGACCATAACCATCCACTATCTATAAAAAGGGCTAATTTTCCATATGAAGCCTCCACTTTTACAAAGCCACAACACAATAATACTTCAACAAATAGCAAGCAACTTTCACATTTAATGCAATTCAATCCTTTTGTCAAATTAAACACACAAACGGAAAAATTAACTTACGAAAATTTAGCACATGCTTAGTCACATATCAACGGCACAGAAAATAATATTAAAATATTATACGGACTCAGATTTGTGGTCCCGAAACCACTGTTCTGACTAGGGTATAAATCAGACTATTACAGTAATATTGAGTCTGCTCTATTATCGATACATGAAGATAAGACTTGTAATTTCGGCCTGCTCCCTTACTATCTCAGGGAAATAAGGCTATTTGGCTTAGATCTGCTCCATTGCCGATACATGGAGATAAGATTTGCCAACTTCGATCTGCCCCACTGCTATCTCGAGGAGACAAGATCGTCTTCAGTCTGCTCCATTGCCGATACATGGAGATAAGACTTGTAATTTCAGCCTACTCCCTTGCTATCTCAGGAAGATAAGGCTAGTGGCCTGAATCTGCTCCATTGCCGATACATGGAGATAAGATTTGCCAACTTCGATCTGTCCCACTACTATCTCGAGGAGACAAGATCGTCTTCAGTTTGCTCCATTGTCGATACATGGAGATAAGATTTGCCAACTTCGATCTATCCCACTACTATCTCGAGGAGACAAGATCATCTTCAGTCTGCTCCATTGCCGATACGTGGAGATAAGACTTGTAATTTTAGCCTACTCCTTTGCTATTTCAAGAAGATAAGGCTATTGGCTTAGATCTTCTCCATTGCTGATACATGGAGATAAGATTCGCCAACTTCGATCTGCCCTACTGCTATCTCAAGGAGACAAGATCTACAATCTTCACTCTACTCCATTGTCGATACATGGAGACCATTCTAAGTTCAACATGTGTTTAGAAGACTTGCAATACTTTGTCAATGCCCCGAAGATGTAGCATATCTCCTTATTGTTAACTCAGGTATAGGATGGCTAGCGCATGCCCTATTTCTCGTCAAAAATTTGAATTGCCCTTTACGGGTTTTCAATTCAAAGCTCATTTGGTCTCAAAGTGCCCTTTGCGGGTTTTCACCTTGGCCTCTCTATTTTTTTATTTTTATTTTTTTTGAACTCAAGACGCCCTTTGTGGGTTTTCGCCTTGGCCCATTTTCCTTCTTAAGCGAAATACTTCTTGACTGAGTCTACATTAACTGGATTTGGCAGGCTCTTGCCGTCCATTTCGGCTAGTATCAGTGCTCCTCTAGAAAAGGCCTTCTTTACGACATAAGGTCCCTCCCAATTAGGTATCCACTTTCCTCTGAAGTCTTTTTGCATAGAGAAGATCTTTTTCAATACCAAGTTTCCCTCATAGAATACTTTAGGGTGGACCTTTTTGTTGTAAGTCCACATCATTCGCTTCTGGTACATTTGACCATGACGGATGGCTTTTAACCTTTTTTCCTTGATTAGATTTAGTTGGTCATACCTAGATTGGATCCATTTCGCTTCATCTAATTTCAACTCTGATAAAACTCGGAGAGAAGGAATTTCAACTTTAGTGGGCAAAACTGCCTCCATCCCATAAACCAATGAGAAAGGTGTTGCCCCGGTAGAAGTCCTAACAGATGTTAAATAGGCATAGAGGGAAAACGGTAACTTTTCATGCCAATCTTTGTAGGTCTCAGTCATTTTCCCCACAATTTTCTTGATATTTTTATTAGCTGCCTCAACTGCACCATTCATTTTCGGGCGATATGGCGACGAGATGTAGTGCTTAATTTTGAATTGACTGTAGACTTCCACTATCGCGCTATTGTTCAGGTTCACCGCATTGTGAGATACGATCCTTTTCGGCATACCATAGCGGTATATGATCTCCCTCTTCAAAAACTTGCTAACTGTCGTCCTCGTGACATTAGCATATGAAGCTGCCTCTACCCGTTTGGTGAAGTAATCGATAACTACAAAAATGAATCGATGTCCATTAGAAGCCTTCAGTGAAATTGGCCCAATGACGTCCATGCCCTACATTGAGAAAAGCCATAGAGAAGTCATAACATGCAGAGCTGACAGAGGCACATGGATTTTGTCTCCATAAATCTGGCACTTGTGGCACTTCTTGGCGTAACGAATGCAATCCCCTTCCATCGTGGACCAGTAATACCTGAATCTCATGATTTGCCTGGCCATTGTAAATCTATTGGCATGCGTCTCGCAAACACCTTCATGGGCTTCTTCCAAGATTTTCTTAGCCTCAACAGCATCAACACATCTTAACAACACCTGGTCCTTCCTCTTTTTATACAGGATCTCTTCGTCTAAGACATAATCATTGGCCAGTCTTCTCAATGTTCTCCTATCATTTTCAGTTGCTTGATCAGGGTATTCACAACTCTTCACATATCGCAGAATATCATGATACCAAGGACGATCATCTCTTTCTTTCTCCTTATTGATGTTGCAGCAGTGAGCCGGAGCCTCGCAGATACTCATTTGGATAGGCTTCATACCTTCCTGTTCATTTACTCTGATCATAGAAGCTAATGTGGCCAAGGCGTCAGCCATCTGATTTTCATCCCGCGGGAGGTAAATAAGGTGATATTATCAAATTCCTCAATTAACTCCAAAACTAACTTTCGATAACTGATCAATTTGGGATATCTCGTTTCCCAATCTCCTTTGAGCTGATAGATCACCAACGCAGAATCTCCATATACCTTTAGTGCCTTGACTTTGCGGTCTATGGCTGCTCGAATTCCCATGATACATGCTTCGTATTCTGCCATATTGTTTGTGTAGTCAAAATCCAACTTGCAAGTGAATGGATAATGATTTCCGCTTAGGGATATCAGGACTGCCCCAACTCCATTACCAACAGCATTTGATGCTCCGTCGAAGTTCAATTTACAAGGACGACCTTCTAGGGTATCTTCCTCGGTAGCCACTACAAACATCAGGTCTTCATTGGGAAAATCAAAGTTTAAGGGTTCGTAATCGTCTAGAGCTCTGCTAGCTAGAAAATCTACTATTGCACTCCCCTTCACCGCTTTCTGGTTTACATAGACTATGTCAAATTCGGAGAGCAAAATTTACCATCGGGTCATTCTTCCATTCAGAGCGGTTGACTCTATCATGTACTAAGAGGGTCTAGTTTCGAGATTAACCAAGTCGTATGGTATCACATGTACTGCCTCAACCTCCGAGTTGTCCAGACCAAGGCACAACATAACTTCTCAATTGGCGAGTATCTCATTTCACACTTAGTAAATTTCTTACTGAGGTAATATATTGTCTTTTCTTTCTTTCCTGTCTCATCATGTTGGCCGAGCATACATCCCATTGAATTATCGAATACTGTCAAATACAAAATCAATGGTCTATCAGGACTGGGTGGCATTAGCACTGGAGTATTAGACAAGTATTGTTTGATCTTGTCAAAAGCTTTCTGGCATTTGTCGTCCCAAATGCCTGGGTTGTGTTTCTTAAGAAGACGAAATATGGGGTCACATTTCTCAGTCAATTGTGAAATGAACCGGGCAATATAATTTAATCTTCCTAGAAAGCCTCGGACTTCCTTTTGAGTATGCGGTAATGGCAATTCTTGTACAGCTCTGACTTTATCCGAGTCGACCTCAATTCCCTTTTCACTGACCACGAAACCAAGCAATTTTCCTGACCTAGCCCAGAAAGTACATTTGGTTAGGTTGAGCTTTAGCTAAAATTTCCTCAGCCTCAAGAACAATTTCCTAAAAACCTATACATGTTCCTTTTCTGTCCGGGATTTCACGATCATGTAGTCGACGTAGACCTCGATCTCTTTGTGCATCATGTCGTGAAACAAGGCTACCATGGCTCTTTGGTATGTTGCTCCTGCATTCTTTAACCCGAATGGCATCACTTTGTAACAAAAAGTACCCCACAAGGTTATGAATGTAATCTTTTCCATGCCTTCAGGATGCATCTTTATCTGATTGTATCCCAAGAAACCATCCATGAAGGAGAACAATGAATAAACTGCCGTGTAATCCACCAAAGTGTCAATGTGAGGCAGCGGGAAGTTGTCTTTTGGGCTAGCCTTGTTTAAGTCTCCGTAATCGACATACATCCATACTTTTCCATCTTTCTTAGGAACGAGGTCGACATTGGCTACCCATTCTGAATAACTCACCACTTGTAAGAACCCGGCATCAAATTGCTTCTTGACCTCTTCTCTTATTTTTACCACAACATTGGGTCGCATCCTTCGGAGCTTTTGTTGAATCGGCTTACATTCTTCTTTTATGGGGATACAATGTACCGCAATATCAGTGCTCAACCCAGGGATGTCTTGATATGACCACGTGAAGACATCTTTGAACTCTAGTAGAAGTTTAACGAAATCCTACCTTGTTTCCTTGGTTATACAGGTTCCAATTTTCACCTCTTTCCCTTCTTCCAAAGTCACATTCTCAATTGTCTCTTTGTGAGGTAAAATCAGCTTCTTTTCCCGTTCTACCATCCTTAACAAATCCAGGGATAAACTACAATCTCCTTCATCTGTAAAATCCTGAGATCCCTCTAAGCACACGTCTCGCTCACAAGGGAATTCTGGGTCCATAGCAGCATTTCTCATGACATTGATATTTGGGGACCTATTGTAGGTACGAAAGAATACCCAAAGAAACCAATGAATCTGAGAATGATTTATTTGTATGGTATGATTATGAATAAAATGAGAGGATAAAAATATATTTACCCGGTATGAAACAAAAAAATGCACATTTTATTGAAAATAAAGGTGTTTGAACATGAGCCTATTTCACAAAAAAAAATTCTTATTGTTTCTAGACTTAAAACAACAAGTGTGTTTTGAACATTACTCTGTGTTAGTTCTAAAAACTACAGGAATTTCCTTCGCAGTCCAGTTGTTCAGAACATTTCCAGGCTCATAGGGGCGAATGCCCGCTAAGTTTCATCCCTTCGGACCCTCTTCAAATACAGCGTTGATGCTTAAAGTTCTCATCACATCTTCAGCCATTTCTTCATTCGTATTCTTCAGTCCTGGATGGATATTTCCTCCCGATATGAATGTATTAGATATATGGGGAAAAGTCATTGATCCCCATTTGACCTCAGCACCATTCAATCGTGCCCTTCGTCTCTCTCGCTTCCTCTCTAGTTCCTCTTTTCTTTGTTTAGCGTTTGGCCTATGCCCCAAACCAAAACGATCGTACTTGTCAACCAAACCCAGCACTTCGACTTGTCCATAGAGGTATTTCCCGAGTCCCCTCCTAGGCAATGCTCCTTTCCCTACCATCAGTCGTAGGCTCATCCACGTAGCTTCAGATATTTTGGGCACCGGGATCTTGCCTCCTTCACTGATGAAAGTCGCATTTACAAACTCTAATGACCGAAAGGAACACTCTATTGCCTCGGTATCATTTTCTATGTACGACGTATCACTAGTAACGGATGCGATGATGTCCTCCTCCGCATTTATAGTTATCAACCAACCCTCTGTCACCAACTTTAACTTTTGGTGCAATGGTGATGGTACGGATCCCGTTGAGTGGATCCAGGGCCTCCCCAATAAACCATTATAAGAGGGCTTGATGTCCATCACGAGGAAGTCTACCTCGTACGTATTTGTCCCGATCAGGAGAGGTATCTCAGTTCTTCCCATCACTTTCCTTTTGGTGCCATCGAATGTCTCACTATATTTTGGCATGTTTTTATATGAGAGTTGTCTACAGACAACCTGTTCAGGGTAGATAGGGGCAAGACATTCAGTGCCGATCCATTATCAATTAATACCCCCGGTAGTGTATACCTTTTGCATCGGGTAGTGATGTGCAAAGCCTTGGTGGATCCCATGCCCCTTGGCGGTATCTCATCGTCACTGAAAGAAATAAAGTTATCGGTGCTTATGTTGCCGATGAGGCGGTCTAGCTTATTCACCAAAATATCACCAGTGACATAGGTTTTATTCAATACCTTTATCAGCGCGTTATGGTGTACCTCCGAGTTTAAAAGTAAAACCAGTATCGATATGTGTGCCGGCTGCTTGTGTAATTGTTCCACAATACTGTACTCACTGTGCTTTAGGAACTTCAAAAACTCTTTGGCTTCATTCTCTATTATTGGTTCATTAACCAGTGGTTCTGTCCTTTCTCCCCCTGTTCAATCATCAAGGACTTCCTTTTTTCAGGTTCGACTTTCGTATTTGGTATGCTAGCCGAACTCCCATTTTTCGAGCATGTCACATTATAGTTGTAACTCCAGGGCATCCTTTTGCTATCCTTATAAGGAAAGGCCATGGGTTTCTGAATTACCACTCTCGGTGCCACTCTCGCTCCTGCTTCATCGATTCTCGGTCTTGTGATGATCACTACTGGGTGATTGACTTCAAAGACCCCCTCTACTGACTTTCCTTCTGTGATGCACACGTCCTCTCCTTCAGTAGGGTCAAAGAACTCCAACTCTTTGTTATCCATCAACTCCTGCACTAGGGCCCTGAATTCGCTGCATCGTTGGATCTCATGGTCCTTCTTATTATGAAACTCCCAGTAGTTCCTCGTATCTTGGGATTTGCTCTCCAACTCTTGAAAAACTAACCCTCTTTCCCGTATTTCCTTCCAAACCTCCCTCAATGGGGTTCTTACTTTAGCAACATTTTGTTTGATTCTCCTCCCCATGTTCTCGACTATCGCATTTACCCCTTTATCAATATGACTGGGTAATGGATTTCCCACACTAGGTGCGTCGTCGAACTTCACAACACCCACTTTAATAAGCCTTTCAACTAACCTTTTAAATGAGGTGCAGTTTTCTATCGAGTGTCCTATGATTCCCGCATGGTATTCATACTGAGCGTTTGTGTCATACCACTTAGGATATGGGGGTTGCAACGGTTTCAAGCAGAAAGGGGCTACAACGTGCGCATCGAACAGATATTTGTACAACTCCCTATACGTCATTAGTATGAGAGTAAACTGGAATTTCTCAGTATTCTGCCTCGTGTTGGGCTCCTACCTTGGTGAGGCCTACTGGCCCGTGGCTACCGTTCTCGGTTGACTGACAGTAACGAGTTTTGAATAACCCGAGCTCACATTACTTACTTCATTTTCCCTTTTCTTTGGAGCTAATCTTCTCGTCCTCTCTCCAGCTTCTATTTTCCCACACCTTATCGCGTTCTCTATCATTTCACCAGACATCCCTATGTCTGTGAAACTTTTAGTTGAGTTTCCCAACATATGATTGATAAAAGGTGCTTTCAGGGTATTAATGAAGAGCATGGTCGTTTCTTTCTCTAGCAGTGGTAGTTGGACCTGCGTAGCGACTTCCCTCCACCTCTGGGCGTATTTCCTGAAACTTTCGCCTGACTTTTTCTCCATGTTTTGTAACGTGATCCTGTTAGGCGCTATATCGGTCACATGGCCATAATGCTTCATGAAGGCCTGTGCTAAATCTTTCCACGATTTGACTTGAGTACGACTCAACTTATTGTACCATTTAGCTACGGTTCCAGTCAGACTATCCTGGAAACAGTGAATCAACAACTGGTCGTTGTTGACATGTCCCGTCATTTTTCGACAGAACATTGTAATATGGGCCTTAGGGCAGCTGGTCCCGTTGTATTTTTTGAACTCTGGCATCTTGAACTTTGGAGGGAGTATCAGATCTGGGACCAGACTCAACTTCTTAGCATCCACATCGCATTGGTAATCAGCGCTTTCCAATGCTTTGAACTTCTCTTCCAACCATTTGCATCAATTTTCAAACTCCTTTGGGAGCTCCACCCTTGCTTTTTCCCCTTTTGCCGCATCATCAAAGTCGGGACCATTGGTGTAACATCTTGAAATTGGGGCTATTTGTGATTGAATTATTTTGCTTGTGTTTAAATTTCTGTGATATTATTTGTGGAATTATAAGACTCAATTAGGGGTCTTTAATAAGCTCGGCTTAGTAGAATAATTTTTAGTATGGTTTATTTAATGATGTAGGATTAAGTGAGCTTGACACTTAAGTTAATTAAGTGTTCTTTTAAAGCATAAGAGGAGTAAGTGGCAAGTTGGTTAAGGCTCTTGAAAGGTTGCTTGAGGTTAGTAGTTCGAGTAGCATGTTTAGCATTTTGAGGTTTTTATTTCATGATAGCATTAATGGCCGGTCAACCTATGTTTATGATAGGTGGACTAATAACTTTTGGTAAGTTGAATTTATTTTTTAAGGAAAGCATGGAAAAAGGGATAAGATTCCTAAGGTTATGGAAGGATATCTTGAAGTTATGGTAAATTGAGGGGACAAAAGGCTTGGCTTGTAGAAAATGTTTTGGAAACTAATTCATGGCCAATTGACCATGAACTTGGACGGCAATGTGGCTAAGGGGGGATTTGGCCGAATATGCTAGTAATTGGTAAGGTTTAGGAGTGTTTTGGTCATTCCTAGCATTTGGTGCAAAAGGTTGCAATTTTCTCTCAATCTCTTTTCTTTTCTTTTGGCCGAATTTTACCTTTTGTTAAGCCTAAACTCTTTTGACCATTTGGTCATTTTTGCTCATCTTTCATTTTCTCCATTTCATTCTCTCAAAACCGAAATCTTCATCAACATCTTGTTCTCCTATTTGTTTTGCTTAAACACCAAAAATTTCCTATACTCTCTTCTTTGCCGAAACTCTATTTCCTTTCCCATTATTTTCTTTTTGTTCTTTAGCCGAATATACCTCTTTGTTGTGCCGAAAATTTTCTTCTCCTATCTTGAATCACTTTGGCCGAATATTAAAGGTAGCATAGTTTTCCTTGGGACTTTTCTGTCAATCGATTTTTGTAAGGTGGTAAGAGTTCATTTCAAAGGATTATTCTTTTAAGTTTTCGTTTAAGCCGAAGGCTAATAACCTTAATGATGATGGTTGATTGTAGGGAAGTGAGGCCGATTCATATTTTGGAGTGTGTTGACTAGTGTTCGAAGGCTTTTGGGTAAGGTTTCGGGTTCACAAGGAACCCTTCTCAATTATTTTGGTTTGGCCGAATAGGCCATGTCATTAATGTCCATTTTTGGCCGAATATAGGGGCAAGGAAAACTTGTGTGGACGATTTGTCTATTCGGGATTTAGGACTCTCGTTAGTATCAGGTGTGTACATACACACCTTATAACTTTTTAATATGCTAAGTGTTATATTATGCCTAATCGATTTGTGTAAACATGGATGTAATACTATCATGCTATTAACAAGGATTCGGGTAAGTCCTTATTTGCTATGAGATTACTATTTGATGCTTTTGGGAAGCATGACACATTTGGTATGTGCAATATTTGATTTATGGCAATGATAAATCTATGAATGTTGTTAAATAAACCTATTGGCATGATTTCAGTAAATATACATAATTGTTTGGTATGGGTTGATGAGTGGAGGGGGCAGTGATATTCGTGTCGACGGACACCAGTGTTTTGGTAACACATTGTGACTACGGTCACCAGAGGTTTGGTACCTCCAGAGGTTTGGCACCTCATAGCGACTTGTCCCTGTGGTTGATACCACCGTGGGTTGGCCCCACATTGAGATATGGGATCGTCTGCCAGTGATTTGGTATCACACGATGGGTTGGCCCCATCATTCGATTTGTGTCTTCGGACACCAGAGATTTGGTATCTCCAGTGATTTGGCATCACATTTGTGACTATATGTCACCAGTGGTTTGGCACCACCAGTGGTTTGGTACCACAAGGGGTAGAGAAAGGCGTTTGGATGGTTAGGTTGGGTGCATTTTAAACTTATGCATGTTAATTGGTTATGATTTGTGTATGCTATTGCACTAAATCGGGGAAGGGTTACACATTGAGTCTTGGTGACTCACCTTCTCCTTTAATTTTTCAGGTGACTCGTAGATCGCGGGTGAGGAGCCGGATGGACTCGAGGTGGCCATGCAGTGGAGACTTTTAATAAATGAATTTTGGATTTTATCTATTTTTCTTTTGAGTTTAGGTTGCTTAATTGTAATAAGGCCTCCTAGGATGATTTTATTATTGCTGCATGTTTGAATGTTTGGTTTAAACTACTTGATGATGTTAAAACGGTTGTACATGTTTTCTCAAATTAAACGCAAAATGTTTTAAAGTACCATCGGGTACCTTTGAAATTTTTAAAACAACTCGACTCAACAAATATTTTAAGTTTGGTTTTTAACAAAGAAAATTTAAATTGAAAGGCATTTCGACTAATTTCAAAATCGGTTTTAAAATGGTTTTCAAAATGTTTTCTCTGTAGCAAACCAAATTCGGTCATATTGTTTGGGCCGGGTTTGGGGTGTTACAAAATTGGTATCAGAGCCGAGTTCAAAGCTCGGCTGTGGGGGCCCAAGGCCCAAAAATGTTTTTGGTAGGCCTTTTTGAAAATATTTGGTTTTGAATAAGCATGGCACCGAGTCTCCGGCACCGATCCGCCCTGGTAAGTACCTCTAACTTTTTGTATGAATTATTTACTGTAGAAGGGTAGGAAGCATGGGACGTAGATAGTGATAAGTATTTTAAACTTTAGGACTAGTTTATCTCAAACAAAGACATAAGACTTTAATGGCCTAACTAAAATCAACCCGTGACCAAGTCGCCGAGTTAGGGTGTGGAAATCTTGGTGCGCATGTCTAGGATTGGATTCGGAAGAGCTTGGTACTTAAGTAGTCCTCGTGACTCACCTCCTCTTCGCGGGATTCCTACCTGGTGCGTAGCTTCGGTTCACCCTAACCAAGAGGACTCGGTCATAGGCAAAACCCTAAATAAAACCCGAAAGGGACTAGCCATGTTTTAAGGAAAACTTCGGTTTTAAAGTCATTAAATTATCTCTTTTTGATAATAGGACAAATTTATCTTCAAAAATTTTCAAATAATCCCGGTTTACCAAAATTACCAAAATGCCCTAGTGGCAAAATTACGAAAATACCCTTGGTTTCTAAAATTTCCATATTACCCTAATTTTGATCAAATTTTTATTTTACAAAAGTACTCAAAAATGTTGTATTTCGAAATAATACCTTGACTTTGGGAAAGTTACAAAATTATCCCTGATTGACAAAATTACCAAAATACCCCTGGTTTTTGAAATTTTGTCATATCCTCAAATTGAGAAACTCTCAAAAATACTCCTCAGTTTTAGAAATTTCAAAATATCTCGATTTATTAAAGTTTTCAAATTTTTTCGGTTTATTACAAAAATACCCTGTAGGAAAAATGACGAAAATACCCCTGGGTTAGAAACGGACAGAAATGTCTGAAGAGTGATAGGTATGAAAGGTATTAGGGAATGGATGTACTTTTCTGTGTAACTAGAATAGAAGACTTAAAACCTTGTTTGATCAAAAGAATCTCTATTAAACTCTTTTCATAAAATTTCTTCGCGGATAATCAAGTGAAACATGTACTAATCCATAAAAAATTTCCTAATCAGATTAAAGTGCGATAGTTAGAATGAGCTTTAGAGGACGTGGCCGTCGTGGACGCGGAAGGGGTAGGATGACCGTGTCAGAACCTGTCGGGTCGGGTCAGGGATCGGAGAATGAGATACCACCGCTACCATCACCCCCAACCTTTGGAGCTGAGGAGCAGGATCAGAAGGGTGATGACGTTGTGTCACAAGCAATGCTGCGGGTTCTGGAAAGGGTAGCTGGAATGGGTGGAGGTGGAGGAGCTCGGAAGTCGGTACCTGAGAGACTTCGAGCTAACGGAGCTGAATTTTTCCGTGGTGTGTCTGGTGTAGCGCCCAATACGGCTGAGTATTGGCTAGAATCGACCGAAAGAATAATGGATGAGATAGATTTGACAAATGAGGAGAAACTGAAAGGAGCGGTGTCGCTTCTCAAGGATGAGTCCTATCGATGGTGGCTCACGGTTCGAGATGGTGCTACGGCAGATGATCTTACTTGGGAGTATTTCAAAATTTCTTATCAGAAGAAGTATGTTGGCTCTAGTTACATTGATGCACAGAGGAAAGCTTTTTTGGGGTTAGTACAAGGAAATAAATCTGTATCGGAATATGAGGCGGAATTCTTGAGGTTGAGCCGCTATGCTCAGGGAATAGTGGCATCGGAGCATGATCGTTGTGTCCGCTTTGAAGATGGACTTAGAGACGAGTTAAGGTTGCTGATTGCTCCGCAGCAAGAGCGTGAGTTTGCTGTCTTGGTGGAGAAGGCCAAGGTAGCCGAAGGAGTTAAGGAGTCCGTGAGACAGAGTTATGATAGGAGCAAGCAGAAAAGAGGCTTGGATCGTCTGGGTCAGGTGGTAATGTTCAGAAAAGGCTTAGGCAGAGTGGGCCAAATCAGGCAGGAAGGTCCACAGCTGCTAATCAGAGACCGGCCCAGTGTAATCGTTGTGGGAAGTTCCATTGGGGAGAATGTTGGACCGGAGGGAAAGGATGTTTCGAGTGTGGTTCGTTGGATCATCGTGTGAGAGACTGTCCACGTAAGCAAGCTAGGAATCAGCCTGAAGGTCAAGGTCGTGCTCAGTTCAGAAAGGAGGGACCAGCACCGTAGAGAGGTCGTGGTAATGATAGAGGTGGCTATGGCTCTAGTGGAGGTCGCGGAGCAGCTGGCAGAGGTATTGGCAACACGGAGGCTAGGCAGCCTGGTTTGGTGCATGCTGCGAGGCGTCGTGAGGAAGGAGACGCACCGAACGTCATAACTGGTACGTTTTTAATCTTTGGTGTTCCATATACTGCTTTGATAGATGTGGGTTCGACGCATTCTTACGTTGCTAGTAGCATAGTTGAGACCATGAATTTAGTTCCTGTGACTGCTTCTAGGAGGATGACCGTACTTAGTCCTTTAGGTTACTCTGTAGAAGTAGACAAGCTATATAGGGATGTACCCCTAGAACTTCAAGGGGTAGTGTTCGTAGCTGATCTGATGGAACTGCCGTTTGAGGAGTTCGATCTGATTCTTGGGATGGATTGGTTGGTCAAGTACCAAGCAAGTTTGGATTGCGCTACTAAGCGCATGGTTTTGAAGACGGTTGAAGGTGAAGAAGTGGTCATGATAGGTAATAGGAGAGATTATCTATCCAACGTGGTATCTGCGTTGAAAGCGGTGAAGATGGTCAGGAAGGGCTGTGAGGCGTTCGTAGTTCGTGTGTGTGCTTTGGAAGCTAAGGAGTCTTCTGTGGGGAATGTTCAAACTGTAAAGGAATTTGCTGATGTATTTCCTGAAGAACTTCCGGGATTGCCTCTGGATCGTGAGGTCGAATTCGATATAGATCTGTTACCCAGAACGGCGCCAGTGTCTATAGCTCCGTATAGGATGGCACCGAAGGAATTGATGGAATTGAAGGCTCAGATTCAAGAGTTGTTGGATCGAGGTTTTATTCGACCAAGTGTTTCACCTTGGAGAGCGCCGGTACTTTTTGTCAAGAAGAAGGATGGTGCGATGCGGATGTGTATAGACTACCGCCAGTTGAATAAGCTAACGATCAAAAACAAGTATCCTTTGCCGAGGATAGATGACTTGTTTGATCAGCTTAAAGGGGCTGCGGTTTTCTCTAAGATTGATTTAAGGTCTGGATATCATCAGTTGAAGGTGAAAGAGGCTGATATCCATAAGACGGCATTTCATACTCAGTATGGACACTATGAGTTTCTGGTGATGCCGTTTGGATTGACTAATGCACCGGCAGCATTCATGGACATGATGAATAGAGTATTTCAGTAGTTTTTGGATCAATTTGTTGTGGTCTTTATAGACGATATTTTGGTATACTCGAAGTCAGATGAGGAGCATGATGCGCATTTGCGGTAGTGTTGCAGATTTTGAGGGAAAAACAGCTGTATGCGAAATTTAGTAAGTGCGAATTCTGGCTTAAGGAGGTGACTTTCTTGGGTCACGTTGTTTCAGCCGAGGGGATTAGAGTGGATCCTCGGAAGATTGAGGCAGTGTTGGATTGGAAGCCGCCTAAGTCTGTGGTTGAGATTCGGAGTTTTCTAGGTCTGGCGGGGTATTACCGAAGATTTGTGGAAGGATTTTCTTTGATTGCTGCACCGATGACCAAGTTGTTGAGGAAAGGAATTCCATTTGTGTGGACCAAAGAGCAACAAGAAAGTTCCGACAAATTGAAAAGGATTCTGACTGAAGCTCCGGTTTTGATTCAACCTGAGGCAGGCAAGGAATTCACGGTTTATTGCGATGCATCACATATTGGTTTGGGATGTGTGCTGATGCAAGAAGGGAAGGTAGTGGCTTATGCATCTCGGCAGTTGAGACCACATGAGGCTAATTATCCGACTCATGACTTGGAGTTAGCGGCTGTAGTCTTCGCTTTGAAGATATGGAGGCACTACTTGTACGGAGAGAAGTCGATAGTTTACATGGATCACAAGAGTCTTAAGTATCTTTTGACTCAAAAGGATTTGAATTTGAGACAGCGTAGATGGATTGAGCTGTTGAAGGACTACGACTGTTCGATCGAGTATCATCCTGGTAAGGCTAACGTGGTGGCAGACGCGTTGAGCCGTAAGGTTGTATCGGATTTAAGATCAATGTTTGCTCGACTTACTTTGTTCGACGATGGGAGTCTTTTGGCGGAATTGCAAGTCAAGCCGACTTGGTTAGATCAGATTAAGGAGAAGCAGTTAGAGGATGATGGTTTGAATGATCGGAGGTTGCAAGTTCAGAATGGTGGATTAGAGGATTTTAGTCTGTCCAGTGATGGAGTTTTGTGCTTTAAAGGGAGAGCTTGTATGCCGAAGGATGTGGAGTTGAGACAAAGGATTCTTCGGGACGCACATAGTAGCCCATATGCTATGCATCCCGGAGGTAGCAAGATGTATCGAGATTTGAGAGAGCAGTTTTGGTGGCCAGGTCTGAAGCGGGAAGTAACTGAGTTCGTGGGTAACTGTCTGACGTGTCAACAAGTTAAGGCTGAACATCAGTTGCCATCTGGTTTACTTCAGCCGGTGAAGATTCCTCAGTGGAAGTGGGAGAGGATCACTATGGACTTTGTCAGTGGATTACCTCTTACGCCTAGCAAGAAGAATTCAGTTTGGGTGATTGTGGATCGATTAACTAAGTCAGCGCATTTCATACCTGTAAGGGTAGATTATTCGCTTCAGAGGCTAGCAAAGTTATATGTAGCCGAGATAGTAAGATTGCATGGTGTGCCAGTATCGATTATCTCGGATAGGGATCCGAGGTTTACATCAAGGTTTTGGAGAGCTTTGCATCAAGCCTTGGGAACGAGATTGGATTTCAGCACAGCTTTTCACCCGCAGTCCGACGGGCAATCGGAGAGAGTGATTCAGATCTTAGAAGATATGCTCAGAGGATGCGTTCTGGATTTCAGTGGCAGTTGGGAGGAGTATCTACCGTTGGCGGAATTCGATTATAACAATAGTTATCAAGCGAGTATCCAAATGGCACCATATGAAACACTGTATGGACGGAAGTGCCGTACTCCTACGTGTTGGACGGAGTTGGGTGAACGTCAGGTTTTGGGTCCAGAATTGGTGATTGAAACTGAGGACAAAGTTATGGTAATTCGGGCTCGTCTCAAGGAAGCGCAAGGAAATGGAATACGAGGTAGGAGATAAAGTCTTTCTGAAGGTGTCGCCTTGGAAAAAAGTGTTGCGTTTTGGGCAAAAAGGGAAGTTAAGCCCAAGGTTCATCGGCCCGTATACTGTGTTGAAGCGAGTAGGACCGGTAGCTTATCAGCTCGAACTGCCAGCAGAGTTGAGTCAGATTCATGATGTCTTCCATGTGTCGATGCTTAGACGGCATCGGTCGGATCCATCGCACGTTGTGCCAGTGGCAGAGATTGAGGTTAACTCCGACTTATCTTTCGAGGAGGAGCCAGTTCAGATCTTAGATCGTGATATCAAGGTTTTGCGTAGGAAAGCAGTACCCTTGGTGAAAGTGCTATGGCGAAACCATGGTATGGAGGAAGCGGCGTGGGAACCCGAGGATGTGATACGGCAGCAATACCCCCATCTCTTCTGATCAGGTAATTTCGAGGTCGAAATTATTTTTAAGGGGGGTAGAACTGTAACATCTTGAAATTGGGGCTATTTGTGATTGAATTATTTTGCTTGTGTTTAAATTTCTGTGATATTATTTGTGGAATTATAAGACTCAATTAGGGGTCTTGAATAAGCTCGGCTTAGTAGAATAATTTTTAGTATGGTTTATTTAATGAAGTAGGATTAAGTGAGCTTGACACTTAAGTTAATTAAGTGTTCTTTTAAAGCATAAGAGGAGTAAGTGGCAAGTTGGTTAAGGCTCTTGAAAGGTTGCTTAAGGTTAGTGGTTCGAGTAGCATGTTTAGCATTTTGAGGTTTTTATTTCATGATAGCATTAATGGCCGGTCAACCTATGTTTATGATAGGTGGACTAATAACTTTTGGTAAGTTGAATTTATTTTTAAGGAAAGCATGGAAAAAGGGATAAGATTCCTAAGGTTATGGAAGGATATCTTGAAGTTATGGTAAATTGAGGGGACAAAAGGCTTGGCTTGTGGAAAACGTTTTGGAAACTAATTCATGGCCAATTGACCATGAACTTGGACGGAAATGTGGCTAAAGGGGGGATTTGGCCGAATATGCTAGTAATTGGTAAGGTTTAGGAGTGTTTTGGTCATTCCTAGCATTTGGTGCAAAAGGTTGCAATTTTCTCTCAATCTCTTTTCTTTTCTTTTGGCCGAATTTTACCTTTTGTTAAGCCTAAACTCTTTTGATCATTTGGTCATTTTTGCTCATCTTTCATTTTCTCCATTTCATTCTCTCAAAACCGAAATCTTCATCAACATCTTGTTCTCCTATTTGTTTTGCTTAAACACCAAAAATTTCCTATACTCTCTTCTTTGCCGAAACTCTATTTCCTTTCCCATTATTTTCTTTTTGTTCTTTAGCCGAATATACCTCTTTGTTGTGCCGAAAATTTTCTTCTCCTATCTTGAATCACTTTGGCCGAATATTAAAGGTAGCATAGTTTTCCTCGGGACTTTTCTGTCAATCGATTTTGGTAAGGTGGTAAGAGTTTATTTCAAAGGATTATTCTTTTAAGTTTTCGTTTAAGCCGAAGGCTAATAACCTTAATGATGATGGTTGATTGTTGGGAAGTGAGGCCGATTCACATTTAGGAGTGTGTTGACTAGTGTTCGAAGGCTTTTGGGTAAGGTTTCGGGTTCACAAGGAACCCTTCTCAATTATTTTGGTTTGGCCGAATAGGCCATGTCATTAATGTCCATTTTTGGCCGAATATAGGGGCAAGGAAAACTTGTGTGGACGATTTGTCTATTCGGGATTTAGGACTCTCGTTAGTATCAGGTGTGTACATACACACCTTATAACTTTTTAATATGCTAAGTGTTATATTATGCCTAATCGATTTGTGTAAACATGGATGTAATACTATCATGCTATTAACAAGGATTCGGGTAAGTCCTTATTTGCTATGAGATTACTATTTGATGCTTTTGGGAAGCATGACACATTTGGTATGTGCAATATTTGATTTATGGCAATGATAAATCTATGAATGTTGTTAAATAAACCTATTGGCATGATTTCAGTAAATATACATAATTGTTTGGTATGGGTTGATGAGTGGAGGGGGCAGTGATATTCGTGTCGACGGACACCAGTGTTTTGGTAACACATTGTGACTACGGTCACCAGAGGTTTGGTACCTCCAGAGGTTTGGCACCTCATAGCGACTTGTCCCTGTGGTTGATACCACCGTGGGTTGGCCCCACATTGAGATATGGGATCGTCTGCCAGTGATTTGGTATCACACGATGGGTTGGCCCCATCATTCGATTTGTGTCTTCGGACACCAGAGATTTGGTATCTCCAGTGATTTGGCATCACATCTGTGACTATATGTCACCAGTGGTTTGGCACCACCAGTGGTTTGGTACCACACGGGGTAGAGAAAGGCTTTTGGATGGTTAGGTTGGGTGCATTTTAAACTTATGCATGTTAATTGGTTATGATTTGTGTATGCTATTGCACTAAATCGGGGAAGGGTTACACATTGAGTCTTGGTGACTCACCTTCTCCTTTAATTTTTCAGGTGACTCGTAGATCGCGGGTGAGGAGCCGGATGGACTCGAGGTGGCCATGCAGTGGAGACTTTTAATAAATGAATTTTGGATTTTATCTATTTTTCTTTTGAGTTTAGGTTGCTTAATTGTAATAAGGCCTCCTAGGATGATTTTATTATTGCTGCATGTTTGAATGTTTGGTTTAAACTACTTGATGATGTTAAAACGGTTGTACATGTTTTCTCAAATTAAACGCAAAATGTTTTAAAGTACCATCGGGTACCTTTGAAATTTTTAAAACAACTCGACTCAACAAATATTTTAAGTTTGGTTTTTAACAAAGAAAATTTAAATTGAAAGGCATTTCGACTAATTTCAAAATCAGTTTTAAAATGGTTTTCAAAATGTTTTCTCTGTAGCAAACCAAATTCGGTCATATTGTTTGGGCCGGGTTTGGGGTGTTACAATTGGTTTTGCCAAATTATCTCTAGGGTTAGAGCTCGAGCCTATTGGGAAGTTTACCGGGTTCTGAGGTACTGGATTGATACTGGGGTTTGATACTAACAGACACTCTTGGTGGTTGCACTTGGGAATTTACCGGGGCAAAGCCTGGAGGATAAGCAGAGTCTTCATTATCTTCTCCGATATCGACCATAGGGCTCTTTCCTTTATCAGGCCCTCTAGTCAACAGCTGTGTTAACTAGCTCATCATGCTTCTCTGGGATTCCAGCATTTAATCCCTCATGTCCTGTTGGATCTTAGCTAATGTTCTTGCATCTGAGTTTGCAGTTGGTCCTGCATCTCCTTCTGCATCTGTTCTAACTTTTCTAACCTTTGATCCATGGCTTTCGTTTTTCTTCGAGTGTAGTAGTGATGTTCCAGGGTAACTATAATACGATCTCTAGTTAATAGGGTTCTTTTATGATATTTAATGTATATGATGCGATGTAATGCAAATGCATGATATGAATGCACAAATAAAAGGTGTCAATTCTGGTTCAATTCCTTTTAGAATAACTTTATAAGAAAACAAAATCCTTTACATAAAACAAAATCACATATACAGCCTAGCCCTTATGCTCAAAGCTTTAACTTTCTTAAGAAGCCAAGCTAACTCTCAACCTTGGTCTGACTCTAATTCGTATTTCACACTCAACACATTAGCCTGAACCGCTAGAGCTTGTAAATGATCAGCCACTTCTCGTATCTGAGCCACAGCTTCGCCCATGACGTAATTTCTTTCTCTGACCTAGTCTTGAGATCTTTGAAACTGTTCTTCCTATCGCTCGTTATCTGCCTCCAATAGTTGCAACCGGAGTTCACTATTCTGCAGCACCGTTTCGAGCTCTCCCACTTTTCCTTTTAGCTCTTTAATCTTGTTTAGGCTTGTTTTCAGCTTCACCGCAGAGTTGAAGCTTCGACACAATGCTTTCTCTAATTCTGCTACTCGAGCTCTTAACATCTCTTTTTCCCTTTGGCTCTCAAACACAAACTTTTTCAGAGTATCCTCTCGTGCTTGAGCATCATGAAATCTCTTCTTCCACTGATCAACCCTAGCCTTCTCTTCCTGAATTTCCTGACGCCATTGTTCTGAGGTTTTACCCAACCTAGCAGTTTTCATCGATGAATTCAAGTTTTTGTAATCAGTCTTCAAACTGTCCAAATATTCCCCGGCCTTTTTTTCCCTTTTCTCAGTTTCTTAGCCTCTAATTTCTGGACATCGATATCTAACCCCAAATGCACTTTTTCTTCCTCCAGTTGTTCTATCTTTTTTCCTAACTCTGAATTTCTATCTTCGAAGTCCTGTTTTATGATTTCCAACTCAGAAGGGACTATTTGCAGGTATTCCTTTATTGGTCGAGCACCATCTTGTGTCAGCCTAGGGATATTATCATTGATTCTTCTATTCCACCACGCATCATATTCGAGAGTCGTCATCGGACCTACAACAACTCTTTTTATTCGGCGAGTCTGCTTCTAAGTATTAGAAATCTCTTTAACCCTTTTTTTATAGTTATCTCTTCCATATGTAAATTCAAACTGAGCTAGCCCATGCGTTGCTAGTATGAACTATCTTGATCTGTATTGTCTCAGCACAAGCAAAGGAGCATACCCAACGGCTCCCCAAATTTCCAGCAAAAGGACCCAATCGAAACTTCCATATCAGTAAAGAATTTCGTCGAGAACCAACCAAGGAGCTCTCCACTCAACGTCCTCTTCCTGGAGATTTCAAAGGAGCGCGATCCAATTTTCTTCTGATATGTCATCTCTCCTGGGCGCGGCTGCTAACTCCTTTAACGGTGAGTAATTCTCGAAAAAAACATGATAAGAAACTTTATCCACCTTCCAAAAATGGCTATAGAACCAAGCTAACAATAACTGCACACACCCTATAAATCTGCCCTCACCGACTCTCCTGCATGCATTCAAAGATCTAAATGTCTCGACCAAGATCGTAAGAATAGGTGTGACCCCTCTGTCAAGTCGGTCGAAGAGATCCGAGACTGCCTCATCTACATACCCCAATGCCCTAGGGAAAACCATTAAACCATAGATGCTCAAAGCAAAAACGTCAGCTCTCCTCTTCGTATCAGGATGCACTAGAATCAAATCCTTCAAAATCCTTCATGGAATGCATTTACACTCACCTTTTTGCTTGACCCGTGCTGCAACCCACTGTTCACTCATCCTTGTAATATTCATCAACTTCTTCAAAAAGGTTGGGACACAAGTGGCTCTCAAATAGGCCTTGTCGACTTGAACCTTCGGGCAACGAAGTAAAGCTGTATATTCTTCTACAGTGGGTACCAAATCTACTCTCCCAAAGGTAAAACAACTATAGGCGGGATTCCAATACTAGGTAAGGGCCCGAAATAAATGCTTGTCTATCTTGATGTCAAGTAAGTGAGGCAAATCCCCATAATTCCCATAGAACAACTGCTTAGTCTCTTCATCCCACTGGTCCCATATTTCTTTTAATTCCTGAAGATCATTTTGCGTCACACTAATGCGGGTGTAATCACATAACTCCGATGTATATCCCTCGGCTAGGCTGTCCCCTTTTTCTAATTGCATTTTCTCTGACCATATACAGATAGCCGCATTATCTTCTACTTTATCAAGAAATTCGTTCTCCATGACAAGCTTCTTAAAATCCGAACATGAATCGACACCTTTTTAAAATTAAATGACATGCAATCACAACCAAAACAAAACACAAGTCAGTATCATATACCCAACAATAAAATTCAAAGCAAACAACCAATAATCCAGCACCTATCTGGGTGATTGGTAGGGTTTAGCGTAGTTCTACCTAGGGTAAGCTCTTAGGGCTCTCTACATGCTGTTTGACTCTAAAGCAAAGGTACCTGAACCAGTAGATTCCTCGATCCTCACCCATTATAGGCTCATACAGACCGAGTTCAGTTCAGGGGAATACATTTCCCTATGGCTGCACGGAGATGAAAATCTCACGAAGACATAGGTACGGATGTATCTCGAAAGTGATTCACTATCCTGCACGGAGGTGAAAACCTCACGAAGGAGTAGCTTCTCATTCTCACTTAAAAGGTATGACCACAACGGTCATGCAATATGACGTAAGAGTACCCTAGACACTTAAATCACAACAAACATAAGACGCGACACAAACTCATGCGATGGAAGAATCAAAATCAAATTTTAGTTTTCGATAAAAGGACAAAAAATAATCAATTCTACGACTTGACTCTCTTATTGGTCTCCAGTGGAGTCGCCAAGCTATCGAAACCATTTTTTTTTGGAAAATGGGCCGACTTTACTAAGGAAAATGGAGTCGCCACCAATCTTTTTTGAAGTGCGATTGGGTCTCCTTATAAAACATTTTGGTCTACGAATCTTAAGAAAACAAGTCCGGGAGTCGATTATGCATGAGGAAGGATTAGCACCCTCGTAACGCCCAAAATTGGTACCTTATTGATTGATTAATGCCCTAATATCGAAAATTGGAAGAGATTTTAAAATACGAGTCCTTTATAAAATGTTTGGATAATTCGAATTGGATATCGAAATTCTCTTGTTCCGAAAGAATGAAATATCACATCCAACACGTTAGGATATGATGGTTCAAACCCTCGGCACCAAGATCATTTCATGATTTCCAAAATTCATGCATTGCAATTTTAAAAGGGTATTCTGTTATTTAGCCAAATGAAAAAAAACCGAAACCCAACACGTTAGGGCACGATTACTCGAATTTCCAAACATGAAATATTGCCTTATTTTTGAAGTTAAGAAAACACGGTCAAAATCTTAAAAGGATATTTAGTCATTTGGACAAATGGAAAATCGAGACCCAGCACGTTAGGGCACAATTTCTCGAAACTCCCAAACGCGAAACATTGCCTTATTTTCAAAAGCTCTTAAATAAACGATTATGAAATTGATCGAGAATACATTTATTCGATTTGTTTGGGATAAAAGTGAAATGACCAATATCGGCTAAAACGTCAGAGTTTAAACCATAATGTAATAATAAGAACCACGCCAGCATAATATCGAGCATGAAATAAAAATACATGGTACTAATACTACACAGAAAAAAATAATACATATCAACCCAAATAAACAACGTACATGAAATGAAAAAAATTATTATAAAAATATATACAAGTAATAATATATAAAAATGTTTGAAATAAACAAAGCTATATAATAAAATAAGGACTTTAAAAGAAAAATTATATATAATAGGTCTTAAGAATATATGTACATAAATAGATTTAGAAGAAAAATATACACAAAATACCATGTAATCAATAATATATATATAGAATAAAAAACTATTTAGTATGGATAACATATATATAAAAAATGATAATAATAAAATAATACTAATAATGCTAATGAATATAGTAATAATAATGAAGTTGATTATAAAAAACAGGAAATAATAATATTAAAATAATAGTAGAATAATAATAACTAAATGGGTAATAATAGAAATGATAATAAAAAGTAGTAAAATGAAAACAATATCAATAATAGCATACTAGTAACAATATTAGAATTAATAATAATAAATAAAATAATAAATAATAATGATAGATAATAATAATAAGCAAATGATAAAAATAATAAATAGAAATAAAATAAAAATTTAAAAATAAAAATAATAATGGCAGAATAAAAAATATATCAAAAATCATAAAAACTAAAAGAGGACAAAATTGAATTTAAAATCAAAATCTGGGGCGAATTTTTAAAGAAATAAATGAATTAGGGCCCCCTAGCAACGCGCATAAAAGGGGAGGACCAAACAGATAAAAAAAACCAATTTATGGACATGTGTCCACTTTCCAAGGCGTCAGTGGGTAAAGGACTTAATTGAGAACTAAATAAAATCCTGTGGTGGAATTTAAAAAATATAAAAATAATAAAATAGGGGCTCAATTGAAACAACTAAATATGCGGAAGGACTGGGGGAATAAATTCCCCAATAGGCGAAAACGAGCGGACCCCCTAGTGCGGGTCGGGTCGCGCGCGGGTAGCCCTAATACGGCGTGGTTCCGATGTTTTATAAAACCCAATTTTTTTTTTAAAAAAACTTTCATTTTTCTTTCTTCCTCAAAAAAAAAAAAAAGAAAAAAAACCTCAGCCCTCTCTCTCAACTCTCTCAAGCCGATCGAGCGCCAGCCAGTGTCCGGTCGCCGGACTGCTGTGACACCATCGCCGACGCCGACCACCGCTCACGGTGGTCGGAATTCCAAAAAATGTGATTTTTTTATTTTTTATTTTAAATATATTTTAAAACTTTAATATGTATAAAAAGGAAAAAAAAAAGAAACTTTTCTTTTTTAAAAAAAATAGATTCGAAAACAAAAAGAAAAAAATAACGAAAGAAAAAAATAAACCTTCGCTCGTCTGTTCTCTCTATATTGATGCTCTAAAAACCAATTTGTAGTCTATGTTTTTTCTCCTATACATTCGTAATAAAAGGTCCTTTTTACACTATTTCGATTCGACTTTTATAGCCTTTTATTTACAACTAGTTCTTCTATTTTGTAGGTACGTGGTGGAGAGGGCGAGCGTTGGAGGCGCGCACGATGCGGAGGGGCGGGCGATGTGGCTGCGAGGGCTGCTGGCGGCGGCACCAAGGGCTGGCTGATAGGGTTTTTTTTTTTTTGTCTTTAGGTTGTAGGCTAGGTCTAGGTTAGTTATTTGGGCTTAGGTTTAATTTGGGCTTGTGTTTATTTTGTAATGGACTTTTAAAATTTTATTAGTTTATTTTTTAATATGGGCCCGGGCAAATTTTGCCCATTACAAGTAGAATGGTGGAACTACAACTTATTCATCTTATACTAACTAGGAATTGGAAAGTCTGTTTTCGTCATATTCTGATATCTCAAAACGAAGTTACAGATTAATTGACAAGATGTGGGTTTAATGGTGGTATGGGATTGATCTCCTTTGAAGAACCCCCAATTTCATGTATAACTTGTTGTTGGTGGATAGAATTAATTCTATACAAGTTTACTATGTACTTATATAATATAATCGCTTAACGCTGTTTAAAAAAAATAATCCATATTAAGCATGTAGATTTGGTATAATAATAACTATCTCAATTAATAAAAATTTTTATATTTGCAACAAAACCTTGTTATAAAATATATATCTATATATAATGTATATACACATATATGATGTATCGAAAGAAATACATATATATAATAAGCACAAAACTAATCCAATAAAAAAATATAAATACCGAATAAAAAAGCTCAAATTTAATATAAAATTACAAATTAATAAGTAATAATTATTTTAATAATAATTAAGATCTAAATTATATAAATAAATTTAACTTGTACTAAATTTCCTTTAAAATTTGAAATTCTCAATCCTCTCTTACCTTTCTTCGCCAAATTGAAATTTCAGTGCCTGACCCAAAGCCAGTCCTCTCTCGCCTTCAGGTTTCTGACAGACCATGAAATTAAATCAGGTAACCTTTTAAACCCTAAACTTATCTCCCGCATTTCTTTCTTCTCCACTCATCAGATTTTGAGTTATCTCCGTCTCTGCATCACTCTGCTATGTTTCGATCCTACTGCTTTTACTGTCTCTGTTTACTTTGTTGGAAGGAGAATGGCGGACCGTTATTGCCGCTATTGAGATCTTTGGTGGTTGCGGACGGCGCCGGTCTGCGAAATAGCGGCCGCGTCACTGCTACGCCACCTGTATTTGAAACCCTTTTCTTATTATTTGTTTGTTTTCATGGAAAAAACGATTTGTTTTTGCAGGCCGATTCCACTAAGGATGATCTTGAGCCTCTGTTCGATTACCGCCGTGTTCAGCCCCTGAACATTGTTTGCTTAGACGGTAAAAAGAACTTTCAAATCCGGTTTAGTTTTTATTAATCTTGTTTAAACACATTTTGTTATGTCTCTTATACTGTTTTCGAGTTTAATTAACGTGTGGTTTCTTGTTTTTGTACTGTGTTAATGAATTTCAATAATAGCAAACAATATGTATTTAGTTTCTGACTTTTAAAATTTAACTCGCTGGTAATTAATTTTATCGTGTTGAGTTTATTATACCCTGCTCATGTTTAGCAAACATGTCAGAGTCATGTTTGGTAAAAATTGTTGTGTTGTGTTCTCTTTTCATATAGCAATCCTAAATTTCAAAATTAGGTGTACACTGTTTTGTTCATTATACTGTTTCCATGCTTGATAAACATGCGCCATGTCAAGTTTTTATATGGTGTTCATGAATTTCAGTAATGTCATATATAATTCACATTTAGGTTTTGAAATTTAGCTAAATTGTACTTAAAACGTATTCTATTGTGCTTATTATACTGTTTTTGTGTTTAATAAATATGCATTTTGACTTGTGTCCATACGGTGTTCATGAATTTCAGAAATGGCACATACACTTTGCAATTAGATTTAGAAATTTAGCTCAATTAAACGTATTCTGTTGTATTTATTATACCACTTTTGTGTTTAATAGACATGCATTTGACTTGTTTACATAGGGTGTTCATGAAATTCAATAATAGCACATATAATTCGCATTTAGGTTTCAAAATTTAACTCAATTGTAATTAAACGTATTCTGTTGTGCTTATTATACTGTTTTCATGTTTGATAAACATGCATGATGTCTTGTTTTCACATGGTGATCATGAATTTCAATAATAGCATACAGTTCACATTTAGGCTTTGCAATTTAGCTCAACCGTAATTTTAGTACACAAGTTGTTATAGTTATCGTTTTGAGTTCCATTGTAGATGACTGTTTAGATACTTCACCAGTTCCGTCACCAAAACGGAGGAAATTTGCTAATCCCGATGTAAGAGTTTTGCCTCTCTTCATTTATGACATGTGAAAGTAAATTTGTTTAATAAGTTATTATTATTTTTTTTAATTTTATGAAATTGGAAATGGATTAGGTTGCTGAAGTAGATTTGGATAAAGATGTTGAAGTGATAAAAGTGGTGAATGTTGAAGAGGAGGATTGGTTGGCTCCCCCTCCTGTGGTTTCAACTAAAGCTTATAGCAAGATTGGTGAGGATTCAACCATAAAGGAGTTAAGGTATTATACTTGGCAGTTTGGAGGTTTTTTTTTATGTTCGTATAAGGAGCTAAAATCTACACTGACTTGGCAGACTTTTGCAAGTGTTTATGTAGACATTGCTTATAATTATCTGAGATGAAAAATTTTATACCCATTTCTAATGTTTCAATTGTGTTTAAATTGTCTGACTATTAGACATGAACAGGTAATTTATGATTCAACACTGTTGTTTTCTGCAAGAGAATTGTTGGTTTTGCCTGTTAACCATAATTGTAATATTTACATTATTAAGACTCATTTTTCTTGAAATATTCAGTGTCCAATGTATACCTGGATATAGGTATGGGGATATGACTTCCCAAGAATCTTCCAAATAAATGAGAGAAATTTTATAAAAAAACCTGAATATACTCATGTTTAACGTATATTAGTATCCACTTTAAACTTGAGTACGAGTGATATAATGTAATATATTTTATTTCTAGTCTCAGGATTTAAGAGCTATGAAAGAAATTAAGGGTTAAAGGATTTTGGGATGTTGTGGGTTGTTTAGTGCTTTAATATAAATACTTTTTCTGTGGAACTTGTTTTACTTATTTTAATGTCGAATTATTCATGCAGGCGAAGGAAACAGGAATTGCTTTCGTTTGCACAATCTGCAAAAAGCATGTTGCAAGAAGAGGAGGAATCTGCAAAGCAAGAACCGAGTGGCTCCTCGAAACTTTCTTTAGATGCTGTAGCCGAGCAACCAAAAAATCCTGCTCCCGAAAGGGCCAAAATAGTTATTTCGATCCAGAACAAGGATGAAATCAAGCAATTTCGTATATACATGGTATAGTTTTCTGCTGCACTTTTTGCTTATTTGTTAGTAATTGCATACAGTCTGGCTATGAAATAGGTGGGAAATGAAAACATTTAACCCCTCTGTTTTGCACTTGCCAGTTTCCAGATATGGGAATAGAAATAGCTCTAGCTGAGATCCTGTTCTTTCCTATGTTACTTACGTGTAAGTGTTGAACATGGATTTGTGTTTGACATGGGTCTGTTTGATTTTATTCTAGGATTTCTATGTAGTTTTGGAGGGTATTTGGAGAATCATAATCCTCCACCCATGTCTGGATGTGCTTTGGATATGAGTACTTAAAAAAAACAAAGAATCAAAGCATGGTAATTCTGTCATAGTGTTGACATGTATATAAATCCCTAGGTACAAGCAGTGGAGAAAATAAGATAAATGCATGGTGCATAAACATGGTGAAGATGCAATCACCAAACTTAAAATTTCACTTTAAAGTGAATTCTGCTCTAGTTTTATCTCTTATTTATGCTGGAAAAATAAAGATTAACAAGTGGTAGAACTTAATTTGATATCTTGCCATTTATGCATGGTTCATGTCCATATTTGTGTTATTTTCGATGGTTCTTCTAAGGACTTCTCTTTTCTTGATTGCTGAATCTTTAGATTGACCCATTTCTTCCTTTCTTTGCATAGAATAAGAAAACTTGCTAGAATCTTTTACACTCATGGAGTGCACAAAACCCCTGTTCATAGGTTGGCAGCTGTCAACACTGTATCTTTCTGTTATTGTGTGTTTGTTTTTCTAAATATGGAGAGTTAATGTAATCAACAGGTTTCCAATCACATCTTAAGTATCTCATGTTTGTTTTGTGTTAGCTTGAACTCATTTCTTACATTAACTCCATTTTTTAGATTTGTTTTGCTTGATTTTGATGTATGATTGAACGATTTTTTTGTTATATATTGGTCTCTCTCCCCCCCCCCCCCCCCCCCAATTTTCCTTTGGAATATATTAAGCTTACGTGACATCTCATTTTTTTTTTAATAGGATGACAAGTTTGAGAAGCTCTTCAGCTTGTATGCCAATAAAGCTAAGCTTGACCTGCAAAGCTTAGTATTTTCTTTTGACGGCGATAAAATTAATCTGGCTGCAACCCCTGCAAGTCTAGGAATGGAGGATGACGACATTATTGAGGTGCATGAGAAGAAGAGCTGATCAAGGTATGTTTCTGCTTTATTATACAAAAGCATATAAACATTAGAAGTTTGTCCGAGCCTCATGTTTGTTTTCTGTTATAAAAGGTTATTTATTTATTTATTTTCTTTTTGGTTGCAGACATTTTGTTTGAATCTCGATATGTTGACTATGAAATGATTTTAGGATGTTAAGAGTCCGAAAGGTTTCAAGACATTGATTAAAACATTGAAGCAGCGCGTTCGTCTGTATCATCCTTTCAATGATAGTTTATGTTTCACATTTCACAATTGTACAGTGGGATGGTGAAAATGTTTTGGAAAAGTATCACAAACTTTCTTTATCAAAGCTTTTCCCATAGTCTTGATGTGGGGAAATGATCCATAGTTTCACAAAATGTAACTCATTGACTGTGCTTTGATAAACTCGCTTTTGTGAAACCATGAAACGTGATGTTATTTTCATTCTTCATATCTGGTATTCGTGTTCTGATTTAGATATGGAGTTATGACCTTCCATCTACATGGATGGGATATATATATACTTGTATGATCTGATAGTCACATGAGTTTGAGTAAACATAGCTCAGACTGCTTTGATGAACTTGTTTTTGTGAAGTGAAGCCATGAATGCCTAAATGCTATGTTATTTTGACTCTTTCTCGTTGGACACTGATATAGAAATATGATCTTCAAATGAATGACTAGATAAAAATAAAAGAGTGTGAACACTTGATTTTAGTGGCATGACACACTGCAGCTACAACTTGAGCTGGCCGCCGGAGCTCCATATGATAATAGCAGGTATTATAGACAGTAATAGATTGTTTCATGTAGATTTAGATGTATTATTAGTGGCTTAGTTGACTTATACTACAAAATTTTAAAAATCATGAAAATAAATAAAGTTTTATTTGATCCGGTTTGAATGATTTTGATTTCGATTTTATGAATTGAAAATTGAAACACAATATTGAATTATCATTTAAATTGAAAGTGAATCAAATTTAATAAAATTGAATGTAAATGGAATAAAAAACTGATCTTTAATTTTTGGGTTAATGTATATATTTTTCCTTCAACTTGTTCATTTATGCTTAATTGGTACTTAAATTTTTTAGATTTAGTTGGTACTTGAAATTGTATTCTGTCACATCTCTGCACTAATATTGTTAATTTGTGTTGATGGGGAATTGATAATTAATATGGTGGTGATTGAATTATGTTACATCTTTGCACTAATATTGTTAGTTTGTAGCGATGGGGAATTAATAATTAATATGGTGGTGACACGTGACAATCTATCACAATGTCATGTAACAAACATAGATTAAAAAAACTAAAAAATCTTTAAAAAGATATAAATTAATAAAAAGAAGTATAATTTTCCTTACATCAAGAGTGAATATGGATAAATTGTTGTCTAGATATATCTAAATTTGGACACCTATTTTTTAAATTTAAATAAGATGCAATCAAGTTTATATATTTTTAATTTTTTTATAAAATATCAAGTTATTTATTTTATTTTTTAAAATTAAAAAAATACATATATGAAATTTAAATTTTTAAAAAAATATCCCTTCAATAAAAAGTTTTTAAAATATATAAATTAATAAAAAAGCAAAAAAATTTAACATCAAGAGTGAGCTTAGACAAATGGTTGTTCAAAACTGTTGTTTTTAATCTTACTGTTATAGTAAATAATCTTACCGCCACCGTTGTTTTAATCTCATATAAACACACTATTAATGCGTTTAGCTTTGATGAGATTAAAAATAGTGGTGTCAATAAGATTAATTATTGTAGAGGTGAGATTAAAACTAGCTGTAAGATGTGTTTGGATTCGAATGTAGCGTTAACGATGAAATGATAATAAAAAATGGTTATTAAAAACATTAACTTAAAATATATATAATAAAATATCAAAATATTTTACAAATTATATTTAGATCAAATAATAAATTAAAATTAAAAATTAAAAATATAAATTATATATATGCTATATTATATTTTATACTAAATGATGATATTTTAAAATAATGTTATGAGTATTAAATAAATAAATAATAAAGGAAAGAATTGGAAGGGTAAAATATTTACCCCTATTTTTGGACTTTCAAAGCAGTCCACCTAATATTTTGAATTTCAGTGAGATGAGAAAATGGTTTTTATGTGATCATATTTAAATATAATTGAAGCGGGAGAAAAATATTATTATAAATAATAAATAGAAATGTAAATAATAAAAAATTTGAAATTCATTTACTTTTATGAAATTATTAAAAATACCTGAATTTATATTTTATTTAATAAAATATTAATGTGTACCACAATTTTTATAAATATTTTAAATTAATTATTATATTAAATTATAAATATTTTTAATTATATTTTATAAATAGTTTTTTTTCTTATAACAACGAGGAGTATTATTTCACTAATTAAAAAAACCATACTTGGATATTTTTTTAGTACAAATACTTTGATCAATTTTAAAATATCTACCTTCATATTATTTAATACATGAATCTATTGAAATTAAAACCTAACAAAATTTCTTTATATATTTTTATTTTTATGCATTTTATATTATTTCAAAATTTAAAATTGTACACTCAATAATATTATCATATTTATATTAAATTAATCATATATATAATTACAATAGTCATTTAATTATTAGCTTCTTCATATAATATATAATTTATAATTTCTTATTTTTATATAATTAAGCATTGAAATCTCAGATTATTTATCTTTTTTAAAAATAATTTAAAAATCAAAATCATAAAAGAAATAATAAATATAAAAAAGAAAGGACAAAAAAAGGTAATAAGCTGCAAAACGCAGCATGAGTGTTTTGGCTGGTGGGGAAAGTTGGGCGTGGCAGTCTTGTCCAAACAATTCTCTCCACTGCAGTTGCACCTAATCGCATTCAAATGTGGATAAATTGAAATCCATTGTTGAATTTTATTTTAGGTGAATTTAAATTTTTTTTATGTTTATACATTTTTATAAATTTATAAATATATTAGGTTTTTTAAAATATTAAGGACTTTTTTATAAATTTTTATATGCTTAAAATTTATATTTCATATTTTTTTCAAAATAATAAACCAAAAAATTAATATTTTATAAATATATATATTACTAAAATATATTAGAATGAATATATATTTGAACAATTATTTGTCCAAATTCATTCTTGATGTGAAAAATAATTTTATATTTATATATGACATGACATATTGAGAGACTGCCACATTAACTATCAATATCACGTCAAGATAAAGTGATTGATTATAAACAAGAATTTTTATAAATTTATTAACATAAAAATATATATTTTCTGTGGATATTTTACACTGATAATTTTTTTATAAATAAATAAATAAATCTTAAAAACAGAACAAAACCAAAAAAAAAAAAAAAAAACTTATCAAATCAAACTAAAAATGTTTAATTTGGTTATTTTGGTTTTGGTAATATATTCAATTTGTTTCGGTCAATTTTTATGGTTTAATCAGTTTATTTGATTACTTGTATATAAAAATTGAATCAATTGAATGATAGATAAAGTGAAATTTTTTAGTCTAATATATTCTTTTGTACATAAGCAATTTTAAAAATTAAAAAAACAATCGAATGTGTAATTATAATATTGTGACAAGTGAAACTTGTAATTTAATGCCACATCATTATATTGTTTTTTTAGCAAAATAAATTAAATGAATAATATATTTATCTAAAATAAATAATTATTTAAATAAACTAAAAGATGTAAAAAAACATTTTAAATAAATTAGATTAGAAGGAGAATATTTTTATTTACCTTAAAAAGATCAACAAATTTAAAAATTTAAAAATAAAATATAATAAGATTTATCATTTTAGAGTGGCATAGTGAAAACTTTTATAAAGAGAATCATAAGAACCCAAACATTATCAACCCTGGGATCAAAATGTATTTTTTTAAATCATAGATTTATTACTTATCCTATCTCATCAAAATAAAATGTATGACACCCATTTTTTTTCATTTTCATTTTATTGTTTAAATAAGGATTAAAACATTGCAGAATTCTAATTTTCAGTAATTTTTTTATTTTTTATTCATTTAAAATCAAGATTTTGGACAAAATTAAATGTACGCAAAAAAAAAAAAAAATCTTCCAAAGTTAAAGCTTCTTTAAAAAATAAATAAAGCAAAGCAACCAATGTTTCTGTAACTTAATTAATTAAAAAATTGATTTTCGGTTCAATTGATTGGTCTGATTTAATTAAATAAATTATTAAAAATCACAAAAATAAAAAATATTAAAATAAAAAAACTCGTTTCAACCATTTCATACTGGTTCACAGATCAATCAATTTAACCTATTTCTTTGGATCGGTGTATTAACTTATTCTCGGTCCAATAAATCCAACCGACTAGTTTAATCTGGTTCTAATAAACTTGAAACACAAATTATATTCATCTTGAGAAGTAGCAAAAAGTTTTAAAAAATAACTAATTAATAAAAATAAGAAATAACTGAAGAGTAAGACAATCATCTATGAGTTTTTTTTTTTTTTTCAAATTTGTAATCAATTTGAATTTATAGTTCAACAAAATTTTTTATATCCTTATTTAAATAAACAATAAAAGAAAAGGAAAATAAATTGAGTGTTAGGCATTTTATTTTAATGAGATATGATAAATGATAAATTTATGGTTCAAAAATATTCATTTTGATCTAAGGGTTGATAATATTTTGGTTCTCATTATAGTTATTACTATCATTTCAAAAAGAATATTTATGTCATAAGATAAATATTAGGAATCGGCTTATGTAATAGAGTCGATCCTCTAGGCTATTGAGCAGTGGTGTAGCATCAGTTCCCAAAGACAGTAAGTCTTTTTTATGAGGAAGAAGTTTTTTTCAAGGATCCTATATAAATTTCTATATGATATGAAACCAAGATAGTTATCTTTCAGAAAAATCTAACGGATATTTTTCTGAAGATGAGAGAAAAGAAAAAACTTATTATTAATTTAATCTAAATTAGTGTTTGAAACTCAAGTAATTAACCCTTTTTGGTTAACCCGAGACAAATCGATAGATCTATGAGAAATCTCATTCAATTGGATATATGGTAGGGTAAAAAATGGGACACCAAAAGAATTGATTGCCGAGTCATGTGAGGTAGAAAACTCTCAAGTATGATTCTAGTGGGAGGAACTGATTTTCGACTAGGGAGAACAAGCCATTCGACAGGGAGATTTTGAAATAGCGAAGGCTTGGTTCGATCAACCCGCTGAGTATTGGAAATAGGCTTACTCTTGGTAATTATATTGAAGCACAAAATTGGTTAAAGATCACAGCGGCATTTTGAATAAAAACAAGAGCTCTTTGTTTATTTATTTACTTCTTCTTATTATATTATTATTATTATTTATTATTATTATTATTATTATTATTATTATTTTAGTTTTAGGATTCGAAGTTCGAATTAGAAATTAGAAAATTCTATTACTATTAAATTCTATTCTTATTCTATTTAATTTCTATCAAATCCATTTAATTAATATTTAATTAAATAAATTATGGTACTATTTAAATTATTAAATTTAATTTTCTAGTCAATTTGAATATTTAAATGGTAAATACATTAATTTAATTGGAATTGTTAATTGTGAATAGCGGAGTAGCTACAAGATCAACCTCATATTCGCCTAGGATAATATTTTCATTTAAAATAAATAGTTATTTAGATAAATTAAATTAAAATGGGAACCATGAAAACCAAAATGACTTCAGCGATTTCTAAGCCTTAGTATTACAATAAAACCCACAACACCTTTTTCCTTTTTTTCTTCTTTTCACCATGTAATTGGAGTATTAGGGTGAATTTTTTTTTGAATAATCTTTACTTTTAGATTTAATTTTTATTGAAAAAGAATGAAATGGAAAGTAACAGATTAGGGTAATTAAGGTTAATCAATTTGAGTATTAGGTATTTGTTTTTCTTGATTGAAAAAAAATAGTCGATTATTTCATTCTTAAAAAATTGATTTTTTTTCTGGGTTGATTTTAGGTACTCACTTTTTACTTAATCAATGAAGAAGTTCTAATTTTTTTAGAATGAGATTGTCGATCAATTTTTTCAATTAAGAAAAACAAATACCTAATACACAAATTGATTAATCTTAATAATCCTATTATCTTACTTTCCATTTTAATTTTTTTCTAATTTGAAAGTAAGAATTATCCAATTTTTCTCACCCTAATATTTTAATTACACAGTGAAAAGAAGAAGAAGAGAATGATTGGGTGTGTTTTTGGTTTTATTTTAATAAAGTAAGATAAATACAAAATCTAAGGCTTAGAACCATTTATTTTGATTTAATAGCTAAGATAATTTTATTTATCATAATTTTCATTTTAAAAGTTCTTACTATAGTTACCATCTATTTTAATATTACCAAAAAAAATGTATTTTAAGTAAATTAGATTAGATTGAGTGTAACCTCCTCAACCCGACCCAGACATTATGGTCGAATCGTAAAAATTACATTAGCCACCGAATGGCCCAGAAAAAAACATTTAGATTCAATATAATGATTTTAAATGGTTAAATCTCAAACTTATTTAGAAGAAAAATACATATATTTAATATTCATCACTTTATAAAATTAATGAAGATCACCTTGTAGAAAAAACAATTATGCTTGGTTTCCAAAAGTCACATTTATAATTTTTTACTATATTTTAAGAAATGCTAGTTTATATAATTATCTCATTCATTTTGATTTTAGTTCCAAAGTTGAAGGAAAAATAATATTTTCACCCTTTTTCAGACAATTTAAAATAAATATTTTAAACCTTATCCAAATTTGAGTTTGTCATTAAAAGTATATAATATCAAATCCCCAATTCAAACACCAAATGAAATATTAAAGTCCATGGCACAGTTCGTTTAAAGCAATGCAAAATCCAAAAGAATTAATAAAATAGTTCAAAAATACATTTTAAAGGAAAACAGACGACAGTGCTCTAAATGCCAAGTCCGAGCCCTAACCTCAAGAGCTATCTAAAAATATGGGAAACTAAAGAGTGATTTATGGTCTTAACACACAAGCAATAACAACTAAAACAATATATAACAACATATAGTTTTGCTTTATACAGTGTAAATCAAATTATCAATTTCATAGAGATATTAGTAAGTATGCGGTATGCAAGAATAACAGTAAAATTTTCCTGCCCATGCATCTGTTACACTCCACAGTAAGAGTTCTCTAGAACTCATCCAATCCTACACACCATAATAGTAGGAGCAAAAGCTTGTGTGGATATACCACTAGTAGATATGCGGGTGAACCGCCAATAGATTTGCAGATGAACTGTAAGTAAATATGTGGAAAAACTGCCAGTAGCACTTCCTCCTTTAACAACCCAATCCTAATGCAACAGTATGACATGTTTTTATAAATCAGTAATCAATAATGATAACAATATGATCATGTGATTATCATGCAAACAATAACAATCATAGTTTTAACAGTAGCAATAAATATTTATCAGTAGTAATTTCAGATTTAACACATAAATTAAACATATCACATATTTCAGAATAATTATGGTAACAGGGTCTCAATTGAGCCTATGAAAACTCCAAAACAAGTTGGGGATTGTACAGGGATTAAATTGAAACATTTCACAAAAATCAAGGCAAAATTGTAAAACAGTGGTCACATAGTCGTGTGGCCAGGCCATGTGAGAAGGCTGAAGCCATGTGGTACTGAGGTACTGTAACGACCTAAAAGTCAGGGGTGTCGAAAAACGTACTTTCAGGACCTCGTTTCCGTGAATAGGGTTTATATATATATATCGTCATTAAATACATATGGAGATACCTTAGAAGGGAATTGAATAATAGTTAAATATTTTTGAAGTATTATGTGTTAATTAAAGTAAAAAAGACTAAATCAAATAAGGGATAAAAGTAGGCATTAATACTAAATTTAAGATGGAACTAGCTTAAGGGACTTATTAAGTAAATAAGCTATAATTTATATTATTAGTATATGATGGTGGACGGTTTTAATATATTTTATTAGTATTTTACATATGTATTATGTTAGAAAATTAATTAAGTTAAAGAAAAATAAATAGATGTGAGATATAGTTATGGGGAGAAGAAAATTAATTGATTAGTCTTTTATTGTTTCTTCTTTTCGAAACCTTAATGAGAGGGGAGAAAGGTTGTTCGACCATGGAGCTTTAATGCATGCTTAAAATTGTAAGTGAAGTTTGATTATTTTAGCATGAAATTTATGTTTTTGATGTTTGAATGTTATGAGTTAGTTTGCCCATATTGAAATTTTGGGAATGAATGAAAATTATGGAAGTTACCTTGGATGAGAAATTCAAAGGTTTGGTGTTATTTTGTTGAATATTAAATGTCTTTGAGGTGATGATTAGAGTATAAGTTTTGTGGGTTAATGTGGTCAAATTGTGTGCTGATATTTGTTGATAATAATTTCTAGGGACTTAAATGTTGTAAATTCAAAATAACATGGTTAAAATTGTTAATTTTGTAAAGTCCAGGGAATGTTTTGGTGGATTTGTTATTTGGCTGGAAATTATTAGATAGCTATAGAAATTTAATGAAAATTTAATGAAGATGTGATTAAGTTAAATGTTGATGTTAATGATTGAATGTGGTCAAATTCTATGTTTGGTGTTAGTGATTAGATTGTGGAAGTATAAATGTATTTATTAAAGTGACGGAATAGTATTAATTGAATGAAATTGTGACATAGATCAAGGAACAAACCGATCGGACGTGAATCGTGGAAAAACTAAAGTAACGGAGTAGTTATCGGCCTCACTATTACTACTGTTTTGTTAAGGTAAGTTTGTAAACTTGAACTTAACTTTTCTATTTAATATTTAATTAACCAGTGTTAAATTAGTACTTAATATACAATTACACATGTTTTATCGAATTCAAATGTAAGGAAATGAATGAGGAAATTGTTGAAGTAAATAATTACATAATTGTCGGTATAACCGACTAGCGCTAGGCGCAAACATCGTTGGTTTATCCAACTAGAGCTGGGCTCACTATGGATTTTGTCGATATATTCGACTAGCGTTGGACACAACTTTTGTCAACATGTCTGACTAGTACTAGGCACACAATTGTCGGTATAACCGACTAGCACTGGGCGTAAACATCGTTGGTTTATCCAACTTGTAACACCCCTTACCCGTGTTCGAAGCCGGAACCAGATACGAGGCATTACATAACTCAACTTGCTTAAACATGACGTTTCAGGCTGTAAAATTTTGTTTCATCTTACAAACTTCCCATTCAATTCCATAACATACTCATCCTGGGCCTATGAGGCCTTAAACTTACTTCTGAAAGGTTTCGGGAATTAATCGGAAACTTTTATGCACTTAGAAAAAATTTGCCTAAACAGGGCCACACGCCCGTGTGAAATGGGACACGACCGTGGGGGCAGGCCGTGTGGTCACACACGCCTATGTCCCACACCCGTGGTCGACACTGACTTATTTCACACTGCTGGACACACGCCCGTGTCCTTTACACGGCCTCGACACACTTGTGTCTCAGCCCATGTGCCAAAACCTTGGCATTCTGTTTATGACGTCATCATCTCACTAAGGTCACACGGCCAAGGCACATGCCCGTGTCCTTAGCCCGTGTGTCGAATAAAATTCCCAATTTTAGGTGCAGACTTCACACGGCTGAGACACACGGCCGTGTCTCTGCCCGTGTGTTGACTACTGAGCATACTGACTTGCAATTCAAACATGCAAGGGGACACACGGCAGATCAACACGACCATAGGGTTGACCGTGTGTCACATACAGCCTAGACACACGCCCGTGTGTCTACCCGTGTGGACAATTAGATGGCTACCTACCCAGCCATTTGCCTCCCTATCAAGTAATCACACTCATACCAAAATGATAAACCGTAAAAGTAACATGTTTTAAGCCCACATTTAGCATGCTTTTGGATGATTTAAGACATGAATTATGTAATTTGGTGCTGTTAATCCTTTGTTTTCATGTTTTATACTCAGAAGAGCACTGGATGACGAAAAGAATGAGAAATGGGCCCAAAACGGAGTAAATGGGCCATATCACGAAATCCACACGGCCTGGGCCCAAGACCACACGGCCGTGCCTCATTCAACAGCTTCGAACACGGCCTGGCCATGACTTACACGGGCGTGTGCCATGGGCGTGTCCCTGCCGTTAGAAAGAGAAGTTTCACTCGGATTTGGATACTTAGGGGCGAAGAAACATATTCAGAAGCCTATATAAACACCCTAAGTATGACCTAAAACGAGGGGAACCCAAGGCTTTAGTTAGGGGGCATCCAGCTAGGCCAAAGAAGGTAGACTTGTGGGGATTTACTCGAAGATAGCCAGTTGATTCATCTCAAGAAGCCGGAATCATACTCAAGACGGAGGATCTCTCCTTCAATTCCTTCAGGGGGTTTTAGGGATTTCTTATGTTTTGTTTTATCTTTTCTTTTGAGATGTATTCTTTTAATATTATTATGAACTAAACCCTCAGATACCTGAGGGGGATGAAACCTAAGATGAATCTTGTTATCGTTTGCTGAACTATATGATAAATATTTGACTTGTTCTTAATTATGTGTTCTTAATTCTTGTGTTGATATTTCCGGGATATTAATTCAAGTGTGATGTGCTTAGGTGGAGGAGCAAAAGTCCCTGCCTAAGAGTAGATCTAGCATAATTAAGCGGAGTTGATCGCGCGCTTAGAGATAGGGTGACGAGATTTTACTGGATTAGGGTGAAACCTAATATGGGAGTCTATAGATCGAGTTAATGCAATTCTAGGGGTTTTAATTAGAAAGAGATTTTAATTAATCAACCTAGGGTTAGACGTTAGTCGCCTCGAGAGAGGGATTAATATAACTTAGGGAATCTCACGGAAAGTCGAATGAATAAATCGTCTGGTTCAGAGTTAGATAACAAGTGAAGTCTAGGTGGATTCTTCCTTGGGTGTCGTCTTAATTAATTGGTTTTTCCTCAAAGTTGTTTTCCCAATTTCATTCTTCTTTGTCTTAGAGTCTTTAGTTTAGTAGTTAGTTAATTTTAGATTAGATAAAAAATTCATTTAATTCTTAGGCTAAATAATAAAAAGAGAGTTAGTATTAGTACTTTTGGTTCCTTTGGGTTCGACATTCCTATCTTACCTTAACTATACTACTGTTCGATAGGTGCGCTTGCCTCAAATCGTTGTCATAGTTAGTTTCCAGGTTTGATCATTCTTTTTTATAAATTTTAAGACTTTGACATCGCATAAAACAACGATCAAGTTTTTGGCGCCATTGCTGGGGAACTGAAATATTAAGAATGCTTAATTTTTATTACTTTAGCCATTTTTTATTTTTGCAAATTATTTTTATTTTTCTTTTACTTTGCTAAATTTTCTTTCTTTCTTTTGTTCCTTTCAGGTACCTCTAGTTTATTACTAGAAGAAACCTGACAGGACCTCTACTTTACGACAGTGATATTAAAGGTACCGTTCGTAGAAATCGCTGAGAGATAAGGCAAAGCTTAAACTACATAGAAGAAGAGCAAGAAGCCGAAAATAATACTACAGAAGAGATGGCTGAAAATCATCCGCCACCTCCAGAGGCGGCAGAACATTATGCTCCTCGAACTATGTATGATTATGCTAAAGCTAGTTTAACAGGAACTGAGTCAAGTATTGTTAGGCCTACTATTGCTGCAAATAATTTTGAATTGAAACCTAACACTATACAGATGATAGAACAGTTTGTTCAGTTTGATGGTTTGCAGGATGAGGATCCTAACACACACTTATCAAATTTTCTAGAATTCTGTGATACCTTCAAAATAAATGGAGTTTCTGATGATGCCATTCGTCTTCGGTTATTTCCCTTTTCTCTGAGAAATAAAGCCAAACAGTGGTTACATTCTCTTCCACAAGGGTCAATAACAGTGGTTACATTCTCTTCCACAAGGGTCAATCACTACATGGGATCAAATGACCGAGAAATTTTTATTAAAATATTTTCCACCGGCCAAAACGGCCAAATTGAGGAATGATATCTCTTCTTTTGTGCAGATGGATTTAGGGACACTTTACGATGCATGGGAGAGATACAAAGATTTGTTGAGGAGGTGCCCACACCACGGATTACCTTTGTGGCTACAGGTCCAAACTTTTTACAATGGTGTAAACCCTTTAACATGGCAACTAATCGATTCAGCCGCCGGTGGAACCCTGAACAACAAAACTCCTGAAGCGGCCTACGAGTTTATAGAGGAGATGTCATTGAATAACTATCAGTGGCAAGTTACAAGGACAAGGCCAGCAAAAGCAGCCGGAGTTTTCAACCTCGACGCAGTAACCGCGTTATCAAATCAGGTAGAGTTGTTACATAAAAAATTTGATGGTGTATATGGTTCTTCGCATGCACATCCAGTTATGCAATGCAACGCAAGTGAAGGAGTGGCGAATCCTGAGCACCCACCTTACAGACAGGGCATGGAGAACGAACAAATGAACTATATGGGTAACAATTTCCGATCTAACAATAACCCTTATAGTAATACTTATAATCCAGGTTGGAAGAACCACCCCAATTTCTCATGGGGTGGTCAAGGAAATCAAAGGCAACAACCATCCCAAAACTTCCAACAACAGCCCTACCTAGAGGAAAAAAAGCCAAACCTCGAGGAGACGCTGAAAAAATTCATGGCAGCAACAGAAACACGTTTTTAGAATACTGAGACATCCTTTAAAAATCAACTTGAAAAATCGACATAGTAGCTCAAGGATCAAATCGGGCAACTTGCTAAGCAGATCTATGAGAGACCACAAGGAAGACTACCGAGCAACACCGAGACTAACCCAAAAGAGCAAATTCAAGCCATAATAGCTCAAGATAGTGAAGGGTTAGACGAGCCCAATTTAAGGCAAAAGAATGTGGTAGAAGAAGGAAAGGTTGAGGTAAAACCAAAACCAGTAATCAAAGAGTAAAACCTCGTATACCATATCCCGAAGCAATAACGAAAGACGATATAGAGGAACAGTTCGGTAAGTTTCTTAAACTTTTAAAGAAATTACATATTAACTTACCGTTTCTTGAAGCTCTTTCGCAGATGCTAGATTCTAGGAAATTTTTAAAGAAGCTATTGACAAATAAGCGGAAGATAGACGAGGAATCGCATGTGGAACTGAACGCAGTATGCTCAGCAATGTCGCAAAATAAACTACCACAGAAATTAAAAGATCCAGGGAGTTTTACAATTTAATGCTTAATTGGTAGTTTATCTATTGATAATGCGTTAGCTGATTTAGGGGCAAGCATAAACGTCATGCCTTATAAAATGTTTAAACAACTAGGTCTAAGGAAGCCCAAACAAACTAGGATAAACATTCAATTAGCTGATAAAACTGTTAGAATTCCTAGGAGTATAATCGAAGATGTACTCGTGAAAATTGATAAATTCGTATTCCTAGTAAACTTTGTCGTTTTAGACATGGATGAGGACAACACGATCCCCCTAATTTTAGGAAGACCATTCTTAGCAACTGCCAGGACTAAAATCGATGTCGATGCAGACGAACTCATACTCTGTGTTGGTGACAAGACAGTCACTCTTCAAGCTCTCGATTCAGCTAGGACATCAATTAATAAAGGTGAGAAAGTAAATTCTATTGATAACCATTCGGTTAACCCTTCTTTTCAGGAAGCACCACAGCATGATCTCGATCCTAGACCCCGTGCTAACAAAGAAATAACTCATGAGGAACAAGGGATTTAGATCGATGAACTAGAAGAGTGAAAGACGCATCTCAAAGAAAAACTAGGGATACATGAAGTAGAACCAAAGCCACTCTACGACACAAACAAGTTCAAAATCGGAGATCAGGTATTGTTAGATAAAGCAGACCTACGAATACCTCCCCCTGATCTTAACACAAACAAAGAAATCTCTTTTAAGGTGGTCAATGTTTTCCCTTACGGAACAGTCGAAGTAAGTAACCCTATTTTTGGTACCTTGAAAATAAACGCTACTCGTCTTACTCTTTATCATGATAATGGAACTGCTAGCATGAGGAAGGACTTTCAACTCCTCAAACCACCATGAATATGCGAATGAGAGGTAAGTCTAGCTTAAGACTATAAACGAGCGCTTCTCGGGAGGCAACCTAAGTACTAACCCCATTAACTTCTACATTTTTATTCATCTTATTTATTTTATTTTATTCTTTCTTTTTAGCACCTAACTATAAACTAACCAAAAATACAGAATTTCAAGCCACACGGCCTTGCACACGGCTGTGGCCATGATTGTGTGGATGCACCAAATCTCTGTACTGACATGGCAGAGATGGTACGAGTTAGAACGAATCATATCTTCGAGTCACGGACTCCAACTACCATACCACGACCGTGCGATGCGGCCGTGGCTGACACTGTTAGATTACACACGGGCGTGGCACCCCACCCATGGGCGTGAGAGAAATGAACAAAACACAACACGGTCGTGCGACATGGCCGTGTGAATTGACACGCCCAGTGTCCACGAGCGTCGGACGTACTATACCTTATCCTATTTAAACCACCCCCTCTTCTAACCTACTCCCCATATCCCTCATTCCATACCATTTTCTTTCCCTTTTCTTTTTCAGATCTTCCCCCTCCATATTATTTTTCTAACCCTTGATCTCCACAATTCCTATGTCGAAGAAGCGGAAGGATTCAAGCATAGTCTCACTATGGGAGACCGATCTACATAAGTTCATGCCGGCCGCTTCATCCACTCGACAAGCCAAGGGTCTTTGAGACCATTTAAATCATATTTTTATTTTCTCGTTTTCTTTATTTTCCTTCTCTTTGACCATATTATGCTTAAATTAGTTTATTTTATCTTAATTTCTTTGATTTAGGTTCTAAAGGCTGCTAGGGAATCACACCAGAACCACGACCACTACCTCACTACAACCTTAGAAGTCACACCCACCTCGCAAACCATCCAACAATAAAGACTCTTCGGTCCATTCATCTTTCATTTTAATTTTATTTACATTTCTATTTTCTTTCTCTTTATCTTTCTTGTCTTTAATTATATATTTAGTTTATTCTAAATGTGTCTTAATATTTTCTGGCTAATTCTCTATGAGCTTTCCAATTTCTTCATCTAGAGTAGAGTCGGTAGCAACCACCACACCTCGGGACTCCCAACTCAAGAAAACCATCCAAATTCAGGAAGTTTCACCTCTCCCTTTCTCTTAAATTTCATATACATCTTTGTACATCGAGGGCAATGTACATCTTAAGTGTAGGGGTGAATATTTATTCCGAGAAAGTGCCTAACTTTCTTCATTATTCTCAAAAATCCCTAAATTATGCCATGAATGATATCTTGTCTTTAAGTAATTTTTTTCATATTATGATCTGTAACATCCTGGAAAGGGCCTATGCATTTTCAGTCTAACTGTACGAAATGACAAGTCTTAAGCACTATGAATAAATTTTTGATATTTTTGGAAACTCAGAAATGTATGAAAATGAATTGGAAATGAACATTTTTGGAAACCTGGAAATGTAAGGAAATGATTCAAAAATGGAAAGTGAACATTTCTGGAAACTTGGAAATGTAAGAAAATGACAAGTATACAGAGCCGATCGAAAATTTTAGGAAACTTAGAAATGACCTAGAAATGTCGAATTTTAAAGTTTAAAATAGGAAATTAGGGCAAGGAGGCCTTAAAAGAAAAAGTTGGTAAGATTTGACACATAAACAGGCTTGGAAAAGTGGCCTGAAGGTGTCACTTAGGGCCAATGGAAATGGCGCCATGTGCAAGAGGAATGGGCCTGGGTTCGAGTCACTTGGGAAGCAAATAAATAAGGTTTTATTTTGGCTTCCAGAAGGCTGAGGTGGACGGCACATGCTTCTAGAAAAGGAGGTGTTTTATTTTCATAAATATGTGATTAATAAGGTGATAATAAAGGATTTTTATTGGATTATTTTTTGAAGAGATAATAGATGGATAAATATGGATTTATCCCTTTTATTTTGATAGATAAGGAAGAGATAAAAGAGGATTATTATTAGTATTATTTTTATTAAGAGATAAGAGATAATAAAGGATATTTCTTTAATTATTTTAAATTAAAGAGATAAAGCTATCAAATAAAGAAGAGTGGTGGCCAAGTAAGGGACTCTAGCCTAGTAAATTTGGCTATAAAAGGAAAAGAGAGGCCATTCATTCATTCACTTTTCCTTTGCCGAATTTCTTAAGCAAATTCTCTTCTCTCTGCCGAATTCTCTCTGTCATTGTTCTTCTTTCTCTTTTCAATTCTTCACAAAGCCGAAAGCAGAATCCCCCTAGTCTTGCCGAATTTTCCTAAGTTTTATATCTTCCTCTTCTTTCTTTGAAAAACCAAAAATCCTCTACTGTTCATCAAGAAGCCGAAATTTTAATCCACATCAAGGCCATAGCCGAATATTGTTAAAGGCTCAAGCAAGGATTGTCGATTCCTAAAGTAAGGAGATCTTTCGGGATTTACTAAGTGTCGACTACAAGGAAGGAGAAGTTCTTTTCCCGAAGGTACACCATAAGCCGCGTGTTCCCTAGTTATTCGGTGAATTTCGGGATTTAAGAATCTAAGGTAAGTCATATTTAACATACGGCTAAGGGTTATTTGTTGTGAATAAATGTTAGAAATTGATCTAACATGAAGTTATAGGGATTTCGACAGAGGGATACAAGGATTTCGAGATTTGAGAATTTCAAGGTAAGTTTTAAGAATACTAATCCTACTAGGATTTGGATTTATGGCCGAATGGCTTTTTATTAAAGTAGTAAGTGATTAATCAAATGTAGGAATTTGAGATCTAAGGCAGTAGATCAGATTTCGGGATTTCAAGGAATTCGTTAAGCAAATCAGGTGTGTACCTTACCCTAAGTTTTGATAGGTTCATGGCTATGTTTAAATTAAATGTATTATTAAGAATGTGTGTACTCACATTAATTTTCGATATATCATATGGCAATTATTTTTAATATATGAATATGCATAAGAATGTGAATGTGGCTAAGTACCACAAATGTGGTAAGAGTACCCAGGTACGTTTCCTACTTTCGATAGGACTACGAATATGTTATATTTTAACATGTGAATAATAAGAAATTAAGTATGTTATGCATGATATAAATTTATGGGGCATACGGGATATATGTGAAAGGGGAAGAAGGTGTTGATTTCGGTCTCACCAATGGAATATGGTGACTACGGTCACAAAATTTGAATATGGTAACTTCGGTTACATTATCTGAATTTGGTAACTTCGGTTACATTATTTGAATATGGTGTCTAATGACACAAATTATATGGGCGATGAGCACGTCGACTGCAGCGACTGCCTTCGATGGTGTGTAGCGGATGGAGGGTTGACTTAGTAGTCCCCACGGTGTGACTGGCAGGTACGGGTGGTGTGTAGCGGATGGACAATTAGGTTTGGGTTTGGGAATGCATCATTAATTGTATTCTATGATTTGAATGTGTATCATTTGTATGCCTGATTCTATTATGACTTAGTGTTGTGTACACATTGAGTCTGTTGACTCACCCCGTTGGGGAATATTTTTCAGGTGATGAGCAGTAATGGACCGGGTCGGCAGGAGCTTAAAGGTGGCCATGCATAGCAAGAAATTTATGATTTGGACTTTCAATTTATTTTAAGTATTTTAAGTTTTACTTTGGGATCATTGATATAATAAGGCCATTGTGGTTTACTTTATTTTTTTTTCTTTTATTTATTATGTTTATGGATTTTTATCAATTAAAGTTTTAAGTAAATTCCTTTTAAAACACCTTAAATAAATGGGTTTTAACATAAGATAAATTTGTTTTCAACTCAAGCCCAACCCAAGCAATATTTTTTTTAAAAATCACACAAGTTTTTCCTAAGTAACAAAAGAATTTTGAACCGGTTTACTTGAGGAACATACCAAATCTGGTCAAAGCTCGTGGGCCGGGTTTGGGGTGTTTCAGTTTGGTATCAGAGCCCAGTTTTAAACTCTCGGCCTGTGGGCTAAGGCCCAAAACGTTTTCAAATCGAGCCTAAATGAGTTTTATGGAAGTATTCCTGAAAATAGGCAGGTTATGGCATGGCACCTAAGTCTCCGACCCGCAGTCCACCAGCTAAGTACCCCTAACCATCTGTGTGATTATGTGAATTATAGAAGGGTAGAAAAGGAATGGAACGTAGAATAGTATGATAGGAACTTGAACCCTAGTACTAGTTTACCCCAACTATTACATAAGACTTAATGACTAATTAAACAAACCTATGGCTAAGTCGCCGAGTTAGGGTGTGGCAACCATTGTGCGCATGTCTAGGATTGGATCCGGAAGAGCCTGGTATTTAAGCAGTCCTAGTGACTCACCTCCTCTTCGCAGGAATCCTACCTGGTGCGTAGCTTCGGTTCACCCTAATCAAGAGGACTTATTCATGGGCTAAACCCTAACTAAAACCCGAAAGGGAACTAGCCGTGTTTTTATGGAAACCCTAGTTTTTTTTTTTAAAAAAATATTTCAACAAATCACTCTTTTGAACTGAGAAAATTGTTATTTTCGAAAATTTTCCAAAAACTTCTAGTTTACAAAATTACTAAAATGCCCCTAGTGGTAAAATTACAAAAATGCCCTTGGTTTATAAAAGGTCCAATTACCCAACAGTTTTTCCAAAATTTCACTATTTTATAAATGTTCAAAAAAAACCCTTATTTGCAAAATATCAAAATACCTTGATTTTGGAAAATTACAAAATTGCCCCTGACTTATAAAATTTCGAAAATGACCCTGAATTTCAAAAATTTTGCAACATCACCGATTTGGAAACAAATACTCAAAAAGAACCCTCAAGTTTTGCAAATTTTGGAAATACCCTTGATTTATTAAGCTTTACAAATTTACTCTGGTTTATTACCAAAATACCCCCAAGGTCCAAAATTACCGAAATACCCCCGAACTTCAAAAATTTTCCAAAATACCCCGGGAATGCAGAATTACCAAAATACCCTTATTGACAAAATCCAAAAGGAACCTTATTGTGGCAAATTACGAAAATACCCCTGTAGGGCAAATTACGAAAATACCCCTGGGTAGTGAGAAAACAAGAACAATGAAAACTACAACGTTTCACTGAATGAACGAAAGTTCATAATTGATTGATGGATGCATGAATGTAAAGACTGTGTACATGTATGGATACGAAAGAACCACTCCTAAAATTTTTTTCCATAAAAATTCTTCGCGAATAATCAGTGAAACAAGGACTAATTCATAAAACTTTTTACTCGGATTAAATCGCGACGTTAGAAATAAGTTCTAGGGGACGTGAACTTAGGGATTGTGCCTAGAAAGTATGATGGTTCTATTAAGATCAGAGTGCGCAGCGAAAGCATAGTGCGGTGAGAAAGATTGTACGACTGTTAATAAGTAATTTCGAGGACGAAATTATTTTTAAGGAGGGTAGAACTGTAACATCCTGGAAAGGGCCTATGCATTTTCAGTCTAACTGTACGAAATGACAAGTCTTAAGCACTATGAATAAATTTTTGATATTTTTGGAAACTCAGAAATGTATGAAAATGAATTGGAAATGAACATTTTTGGAAACCTGGAAATGCATTGGACATGAACATTTTTGGAAACCTGGAAATGTAAGGAAATGATTCAAAAATGGAAAGTGAACATTTCTGGAAACTTGGAAATGTAAGAAAATGACAAGTATACAGAGCCGATCGAAAATTTTAGGAAACTTAGAAATGACCTAGAAATGTCGAATTTTAAAGTTTAAAATAGGAAATTAGGGCAAGGAGGCCTTAAAAAAAAAGTTGGTAAGATTTGACACATAAACAGGCTTGGAAAAGTGGCCTGAAGGTGTCACTTAGGGCCAATGGAAATGGCGCCATGTGCAAGAGGAATGGGCCTGGGTTCGAGTCACTTGGGAAGCAAATAAATAAGGTTTTATTTTGGCTTCCAGAAGGCTGAGGTGGACGGCACATGCTTCTAGAAAAGGAGGTGTTTTATTTTCATAAATATGTGATTAATAAGGTGATAATAAAGGATTTTTATTGGATTATTTTTTGAAGAGATAATAGATGGATAAATATGGATTTATCCCTTTTATTTGATAGATAAGGAAGAGATAAAAGAGGATTATTATTAGTATTATTTTTATTAAGAGATAAGAGATAATAAAGGATATTTCTTTAATTATTTTAAATTAAAGAGATAAAGCTATCAAATAAAGAAGAGTGGTGGCCAAGTAAGGGACTCTAGCCTAGTAAATTTGGCTATAAAAGGAAAAGAGAGGCCATTCATTCATTCACTTTTCCTTTGCCGAATTTCTTAAGCAAATTCTCTTCTCTCTGCCGAATTCTCTCTGTCATTGTTCTTCTTTCTCTTTTCAATTCTTCACAAAGCCGAAAGCAGAATCCCCCTAGTCTTGCCGAATTTTCCTAAGTTTTATATCTTCCTCTTCTTTCTTTGAAAAACCAAAAATCCTCTACTGTTCATCAAGAAGCTGAAATTTTAATCCACATCAAGGCCATAGCCGAATATTGTTAAAGGCTCAAGCAAGGATTGTCGATTCCTAAAGTAAGGAGATCTTTCGGGATTTACTAAGTGTCGACTACAAGGAAGGAGAAGTTCTTTTCCCGAAGGTACACCATAAGCCGCGTGTTCCCTAGTTATTCGGTGAATTTTGGGATTTAAGAATCTAAGGTAAGTCATATTTAACATACGGCTAAGGGTTATTTGTTGTGAATAAATGTTAGAAATTGATCTAACATGAAGTTATAGGGATTTCGACAGAGGGATACAAGGATTTCGAGATTTGAGAATTTCAAGGTAAGTTTTAAGAATACTAATCCTACTAGGATTTGGATTTATGGCCGAATGGCTTTTTATTAAAGTAGTAAGTGATTAATCAAATGTAGGAATTTGAGATCTAAGGCAGTAGATCAGATTTCGGGATTTCAAGGAATTCGTTAAGCAAATCAGGTGTGTACCCTACCCTAAGTTTTGATAGGTTCATGGCTATGTTTAAATTAAATGTATTATTAAGAATGTGTGTACTCACATTAATTTTCGATATATCATATGAAAATTATTTTTAATATATGAATATGCATAAGAATGTGAATGTGGCTAAGTACCACAAATGTGGTAAGAGTACCCAGGTACGTTTCCTACTTTCGATAGGACTACGAATATGTTATATTTTAACATGTGAATAATAAGAAATTAAGTATGTTATGCATGATATAAATTTATGGGGCATACGGGATATATGTGAAAGGGGAAGAAGGTGTTGATTTCGGTCTCACCAACGGAATATGGTGACTACGGTCACAAAATTTGAATATGGTAACTTCGGTTACATTATCTGAATTTGGTAACTTCGGTTACATTGTTTGAATATGGTGTCTAATGACACAAATTATATGGGCGATGAGCACGTCGACTGCAGCGACTGCCTTCGATGGTGTGTAGCGGATGGAGGGTTGACTTAGTAGTCCCCACGGTGTGACTGGCAGGTACGGGTGGTGTGTAGCGGATGGACAATTAGGTTTGGGTTTGGGAATGCATCATTAATTGTATTCTATGATTTGAATGTGTATCATTTGTATGCCTGATTCTATTATGACTTAGTGTTGTGTACACATTGAGTCTGTTGACTCACCCCGTTGGGGAATATTTTTCAGGTGATGAGCAGTAATGGACCGGGTCGGCAGGAGCTTAAAGGTGGCAATGCGTAGCAAGAAATTTATGATTTGGACTTTCAATTTATTTTAAGTATTTTAAGTTTTACTTTGGGATCATTGATATAATAAGGCCATTGTGGTTTACTTTATTTTTTTTCTTTTATTTATTATGTTTATGGATTTTTATCAATTAAAGTTTTAAGTAAATTCCTTTTAAAATTAACTCTAAATGTTTTGTCACCTTAAATAAATGGGTTTTAACATAAGATAAATTTTTTTTCAACTCAAGCCCAACCCAAGCAATATTTTTTTTAAAAATCACACAAGTTTTTCCTAAGTAACAAAAGAATTTTGAACCGGTTTACTTGAGGAACATACCAAATCTGGTCAAAGCTCTGGGCCGGGTTTGGGGTGTTTCAATGATCAGAATGAAATTTCCTTTGATTTATGATTTTTATTGATTGTTTTAGAGTAGTTCATTGATAATTGTGCTTTGATGATTAAATTTGAAGGATATTAGAGAATCAAGCATGATAAGTCTATTTTTCAGAATTTAAAAAAATTTTGTTAGGTTGTCCACCTGAATCTAATTATTACCTTGAAGTTTGAAGTCTACAAGGTTGACATCAAATACCCATAATTTTTGTGAGATTTTGAGCCTTATAGAGCATATAGTCTTTTTCTTGCTCATTTTATTTATTATGAGTGCATCAACATTGATCTGTTATTCTAGAACTTGCTTCGATTATATATGTCAAGACCACACCTTTGATTTGATATACATAGATGATAAAGGCACTTAGGATTTATCCCATTCACTCCACTAAAAAGCCTACCTTCACAATTAACCCCTAGTGAACCCCGTTGATCCTAACAACCCTCTTCATTGACTTACCCACTAATATTCCCCTAAAACCCTTTGTATTTTTTATCACCATTCTTTTTGACTACCATTATATCGAGATTTGATTTGATCGGTTGCCTAATTATTTTATTTCAGTAGTAAATTCATCATTTGACTTGTTCTTAAAAAAAATTGAAGTATATTCATTATTAGTTCTATGCTAGCTGAGCTTATACATGTAAATTCTAAATCTCGAAGAAAAAGCTCGTATTATCACATATTTTCAATTGGTGTAATTATTTAGGAGTAGTCATATTTCTAGTTAGGTAATTTGTCAAGTCAATCTCGATTCTAACCCTCTAATTCAGCCTTTATCCACGCCTTTAACCCAAGCCCTGTTACAACCCTTTTAAGACTTTTTAATTTGTGTATCATCTCATATTATAGTGGTGGAGATTTGATTTTCATGCAAGCCTTTGGGATTAACTCTTCATGTTTGACTTTTGAGTGTTTAATTCTGAACCTTAAACACTTCAAGTGATTTGAGTGAATCTTTAGTGAGGATGTCAATTCTTGTCGATTTTGAATCAAAGGTAATTAATTAGGTAAGGGGAAACACCTATGTTTTATGTTACAAATGTATGACTTAGATTGTTTGAATCTTTAGGACTCTTTGAGTTGAATTATCCATGTATGAATTATCTTTGAATTATGATAAAACATTATTGATAAATATTATGAATCAAGGAAGTTCGTTTTAATTGTGATTTGAGAATTTTGCTTGAGAACAAGCAAAAGCTTAAGTGTGGGGGTATTTGATAAGCCGCAAAAGTAACATATTTTAAGCCCACATTTAGCATGCTTTTGGATGATTTAAGACTTGAATTATGTAATTTGGTGCTCTTAATCCTTTGTTTTCATGTTTTATACTCAGAAGAGCACCGAATGACAAAAAAAATGAGAAATGAGACCAAAACGGAGTAAATGGGCCATATCACGAAATCCACACGGCCTGGGCCCAAGACCACATAGTCGTGCCTCATTCAACAGCTTCGGGCACGGCCTGGTCACGACTTACACGGGCGTGTGCCATGGGCATGTCCCTGCCGTGAGAAAGAGAAGTTTCACTCGGATTAGGATACTTAGGAGCGAAGAAACATATTCAGAAGCCTATATAAACACCCTAAGTATGACCTAAAACTAGGGGGAACCCAATGCTTTAGTCAGGGGGCGTCCAGCTAGGCCAAAGAAGGCAGACTTGTGGGGATTTACTCGAAGATAGCCGGTTGATTCATCTCAAGAAGCCGGAATCATACTCAAGACGGAGGATCTCTCCTTCAATTCCTTCAGGGGGTTTTAGGGATTTCTTATGTTTTTTTTATCTTTTCTTTTGAAATGTATTCTTTTATTATTATTATGAACTAAACCCTCAGATACCTGAGGGGGATGAAACCTAAGATGAATCTTGTTATCGTTTGCTGAACTATATGATAAATATTTGACTTGTTCTTAATTATGTGTTCTTATAATTAAGCCGAGATGATCGCGCGCCTAGAGATAGGGTGATAAGATTTTGCTAGATTAGGGTGAAACCTAATATAGGAGTCCATAGATCGAGTTAATGCAATTCTTGGGGTTTTAATTAGAAAGAGATTTCAATTAATCAACCTAAGGTTAGACATTAGTCGTCTCGAGAGAGGGATTAATATAACTTAGGGAATCTCACGGAAAGTCGAATGAATAAATCGCCTGGTTCAGAGTTAGATAACAAGTGAAGTCTAGGTGGATTCTTCCTTGGGTGTCATCTTAATCAATTGGTTTTTCCTCAAAGTTGTTTTCCCAATTTCATTCTTCTTTGTCTTAGAGTCTTTAGTTTAGTAGTTAGTTAATTTTAGATTAGATAAAAATTCATTTAATTCTTAGGCTAAATAATAAAAAGAGAGTTAGTATTAGTACTTTTGGTTCCTTTGTGTAACATCTTGAAATTGTGGGGTTATGCATTTAATGTGTGGTTATGTTTAATGTGAGTGTTAGGGGTCCAGAATGGGCTCATGGTTGGGCAGAGGCCTTAATCGAATTTTCTGTTTGGACACTCTAGTGGAAAGTCTGGTAAGATAGGGCTTAAAAGATGTTATCTGTGTTTGAAAATACAAATGGGCTTGTGGCCCAGTGGCAAAGTGGCGCCACTTAAAAGCAGGGAAGTGGCGTCAACTGAGGAGGCCCAAATTCAAGTTGTATAAAGCCCAACTATTTTAATTAAAATTGGCATTAGGGTTTTATTCTCCCATTCTTTTCTTTATTTTCGGCATTTAGGGTTTTCATCTTCTCTCTTTTCCTCCTTTTTTGAATAAAAGCCAAGAACTCCCTTAAGCATTCTTTCTTTTCACATTTGTCTACCATAGCCGAATCTGCCCTAGCCTTGCCGAAATTCTTCTTTTTCCTATACCATTCCTATTAGTTCTTTACGTTTGATATTACTCTTTTCTCTCAATTATCTCCTTCTCAAAAGCTGAAACTTTATAGATCTCTTGAGAGCATCTTTTCTTTTTGACTTTCTCAAAAGCCGAAACTTCATAGATCTCTTGAGATCATCTTTTCTTTTTGACCTTCTCAAAAGCCGAAACTTTATATATCTCTTGAGATCATCTTTTCTTTTTGACCTTCTCAAAAGCCGAAACTTTATAGATCTCTTGAGATCATCTTTTCTTTTGGACCTTCTCAAAAGCCGAAACTTTATAGATCTCTTGAGATCATCTGTTCTTTTTGTTCTTCTCAAAAGTCGAAATCTTCTAGGAGTTGCCGAACTCTCTGTAAAGGTAGGTGCCGATTTCTTCTGATCTATTCTTTTTCTCTTTCGGTTTTTAGAAGACAAAGCTGAAAGGCTAATGGATTGTTGGTTTCTTGTGTTTACGTGTTGGGCGACATTCGGGAACTTAAGTAGATCGCTTAGATCTAAAAGTCGGAACCGCTAGTCTCTAAACCTCATATCTCTCTATTTTTCAGGATTTCAAGGTAAGGGGTTCTCTTTAGATTCTTGTTAGATTCGCTATCGTAATTGTGATCTTAACCATATGATATGATGGTAGCAACTGATAAGGTCTTTTAATGGAATCAAATGTCGATCAGGCGAAGGAGGGGATTGGATCTGTAAACCCAATCCCTAAGTTTAAGAAACGAGCAGTGTCAACAGTTCGGGATTGGCCACCGGGTTTTGGACCAGCGTCAGAACAAAACCTTAGACAGATAGCAGTCGTATCGGCTTCTGATAGTGTTGACATAGAAAGTCTCGTCTTGTCTGTAATCAGGTGTGTAGATATCTAACACACTAATTAATCTGTACTAAATATAAGTTATGGGCTAAAAGCCGGAAAAAGGCTGTATAGATAGTCGGATTACCCAAAAAGGGTAGGCAAGGGATGCCAGGTACGTAATCATAGAAACTTCTCTATGTGTATCAATGTATGTGATAGACTGTGAACCTTTAGGTAGTATATTGTTTTGATTCTAAATGTATGTATGCATGGGATGGGGTTGATATGATTAAGGGGAAGAGCATGTTAATAGGTCACTTGGTGATCGGTGGTTAAACCACGAATTATAAAGTTAGGTCACAATAGTGATCGGTGGCTAAGCCACGTTAAATTTATTCCTGACTGTTAGGAATAGGCAGCATGGCTGTCGATATGGTGTGTAGCGGTTGGTGGGTTGATTGTAGAAATCCCCGAGGTGTGTTGGCTGGTACGGGCTGGTGTGTAGAGGTTGGACTATTAGGTTTGGGTTGGGCCATGTTGCATGTAAATATTTTGTTGCCATTGTGTATGGGCTAAGGCCCATAATGTGTTTGTTGGCCCAAGCCTTTATGTGTTTTCGAGATTTGCACACTGAGTCTTGGTGACTTACCCTTTTATTTTCCTGACTTTTCCGATGAGCAGTAGATCGTGGGCATGGAGCTGAGGCAGACTCGAGGGGCCATCAAGTTTCTATTTCCGCAAATTATTTTTTTCGGTTTTTCTTTAAGTTTTAATTTTGGGAATGTTTATGTAATAAGGCCCCATAGCTTAGGTTATCATTTTCTAATGGTTATTGTTTCCATTCTTTTAAAAAATTATGTTCAAAGACTTATCTACAAGAAGTAATAAAATGGAATTTCCAAACACGTTCAAAGAAAGAGCAAAGGTTTTCTTCCAATATCACTTATTTTACGAACACCTTAATAAAGAAACTGAATTTCCAAAAATCATCCAAGTGAAGTTTTTAACGTAAACCCCGTAGCATACCAGATCTGGTCGTAGCGTTTGGACTGGGTTTGGGGTGTTACATTTTGGTATCAAAGCTCGGTTCAAAACTCGGGCTGTGAAATGGGCCTAGTAGTGTTTTGAAAATTTGATGTGAATTTGAGAAAAATGTCTTGGATGAAGATATGGCCTTCGAGTCTACCGGCACCCGATCCACGCAGGTAAGTATTCTAACTCTTGATGTGATATACATGTTGGGTTGGATGGGCTTGATGGACGTAGACTAGTATGTTAGGCATTGATGGACTTTAGGCCTAATTTAAACAACTCTTTAAATTCATAAGACTTAATCTATCCAAACAAACCCGTGAACAAATCGCTGGGTTAGGGTGTGGCAACAGGCATACGCATGTCTAGGATTGGATTCAGGGAGAGCTTGGTACTTAAGCAGTCCTAGTGACTCACCTCCTCTTCGCTGGAATCCTACCTGGTGCGTAGTGACTGTTCACCTTAGCCACGAGGATTTGTTGACGGGCCAAAATTTATAATTAAAACCCGAAAAGGACCAGCCACCCTATTTCACAGAATTACCAAAATACCCCCAAGTTTTGTAAATTTTCGAAATACCCTGGATTTGTGAAAATTTCCTAGAATACCCTAGATTTGTAAAATTACCAAAATTTGTGAAATTACTGAAACACCCCTCGGTTGGCAAAATCACCAAAATACCTACGTTTTACAAATTTACCCGAAAACCCCTAGATTTACAAAAGTAACCCGATTTGCAAAATTAAATTTTCCAAAATACTCCTGCTTTACAAAAAAAAACAAGATACCCCAATTTGAGGAAATTACCAAAATACCCTGTAGGACAAAATTACAGAAATACCCCTGGGTAGAGAAATGATGAAAAAAGCCCTTATGCGATGAATGTGAGTGCACGGATGCTACTTGTATGTTGATGTATGATGGTTGATGTATGTGGTTCCTAGAAATAGGAGATACAAACTTGAGACTGAAACTCGTAGATATAATTTAGAATTTGAAAGAACTACTCTTAAACTACTGTTCATAAGATTGTTCGTGGTTAATCAGTGAAAGAAATTAATAATTCATAAAATTTCTAATCAGATAAACGTGAATCAGTAGAATGAGTACAAGGGGTCGTGGACGTCCGCCGTGTGGCCGTGGTAGGGGTAGGATGGCCGTGTCAGAGCCAGTAAGATCTGGCCATGGGTCAGGAAATGAGATGCCAGTTCCACCAGCTGCGGAGGTCGAATATTAGGATCAGACGGCCGGAGATGATGTGGTATCTCAGGCGATGTTAAGGGTTTTAGAGAGGGTTGCTGGGGTAGGCATGGGCACAGGAGGTCGGAAATCTGTGTCGGAGCGACTTAGAGTGAATGGGGCAGAAGTGTTTAGGGGAATTTCTGGTATAGCCTTGAGTACAGCTGAGTATTGGTTGGAGGCGGTTGAGCGTATAATGGATGATTTGGATTTCACGGGGGAGGAAAAGCTGAAAGGGGTTGAATCTCTTCTGCGAGACGAAGCTTATCAATGGTGGCTTACGGTTAAGGATGGTACGATGGACGACCGTATCACCTGGGATTTCTTCGAAACGGCGTTCCAGAGTAAATATATTGGGACAAGTTATGTGGATGCGCAGCATAGAGCGTTTCTGAATCTGGTTCAGGGAAGTAGGTCAGTGGCTGCATATGAAGCGGAATTCTTACGCCTTAGCTGCTATGCTCGAAGGATGGTGGCCACAGACCATGAACGCTGTGTTCGATTTGAAGATGGTCTGAGGGATGATTTGCGTGTACTAATAGCACCACAGTGGGAGAGGGAATTTGATGTGCTTGTGGAAAAAGCTAAGATAGCTGAGGAGGTTAAGTGGATAGAAAAACTGAATCGGGATAGAGATAGGAGTGGAAGTAAGAGAAATTTTGGATCATCAGGGCCAGTCGGGCGTGATCAGAAACGACCCAGGTCAGACGGGCCGGGACGGGTTGAGAGACCTGCTGCTGCTAGTCAGACACAGAAGTGTGCTCGATGTGGTAAATTCCATGTAGGTGAGTGTTGGGCGGGCAGTGGGAAGTGCTTTAGGTGTGGATCTATGGACCACCAAGTTAGAAACTGTCCACAGCAACGGGGCAGTGAAGGGCCCACAGGTCAAGAGAATGCACCACCGGGAAGAGGAGGTCAACAACCACCAAGGGGTCGTGGTCAAGTCAATGGTGGCAATGGCACAGGACATGGTTGTGGAGGTGCAGGTTATGCTGAGGTGAGGCAGCCAGCTTTGGTCTATGCAGCACGTCGCCAAGGGGACGAGGACGCTCTAGATGCGAATACCGGTGCGTACTCTACCATAGTATACTAAGTGTTTCTTTTGGCTTTAGAATTAGAGTGCGCAGCGAAAGCATAGTGGTGAGACTTGGGTAGTACGATTAATAGTTAGTTGGAAATTTCGAGGACGAAATTTCTTTAAAGGGGTAGAACTGTAACATCCTGAAATTGTGGGGCTATGTATTTAATTCGTGGTTATGTTTAATGTGAGTGTTAGGGGTCCAGAATGGGCTCAGGGTTGGGCAGATGCCTTAATCGAATTTTCTGTTTGGACACACTAGTGGAAAGCCTGGTAAGATAGGGCTTAAAAGATGTTATCTGTATTTTAAAATACAAATGGGCTTGTGGCCCAGTGGCAAAGTGGCGCCACTTAAAAGCAGGGAAGTGGCGTCAACTGAGGAGGCCCAAATTTGAGTTGCATAAAGCCCAACTATTTTAATTAAAATTGGCATTAGGGTTTTACTCTCCCATTCTCTTCTTTATTTTCGGCATTTAGGGTTTTCATCTTCTCTCTTTTCCTCCTTTTCTGAATAAAAGCCAAAAATTTCCTTAAGCATTCTTTCTTTTCACATTTGTCTGCCATAGCCGAATCTGCCCTAGCCTTGTCGAAATTCTTCTTTTTCCTATACCGTTCCTATCACTTTTTTACGTTTGATATTACTCTTTTCTCTCAATCATCTCCTTCTCAAAAGCCAAAACTTTATAGATCTCTTGAGATCATCTTTTCTTTTTGACCTTATCAAAACCCGAAACTTCATAGATCTCTTGAGATCATCTTTTCTTTTTGACCTTCTTAAAAGTCGAAAATTTATAGATCTCTTGAGATCATCTTTTCTTTTTGACCTTCTCAAAAGCCGAAACTTCATAGATCTCTTGAGATCATCTTTTCTTTTTGACCTTCTCAAAAGCTGAAACTTTATAGATCTCTTAAGATCATCTTTTCTTTTTGATCTTCTCAAAAGCCGAAATCTTCTAGGAGTTGCCGAACTCTCTGTAAAGGTAGGTGTCGATTTCTTCTGATCTATTCTTTTTCTCTTTCAGTTTTTAGAAGACAAAGCCGAAAGGCTAATGGATTGTTGGTTTCTTGTGTTTACGTGTTGGGCGACATTCGGGAATTGAAGTAGATCGCTTAGATCTAAAAGCCAGAATCACTAGTCTCTAAATCTCATATCTCTCTTTTTTTCGGGATTTCAAGGTAAGGGGTTCTCTTTAGATTCTCGTTAGATTCTCTATCGTAATTGTGATCTTAACCATATGATATGATGGTAGCAACTGATAAGGTCTTTTAATGGAATCAAATGTCGATCAGGCGAAGGAGGGGATTGGATCTGTAAACCCAATCCCTAAGTTTAAGAAACGAGCAGTGTCAGCAGTTTGGGATTGGCCACCGGGTTGTGGACCGGCGTCAGAACAAAACCTTAGACAGATAGCAGTCGTATTGGCTTCTGATAGTGTTGACATATAAAGTCTCATCTTATCTGTAATCAGGTGTGTAGATATCTAACACACTAATTAATCTTTACTAAATATATGTTATGGGCTAAAAGCCGGAAAAAGGCTGTATAGACAGTCGGATTACCCAAAAAGGGTAGGCAAGGGATGCCAGGTACGTAATCATAGAAACTTCTCTATGTGTATCGATGTATGTGATAGACTGTGAACCTTTAGGTAGTATATTGTTTTGATTCTGCATGTATGTATGCATAGGATGGGGTTGATATGATGAAGGGGAAGAGCATGTTAATAGGTCACTTGGTGATTGGTGGTTAAACCACGAATTATAAAGTTAGGTCACAATAGTGATCGGTGGCTAAGCCACGTTAAATTTATTCCTGACTGTTAGGAATAGGCAGCATGGCTGTCGATATGGTGTGTAGCGGTTGGTGGGTTGATTGTAGAAATCCCCGAGGTGTGTTGGCTGGTACGGGCTGGTGTGTAGAGGTTGGACTATTAGGTTTGGGTTGGGCCATGTTGCATGTAAATATTTTGTTGCCATTGTGTATGGGCTAAGGCCCATAATGTGTTTGTGGGCCCAAGCCTTTATGTGTTTTCGGGATTTGCACACTGAGTCTTGGTGACTCACCCTTTTATTTTCCTGACTTTTTCGATGAGCAGTAGATCGTGGGCATGGGAGCCGAGGCGGACTCGAGGGGCCATCAAGTTTCTATTTCCGCAAATTATTTTTTTCGATTTTTCTTTAAGTTTTAATTTTGGGAATGTTTATTTAATAAGGCCTCATAGCTTAGGTTATCATTTTATAATGGTTATTGTTTCCATTGTTTTAAAAATTTATGTTCAAAGACTTATCTACAAGAAGTAATAAAATGGGATTTCCAAACACGTTCAAAGAAAGAGCAGAAGTTTTCTTCCAATATCACTTATTTAACGAACACCTAAATAAAGAAACTGAATTTCCGAAGATCATCCAAGTGAAGTTTTTAACGTAAACCCCGTAGCATACCAGATCTGGTCGTAGCGTTTGGGCCAGGTTTGGGGTGTTACACTTTGGGTTCGACATTCCGCTCTTGCCTTAACTATACTACTGTTTGATAGGTGCGCTTGCATCAAATCGTTGTCATAGTTAGTTTCCAGGTTCAATCATTCTTTTTTATAAATTTTAAGATTTTGACATCACATAAAACAACGATCACAAAACATTTCAATATATAAGATGACCAAATGGTACCTCTATGAACTCAAAAAGAATCATTACATCCTCAAAAGCATGCACTTCATGAAATTAATCTTCATTAAACATAAGAATTGGCCAAGTATTGGCCTAACTTTAATGACCATTTACAAAATGAATTGGAACAACCCTAGTAGCCAACACATTTGGCTTACCAATATGATATAAGAAAAATACTCAAGTCCTATACATGCCATATTCAAAATAAATCTAATTTGGCTATACCAAGTTGTGGTTGATAGTGTGATCTCCAATTTCGACGTCCGCGAATTCTAGAGCTAGCTTTGCAATACTACAAGGAAAAAGGGCAATGAAAAGGGGTAATGTAACACCCTTAACCCGTATCCGTCGCCGAATTAGGGTTACGGGGTATTACCTATCATAATATGACCCAATACAAGCATTCATAACTAAATAAAAGAAATACTTTAAAATGTTATAAAAATACGTATCATATTTCTTTGATACTTTACAAATCAACCTAAAATATTTATTCAACCCAAACATATTCGCCTTTCATACTTATGGCAACATATCTTTATACTTACCTATATATGTACTTACATGCACTCATATCCATAAAATTTTCATGTATATAAAATAGTGTACATTTGGCTCCTTATCTTAATTATACATAAACATGCATCTATAATTCCACATTAACTTAACTACCATATATAATACCAATTTCACATAAAGGTAATTTTGATCAAATAGCAAAAGTACTATTCATTTGGTCATTTAGTAAAAATAGCCAGACATGCATATGCTTATAATCTCCTTACCTGAACAAGTATCAAATACTAAAACCACATATACAAGTATGGCATAAACCTTGCTTGTCCGAACCTAAGGTACACCAAATTCAATGCCAATTGCCGAAAGTATTTATCTATTTCAGTAACTACTTCTCTTTTAATTAATATAGTCAATTACATTTTACAAATGACCTAAAACATATAAGTACCCGACTCAAACATTTACCTAGTCATATTAATACCTCTCATACCCGTGTACATATACACATTTATATCAAATTGCTAAAGACACTACAAGACTGAATATGCACAAGATATTACATACCAATAATCTAATTTAACTTCTCACCACATTCATAATATACCATTGACATATTTCTAAGGTGGACCAACCACTTGATCGATTATTCATCATATATACATATAACAACAACGCCACGCCATGACACCAACCAAGCATTTACATATACATATATACACATCATGTACTATACTTCCCTAATAACTAATGCCGTAACTAACCTCACAATTATCTATAATGTCAAGATAATTAACCTTAAGGTCATTCTTACCACCTTTTCATATATCAAACTCAAAAACATAAAAAAATGTACTTTCATATTAAACAAACATCAAGTCCGAACTCAAACAAAACCAAGTGACCATAATTTAGCAATTTTCGCATGGCATAAATACACATATACATCATTTGAAATCAATCCAAAAGTACCTTAGCTTATACATGCCACAATAATCATAGTTTACTACTTCAAAAAGAGTACCAAAAGAGATGATAGTATGGTGAGCTTCCGAGGTGATTCCCGAGCACAAGTCGAGCTTCCAAAAGTAACCTATGCACACAAGAATTAACCAAAATAAAGTAAGCTTTCATAGCTTAGTAAGACTTAAGCAATGCATACATTCACATAAGCATATACAAATTCCTAAAGAAATAATCTTAGTCATTTACAACCATCGTACATTATATCCGAACCCTTATTAGTTAAGTTCATAACCACCCTATAATTGAATCACATACATAACATATGCATAGCAATTATTCAACCATAATTCGAACCATTTCTCAACTTTAATCTAAATGGAAATGATACTTACCTTGAGTATATTCACCTTTCCGAGCTACTCGTTACTGCGTAACACATAATAATATCCATCACCTTTTCCGTACATGTATTACGTTAAATAAAAACAGTAGTATTCTTACGAGCCTCAATTTATATTTTCGTATATTTTGATTTGGTAACGTATCGGACACTTAGTGCCGTTACCTATCAATTTCGCACACTTAGTGCCAATTTTCTCGTAACGTACCGCACACTTAATGCCGTTACTTGTCCATTTCCGCACACTTAGTGCCGTCTGACCGATTTCGTACAACAGTGCTCGGTATAAGCTCGCACACATATTGCCATTAAATTTTATTTCTTTCCAATATGATATACATATATATCCTAATACTCATTTACAAATATGTCCATGTAATGAAAAGTTTACAAGCAACCATGCATTTTAACCCTTACTAGTACATTCGGCAATTTAATATATATATAAACATAATTCCCACATTTTTAAACATTCATTCCTCATATCGTTCGTATACATAACCATCTCGCATTTCATTCAAATATATTCATTTTTGCTCCACTAATTAAAGCATACTTAAACATTCACCAACTCTTATATTCGGCTATTCAAGCTAAGTTTCTCAATTCCCATTCGGCATTATAAAGATTTACATGCCAAAAATTATTTAAAATAGATACGTAACATAGAGTAAAATTCAATTAAGTTCAATTGCTTAAGATCTTACCTCGAATATCAACGAGTTCAACTTCCCGGTTAGTCGATCAATTTAGTTTTTCCCCGATCCAATCCTATCTCCTTTTGTTCTTGATCTAAATACATTAAATTTAAGCTCAATCAAGCACATTTATATTCAATTTAGTCCTAAAACAAATAAATAGGCAAATTACCATTTTGCCCCTATTATTTCACACTTTTACAATTTAGTCCAATATGTACAAAACACAAAATACACCAATTTTGGTTACACACATCAATGGCCGAATGTTCATAGACTTCATACAAGACCTTGCATTTCATTTACTTCATGTTTTAGTCCTTCAAGAATTTATTGTTTTTCAAATTAACCCCTAACACTCAATTTTACTAAAACTTCTAATTATAAACATGATGATTTAAAACATACTATTAATAATCTACCATCAAACATCACATACCATGAAAATACATCAATGGCCAAATCTTAATGTGTCACAAACTCAAAAATTTCAACATGGGTTATATAGCATTCAAAGCAATGATTCTAAAAATGTAAAAATAAATAAAAACTATGCAAAATACATAACCCAAATTGAGCTCTCAATTGCCGAAATTCAAGCTCCAAAAATGGAGTTTTCTTCCTCCCACATTCGGCCAAGAAGATGAACAAGGTATGTTCTCTTTCTTTCCACTTTATTTCATTTTTTTATGTGTTAAATTAATAATAACATTTATTTATTTATTAACAACAAAACATATTATTATAATAATAATATTTTAATCTAATTTCTATCATATTGCCGTCCACTTTACTAACATTGGGTTAATTGTCCTTTAAGGACTTCACTTTATAAAGCCATCACAATTTAACACATAATCCATTAAGAGATCACTTCTAACCATTATACAATTTAGTCCTTTAGTCAAATTAGACACAGAAATAAGCAAATTAATTCACCAAAATTTAACACATGCTCAATCATAGATTATAGGCTCGATATAAAATATTAAAATATTCTACTGACTCGGATTCATGGTCCCGAGACCATCGTTCCGATTAGGGTCGAATTTAGACTGTTACAGGTAAGTATAAAGCTTAGTAAGTTTGCATGGAAATAAATGGCAACATTAAGCTCACAATGTATCCATCCATGGCATTAATTAACCATACACAAGTCATAGGCTTCTTGCCATATTTATACATACTCATACTTGCCCTTATTTAACACATACCATGCCGCATATCGTAATTGTTTCTTCGTGAATTACTCACGAGTACCTGTGTTAACTCAATCACATAACTTTAGTAAAATCCTCTTCACTATTTCGAAGCTAATCAATTCATCCCGATAATTCACTAGGGATACTCAAGGATGTATATTCATAAACATTATCATAACACGAAACCAATGCCATATCCCGGATGTAGTCTCACATGGGGTCATTTCTAAGTGCCGATGCCATATCTCAGATATGGTCTTATACGGAATCTCTCATTAAGCATCAATGCCATATCCCGGATACAGTCTTATATGATTCTCATACTCAATACCGAAGCCATATCCCGGATATGGTTTTATACGAAATCTTAATTCGATGCTGAGGCCATGTCCCGAACATGGTCTTACACGGGACCTTGTTCATCTCATAACTTGATGATGGCATTTTCACACTTATTATAGTCCCACCAGGACTTCAACATCTCAACTTTTATCATCTTTCTCATATAACACTAATATTCAATTTCATAGAATGTCATTATAATATCAACCATTCTCAAACATGCTAGCATAAATATTGAATTATCACATACAAACTTACCTCGGTTTCAAAATAAGCTAGATCATCAATCTAGTCTGAGACTTTATTCCTTCCCCGATAGAAGTGGACTCTTCGTTCTTCTTACTCTATAATAGCAAATTAGCTCGTTTTAATCATCACATTAATAAATGTATTTCAAAAATCATGCTTTGGCAAAATTACCATTTTGCCCTTAGACTTTGGCAAAATGACCATTTTACCCCTAGGCTCAAAAATTAATTCTAATCCAATTTCTACCTTTAATGAACCTAGGTGAACATTTATTTCTCTTATGGCTATCATCAAAATCCAACATTTCACACATTTACTACAAACTTTATAACCTTTACATCAAGGTCCATTTTGGTGTTTTCATCGCAATAACTTTCACAAAAGTTGTTCATCTAACAACCAAGACTCATTTTCTTCCATAAAAATGCAGCAAATAACAATGAAAGCTCTCATGGAAAATCTCTTAACTCTTCACCATATCACAAATTAGTCCCCTCTTTAGAAAGCTTAAGCTTTAGGGGTTCCAAAAGTACAATTATCATCAAGAAAAACCATTAAAATCACTTACTTGTGAGGAGATAAGTTTGCTGAAATTTTTGAGCTTTCTAACCCCTGTTTGCTGCCAATTTTCGGTGGTGATGAAGAGAAGAAAAGATGATACTTTTCTTTTCTTTATTATCCTCTTATTTTATTCATTAATCACTTAACACCACCAAAACTTGCCTAATTTACGCATCTTGTCCCTCCTATGGCTGGCTATGTCCTTTAGATTGGTCTAATTGCACATTAAGGGCTTCCAATTAAAAATTCTATTGCTATTTGGCACCTCTAGCTTATAAAATAGAACTTTCGCACTTTATGCTATTTAGTCATTTTTCGGGATTAAGCAAGAAATTGCTAAAATTAATGCACCAAAATTTTCATACACTTATACCATCACACTCTAACTCATAAAATATCATGGAAATAATTTTCTCTAACCTCGGATTAGTTATCCCGATATCACTGTTCCGACTAGCCCCTAAATCGGGCTGTTACACAACTAGAGCTGGGTTCACACTCAATAACATCGGTATAACTGACTAGCACTAGGCGCAAACATCATTGGTTTATCCAACTAGAGCTGGGCTCACATTCAATATCGCCAGCTAATCTGACTAGCGTTGGGCACAAACTCCTTTGCTGTTTATCCGCTAGACACCAAGTGCCATATAGATAATAGACCACACAGCAAGGTTACATAAATTTTTGAAAGAGTTGGTTATAGGTATCATTAAAGAAGAATTGAAATTTTTATTTGGTTGAGATATAAACTCATATGATTTAGTTATTCTTGTGGTTAGTTATGTAAATGAAATCTATTAAATGTAAATTGGTTTCCATGTTTGCAGGTTAGATAAATAGTAGACTCAGACTTGGCATCCTACAAGAATCCCATACTCAATGTTGGTGATGTTTTCTTTTGTGATTTTGGCATGTACCTAGGGTGTGAATAGGTATTAGAAGTTAAATCTGTTGAATATGTGATTATAGATTTGTATATATATAGATATATGTTCATGTAGCATGTTTTGGTGATGGTTGATTTTGCTTGTATATATATATATATATGTTTCATGTGACAAGTTCAATGCAATTAGTTATTTTGAGAATGAGTAGTATAGTTTATGCATTTACCATATTCTATTATTTGATTGCTTGAATTTTATTTGAAGTACCTATGAATAGTATATTGGTTGTGGATGGATGATTTAAATGTGGTGTCAATAATGGCACATTGGCTAGGTATTTAATATGTTTGTTTAGGTATGTTTTAAGGCTAGATTGTATGTGCAAATGGCTTGTAGGTGTGTGCTTTAGCTGAGGTGAAAGAAAGGGCTTGAAATTGACCTATTTCTTGTCCAAATGGCCTGAGACATGGGCATGTGTCTTAGCCGTGTGTGGCAACATGACTGTGTGTCCCCTGTAGGTTCTTTTGCATGTAAGTCAGGAAGTTACACGACTTAGCGCACGGCTTGGCACATGGGTGTGTGGCTTGACCGTCTGACCCTACTCAAAGAGTTACACGGGCAAAGACATGTGATGGGACACAGCCTTGTGTCCCCAGTTTAAAGGTTATACGGCCTGGAACACGGGCGTGTGTCTCAACCGTACGTCTCTACCGTGTGAGTCACATGGCCTGGCCACACGGCCGTGTGACCTTTGTAGTAAAAAATTTTTGCAACATTTTCTTAAACTTTCCAAATGATTTCAAATTGGTCCCGAATTATTTTTAAGGTATCTTTAGGGTCACGAAAACTCAATTTAGGGACGATATGCATGTAAATGAATGTATTATAATATGTATATGTTTATATATGAAATGCATGTTAAATGTTTTGATTCTACAGTAACCCTTCGTAACCCTAATTAGGCGATGGATAAGAGTTAGGGGTGTTACAATTAGTGGTGTCAAAGCTTATAGGTTTAGCCAATTCTCAGACTAAATCGAACTTAAAATTGAGTAATGCCAAAGTTAGGTCAAGTTTGAGTCGGGATTTGGATGCTAATCTGAATTATTTTGGTTTTATAGTTAAAAGATGTTGGATGAATCCAATGATGTTATGAATCAAGAAATTTTGGATGATGATGAAACCACAGAGGAATTAGATATTACAGAATCTATAACATCAAGTGTCCAGTCTGATGGAGTACAAATATCAGGTGCGAATAGGGGCCATAATGAAGGACAAAATGATACTAATTTGCTACGTGCTATTGCTGAAGCTCTTCAAAGAGTTGCGGGAGTCACTCCACCTCTGACGAAAACACCTGTGGTTAAACGAGCTCCTATTAAAGAACTAAGAAGATATGGCGCTACCGAGTTTGCTAGAATAAAAAGAGTTGACCTCTCAACAGCGAAATCTTGGTTAGTGTCAATGACTCAAATTTTACAACAGTTAGAATATACTCCCCGAGAGCATTATTTGTGCAGTTTCACTATTACAAGGGGAAGCTTATACATGGTGGAAAATAGTTAAGAGGCACATTCCTGCAGAAGTAGCTGATTGGGAATTCTTTCAAGTTAAATTTCAGAAGAAGTACATTGGTAAGCTCTATCTTGAAGATAGGAAACAAGAATTTCTCATGTCAAAGCAAGAAGATATATCTATTGTAGATTATGAATGAGAATACTTGCGACTGAGCAAGTATGCAAAGAAATTGATTCCTACGAAAGAAGAAAATTGAAAACATTTTCTACGGGGCATGCGTGATGACATTCAAACTCAACTAGTAGCATTGAGAATTAAGGAGTTTGCAGACTTGTCAGAACGGGCAAAGATGGTTGAACAATCTCTGGGTTTAAGCAAGAAATTTAAACCTTCTCGTGCCATAGGTAAAATGATTTAGGAACCCTAATTCTTCTTCTGCATCAAAAAATAAGTAAGGAATCACGAGATTTTGGGAAATCAACTACAAGATCGAATACGCCAAATAAAGCGCGAGATCGTCAACCTACGATTTCAGTGGGTAGTGTAAAAGGACCGAATAGAGTTTTAGAGATGCATAATTGTGAAAATTGTGGAAAAAAGCACTGGGAAAAATTCTAGAAATTGAAAAAGGGTTGTTTTCATTGTGGGTCATTAGAGCATTTCGCTAGAGAATGTCCGAAGAACAAAAATGATACACACGATGAGTCACAGAGAGCAGCCTCTATAGTGAGGGGTTGAGGGACGAGTAGAGGTGGATTAGTTTTGAGGGGTTGATCAAGAAAAAGGAATGAAATAGTAACTCATCAGCTTGAGGCTACAGCGTCGGCATGTGCTTATATAGTGCGGACTCATGATGAAGGAGATGCTACCGATGTTGTAGCGGGTATTTTACTGTTATTCTCTATACCTATTTATGTAACAGCCTGATTTTGGGGCTAGTCAGAATAGTGGTTTCGAAACCACTAATCCAAGGTTGGAGAAATTTTTTTTAATAATATTTTAAGTGTTATAGCATGATTATATGAGTGCATGAAAATTTTGATGCATTAATTTTAGCGATTTCATGCTTAATTGTGAAAAAAGACTAAATCGCATAAAGTGCAAAGTTTTGTTCCACAAGATTAAAGTGCCAAATAGCTATAGAACCTTAAATTGGAAGTCTTTAAAGTGCAATTAAACCCTTAGAAAAGGGGTGGCCGGTCATAGGGGACAAGAAATGTCAAAATTGGTCAAAGTAGGTGAATTAGGTGGCTTAATTAAAGGAAATAAATAAAATAATGAGAAAGATGATATCACATTTTCATCTCCATCTTCTTCCACTGAAAATATCAGCCAAAGAGGGGTTTGAAAGTTTAAAATTTTTAGCAACTTCTCACCCTTGCAAGTAAGTCATTTTGATGATCATTTTTGATGATTTTTGTGTTTTTCCCTAAAGCTTAGTCTAGCTAATGAGGGGACTATTTTGCAAAATGATTAAGAGTCTAGGGTTTTGCCATGTGAGTATTCATGTTGATTTCTAAAATTTTATGGAAGAAAATGAATCTTAGTTGTTAAATAAACAACTTCTATGAAAGGAGTCTCCATGAAAACACCTAAAATGACCTTTTTGTAAAGATAGTAAAATAGGTGGTAAATGTGTGAAATAATTGGTATTGTGAATTGTTATAAGAGTAATAAACGTTCAGCTAGGCTTCTTAAAGGAGGAAATCTAATTAGAAACAATTTACGAGCCTAGGGGCAAAATTGTAATTTTGTGAAAGTTTAAGGGAAAGACGGTATGTAACAGCCTGATTTAGGGGCTAGTCAGAATAGTGGTCTCGGGACCACTAATCCGAGGTCAAAGAAAATTATTTTAATTTTATTTTACGGGTTATAGCATGATTATAAGGTAATATCCCGAAATTGGGCCTAGTAGGATTGGGCCGATTGGGCCTTGGGCTTTAGGAAAAATTTGAGTATTATTTTATTATTTGTGTTAGCTCGGGTATGAATTATGTGTGTTTAGCATAGTCTTGTGAATGCTTGATTTTATTAATGAGGCTAGAATAATTCTTAGTATTGAATATTTAGTGAAGTGGATTAGGTGAACTTGACACTTAAGTTAATTTAAGTGTTATATTCTAGCACATTAGGAGTTAGTGGCAAGGTGGTTAAGATGCATGAAGGGTTGCTTGAGGGAAGAGGTTCGAGTTGCATGGATTGCATTTGGAAGACTTAATTTTTATGCACCTTAGCATTAAGTGTTGGTCAAACTATACATATGGTAAGTTAGACTTTAGATTTTATGGCAAGTTGAATATTAGATTAGGAAAGCTTGTATTTTGGGAAAAGAATCTTAAGATTTATGGAAGGATGGAGGGATAAGGGGCTTGAATGATGGAGAGTTGTTTTAGAAATATTTTTATGGTCATTTTGACCATAAATGTGGACGCATAGATGGCTGGGGGGGTTGGCCGAATTTTTGGAAGGATTTAGGAGGAATTAAAGAGGAAATATGGGATTTGGGGTGAAGGAATTGGTGTTGGCCGAATTTGGGACTTGGTAGGATGGCATTTTCGGTTTGGTAATAGTAGGTTAGGTGTGCCAAAGTGATTCTTTTCTCGTTTTTTTCATTTGTGCCAAAAAATTAGAGTTTTCTTTTCTCTCTAAGTGCCGTTCTTGTGCATAAGCCATTTAGTTTCGGTTTCCCTTCTCTTTGTTTTGTGTTCGAAACTTCAAAGACCATTAAGGTCACTAGCGTTTTGTTCTTCTCTCTATTTGCTAGTTTGGCCGAATCTATCTCCTTTCCCAAACTCTTTCTTTTCCTTTTGATAGTCGAGTTTGTCATCACCTTTGGTAAGGCTTGGCCGAACCCCATAGCCTCTTTCTCTCTTGTCTTTGCTTGAAATTTTAAGAAACACCATAGCCAAATCCTCTAAGCATTTTGGCGTAATCCCTTTTCATCAGTAAAGTGCCGAAACACCATCTCAACCTCGTTTCTATACCTATCTTTGTGTTAGCCGAATATCCCATTACCATTGGGAAGGTTTAGCCGAAACCCTTTTCTCTTATTTGATCTCTTCAAGCAACGAGGTGGTGAGTAATTTCTATCCTAGCAATCGGTGTAGGTTCTCTTTCTTTTAAGTGTGCCGAATCAAGGATTAAGCCTTGGTTTAGGGATGGCCGATTATGCTTGTGCCATGAAATGTGTTTCTTGTGATGGTAGCTAGCATTAAGGAGCATTAAAGGAGAAGCTTTCGGGATTCGATTCTTCAAGGTAAGTAAGTGTAGCATTCGGTCAAGGGCCATTCTTTTGGATTATTGCTTAAAGCCGATTCTAATGTGGGTTGTTTAGGGAATTTCGACAGAGTTCTTAATCCAGTGGCGTTTTCGGGATTTAATCGACTGTACCAAATAGGTGCATAGTTATCGCACTGTCTCTTGATTGTGTGTATGTGATATATTTATGTATATGTGATATGATGTTAATGGTAGCCGAATTAAGGGCTAAGATTGTGAATACCCGTGGTGGGTGATCGAATACTCAGGTCAGTGATTTACGATATTAAATGATCATTGATGAATATATGAAATGTGATGGCATGTGATGCATAATTGTTCAAGTGATATGTTGCCATGATACACATATATGCATGGGACTTGGGATGTGACTATCGAAGGAAAGGGTGTACATTATGTACGTGGTCTGATGTTAGCCTTGTGCTACATTGGCGCTTGATGGTGGCTATGTGCTCCATCAAGGGAGGTGTTGGCTAGGTGCCCATCTCGGTGGATGATAGCTGTGTGCATCACCGTAGATTGAGGATGACCTTGAGTCACCTCGTGGATACAGATATGTGGATCACTATGTGATCGGTGGCTTAGCCACGGCCTTGGGCAGCAAGTCTGCCAAGGTAAGATATGTGGATCACTATGTGATCGGTGCATTAGCCACGGCCTTGGGCAGGGAGTCTGCTAAGGTAGGAGTAACGGATGGACTCTAGGTTGGGTTGGGCTTCATGTTGCATATTTATGCATTTTGCATGGCTAATTATGTGGATCAATGTGGATATGGGCCAAGCCCAACATGTGGAATTATGTGGATATAATGCCTTATCATCTGATATGTGATTGATGTGTGGATATGGGCCAAGCCCATACGTGGAGACATGTGAAATAACTATGCACTGAGTCTGTGTGACTCACCCAATTTTTCTCAAACCTTACAGGTGATGCATAAAGCTTGGACCGGGTTGGAGTGGATACGAGGTGGCCCATGCAGAAGATATTTTATTTGTTTTACACATTTTATTTATGAAAGGTTATTTATTGTAATAAGGGCCACTTTAAGTATTTAAAGACTTTTGATTATGTTTTAAGTTGGATTGTCGATTATATTATTATTTGAAAATGTTTTATTTTAAACAACTTAATTTTATTTGGAACTTTAATTACTCAATGTTTTAGTAAAGACAACAAATTTTTATGTTTTTAACTTTAAGTCAAAAGTTTTTCAAAAGTTTTTCCGCAGTGGCATTTCAAATTCGGTCATAGCAAATGGGCCGGGTTTGGGGTGTTACAATAAGGGTGCATGAAAATTTTGGTGCTTTAATTTTAGCGATTTCATGCTTAATCGCGAAAAAGGACTAAATCGCATAAAGTTTGAAAGTTCTATTTTATTTGCTAGAGGTGCCAAAGAGACATAGAATATTAAATTGGAGGTCCTTAAAGTGCAAATTGGCCATGGGGGAAGTGATGGCCGGCCATAGGGGACAAAGAATAGACTTTGTCATTTGGTTAGGTGAAATTTTGTGATAAAAATTGATTTTTATAATAAAATAAAGAGAAGGAAAGATATCATCTTTTCTTTCCCTTCTCTCCATTGAATTTTCTCAAGAAAAATAGCCATGGAAGTTTGAAAATTTCAGCACACTCTTCTCCTTACAAGTAAGTGTTCTAGTGATCATTTCTTGATAAAAAAATGTACTTTTGGAAGCCCTAAAGCTTAAGCTAGCTAATGAGGTGACTATTTTGCAAAATGGTTAAGAGTCTAGGGTTTTTCCGTGAGAGCAATTAAGTTGTTTACTGCATTTTTATGAAAGGAAATGAGTCTTAGTTGTTAGATGAACAACTTTTATGAAAGGTGTTACCATGAAAACACCTAAAAGGACTTTTTTGTAAAAGTTGTGAAATAAGTGGTAAATATGTGTAACAGTTAAAATCTAGAGTTGCTATAGGAGGGAATATGCATCGGCTAGGCTTGATTAACAAAGAAATTGGATAAAAATTGATATACGAGCCTAAGGGAAAAATTGTAATTTTGCCAAAGTCTAAGGGCAAAATGGTAAATTTTCCAAAGTAAAAATTTTAAAATGTATTGATTAGTGTGATGATTAAATGAGTAAATTTTATTGTTATAGATCAAAGCAAACAGGATTTGAACCTGGAACGGGAGAAAAGAGAGATATGGGCGAATAGGTCCCTTTTTACCCTTTTGGTATCGAGGTATGTTCGTGTGCAAATAATGCAACCCTACGTGAGGTATATAATATTTCGACATTGTATGAATTGTAAATTGTCTTTATGAAATATATTATTTATGATTTTGATGAGATGTCAAGGAGTGAAAGTCTTTAATCGAACTTTAAGAATGAATAGAATGCAAATACTAAGTTATTAAGGTTATTAAGGTTTCGTGTAAGACAATATTTGGAATATGGCCTCGGTGTGAGATTTTGTATAAGACCATGTGTAACACCCCTCGTAACCGTCACCGATTTAGAGAGGCATTACTGACAATCGAAAACTTTTACAGACATTTCAAAGCATAATTCGACAAATCACATCAAAGTGTCCCTTAAATAGGTCTTCGAGACCTTAAACATGCTTTAGAATAGGGCCGGGACTAAACTGAACACATACAAAAGTTCTCAGAAATTAAAAATTTTTTCAAAGTTACAGAGGTCACAAGCCTATGTGGGCAGACTGTGTGAGGAGACACGCTTGTGTGTCTAAGCCGTGTCAAAATAGGGCATACATACTGACTTGTCCACACGGCCGTGGACACGCCCGTGTGCCTCACCCGTTGTCACTACTGACTTGCACCACACGGCCAGTCACACGCCCGTGTGTCCAGCCTGTGGTCGAGTCTGACTTGTTTTGAATTTCAACCACGAGGGACACCTTCAAGCCACACGCAGGTGTGCTCAACCGTGTGGGAAATTATAGGCCATTTTCAAGGCCAAAATGCCACCCACACATTGGGTTATCCCTACAAGCAACATACCAATTCAATCCAAGCATCATAGGCAACCAAATCATACCAAAATGTTCATCATTTCTAACCACTTATGAGCTCAACAATCACACCAACTATTAAGCCATTCAGCCCAACTTATTCACAAACATTTCTAAACATAACTCATCCACAACTTACCATCAATAATATGCTAACTATTCATCCATAAGCTTACCATTAACTTAACCATTTTATGAACCACCAAAACATACCAAAGCTAAGCATCATAAGAAATAACTAGTTATTCATAACTTAACCATATATCTAGCCATATCACATGGCCATGTACATATATCAAACATATCCCAAAACAACTAGCCTATACATGCCATACTTTAATATCTATACATTTTCAAAAGGTACCAAAATGTGATTTTAGTAGTGTGATGATAATCCTCGACGTGAGCCTTTAGTAGCTTTGACGATCTGTAAAACAGAGTAAACACACACAAAGTAAGCTTTCCAAAAGCTTAGTAAGCCATATACAAATAAACTTATCATATAATTGACATTATCATATCAATACATGAATCATTAGCATATCTCAATATCAAATTCATAGTCCTTCATTGGCTCATTATTTAGCCATTTCTTATCAATCATCATATCTCCATTTATGCTATTTTCTCTTATCACATTCATTCATATATCATATTTTAGCTCATTGCATCTATGTATGTATTTACTCACTTTTCATGCCTATTCAAAGCATATACATCAAACGTACCTGAAATGGATATACAACTCACATTATCATTCATTTCTCAGACTTGCTCGTTGAACCGTTAAGAATTTAATAAGATACTCAGAGTACTTGGAATAATCGTACAATGCTAACGTCCCAGACATGGTCTTACATGTACTCAGATATCGATGCCACTGTCCCAGGCAGGGTCATACACGAATCAAATACGATGCCAATGTCCCAGACATAGTCTTACACGTAAATCTCATATCGATGCCAACGTCCCAGACGTGGTCTTACACGAAATCTCGAATCAATGCCAACATCCCAGATGTGGTCTTACATGATCTCACATATCGGAAACCTATGTCATTACATATGTAATCCTATCTAGCCCTAGCTTCATACGGGACTTCTCAGACTTTGTTATACCATCGATTCTTCTTCAAATTTCATGAACTCATCATCTCATATACATTCATCATGATAAATTTTCATATGAACATTCAAATATCAATTTAAATACATTTATTTGTATATAGACTTACCTCGGATTTGAGTAAACGAACAGATTCGGCTATTCAATCAATTTCGACTTTTCGCGATCTAAATCCGTTTTCTTCGGTTCTCGATCTATACATATTCAAATTTAATCCATTTAATCACTAAATCATTCAATTCAATCCAAAGACACATATTTAGGGTAATTTACAAATTAGCCCTCACATTTTCACATTTTGATATTTTAGTCCCTATTTCATAAAATCACAAAATACACATAATTTGCTTATACCCATGCTTGGCCGAATGTTCACTATAATCATACAAATACATAAATTTCATTTATTTCACAATTTAGTCCCTCAAAATATTATTTTCTCAATTAAGTCCAAATTACTCAAAATCACAAAAACTCCAAAGACAAACTATGTTAATCTAACACATATCTTTCATAATTCATCTTTAAACATCACAAAACCCATGAATTCATCAATGGCACTCTTCAAAATCTTCATCAATTCACAAAATTGAGACATGGGTTTCGAAGAACACGAAGCAACGATTACAAAAACGTAGAAATTATAAAAAACCGAACAAAACTCATACCTTAATTTAGCCAAATCATAGCTGAACCCTTAAAAGCTTTTATTCTTTCTTTTCTTTCAATATTCGGTGGACAAAGATGATTATATGGCTTATTTCATGCTTTTAGTTTTATTTATTAACATTTGTTTTACAAATTACATATTTAACCTTATTATTAACATATATAACATTTATATATTAAGGTTATTCTAGTCCATTGCCGCCCACTATACATAATAATGGCCTAATTTCATTTTAAGGCCCTCTCATTCAAAAGCCAACTCAATTAAGCACTATAACATATAAAATGTCACTTTTACTATTTATGCAATTTAGTCCTTTTGTCAAATTAAGCACACAAACAGACAAATTAATTTATAAAACTTTCACACATGCCAAATCATATACTGCAGACACAAAAAATAATATTAAAAAAATTTTATGACTCAGATTTGTGGTCCTGAAACCACTATTTCGACTAGGGTCTAAAATAGACTGTTACACCATGTCAGGCACATGGCATCGATATGATATTTCATGTAAGACCCTATTGGGATATGACGTTGATACAATTTTATATGTATGAGAATCAAGAGTATTTTGTAGCATTGTGAATTATTCAACAAGTGTGTTGAAAATAAGGAAGTATGTGGACATGACATGAGTGGTACATGTATGTACCCAGAATTCATATGAAGTGATTTCGGTATATGATGAATCCATAGTAAGTTTATGAGTAAATGATGCATTCTTTATTGCATATGTTTTACTTAATAATGCATTGCTTGAATGTGTATAATCATTGTAGAGATCTACTAAAAATGATAGAGAGTGAGGAAATCCTTGTATGAACATTCGACATAGGAAATGGGTGTGAATAATTATTCGTGAATGTGAGACAATGGTGGGTTGTGTGCGATACCACCTTATTATTTGTTATCGATGGGCTGTGTGTGATACCATCATTTTATTATCAATGGTGGGCTATGTGCGATACCACCTTATTATTTGTTATCGATGGGCTGTGTGCGATACCATCATGATCGGTACGAATGGTGGGTTGTGTGCGATACCACCTCATTAATTATTAAATGGTGGGCTGTGTGTGAAACCACCGAGTAATTATTATTATTTCGAGGTGTTATCGAGAAACTTGACAAAGTAAATGTGAGCATTATATTAGTTATATGGTAGGAATGTGGTAAGACATGAAATGAGTAAGCATTATGAATGATTGATTGGGTAACCACGAGCTTAAATGTAAATCTCATTATAATACCTTTGTGGTGGAGTAAACTAAATGAATGTCAATAGTTGATTTATATTTGCATATGAACTTACTAAGTGTCATTGTTCACTCCTCTTCCTTTCCTATCTCTTATAGGTTAACTTAACTACCTCGCTCGGGTTGGAGACTGCCGGAGATGCTTTCACACTATTGAACAGTCACTTGGGTATAAGTTTTCAAGTCTTCTTGAGGTATGTCATGTATAGGGATCTTATCTTTTCTTTAATTAAGTTATAGTTAATGTAGCCAAATGAATTGGCCTAAAATAGTTTATGGTTCGATGGTGTATAGCCATGGATGATGGCTTATGTTGATTGTATTTGTGATAGTGATAGTACTCTCTCATATATGGAAAGATAGTTGATTTCCATGGTTTAAATGTGAGAATAAGTATTACAATTGATGAATTGAGAATGATATGTGATGATGTGTGAATGTATGCAAGAATGGCTTGGAAAATAGCCTTGAATTGGTCCACATGGGTAGACACACGGGCGTGTGTCTAGGCCGTGTGTGACACACGGTCAGTCCCATGGGTGTGTGGCTGGGCCGTGTGTCCCCTGCATATTAATGATGCAAGTCAGTGTCGACCACGGGCTAGGCACACGGGCGTATGCCTAGGCCGTGTGCCCCTTGTGAGGTTGCTGATGTCATAAACAAAATACCCAGGTTTTCACACATGGGTGAGGACACGAGCATGTCTAGGCCGTGTGAATGACACGGGCCAGAGACACGGGCGTGTCCTCACCCGTGTGTGAAACCCCTGTAGGTTCGAAATGAAAAATAAATTCCACATAGGCTAGGGACACGTGTGTGTGTGACCGCAAGGCCTGCCCACACAGGAGTGCGGTCCTATTTAGGCAAATTGGCACATTTTGGTACCGAGGTAAGCTTGTGTGTAATAATTCAACATCAGGTTATTATGCATTGATAAGCTTGAGATTACATGAAATGTATATTATTTCTATGAAAATTGATCAATGATGTTTAATGAGAGTATGATGAAAATTTATGATGTGAAAGCCCCGGTTGACCTTTAGAATAGAAAGGATACCATTATCAAGACATGAAATTCATAAGGTCCCATATAAGACCATGTCTGGGACATGGCCTTGGCACTGGATTGAGATTCCGTGTAAGACCATATCTGGGATATGGCATCGGCATCGAAGATAGGCTTCGTGTAAGACCATGTCTGGGACATGGCATCGATATACGATCTCGTATAAAACCATATCTGGGATATGGCATTGTAATATCCTAGATTTAGGGATTATGCATTTATGCATAATTCAAGTGATAGTGGGCTTAGTGTGTGTTTGGATATGTTTTAAGGGTTTTTAGAATTTTAGAATGTAAGGGAATGCCTTAGAAAAAAAATATTAGATTTTTAGTCTTAGAAGGGGAGCTAAGCAAAATTGGCCTTAAGAAAATTAGTTTGAGGTTTTAATCACAAGGAGTCAATTGGTAAAGTGGCAAGTAGAGTGTGGAGTGTATTAATGGTCTTAGGTTCGAATCTCATGAATGGCAATAAGGTGACTTTTATTTTTATTTTTTGTATGGCATGTGTTGGTCAAATTTTAGTTATGGTAGGATAGACTTTTTCATTTATGGATAGTAGAATAAGGAAAAAGGCAAGTGTTTATGTAACACCCCAAACCCGGACAAGACACCACGTCCGAATCTGGTATGTTACGGGGAAAAACGTTTTTGAGTAATCAGATTTTTTGTTTAAAAACGGGGCAAAAACATAGTGAACTTGAAGAGAATTGGAGTAGACTTGTTTGAAGTCAAATGGTGTATTTGAAACCCGGGCATTTTTGAAAAACTTAACCAAAATGTGTGGTTAAAACGAGTTAATTCCATTTAAACTTCAATAGTTTCTTAGTGTTACTTAAAACATTTTTGACTTAGTAGAAAATTGAGTTTGATTGGAAAATCATTTGAATTTGCTTAATATAAAAACACAGTGTGATACCCGATGGTATAATTTAAAACACGTTGCGTTATAGTTTTGAAATCATTGTCTTTCCAAATTTTAGTAAAGTTTCATACCAAGTTATTTTGTTAAGCATGTTAAGAATCTAGTTAAAACATAACCATCATAAAACATAAATTAAAGGCCTTTTACAAATCCAAATTAAAACCCAAATAAAAATAATTAAGCTAAGGTACCCAAATTGAATAGTCTGAGCAAAACTTTTATTTAGCATGGCATGAGCACCCCGAGTCCATCCCGGCTCCATGTCCGCATCTACGAGTCACCTGAAATGTCAAAGGAGAGGGTGAGTCGAGTGACTCAGTGCATAAATCCCGCCCCCAATAAAACAACATGCTAACACCCATCATACATAGCAACATAATTAATGCAACCCGATCCTAACCATCCGTATCGCCTTTTCTACCCCGTGTGGTACCAAACCACTGGTGGTGCCAAACCACTGGTGACATATAGTCACAATGTGTTACCAAAACACTGGTGTCCCAAAGACACAATATCCGTCAATGTGGTGCCAAACCACTGGTGTCCCAAAGACACTTTGTGCTACCAAAGCACTGGTGACCGAAGTCACAAATCCAATGATGGGGCCAACCCATCGTGTGATACCCAATCACTAGCAGACGATCCCATATCTCATGTGGGGCCAACCCACGGTGGTATCAAACCACAGGGACGAGTCGCAATGAGGTGCCCAACCTCTGGTGTCCCAAAGACAAAAATGTGCTACCAAAGCACTGGTGACCGAAGTCACAATAATCGGGTGATGGGGCCAACCCATCGTGTGATACCAAATCACTAGCAGACGATCCCATATCTCAGGTGGGGCCAACCCACGGTGGTGTCAAACCACAGGGACAAGTCGCAATGAGGTGCCAAACCTCTGGAGGTGCCAAACCTCTGGTGACCCAAAGTCACAAAATGTGTTACCAAAACACTGGTGCTCGTCAGCACAAAATATCACTGCTCCCTCCTCTCATATCACCCATCAACATACCATACTCATGTAATCATGCATATCATACAAATCATGCATATCATGCTAATATGTCTAATCTCATATCCCATGTCACATATATCCATAGCCATGGTATCATATAGATCATCAGTAACTCATAACAATAATAATACTGACTTACCCGAGTCCAAGATCATACCCATTAGGGTATCATATCAACCATCACTGTTTCAGTAATTATCACACAGGTTATCAATCATATTACTAAGTAGAAGTGTGTTAGTTTACACACCTGGTAAATACGAGTCTAGAATCCCAACGAAAACGACCTAAGTCCCTCGATTACTAGCTCCTTGAAGATGATTTGGTTTCCTACCAAATCTGAATCAACAATGGTACTCTTACCAATCGGCCACCACCTAAAAGAAAGAACCATTAATTCCTAATAGCTTAACTAACAGAAAACTAAACAAAAGACTAATGAGACACCTTCTTACCAAATGACTACCCAAAAATGGAGACTCCGCTTGACTGCCTTGAAGTCCCCGATGCCCTATAACACAATCGGTTCCATCACCAAAAGATTAGCACTCACAACAAGGCCACATTCGGCTCTTAATTAACCAACATCAGCAATGCATAAAGAAGAAGGGAAATGACCATTCGGCCAACCACTTACCAATTTCCAAACGATTGAAGCAAAACCCCAACACTTTACTGATATTCGGCCAAGACTACAATAGGAGAGAGCCACAAAAGATTCGGTCAAGAGAGACTACTAGGAGAGGAAAATAGATTTGGCTAACACCTTGAATAAAAGAAAGAGACTTTGTTTTTAGATGTTTAACTCACCTATGATCGGTTCTGAATGAGAGAAGAGAGAAAACAATTGTGAGAAGAGAATAGAGTGAGAATGGAATTTCGGCAAGATGGTTTAAGAAAAGAGAAAAACGGCAACAATAGAAGAGAGGTTCGGCCTAAGATTTTTGGAAGAAATGAAATGATGGGAATATTTTGGGAGATGACTTTCGGTTTACACAAATGAAAGGAAGAAGGAAACTAGAAGAGCATTCGGCTAGCAACACAAAATGTAGAAAAAACCAATTACAAAATTCGGTAATGGAGTTGCTTGGGGTTTCGGTTTCAAGAAGCAAAAGTGGGAGAGTTTTACTTGAAATTCGGTTTAGGAAATTGACAAAAAGAAAAGGAATTCTAGCTTACCACACTTGACCGAAAACAACCAAAATGCTAAAGTGGAAATTCGGCACTCCCTCCACAACACACTACCAAGCCGTCCACCTTCCCCAAACCTCTCCAAAAATTCGGCCACCTCCCCCCATGCACTCCCATCCACACATTTCAAATGTGTTTACCAAGTCACACTCCACCATTTGCTCTCCACCATCCAAGTCACCACTTGACCAAGTCCAAGGAGGAATTTGAACTCCATCCAACTCCTCCCTCCTTTGCCGTCCAAAAAGAGCCAAAATGGGAGCTCTACGACTTGAACTCTGGACCTCCATCACATGTAGATGATGCCACACCAAGCTCCTCCCTTGCCACTCTGCCAGCTCTTCACTTGTGCAATAAAACACCAAAGAAAACCCTTATACCCTAGCTCCAACAGCTCCCCTGACTTAACACCCAAAAACCAAAATTTCCCCATTCGCTCTGGCACACTTCTAACCTACCACTAAGCCCCTAAAACATAGGAATAGCAACACAGCACACTAAATACATGCCATAACATGCAACAACAAAATAGCCCCTAACCCGGGATATTACAGTTCTACCCCCTTAAAAAAAATAATTTCGACCTCGAAATTACCTGATCAGAAGAGTTGCGGGTATTGCTGTCTCATCATATCCTCGGGTTCCCACGTAGCTTCTTCTACGCCATGATTCCGCCAAAGAACCTTAACCAAAGGCACGGACTTCTTACGCAGAACCTTCACATCCCGATCTAGAATCTGCACAGGTTCTTCTTCCATGGACAAGTCTGGATTCACCTCGTTCTCTTCCACTGCTACCACATGTGACGGATCTGAACGATAACGTCGAAGCATCGAAACGTGAAATACGTCGTGAATCTGGCTAAGCTCTGCTGGCAACTCAAGCTGATACGCTACTGGCCCAACTCGTCTCAATACCTTATATGGCCCAATAAACCTCGGACTTAGCTTTCCTTTCTTTCCGAATCTCAACACCTTCTTCCAAGGCGAGACCTTCAGAAAAACTCGATCCCCCACAGCAAACTCTATATCTCTCCGCTTAAGATCGGCATAAGACTTCTGCCGGTCCGAAGCTTCCTTCAAACGAGACTGAATCAACTTAACCTTGTCTTCTGTCTCAGCAACCAACTCGGGTCCCAACAACTAACGTTCACCTAACTCCGTCCAACACGTAGGTGAGCGACACTTCCTACCATACAACGCCTCATACGGTGCCATCTTGATGCTCGCTTGATAACTGTTGTTGTAAGCAAACTCAGCTAATGGTAGAAATTCCTCCCAACTACCTCTGAAGTCCAGAACACAACCTCTCAGCATATCTTCCAAGATTTGAATAGCCCTTTCTGATTGACCGTCAGACTGCGGGTGAAAAGCCGTGCTGAAATCCAAACGAGTACCAGAGCCTGATGCAATGCTTTCCAGAACCTTGACGTGAACCTGGGATCCCTGTCCGAGATTATCGAAACTGGCACACCGTGCAACCTTACTATCTCTGACACATACAGCTTCGCTAGCTTCTGAAGTGAGTAGTCAACCCTCACCGGAATAAAGTGAGCTGATTTAGTCAGACGATCCACCACTACCCAAACTGAATCCTTCTTGCTTGGCGTAAGCGGTAACCCACTGACGAAATCCATGGTTATCCTTTCCCACTTCCACTGAGGAATCTTCACAGGCTGAAGCAAACCCGACGGCAACTGATGTTCAGCCTTGACCTGCTGACAAGTCAGACACTTCCCAACAAACTCTGTCACCTCTTTCTTCAAGCCAGGCCACCAAAACTGCTCTCTAAGATCCCTATACATCTTGCTACCTCCAGGATGCATAGCATAAGGACTGCTATGTGCGTCCTGAAGAATCTTCTGCCTTAGCTCAACATCTTTAGGCATACAAGCCTTACCCTGAAAACACAACACCTCATCACTAGACAAGCTGTAACCCTCCAAACCATCATTCTGCACTTGTAACCTTCGCGCACTCAGAACCTCATCCTCTAGCTGTTTCTCTCTGATCTGCTCAACCCAAGTAGGCTTAACCTGCAGCTCTGCCAGAATACTCCCGTCGTCATACAAACTCAAGTGGGCAAACATCGCTCTTAAGTCCGAAACAACCTTACGGCTCAACGCGTCTGCCACCACGTTAGCCTTGCCCGGATGATACTCGATCGAACAGTCGTAATCTTTCAGCAACTCAACCCATCTGCGCTGCCTCAAATTCAAATCCTTCTGAGTCAGTAGATACTTCAGACTCTTATGATCTGTATAGACTATCGATCTCTCTCCGTACAAGTAATGCCTCCAAATCTTTAAGGCGAAAACTACAGCCGCTAGCTCCAAATCGTGCGTCAGATAATTGACCTCATGTGGTCTCAGCTGTCGAGAAGCGTAAGCCACAACCTTACCTTCCTGCATCAGCACACAACCCAAGCCCGTATGTGATGCATCGCAATAGACTGTGAATTCCTTACCAGCCTCAGGTTGAATTAGAACCGGAGCCTCAGTCAAAATCTTCTTTAACTTATCGAAGCTTTCTTGCTGTTTCTCAGTCCATACAAACGGAACTTCTTTCCTCAATAACTTAGTCATCGGTGCTGCTATCAACGAGAAACCCTCAACAAACCTTCGGTAGTATCCGGCCAAACCCAGAAAACTCCGAATCTCAGCCACTGTCTTCGGTGGCTTCCAATCCAAAACAGCCTCAATCTTACGAGGATCTACTCGTATCCCCTCCGCCGACACTACATGACCCAAGAAAGTCACTTCTCTAAGCCAGAACTCGCACTTACTGAACTTAGCATAGAGTTGCTTTTCCCTCAAAATCTGCAGCACCACCCGCAAATGCGCATCATGCTCTTCCTCTGTCCTTGAGTACACTAAGATGTCGTCTATGAAAACCACGACGAACTGATCCAGGTACTGCTGAAACACCCTATTCATCATATCCATAAACACTGCCGGTGCGTTAGTCAACCCGAACAGCATTACCAGAAATTCGTAGTGCCCATACCGAGTCCAAAACGCTGTTTTATGGATATCAGCCTCCTTAACCTTCAACTGATGATACCCAGACCTCAAGTCGATCTTCGAAAATACTGCAGCACCCTTCAGCTGATCAAACAAGTCATCTATCCGTGGCAACGGATATTTGTTTTTAATCGTCAGCTTGTTCAACTGGCGGTAGTCTATACACATTCGCATCGTACCATCTTTCTTCTTAACGAAAAGTACCGGCGCACCCCACGGCGAAACACTTGGCCTAATAAAACCTCTATCCAATAACTCCTGGATCTGAGCCTTAAGCTCCACCAACTCCTTTGGTGCCATTCTATACGGAGCAATAGACACTGGCGCAGTCCCGGGTAACAGATCTATCCCGAACTCTACCTCACGATCTGGCGGCAAACCCGGAAGCTCCTCAGGAAACACATCAGCAAATTCCTTAACAGTACGAACCTTCTCTACAGCAGACTCTTTAGCCTCCAAGGCATACACATGAACCACATACGCTTCACAGCCCTTCCTGACCATCTTCTCCGCCTTCAGAGCAGATACCACATTTGATAAGTAATCTCTCCTATTACCTATCATAGCCACCTCATCACCACCAATCGTCTTAAGAACCATGCGCTTGGCTGCGCAATCCAACCTCGCCTGGTACTTGACCAACCAGTCCATCCCAAGAATCAGATCGAACTCCCCAAACGGCAGTTCCATCAGATCAGCAGCAAACACTACCCCTTGGAGTTCTAGGGGTACCTCTCTAAACAGTTTATCTACTACTACAGAGTGACCTAGAGGGCTAATTACAGTCATCTGCCTAGAAGATATCTCAGAGTCTAAGTCCATGGTCTCTACTATACTACTGGCAACATAAGAGTGCGTCGAACCCACATCAATCAAAGCAGTATAAGGAGAACCAAAGATCAAAAACGTACCGGTTATGACGTCCGGTGCGTCGCCCTCCTCTCGGCGCCTCGCAGCATACACTAATCCAGGCTGTCTGGCATCCGAACTACCCACACCTCTGCCCGGTGCTCCACGGCCCCGACCAGAACCATTACCACCCCTGCCATTACCCCGGCCCCTCTGCGGTGGCGGTCCATTACCTCTGAACTGATTACGGCCCTGACTCTCGGACTGAATCCTGGCCAACCTACGCGGACAGTCCCTCACACGGTGCTCCAGAGAACCACACTCGAAGTAACCTTTTCCCCCGGTCCAGCAACCACCCCAACGAGATTTCCCACACTGATTGCACTGCGGCGGTCCCTGCCTAGCAGCAAAAAACCTAGCAGACTGATTCGGCCCACTCGATCTAGCCCTCTTCTGCGGATTACCCGACGATCCAGAAGACCCAAAGCTCCTCTTATGCCTATTTCTGTCCATACCCTGCCTCACTGACTCCTTAACACCCTCGGCTACCTTAGCCTTCTCAACTAAGACAACAAACTCACGCTCCTGCTGAGGAGCAATCAGCAGTCTCAACTCGTCTCGCAGGCCATCCTCGAAACGAACACACCTTCCATGCTCCGTGGCCACAATGCCCCTGGCATACCTACTCAGCTTCAAGAACTCGGCCTCATACTCAGCAACAGATTTACTCCCCTGAACAAGCCTCAGAAATGCCTTTCGCTGGGAGTCAATATAACTAGCTCCGATGTACTTCTTTTGATATGCAGCCCTGAAATAATCCCATGTCAAATCCTCTGCTGCCACACTGTCCCGAACCGTGAGCCACCACTGATATGACTCATCTCGGAGAAGCGATACGATGCCCTTCAGCTTCTCTTCAGCAGTTAAGTCCAGATCATCCATGATCCGTTCAGTTGCCTCCAGCCAATATTCAGCAGTGCTGGGAGCAACACCAGAAACACCTCGGAAGAATTCGGCCCCATTTGCCCGGAGTCGCTCAGGCACAGATTTCCTAACTCCTGTACCTCCACCTACACCAGCTACCCTTTCCAACACTCGCAGCATCGCCTGTGACACTGCGTCATCCCCGGTCTGATCTTGGAACTCACCACCTCCAGCTGGTGGCGGAACCGGTATCTCATTTTCTGAACCCTGACCAGACCCTACGGGCTCAGAAACTGTCATTCTACCCTTACCTCTACCACGAGTATTACGACCACGTCCGCCTCGAGTGCTCATGACTAATCTTTCTACGTATCTGATTAAGAATTTTATGCATCAGTACTTATTCCACTGTTTTAAAGCAAGTCTTATGAATATTAAAGAGGATTTGTTCTCGCAAGTTCACAGAATCTTAGCAGTTTCAATCACTAGAGTAGTATACTATTGCTTATCAATCAAATCATGTCACATCCAACCAAATCACAAACAATAATACGAGGTACTTAACTGGGCGAACTGGTGCCGGAGACTCGGTGCCATGCCTTTCCAACCATACTTTCAAAACAAACACTTAAAACAGACTTTTGAAAACATTTTGGGCCTTGGGCCCACAGCCGAGCCTTTGAACCTGGCTCTGATACCACAATTGTGACACCCCAAACCCGGACAAGACACCACGTCCGAATCTGGTATGTTACAGGGAAAAACGTTTTTGAGTAATCAGATTTTTCGTTTAAAAACGGGGCAAAAACATAGTGAACTTGAAGAGAATTGGAGTAGACTTGTTTGAAGTCAAATGGTGTATTTGAAACCCGGGCATTTTTGAAAAACTTAACCAAAATGTGTGGTTAAAACGAGTTAATTCCATTTAAACTTCAATAGTTTCTTAGTGTTACTTAAAACATTTTTGACTTAGTAGAAAATTGAGTTTGATTGGAAAATCATTTGAATTTGCTTAATATAAAAACACAGTGTGATACCCGATGGTATAATTTAAAACACGTTGCGTTATAGTTTTGAAATCATTGTCTTTCCAAATTTTAGTAAAGTTTCATACCAAGTTATTTTGTTAAGCATGTTAAGAATCTAGTTAAAACATAACCATCATAAAACATAAATTAAAGGCCTTTTACAAATCCAAATTAAAACCCAAATAAAAATAATTAAGCTAAGGTACCCAAATTGAATAGTCTGAGCAAAACTTTTATTTAGCATGGCATGAGCACCCCGAGTCCATCCCGGCTCCATGTCCGCGTCTACGAGTCACCTGAAATGTCAAAGGAGAGGGTGAGTCGAGTGACTCAGTGCATAAATCCCGCCCCCAATAAAACAACATGCTAACACCCATCATACATAGCAACATAATTAATGCAACCCGATCCTAACCATCCGTATCGCCTTTTCTACCCCGTGTGGTACCAAACCACTGGTGGTGCCAAACCACTGGTGACATATAGTCACAATGTGTTACCAAAACACTGGTGTCCCAAAGACACAATATCCGTCAATGTGGTGCCAAACCACTGGTGTCCCAAAGACACTTTGTGCTACCAAAGCACTGGTGACCGAAGTCACAAATCCAATGATGGGGCCAACATATCGTGTGATACCCAATCACTAGCAGACGATCCCATATCTCATGTGGGGCCAACCCACGGTGGTATCAAACCACAAGGACGAGTCGCAATGAGGTGCCCAACCTCTGGTGTCCCAAAGACACAAATGTGCTACCAAAGCACTGGTGACCGAAGTCACAATAATCGGGTGATGGGGCCAACCCATCGTGTGATACCAAATCACTAGCAGACGATCCCATATCTCAGGTGGGGCCAACCCACGGTGGTGTCAAACCACAGGGACAAGTCGCAATGAGGTGCCAAACCTCTGGAGGTGCCAAACCTCTGGTGACCCAAAGTCACAAAGTGTGTTACCAAAACACTGGTGCTCGTCAGCACAAAATATCACTGCTCCCTCCTCTCATATCACCCATCAACATACCATACTCATGTAATCATGCATATCATACAAATCATGCATATCATGCTAATATGTCTAATCTCATATCCCATGTCACATATATCCATAGCCATGGTATCATATAGATCATCAGTAACTCATAACAATAATAATACTGACTTACCCGAGTCCAAGATCATACCCATTAGGGCATCATATCAACCATCACTGTTTCAGTAATTATCACACAGGTTATCAATCATATTACTAAGTAGAAGTGTGTTAGTTTACACACCTGGTAAATACGAGTCTAGAATCCCAACGAAAACGACCTAAGTCCCTCGATTACTAGCTCCTTGAAGATGATTTGGTTTTCTACCAAATCTGAATCAACAATGGTACTCTTACCAATCGGCCACCACCTAAAAGAAAGAACCATTAATTCCTAATAGCTTAACTAACAGAAAACTAAACAAAAGACTAATGAGACACCTTCTTACCAAATGACTACCCAAAAATGGAGACTCCGCTTGACTGCCTTGAAGTCCCCGATGCCCTATAACACAATCGGTTCCATCACTAAAAGATTAGCACTCACAACAAGGCCACATTCGGCTCTTAATTAACCAACATCGGCAATGCATAAAGAAGAAGGGAAATGACCATTCGGCCAACCACTTACCAATTTCCAAACGATTGAAGCAAAACCCCAACACTTTACTGATATTCGGCCAAGACTACAATAGGAGAGAGCCACAAAAGATTCGGTCAAGAGAGACTACTAGGAGAGGAAAATAGATTCGGCTAACACCTTGAATAAAAGAAAGAGACTTTGTTTTTAGATGTTTAACTCACCTATGATCGGTTCTGAATGAGAGAAGAGAGAAAACAATTGTGAGAAGAGAATAGAGTGAGAATGGAATTTCGGCAAGATGGTTTAAGAAAAGAGAAAAACGGCAACAATAGAAGAGAGGTTCGGCCTAAGATTTTTGGAAGAAATGAAATGATGGGAATATTTTGGGAGATGACTTTCGGTTTACACAAATGAAAGGAAGAAGGAAACTAGAAGAGCATTCGGCTAGCAACACAAAATGTAGAAAAAACCAATTACAAAATTCGGTAATGGAGTTGCTTGGGGTTTCAGTTTCAAGAAGCAAAAGTGGGAGAGTTTTACTTGAAATTCGGTTTAGGAAATTGACAAAAAGAAAAGGAATTCTAGCTTACCACACTTGACCGAAAACAACCAAAATGCTAAAGTGGAAATTCGGCACTCCCTCCACAACACACTACCAAGCCGTCCACCTTCCCCAAACCTCTCCAAAAATTCGGCCACCTCCCCCCATGCACTCCCATCCACACATTTCAAATGTGTTTACCAAGTCACACTCCACCATTTGCTCTCCACCATCTAAGTCACCACTTGACCAAGTCCAAGGAGGAATTTGAACTCCATCCAACTCCTCCCTCCTTTGCCGTCCAAAAAGAGCCAAAATGGGAGCTCTACGACTTGAACTCTGGACCTCCATCACATGTAGATGACGCCACACCAAGCTCCTCCCTTGCCACTCTGCCAGCTCTTCACTTGTGCAATAAAACACCAAAGAAAACCCTTATACCCTAGCTCCAACAGCTCCCCTAACTTAACACCCAAAAACCAAAATTTCCCCATTCGCTCTGGCACACTTCTAACCTACCACTAAGCCCCTAAAACATAGGAATAGCAACACAGCACACTAAATACATGCCATAACATGCAACAACAAAATAGCCCCTAACCCGAGATATTACAGTTTATTTAATGTATGGAATCAAGAAGTTAAGGTAGGATAAGGGGACATAAGGCTTGAAGTATGGAGTGTTGTTTTGGAAATATTTTTATGGTTATTTTGACCATGAATGTGGACGTATAGATGGCTAGGGGGGTTGGCCGAATTTTTGGAAGGAATTAGGAGGAAGATTAGGAGGAAATAAAGAGGAAAATATGGGATTGTGATGAGTTTGTGAGTTGGCCGGCCAAGGAAATATCTTTGTAGATCATTTCGGTTTTGTGAGTAGAGGGGAGTAGCCGAATTTCCCTTAAGGAGTTTAGGTGTTTATTTTCGGGTTTTCTTTTTCCTTCTCTAGTGTGGTGCCGAAATCCTAATGCCATCAAAGTGCCATTTTGGCCATTTTCTTTTGCCAAAAACTTGTTCCATTCTCTCATAAACCTCACCCTTTTCTTTCATAAGTTGAACCACATCAAAATTTACCATTCATCTTTCATTTGTACACTTTGGCCGAATCACTCATTGACCATAAGAGTCATTTGTTACTTTTCATTTCTTCTATCTTTCTCCTCATCTTTGCCGATTCTATTTTTGTGTTTCATCCCTATTCTTTTTCTTTCTTTTACCTTGCTAAGACTGAAACTTCTCTCTTCCATTTTCACCATTGCCAAATCTCTCAGTGATCAAAGGGTCTTTTAGGTGCTAGCTATTTCGATCGGTTTTGATGGTGTGGAAGGTGATTTCGGGAAGTTGATCGTTAGTGGTAAGCAACGATAGTGGTAAGTGATCTCCTCTTTAAGCAATCGGGTTGGATTCTTTTCTATTAGTGTGCCGAAATCTTGTGGTTAGGCCTTAGGAGTGGCCGAATATGCTTTAAGTCTTGTGATGTGTTTCTGTTGATAGTGCCATCGTTAAGGAGCATCAAAGGAGTTTCTTTTGGGATTCAATTCTTTAAGGTATTGTCGGTGTTGTAAGCAAAAGCCAGAAACCTTGAGTATTCTGTCATTCATCGTGTTTACAAGGTGTGTAGTTATCGCACTGTTCTCCTGTTGTTTGTGTATATTGATATATGTATGTGTATGATGTGTGGTAGCCGACATAATGGCTAAAATGGTGGATACCCATGATGGGTAATCGAATACCAGGTCAGTATTTTATGACGTTAATTTACTTATGGTAAATGTATGAAATTGTGATGGCATGTGATGTTTATTTGTTCCAATGATATTTTGTCATATACATATATGCATGGGGCTTGGGACATGACGAAAGAAGGAAAGGGTGTACATTATGTATGTGGTCTAATGTTAGCCTCGTGCTACATTGGCGCTTGATGTTAGCTATGTGCTTCATCAAGGGAGGTGTTGGCTAGGTGCCACATCTCGGCGGATGATAGCTGTGTGCATCACTGTAGATTTAGGATGACCTCGAGTCACCTCGTGGATATTGACATGTGAGGTCACTTAGGTGATCGGTGGCTTAGCCACGGCCTTGGGCAGCAGGCCTGCTAAGGTAAGATATGTGGGATCACTTAGTTGATCGGTGGATTAGCCACGGCCTTGGGCAGCAGGTCTGCCAAGGTAGGTGCATTGGATGGACTCTAGGTTGGGTTGGGATGCATTTTTGCATGACTGATTATGTGGATCAATGTGGATATGGGCCAAGCCCAATATGTGAAATTATGTGGATGAATTATCTTACCATCTGATTTGTAATTGATTTGTGGATGTGGGCCAAGCCCATGTGTGGAGGCATGTGAAATAATTACACACTGAGTCTGTTGACTCACCCAAATTTTTACCAACATCGCAGGTGATTCGTGCCGCTTGGACCGGGTTGGAGTGGATACGAGGTGGCCTATGCAGAAGATATTTTATTTGTTTTACACATTTTATTTATGAAAGGTTATTTATTGTAATAAGGGCCACTTTAAGTATTTAAGGATTTTTATTATGTTTTAAGTTGGATTGTCGATTATATTATTATTTGAAAATGTTTTATTTTTAGCAACTTATATTTTAAAATATATGTTAGAGTTTTTAAATCAAAGAATTTGTAATAACTTAAATTTATTTGGAATTTTAATTATACAATGTTTTAGTAAAGACAATAATTTTTTTCTATGTTTTCACTCTAATTCAAAATATTTTTCAAACATTTTCCGCAGTGGCATTCTAAATTCGGCCGTGGCGTATGGGCCGGGTTTGGGGTGTTACAGGCATTGACATCGATATGAGATTCCGTATAAGACCATATCTGGATATGGCATCGACATCGACATGTGATCCCATGTAAGACCATATCTAGGATATGGCATTGGCATCTTATTATGTGTATGACAAGTTTGGGTATCCTTCGTTATTCCAAGTGGTTCAACGGGGTAAAGAGCTAAAATTTATGTTCAAGATGGTAAAAGTGCTAAAGTTATGTGATGAAGTGATACAGGTACATGTGAGTACCTTATGAGAAATGTGTCCCATATGTGATATGTGATTGGTAAGAGTAAGCATGAGTAAGTTATAGCAATGTGCTTGAGAACTTGTGTTGTAACTCAATGAAACGTATGGATGTTATCATAAGCCTGTATGTTGTTGTTTATTTCATGCAAACTTACTAAGCTTTATGCTTACCCCCTCTCTTTTCCATTCTCCTTGTAGTATTGCCAGGCTAGTTCGGGGATCATTGGACGTGGGGTGCTCCCGTATTATTTGTGAAAAAGAAAGATAGTTCCATGGTGTTATGTATAGATTATCGGCAACTTAATAAGGTAACCATAAAGAACAAGTATCCCTTACCAAGGATCGATGATTTATTTGACCAATTGAAGGGAGCCACTGTGTTTTCCAAGATAGACTTGAGGTTTGGATATTATCAGTTGAGAGTCAAAGGCTCGAATGTGGTGAAAACTACATTTCAAACAAGGTATGGTCACTATGAATTTTTAGTCATGCCTTTCGGTTTAACAAATGCCCCTGCAATTTTCATGGATTTAATGAACCGTATCTTCTGTCTGTACTTGGATAAATTTGTTGTAGCCTTTATTGTTGATATCTTGATTTACTCTCGTGATGAGAACAAGCACGCCGAGCACTTAAGGACGGTTCTACAAGTTTTACGGGATAAACAGTTATATGCCAAGTTTAGTAAAAGAAAATTTTGGCTTAAGAAAGTTGAATTTTTGGGGCACATTGTTTTGGGTGACGGTATTCGAGTTGACTCGAGTAAGATTTCAGTGATTGTTGATTGGAAGCCACCGAGGAATGTATCCGAGGTTAGAAGTTTTCTAGGCCTAGCTGGTTATTACAGACGATTTGTCAAAGGATTTTCCATGATAGCTACCCCGATGACGAAGCTATCACAAAAAGATGTAAAGTTTGAATGGATAGAAAAGTGCCAACATAGTTTTGAGAAACTAAAGGCATTATTGACTGAGGCTCTAGTTTTAGTACAACCTGAGTCGAGAAAGGAATTTCTGGTCTACAGTGATACATCCTTGAATGGATTGGGTTGTGTACTCATGCAACAAGGCAAGGTGATAGCATATGCCTCTAGACAGTTAAAGCCGCATGAGAAGAATTTCCCGATGAATGATTTGGAATTAGCCTCTATTGTATTTGCATTGAAGATATGGAGACAACATGTGTATGGTGAGAAATGTTGGATATTCTCTGATCATAAGAGCCTAAAGTACTTGATGACTCAAAAGGAATTAAATCTAAGGCAGATAAGATGGTTAGAGTTGATAAAGGATTATGAGCTAGTGATTGACTACCATTCGGGAAAGGCGAACGTGGTCGCTGATGCCTTGAGTAGGAAATCCTTGTTCGCATTGAGAGCCATGAATACATGGATGGCTTTGTCAGATGATGGTTCTATTCCAGCCGAGTTGAGAGCTAGACCGATGTTTCTCCAAGAGATTTATGAAGCTGAGAAAGGCGACAATGAATTGCAAGCTAAAAGAGTTCAAAGTGAGTCAGGAGTTGAGTCAGACTTTCGGATTAATTTCGAAGGATGTTTGATGTTCCAAGATAGAGTCTGTGTACCGAGAGATGATGAACTTATTCGAAAAATTTTACACGAAGCGCATAGTAGATGTTTATCTGTACATCCAGGCAGTATAAAGATGTATAATGATTTGAAGAAAATGTATTGGTGGCCGAGTATGAAGAAAGATATTTCTGAGTTTGTATTAAGATGATTGATTTGTCAACAAGTAAAAGCTGAGCACCAAGTACCTTCAGGTCTACTTCAGCCTATTATGGTTCCCGTGGGATCGTATTACTATGGACATTGTGATGGGTTTGCCTTTGACACTGAAAAAGAAGGATACCGTACGGTTGTGGTTGATAGACTAACAAAGTCAGCCCATTTTATACTGGTACGCATTGATTATTCACTTGATAAGTTGGCGGATTTGTATGTTTCAGAAATTGTGAGATTACACAGAGTACCATTGTCGATTATTTCAGATAGAGATCCGAGATTTACATCATGATTTTGGAAAAAGTTGCAAGAAGCCTTGGGCACAAAATTGAGCTTTAGTACAGCTTTCCATCTGCAAACAGATGGACAGTCGGAGAGGATAATATCGACACTTGAAGACATGTTCCAATGCTGTGTTTTGGAATTTTAAGGTAATTGGGAAAAGTACTTACTGTTAGTGAAATTTTCTTACAATAACAGTTTTCAATTGAGTTTGAAAATGACGCCTTATGAGGCATTATATGGGCGTAAGTGCTGAACGCCCCTGTATTGGACCGAACTCAGAGAAAATCAGATTCATGGGGTTGATTTAGTCAGAGAAATTGAAGAGAAGGTAAGAGTGATTCGAGATTGTTTAAAAGCTGCTTCTGATAGACAAAAGTCCTACGCAGATTTAAACGAAAAGAGATTGAGTTCCAAGTTGGTGATAAGGTTTTTTTGAAAGTATCACCATGGAAGAAAGTCCTTAGGTTTGGACAGAAAGGCAAATTGAGTCCGTGCTTCATCGGACCGTATAAGATTACCGAGAGGATAGGACCGGTAGCCTATCGTTTGGCTTTGCCATCTGAGTTGGAAAAGATTCATGATGTATTCCACGTGTCTATGTTACGTCGCTATCGAGCAGACCCTTCACATGTGATTGTACCAACAAAGGTAGAAATTCAACCGGACATGACTTATGGCGAAGAGCTTTCAAACAGTTAAAAAATAAAAGTATAGCTCTTGTGAAAGTACTATGGCAAAGACATGGGGTAGAAGAGGCTACTTGGGAGCTCGAGGAGGCTATGAGAAACCAATATCCCAACCTTTTTACCGGTAAGAGTTTCGGGGACAAAATCCCTAAGGAGGGAGAATTGTAACAACCTGATTTTTAGGCTAGTAGGAATAGTGGTTTTGGAACCACTAATTTGAAGTTGGAGAAATTACTTTTAATAATATTTTATGTGTTATAGCATGATTATATGAGTGCATGAAAATTTTGATGCATTAATTTTAGCGATTTCATGCTTAATTACGAAAAAGGACTAAATCGCATAAAGTGCAAAGTTTTGTTCTACAAGCTAAAAGTGCCAAATAGCTATAGAACCTTAAATTGGAAGTCTTTAAAGTGCAATTAAACCCTTAGAAAAGGGGTGGCCGGTCATAGGGGACAAGAATTGTCAAAATTGGTCAAAGTAGGTGAATTAGGTGGCTTAATTGAAGGAAATAAATAAAATAAAGAGAAAGATGATATCACATTTTCATCTCCATCTTCTTCCATCGAAAATATCAGCCAAAGAGGGGTTTGAAAGCTTAAAATTTTTAGCAACTTCTCACCATTGCAAGTAAGTCATATTGGTTATCATTTTTGATGATTTTTGTGTTTTTAGAACCCCTAAAGCTTAGTCTAGCTAATGAGGGGACTATTTTGCAAAATGGTTAAGAGTCTAGGGTTTTGACATGTGAGTATTCATGTTGATTTCTAGTTTTTTTTGGAAGAAAATGAATCTTAGTTTTTAAATAAACAACTTATATGAAAGGAGTCTCCATGAAAACATCTAAAATGACCTTTTTGTAAAGGTTGTAAAATAGGTGGTAAATGTGTGAAGTAATTGGTATTGTGAATTGCTATAAGAGTAATAAATGTTCAGCTTGGCTTCTTAAAGGAGGAAATTTGATTAGAATCATTTTACGAGCCTAGAGGTAAAATCGTAATTTTGGGAAAGTCTAAGGGCAAGACGGTAATTTTGCTAAAGTATGATTTTTGAAATGTCTTGATCAATATAGTGATTAAATGAGTGAATTTGTTCTTATAGATCAAGAAGAACATGGAATTAACCTTGACCGAGGAAAAGGCAAGGTTTCAGACTAGAATTACAAATTGGCACATTGATAAGATTGAGATTACATGAAATGTATATTATTTCTATGAAAATTGATCAATGATTTTTAATGAGAGTATGATGAAAATTTATGATGTGAAAGCCCTGGTTGACCTTTGGAATATAAAGGATAACATTATCAAGACATGAAATTCATAAGGTCCCATATATGACCATGTTTGGGACATGGCCTCGGCACTGAATTGAGATTCCGTGTAAGACCATATTTAGGATATGGCATCAGCATCGAAGATAGACTTTGTGTAAGACCATGTCTGGGACATGGCATCGATATATGATCTCGTATAAAACCATATCAGGGATATGGCATCTACATCGATATAAGATTTTATATAAGACCATATTTGGGATATGGCATTGGCATTGACATGTGATCCCATGTAAGACTATATCTGGGATATGGCATTGGCATATTATTATGTGTATGATGAGTTTGGGTATCCTTTGTTATTCCAAGTGGTTCAATGGGGTAAAGAGTTAAAATTTATGTTCAAGATGGTAAAAGTGCTAAAGTTATGTGATGAAGTGATACGGGTACATGTGAGTATCTTATGAGAAATGTGTCCGATATGTGATATGTGATTGGTAAGAGTAAGCATGAGTAAGTTATAGCAATGTGCTTGAGAACTTGTGTTGTTACTCAATGAAACGTATAGATGTTATCATAAGCCTTTATGTTGCTATTTATTTCATGCAAACTTACTAAGCTTTATGCTTACCCCCTCTCTTTTCCATTCTCCTTGTAGTATTGCCAGGCTAGCTCGGGGATCATTGGACGTTGGAGCTCGGTTCATACTATCAAATTATTCTTTTGGTATAGTAAAGTTTGATTATTTTGAGTATGGAATGTATAGGATTTGGTCATTTTGTGATATGTCATATTGGTTAGCCAAAGTGTTGGCTATTAAAGTTAATTTTTCATTTTGTAAATGGTCATTGAATTCGGCCAAAACTAGCCAAGCTATATTTATTCAATGATGATGAAATTCAATGAAGTGCAAGTTTATACAATTGAATGAGTAATGTGTGAAATTTATATATGCATTATGAAGTAATGAATATTAGAAGTGCTTTATGGTCATGCTATGTATTGCTTCAGGGTGGCAAAGGGGCTTGGTAAATAGCCTTGTATTTGTCCACACGGGTAGACACACGAGCGTGTGTCTAGGCTGTGTATGACACAAGATCTGCCCCAAGGGCATGTTGTTTGGCCGTGTGTCCCCCTGCATTCCAAGTTGGCAAAATATAATGCCCAATAGTAACCACACGGGCTGAAACAAGGCCGTGTGTCTCATTCGTGTAGGTGACACGACCCTAAGACATGGGCGTGTGCTCAGGCCGTGTGAAGTTTGCACCTGAATTAGGAATTTGATTCACCACACGGTCTATGCACACCAACGCGTGCCTTGGCCGTTGAACCTTTCGGGGGTAATGATGTCAGAAACAGAATGTCAAGGTTTTCACACACGGGTTAAGACACGGGCGTGTCAAGGCATTGTGAAGGACACGGGTTGTAGACACGGGCGTGTGTCCGGCCATGTGAAAACCCCTGTAGGTTCAAATTGAGAAATATATCCGCATAGACAAGGGACATGGGCGTGTGTGATGACACGGCCTGCCCACATGGGCGTGTTCCCTTTCACACGGGCGTGTGGCCCTGTTTTGACAGCATTTTTTAAAGTTTTCCAAGGAACTCAATTTGATGTCGAAATGTTACTAAGATGTGTTTTGGGCCTCGTAGTCTTATATTAAGGTTATTAAGAGGAAGTTCGAAAAGTTTTAAATTTGAACGGACTTATATGATTCGGAATTGTATGTATGCATGAGTTTAAGTTAGGTAATGCCTCGTACCCTGTTCCAGTGTCGGATACGGGTAAGGGGTGTTACAGTTTATACTTTAATAGATCCTAGTTCCTCTCATTCTTATGTCAATTCTGATATGGTTAAATCCGAGAGTATGAATTTTGAAATGTTTAAAGTAGCTATGTTAGTATCAAGTCCCTTGGTTCAAACAATATTAGTAGATCAAGTCTATAAACACTATCCTCTAGAGATTCAAAATATAGTGTTTCATGTAGACTTATTAATTATGCCCTTCGGTGATTTTGATATAATCTTGGGTATGGATTGGTTGACCGAACACAAAGTGGTTTTGGATTATCGTAAGAAAAAGTTTTTGATTCAAGATTCAAAAGGGAAAGTCATAGAAGTTAGCGGTTGTAAAACAAGTGGGGTAAATCAGATTATTTCTTCAATGCAAGTTGATAAGTTACTGAAGCAAGGTTGTGAAGCTTTGTTAGCATATGTTATTAACTCGAAAACTAGAAGCAATGATGTTTGGAACATTCAGACTGTTTATGAGTTCCCTGACATATTTCTTAAAGAATTGTTGGGATTACCATCAGATAGAGAGGTTGAATTTGCAATTGAAGTATTCTGTGGTATAGCTCCAGTATCCATAGCTCCATATCGGATAGCGCTAACAGAGTTGAAAGAATTAAAAATTTAACTAAAGGATTTGTTGGAACTCGATTTTATTTTCCCAAGCACATCACCTTGGGGAGCTCCAGTGTTATTTGTTAAAAAGAAAGATGGTTCAATGTGACTCTGCATTGATTATCGTCAATTAAACAAGTTGACAATTAAGAACTAATACCCTCTTCCATGTATCGATGACTTATTTGATCAACTTAAAGGAGTTTCTGTCTACTCCAAGATCGATCTAAGATCGATATACTATTAGTTGAAGGTAAAAGATAGTGATGTACCAAAAATAACTTTCCGAACACGTTATGGTCACTATGAATTTTTGGTGATACCCTTCGAACTGACGAATGCTCTAGCAACATTTATAGATCTAATGAACTGCATTTTTCAACGGTGTCTTGATTGGTTCGTGGTTGTCTTCATTGATGATATTCTAATTTATTCAAAATCAGAAGTTGAACATGAACAACACTTATGAATTGTGTTATAAGTATTGTGAGAGAAGCAATTGTTTGGGAAATTTAGCCAATGTGAATCTTGGTTAATCAAAGTGGTATTCTTGGGACACGTGATATCAGCTGATAGAATTCGAGTATATCTGAAAAAGATCGAAGCAATTGTTCAATGGAAAGCACCGAAGAATGTGTCAGAAATTTTTAGTTTTGTTGGTTTAGCCAGTTATTATCGAAGATTTGTGAATGGATTTTCGAAAATAGTTATGCCAAAGACAAAGCTTCTCTAGAAAAATGTGTAATTTGTTTGGATCGAGAAGTGCCGAGAGAGTTTTGATAAGTTAAAATAGTTGTTGAAGAAGCGCTGGTTTTAGCTCTACCTGAGTCAAGAAGGGAATTCGTGGTTTAGAGTGAAGCTTCACTAAGTGGATTGGGCTGCATTCTGATGCAAGAAGGAAAAGTGATTGCGTATACATCTCGACAGTTGAAAACTCATGAATGTAATTACTCGACGCATGATTTGGAGTTTGCTGCAGTAGTCTTTGCTTTGAAAATTTGGAGACATTACTTATATAGTTAGAAATGTCATTTATACACTGATCATAAAAGTCTTAAATATCTGTTAACTCAAAAAGAGTTTAATTTAAGACAACGTTGTTGGGTCTAGCTTTTGAAAGATTATGACTGTGTTATAGATTACCATCCTGGCAAAGCTACTGTTGCTGCAGATGCAATGAGCAGTAGAGTGGTAGCCGATTTGCCAGCAATGTTCACTCAACTTAGTGTTAACAGTGATGGTAGTTTATTGGCCGAGTTGAGAATTAAACATGTATTATTTGATCAGATTAGAGAAGCACAATTATCAGACCTTAAATTGTCAGAGAAGAGAATAATGGTTCAAGATGATTCAATTGAAAATTTTAGCATTGATGATCGGGATTGTTTAAGATTTCGTAATCGAATATGTGTTCCTAATGTTGTTGAATTAAAAGAATTGATTTTACGTGAAGCTCATGATAGTCCTTTTGCTTTACACCCTGGTGGAACAAAAATGTATCGTGACTTGTGAGAATTGTATTGGTGGCTGGGCATGAAAAGGGAAATAGTTCGATTTGTGACTAAATGCCTAACCTATCAACGGGTTAAGGCGGAACATCAAGTCCCATGGGATTGCTTCAAGCTATTTCTATTCCTTAATGGAAATGGGATCACGATGGATTGGTCTCCAAATAAGAGAAATGTTGTTTGGGTGATAGTCGATTGTTTCACTAAGTTAGCTCATTTTATTACAGTCAGAATGGATTGGTCTTGACAAAAACTAGCTGAAGTTTATATTTGAGAAATCGTAAGATTACACGGCGTACCTATGTCAATTATCTCTGATCGGGATCCCTGACTCACTACGAGGTTTTGAAAATAATTGCATTAGTTACTTGGTACAAGGATAAATTTGAGCACGACTTTTCACCCTCAGACGGACGGAAAATTGAAACGTGTTATTCAGTTTCTGGAAGACATGCTTTGAGATTGTGTGATTGACTTTGAATTTGGTTGGGAACGTTATTTACCTTTGGTCGAGTTTGTGTACAATAATAGTTTCCAATCGAGCACTAAAATGGCTTCTTACAAAGCTTAATACGGTCGGAGATGTAGAACACCTGTATGTTGGTCTGAATTGAGCGAGAAGAAAGTGATTGGGGTAGAACTGATTCAAGAAATAGAAAATATGGTTAAAGTGATTCGAGAGAGATTGAAAGTAGCTTTTGACAAACAAAAATCCTATACAGATTTGAAACTTGAATTCTCAGTGGGTGATAAGGTCTTTTTACTAGTGTCTCCGTGGAAGAAAGTATTTGCGCTTAGGCAGAAAAGAAAAATTGAGCCCTCGTTTTATAGGTCTGTATGAAATCAGTGAAAGAGTTGGACCTATTGCGTATCGACTAGCATTACCATTAGAGTTGCAGAAAGTTCATAATTCTTTCCATGTAACACCCCAAACCCAACCCATGCGTTAAGGCCAGACTTGACATGTCACATGAGAAAATACTACAAGTCCTTTTTCATAATTAGATTAATTAAAACAACTCCTTTAAAATTTTTTGACAAAGTATCATTGAATAAAAGTTTAATTGATAATTCAATAAAATTGAGATATGAAAATCTTATAAATCTTGACTTTGAAAATATCGTTAATGGTTTGAGAAGAATTTGAAAATAATTTTCGAAAAGTGCTGATAAAAATTTTAAGAGAAATTTCCGAGTTAAAAATATGTTTATAAAAGTTTATTATAAACCCTTTTTGTTTATCCATTTTAAGAAAACGATTATTTTTGTTTTTAGAAAAATCTCAATTTGAAATACTTAGAGCAGTTTATAAATTCGTCAAACATAAAACAAAACAAAAATTAATCCAGAGGCCTTATTACATCCTTAACTAAAAATAGCAAAGTAATTTAAAGTACTAAAAGAAATCCAAATTTCAAATTAAACCATTTTTGTAGTATGGCCTCCACCGAGTCATCCATGGCCCAAGTCTCCATCACTGATCATTACCTGAAAGGGAGAAGGAAAAATGGGGTGAGTTACTAGAACTCAGTGTATAACCCCCTACCGTTGTCCACTGGGCCAAAATCTCATTAAGCAATAATTTGCGCCTAAGCCCATTTACAAAATGATAATATATCAATTATATCATGTGTATGAAATGCAATTCCCAAACCAAACCTAGTAATCCATCCGCTACACACCACCCGTACCAACCAACACACCTGTGGGATCAAGTCAACCCACCCCGCCAACACACCAATCGAAGGCATTAAGCCATTTATAACAAATAAAATTGTGGACAAGCCACCAGAATAACGGAATTTACGTGGCATTGCCACTATACAGATTTGTGGTAGAGCCACCAGAACTTGTCTTCAAATTTATCCCATCCCATGAAAATCATGTATATAATGCATAACATATCACAAAATAACAACCATAATTTATTCGGATATTTATTACAAAATTATGGCCCATTATAACAATTTAACAGATCGGCCTATATATCAATTTATCAGATCGGCCCATATATCAATTTAACAGATCGACCCATATATCACTTTATCAAATCGGCCCATATATCAATTTATCAAATCGGCTCATATATCCATTTATCAAATCGGCCCATATATCAATTTATCAAATCGGCCCATTAGCGGCATTTTCATAATCTTTCACGGTGTTAGTACTGATTTTATCAATTTTATCAAAATAGTGAGATCTAAGCCAATTTTCCCAGTATCACCTTAATACGATTTTAGTCAAACGATTTACTACCAATATGATATTAATCTTTAACCCACAGTAAACGGTGTGAGATTACACACCTGATTACGGTAAGCACTAAGCTTTCTTGATCGTCGACACCTAAAATATTATAACACTCGATTAGTCAACGTACGCGATTTAATAAATCTACTTTAAAACAAACGATCTAAAATTTTACCCTCGGGATCGTGAACGACTACGATTTGTCGGTTTTCCCCGGTTGACGGCCTATAACCTGGTGGAAAATCCCGAATCACCGATACCGCCCTTCGCTTGAATTTAGGAGTAGGGATCGCCAATCTGCTCCTTTTGAGATCTCCACTTGACTTTCTTTTCGAATCGATATTACTTGCCTCTTTTGAAAACAAATATTAGTCAAAACTAATATTACGTTGATATGAACGATTGATTAAGGAGAAAGGTCCGCTTACCACTATAATCGTATGATCACTAGTCAATGGATCGAGCGATTTAGCCCCTAATACATTAAGTCGATTATTCAACCTTCAATCCGATTAACACAATCACCAAATGGAGTTATCGAAAGGACTATGAAAAGACTCCTTACCTTAAAGATGATAATCCCGATTCCTACCGATTGATTTATGGCTACGGATGAATCAAAGGTAATAGATTCGGCCTTCCCACTATTACACTACAAAAAGGTATCGATGAAAGAAAAATATGAGGGAGTATGGAGAAACTCCATTTCGGTTTTGAACAAAGTGAGCATAATCGAATAATAATAAACACATATTCGGTTAGGAAGGAAAAGAAAATGAAAAGAGTAGAATGAAGCCCTTACCCGATTCAACCAAGGAGAAACATTCAACACACGAGAATGGAGAAGAAAGAAGACAGAATCGGCTAATGAAAAGGAAAAGGGCAAGAAAGATTCGGTCAATTCAAAATTTTTCAATTAAGAAGAAGAAAAGAGAGGTTGAAGAAGTGGTGAAAAGAATAGAAGAAATGGAGAATGGTGCTAGATAGTTTCAACGCGAACACACAAAGAAAATAAGCCAAAATGTCATGAGTGATTCGGAAAAACAAAGAAGTAAGATGAACAAATGGCTAAATGTTTCGGCTATCAAAGAGAAAATATGCACACTTTTGGGTTTAGAGTTTCGACAAATGAGGGAAAATGTTGGAAGAGAGCAACCAAAAATGCTAGAAAGGAACAAGCATTTCACACCAAAATTGCAAAATGCCTAAAGGAAAAATCGGCTACCAATCTACCCCCAAAACCGTCCACATCCATTACAATATTGGTCAAACATTTGGCCAACCACACTTTCCATAACACACTCCCCTTTTTGTGCCAACATGTCCCCCATACTTGCCTTTTTCTTTTGATTCCTTTCCCCAACCTCAACCTTTCCTTATTTCCTTAGCCACCTTACCAAAAATAAAGAAGTCCACCTTGCCATATATACCTCTTGGCCGACACTTAAGGAGAGCATGCAAAAATAATAGTCAAAATTTGCACACTATGGGATTTGAACCTTCTCCCTCAAAGTCCTTCACTTAATGCCATAACCTCTTTACTAATTGCTCACTTATGATAGTAATTTACTCATTTGATTCCATAAACCTTGGTGCCACTAACCTTCCCTCCATAATAAGCCAAAGCACAAAATTTTTACTAGGATCAAATAAACCCCGAGCTTTCTCAGGACCCCCTAAACATACACAATTAATAATTTAACTAGCTTAGCACCAAAAAACAATGCAACACATAAAATTCCAAATTTTAGGATGTTACAATTCTACCCCCTTAAAGAAAATTTCGTCCTCGAAATTTACCTGATTAAAAGAGGTGAGGATATTGTTGCCGAATCGCGTCCTTAGGCTCCCACGTAGCTTCCTCCTCTCCGTGATTTCGCCACAGAACTTTGACTAACGGCACAGTCTTCCTTCCTAGTACCTTAACGTCTTGATCTAAAATTTGCACTGGCTCCTCCTCGAACGACAAGTCAGGTCTTATCTCAACTTCCTCTACCGGTAGTATATGAGACGGATCCGATTGGTAACGCCTTAACATTGAGACATGAAATACACTATGTTTCTGACTCAATTCCCAAGGTAACTCAAGCTGATAAGCCACTGGTCCAACAGGCTTCAAAACACGGTACGGTCCGATGAACCTAGGGCTCAACTTGCCCTTCCTTCCAAATCTGAAGATCTTCTTCCAAGGTGAGACCTTTAGAAAGACTTGATCTCCCACCGCAAACTAAATATCCTTGCGCTTCAGATCTGCATATGATTTTTGTCTATCCGAAGCTGCCTTTAACCGTGCCCCAAATTACCTTTACTTTTTCCTCCATCTCTGATATCAGCTCAGGACCCAATAATTGTTGCTCCCCCAATTTCCAACAAGTAGGAGTACGACACCTACTTCCATACAATGCCTCATAGGGTGCCATCTGGATGCTGGATTGATAGCTATTGTTATAAGCGAACTCTGCCAACGGTAGAAAATCCTCCCAACAACCTCTGAAGTCAATCACACAGCCCCTTAACATGTCTTCCAGAATCTAGATTACTCTCTCCGACTGACCATCTGACTGAGGATGAAATGCCGTACTGAAATTTAACTTTGTTCCCAAAGCTTTATGTAAGGCTTTCCAAAACCGTGATGTAAACCTAGGGTCCCTGTCCGAAATAATAGACACTGGTACCCCATGTAACCTCACGATCTTTGCTACGTACAACTTGGCCAACTTCTGCAATAAGTAATCCGTACGAACAGGTTGGAAATGAGCAGTCTTCTTCAATCGATCCACTATTACCCAAACGGAATCTTTCTTAGTAGGCGATAAGGGTAACCCACTAACAAAGTCCATTGTTATCTTTTCCCACTTCCATAATGGAATCTTCACCGGTTGTAGCAATCCCGACGGCAATTGATGTTCCGCCTTCACTTGTTGACATGTTAAGCACCTACTCACAAAATCAGTAACTTCCCGTTTCAACCCTGGCCACCAATACTGCTTACAGAGGTCTCGATACATTTTATTTCCCCCGGGTGCATAGCATAAGGGCTACTATGCGCCTCACGCAGAATCATTTGTCTAAATTCTGAATCTTTAGGTATACAAATTCTTCCGCGGAAACACAATACTCCATCATTATTCAATCCAAAATCCCCTATCACACCACCTTCCACTTGCTGAAGTAAGGAACCCAACTTTTAATCCGATAACTGCTTTTCCTTAATCTGACCTACCCATGTAGGCTTCACCTGAAGTTCGGCTAGCAGACTACCATCTTCATACAAGCTGAGATGAGTGAACATTGCTCTCAAATTTGATATCACCTTACGACTCAACGCGTCTGCCACCACGTTAGCCTTTTTGGGATGATACTCGATTGAGAAGTCATAATCCTTCAACAGTTCTATCCACCTCCTCTGTCTTAAGTTCAACTCCTTTTGGGTCAGGAGGTACTTTAGACTCTTATGATCCGTATAGATGATCGACTTCTCACCGTACAGGTAGTGTCTCCAAATCTTCAAAGCAAACACCAATGTAACCAACTCCAAATCATGAGTGGGATAATTCACTTCATGCGGCCTTAACTGACGGGATGCATAAGCCACCACTTTTCCTCATTGCATCAACACACATCCCAAGCCCGTATGTGACGCATCACAGTAAACAATGAACTCTTTTCTAGCCTCAGTTGAATTAATACTGGCACTTCTGTCAGAATCTTCTTCAATTTCTCAAAGCTCTCTTCCTGCTGATCTAACCACACAAATGGTACTCCCTTGTGCAACAGCTTAGTTAGGAGTGCAGCAATCAACGAAAACCCCTCAACAAAACGTCTGTAATAACCAGCCAACCCTAAGAAACTCCGAATTTCGGCCACTGACTTCGGTGATTTCCAATCCAACACAGCCTCTACCTTCCGGGGATCAACTCTAATTCCTTCGGTTGACACAACATCTAACACCCCTAACCCGTACTCGTCGCCGGATTAGGGTTATGAGGCATTACCAAACCAAACTCAATTCCGAATAGACGTTTAATTGAATTCAACACAGGCAAATGGGAACTCTACTGATTCATATAACATCACGATCTATTAAATGAAATAAGGTACAATGAATTTTATTTCTGGAACTTAATACATACAAATGTCTGCATAATATGACTTAAACTTTCATGACATATATATAAATATATATTTATAGCATATCCCAACCAATGTCATTTTATAACATATACCAGACATAATTCAAAACTCATGTAACATAATCTGATTTTCATTCAAGCTACTATGATACATATACATATGCATATTAACCCAACCGAACCATTATTACTGTTTTAACAGCAATTACATATGCAAGCATACCAAAGTCACATCTTGACTGAACATTCAATTTCACCTTTCAATTTAATACATAACTAACCAACCAAGAAACACTTATACTTTTCTTACCATTAACAATTGGATCTATAAAGCCAACTTTCATATACATGTCTCATTATAAGATCATAAATATCACATAACCATGTTCACTTAAACATAACTTCATTTATTATTACTAAACATATCAAGCATACATTATTTACCATATTGCCGAAACACATGTCTAACTCAACTAGTATTCATAAAGCATGTTATACAAGTAGCTCATAAGTTCACCTTGATCAAGACCAAACACACAACATAACCGTAACAACCCTGTTTGGCATATGACAACCCAAGGTCAAGTTTTTTTTAAAACCGAACATATAACAACTATATCATATATTCATATTTCATACCTAATTTAAACTACAACTAAATATAAACATCCATTAGCATTTTGAACATACCATTGTACCAAAACATATAAGTGAAGCTTAACCAAAAGAAATAGCCATTTTCGCAAGGCTATATTTATATACAAGATTAAATACCATTGGTTTTACAACTTAGTCTAGTCTATACATGCCTTTCGAATCAAAACTAAGTTTATGAGTACCAAAAGAGTTGACAGTGTGGTTGACTTCTCTGATGATCCTCTGAGCCCGTAGCTTGACCAAAATGTATAAAACAGCACAATAAACACACATGGAATAAGCTTACTAGCTTAGTAAATCTCAAGCAAATATTAACATAATAATCATACACTTAAACATTTTAATCTTCGAGCTTATGGCATTGAATGTAAACATTTCAATATGTGAATTATACCTAGCCAAATACTAGCAATACCCTTGACCTAAATATTAACACTTTATTACCATGAACATATACATCATCAATTCATATAACTATCATATTTATTCGTATATTCCAAGTCAAATGAACAAATCATAGATATCGATCTCATATTCCTATTTGTACACATATGCAAACACTTCCAAACTCTTTTACCATTAATCTTTCCATTTATAACCGAATCTTCAATGTAATATATATATATATATATATATCTCAATTTCACATATATATAATGTTCATACCCATCAATGATAAGCTCAATATCACAAAATAAAATACTTATTGAATCATCCACTTCATCACATCATACTTAACTAAAACGATAATAAACTAAATTACTTCATTCCTTACTAATATAGTAGGCTAACTCTTACCTGAGCTTCTAGCACATAGCATTCAATATCTCTCACCTTTTTCGATTCACGGATTCTCCGTTTATAGCATATCACTGGCATTAAGCCTGCTAGGCATTAAAGCCCGAATTACACACCGGCATTGAGCCTGCTAGACCAGAGGTCTGAGATTTAAACACCGGCATTTAGCCTGCTAGGCAATAAGCCCGATTATATTCACCGGCACAAGGCCTGCTAGGCATTAAGCCCAATATAGGTCACCAGCACAAGGCCTGCTAGGCATTAAACCCGAATGTCAATATAGTTAACCATTCCATACACATTTCTTAATGCCACAACCACATGTATCACTTATTTTTCATAATTCTATCACATATCAATTTCAAGTAAACTTATTCACATTACATAAATAAAACCAACTCAACATTATACAATTCACATTCGGCAACTTCGTATATACATTCCCAACATTTCAATTTTCAATATTTATTAGAGTACGTAGGTAATTTTCGACATATAACTGCTTAAAGACTTACCTCGACTATCGACGGACAACGTAGACCAGCTATTCTGTAACATCTCGAAATTGGGCCTAGTAGGATTGGGCCTTGGGTTTTAGGAAAATTTATGAATATCATTTTGTTACTTGTGTTAGCTCGGGTATAATTTTTATTGTGGGCTTAGTATAGTTTTGTGAAGGTTTGGATTTAGTTATGAAGCTAGAATAATTCTTAGTATTGTATATTTAGTAAAGTGGATTAGGTGAACTTGACACTTAAGTTAATTTAAGTGTTAAATTTAGCACATGAGGAGTTAGTGGCAAAGTGGTTATGGCATTTGAATGGGTAGCTTGAGGATAGAGGTTCGAGTAGCATGATGAGCATTTTGAAGACTTTATTTTTATGCACCTTACATTAAGTGTTGGTCAACTATAATTAAGATAAGTTTGGACTTTATCATTTATGGATAGTAGACCAAAGGGAAAAGGTAAGTTAGTACTTATGGTAAGGAATCAAGTTGTTATGGAGGTTTTGGGGGACAAAAGGCATAAAGAGTGGGAGATGTTTTGGAAGTTTTCCATGGTCATTTGACCATGAATCTAGACGGCATAAGGGGCTAAGGGGGTTGGTTTAATTGTGATGGAGATTAAGGGGTTGATAGGGAAGAATTGAGGAGGAAAAAGGGGGATTGTGTTGGCTAATGTGTTGGCCGAATGTGGTATGGGATTAGGGAGGTATTAGTTGACCAAAAGTTGTCAAATTGTGCATCTTTTTCCTTTGTCCAAATATTTTCTCTTAGCCGAAATTGTCAACTGGCATTTGGTAAAAACTTTGCTTTGTTTTGGCCATTACATTTTTGACCAAATTGGTACTTTTTATTTCTTCTTTTCCTCTCAAGTTTTACTCTCTTTTGATACCAAAATATTGTCACTTTTGAAGACATTTATCATTTCTTTTCTTCCTCTCTAGTGCCAAATTCATCCTATCACCAAAAGCATTTCTCATATTTTCTTTTTCTTTTTCATTCTCTTTTTCTCTTCTATTTCTTTCTCATAGCCGAAACTACCCTATACTTTTCACCATTTTTCTTTCTTTTCTTTTTGTTAAAAACCGAAACCATTATATTTGAAACTACCATCTTTTCTCTTCTTTTGTTAAAGCCAAAATCACCATTCCTTTTCTTTTAATTTGTTAAGGCCGAATTCCTTTATAGTTCAAGTAGGGGTTAATCAATCTTCGTGTTTTGGGTAAGGATTATCTATCAATCGTTTTTCTTTATTTTACTGTGGATTAACCGATTTTAGGAATCTAATTCTCTTACTTCTCCATGGCCAAATCTTTGAAGGAGGATTTCGGGGTTTCTTGTAGTCGACGTTTAGGCAGAGATCGTTCGGGTTTTGATTAATCCAAGGTAAGAAGATGTTGATATTCGGCCAAAGGCCATATCTTTTAGTGATAACCGATTTCTCACATAGTGATATGTAGGTTCTGTCGACGTTGTAGGCAAGAGTCGAAAATCTTAAATATTCTATCGCTCTTTGTGTTTACAAGGTGTGTAACTTATACTAAACTTCTAATAGATTAATAGCTTTATTGATAAAAATGTGTTTATAAAGAAATATAAATGATTATGGCTTCGGGTACCATTCAATGGTACGGTGAATTGAGGTACGTTATTCCTTGGTACTATGTATGATTTTAATATGAAACATATTCGATAGTTGATTATGATTTTGGGATAATGTACAAGGCATGATATTTGCATCGTTAATAATGCTATATGCATAATATGAAATGTGTCCGATTCCGATATGATTATGTGTATATGGTATGATATTGAAATAATATGTTATTGCATGGGCATATGGGTAATATTGAAAGGGGAAGTGTTCCGGTGGTTTTACCACATTATCCGGTGACTTCGGTCACGATATTATGAATCCGGTGACTTCGGTCACATACTATGAATCCGGTGGCTCTGTCACAATTATCTGGTGGCTATGCCACGATTATAAGGGCGATGTGCATGTTGACTGCAGCAACTGCCTTCGATGGTGTGTAGCGGATGGAGGGTCGATTTAATAATCCCCACGGTGTGATTGGTAGGTACGGGTGGTGTGTAGCGGATGGATATCTAAGTTGGGTTCGGGATTGCATTTCATTTTATATGTACATGTGAATTGATAAATTATTATTTGCTATATTATGGGCTTTATTGCTATGATCGATTGGACTTTTAGTGTATTGTTACACATTGAGTTTGTTGACTCACCCCTCGTGGGATATCTTTTCAGGTAATGCTCGGACCGGGTTGGAGTGGATACGAGGTGGCCCATGCAAAAGAGGATTTTCTTTATACAATTTATGTTTCAGTATTTTAAGTATTTAATTATTGTAATAAGGGCCATTTTAAGTATTTAAGGATTTTTATTATGTTTTAAGTTAAATTGTCGATTACATTATTATTTGAAAATGTTTTATTTTAAACAACTTAATTTTATTTGGAACTTTAATTACACAATGTTTTAGTAAAGACAACAAAATTTTTATGTTTTTTACTCTAAGTCAAAATTTTTTCAAATGTTTTCCGTAGTGGCATTTCAAATTCGGTCATAGCGAATGGGCCGGGTTTGGGGTGTTACAAATTCGTATCAGAGCCCGGTTCAAAACTCGGCTTTGAGGGTTTTGGGCCCAAAAACATTTCTTTTAGATGGGCTTTTCAAAAACAAAGATTTTTGTGAACTATTTTCAGGTTTATTCTGGCATGGCACCTGTATCTCTGACCCGAAGTCCACCAGGTAAGTACCTCTGACTACTGAAGTGAATTGAATATGTGAATTTGATTGGCTTTTATGGGAACGTAGATTAGTAGATTAGGACTATTGAACCCTAGGGCTAGTGCACTCAAACACATGCATAAGACTTAAGTGCCTATCAAACAAACCTGTGAAGTAAGTCACCGAGTTACGGTGTGGCAACCATTGTGCGCATGTCTAGGAGTGGATTCGGTAAGAGCTTGGTATTTAAGTAGTCCTAGCGACTCACCTCCTCTTTACTCGAATCCTACCTGGTGCGTAGCTACGGTTCACCCTAACCGAGAGGACTTATTCACGGGCTAAACCAATCATTAAAACCCGAAAGGGACTAGCCATACTGTTTTATAAAAACCTTAGTTTTTAAAATCACTACATTACCCCTTTTGATTTGTAGCAAAATTTATTTTGAAAATTTTTCAAAAATGATTCCGATTTACAAAATTACCTAAATACCCCTGAGGTAAAATTATAGAAATGCCCTTGTTTTTTTTAAATTACCATATTACCCTCGATTTCAATAAAATTTTCTTACTTTGCAAAAGTATCCATGAAACCCTAACTTATGAAAATTCAAGATACCCTGATTTGAAAATTTTACGAAATTACCCCTGATTGACAAAATTACCTAAATGTCCCTGTGTTGTAAATCATTAAAATACCCTTAGATTTAAGATTATCAAAATACCCTCGACTTTTGTTAAAATGTTCTTACTTTATAAAATATCAAAAACTCTACTTTATACCAAGATACCCTGAGGTGGGAAAATTTACTAAAATGCCCCTGACTTCCAAAATTACCAAAATAACCCCGATTTTCGAAATTTTTGCAATACCCTTGATTTGGAAAAAAATTTTAAAAAATACCCTCGAGTTTTGAAAATTCTAGAATGCCTTTGATTTGTCAAGATTATTTTTAAGTTGACCCCGATTTATTACCAAAATACCTCTATAGGAAAAATGACGGAATTACCCCTGGGTTGGGAAGGACTGAAATGACCATAGAGGTGTAGTGCATGAATGTGTCTCTATCGAGATAGATGAATATGATTCTCTGAGCTAGAGTAGTGAAATTGAACTGAACCTTTGTATGATCGAAAGAACTACTTCTAAATGCTTTATTTCATAAAAATTGTTTGCGGTTAATAAGTGGAACAAAATTCTGATGCATAAAATTTCTTAAGTCAGATTAAATCGCGACGTTAGATGTGAGTTCTAGGGGACGTGGTCGTTGTGGACGCGGTAGAGGCAAAATGGCTGTGTCGGAACCATCGCTAGTGAAGTATCTAGAACCTTGAGTGTGAACTTGGAGACTGTTCTTAGAAAGTATATTGGTTTTATTAAGATCAGAGTGCGCAGCAGTAGCGTAATGTGGTGAATGAGGATGCATGATTATTAGTTAGTTGGAAATTTCGAGGACGAAATTTCTTTAAGGAGGGTAGAATTGTAACATCCCGAAATTGGGCCTAGTAGGATTGGGCCTTGGGTTTTAGGAAAATTTATGAATATCATTTTGTTACTTGTGTTAGCTCGGGTATAATTTTTATTGTGGGCTTAGTATAGTTTTGTGAAGGTTTGGATTTAGTTATGAAGCTAGAATAATTCTTAGTATTGTATATTTAGTAAAGTGGATTAGGTGAACTTGACACTTAAGTTAATTTAAGTGTTAAATTTAGCACATGAGGAGTTAGTGGCAAAGTGGTTATGGCATTTGAATGGGTAGCTTGAGGATAGAGGTTCGAGTAGCATGATGAGCATTTTGAAGACTTTATTTTTATGCACCTTACATTAAGTGTTGGTCAACTATAATTAAGATAAGTTTGGACTTTATCATTTATGGATAGTAGACCAAAGGGAAAAGGTAAGTTAGTAGTTATGGTAAGGAATCAAGTTGTTATGGAAGGTTTGGGGGACAAAAGGCATAAAGAGTGGGAGATGTTTTGGAAGTTTTTCCATGGTCATTTGACCATGAATCTAGACGGCATAAGGGGCTAAGGGGGTTGGTTTAATTGTGATGGAGATTAAGGGGTTGATAGGGAAGAATTAAGGAGGAAAAAGGGGGATTGTGTTGGCTAATGTGTTGGCCGAATGTGGTATGGGATTAGGGAGGTATTAGTTGACCAAAAGTTGTCAAATTGTGCATCTTTTTCCTTTGTCCAAATATTTTCTCTTAGCCGAAATTGTCAATTGGCATTTGGTAAAAACTTTGCTTTGTTTTGGCCATTACATTTTTGACCAAATTGGTACTTTTTATTTCTTCTTTTCCTCTCAAGTTTTACTCTCTTTTGATACCAAAATATTGTCACTTTTGAAGACATTTATCATTTCTTTTCTTCCTCTCTAGTGCCAAATTCATCCTATCACCAAAAGTATTTCTCATATTTTCTTTTTCTTTTTATTCTCTTTTTCTCTTCTCTTTCTTTCTCATAGCCGAAACTATCCTATACTTTTCACCATTTTTCTTTCTTTTCTTTTTGTTAAAAACCGAAACTATTATATTTGAAACTACCATCTTTTCTCTTCTTTTGTTAAAGCCGAAATCACCATTCCTTTTCTTTTAATTTGTTAAGGCCGAATTCCTTTATAGTTCAAGTAGGGGTTAATCAATATTCGTGTTCCGGGTAAGGATTATCTATCAATCGTTTTTCTTTATTTTACTGTGGATTAACCGATTTTAGGAATCTAATTCTCTTACTTCTCCATGGCCAAATCTTTGAAGGAGGATTTCGGGGTTTCTTGTAGTTGACGTTTAGGGAGAGATCGTTTGGGTTTTGATTAATCCAAGGTAAGAAGATGTTGATATTCAGCCAAAGGCCATATTTTTTAGTGATAACCAATTTCTCACATAGTGATATGTAGGTTCTGTCGACGTTGTAGGCAAGAGTCGGAAATCCTAAATATTCTATCGCTCTTTGTGTTTACAAGGTGTGTAACTTATACTAAACTTCTAATAGATTAATAGCTTTATTGATAAAAATGTGTTTATAAAGAAATATAAATGATTATGGCTTCGGGTACCATTCAATGGTACGGTGAATTGAGGTACGTTATTCCTTGGTACTATGTATGATTTTAATATGAAACATGTTCGATAGTTGATTATGATTTTGGGATAATGTACAAGGCATGATATTTGCATCGTTAATAATGCTATATGCATAATATGAAATGTGTTCGATTCCGATATGATTATGGGGTATATGGTATGATATTGAAATAATATGTTATTGCATGGGCATATAGGTAATATTGAAAGGGGAAGTGTTTCGGTGGTTTTACCACATTATCCGGTGACTTCGGTCACGATATTATGAATCCGGTGACTTCGGTCACATACTATGAATCCGGTGACTCTGTCACAATTATCTGGTGGCTATGCCACGATTATAAGGGCGATGTGCATGTTGACTGCAGCAACTGCCTTCGATGGTGTGTAGCGGATGGAGGGTCGATTTAGTAATCCCCACGGTGTGATTGGTAGGTACGGGTGGTGTGTAGCGGATGGATATCTAAGTTGGGTTCGGGATTGCATTTCATTTTATATGTACATGTGAATTGATAAATTATTATTTGCTATATTATGGGCTTTATTGCTATGATCGATTGGACTTTTAGTGTATTGTTACACATTGAGTTTGTTGACTCACCCCTCGTGGGATATCTTTTCAGGTGATGCTCGGACCGGGTTGGAGTGGATACGAGGTGGCCCATGCAAAAGAGGATTTTCTTTATACAATTTATGTTTCAGTATTTTAAGTATTTAATTATTGTAATAAGGGCCATTTTAAGTATTTAAGGATTTTTATTATGTTTTAAGTTAAATTGTCGATTACATTATTATTTGAAAATGTTTTATTTTAAACAACTTAATTTTATTTGGAACTTTAATTACACAATGTTTTAGTAAAGACAACAAAATTTTTATGTTTTTAACTCTAAGTCAAAAGTTTTTCAAATGTTTTCCGTAGTGGCATTTCAAATTCGGTCATAGCGAATGGGCCGGGTTTGGGGTGTTACATATTCGATAACCTTCGCCTTTCCCCGATCCAAATCTGTTTTTCTTTGTTCTTGATCTAAACACATTAAAATTTAGCTTATTCAAGCATATTTCATCTCAATTTAGTCCCAAAACACATAAATGGGCAATTTACCATTTTCCCCCTAATGTTTCACACTTTATCAAATTAGTCCAATTTGTATAAAACACAAAATACACCTAATTTGGTTATACATATCAAGGGCCGAATGTTCCATATACCTATACAAATGCATACATTTCATTTATCTTGCAATTGAACCCTTCCAAAAATTTATTATTTTCAATTTAGTCCTAAATGCTCAAATTTACCAAAATTTCCAATTCAAAACTTGTTAATCTATATCATAACTTTTAAATAAAATCATCAAACATCAGAAATCATAAGAACATGTCAATGGCCGAACATCATTCATGTGTTTATATCAAAATTTCAGCATGGGTCAGCTAATACTCTAAGCAACGATCTCAAAAACGTAAAAATTAACAAAAACCAAGCTAAAATTCATACCTAATTAAGCTTGATATACGACGAACTTAACTTGGCTTTTCTCACTTCTTCAATTGCATGCATTCGGCCAAGAGAAAGATGAAACAAACATGCTTATTTTTATGCTTTAATTAACATAAATATTAAGTAATTATTTGATTACTAAATTAACCTTTATACTTTAATATAAAAATAATAATACTAAGGTTAATCTTGGTATATGCCGTCCACTAACTCTTAAGATGGGCTAATTGCCCTTTTAATACCCCATATTAAAAAGCCATAATCAATTTAGCACATTTTACTATAGTTTGCAACTTTTACATTTTACGCGATTAAGTCCTTTTATCTAATTAAACACACAAATGATCAAATTTTCATACGAAACTTTCACACATCATAAATCACATATAATTAGCACAAAATATAATATTTTAAAAAAAATTTTGGACTCGAATTCGTGGTCCCGAAACCACTGTTCCGATTAGGGTCAAATTCGGACTATTACACAACATGCCCCAAGCACTTCCTTCAGCCAAAATTCAGACTTACTAAATTTGGCATAAAGTTGTTTTTCCCGTAATATCTGCAATACTACCCGCAGATGTGAATCATGCTCTTCTTCATTCTTCGAGTACACCAAGATGTCATCTATGAACACCACCACAAACTGATCTAAATAGGGTTGAAAGACCTGGTTCATCATGTCCATAAATGCAGCTGGTGCATTCGTCAACCCAAATGGCATCACCAAGAACTCGTAATGCCCATAATGAGTTCGAAACGTAGTCTTATGAATGTCTGCCTCCTTGACCTTAAGCTGGTGATAACCAATCTCAAATCTATCTTTGAGAAAACCTAAGCTCCTCGCAGTTGTTCGAACAGGTCATTAATTCTCGGCAACGGATACCTATTCTTGATTGTCAATTTATTCAACTGTCTATAATCGATGCACATACGCATCGACCCATCCTTCTTCTTGACGAACAAGACCGGCACTCCCCATGGTGACACACTCGGTCGAATGAATCCCCGATCCAACAATTCCTGAATTTGAGCTTTAAGCTCCGCTAACTCCTTTAGCGCCATTCTATAAGGAGCAATGGACACTGGAGCCGTTCCTGGCAATAGCTCAATGCCAAACTCAACCTCCCGATCTAGAGGCAATCTAGCAAGTTCCTCGGGAAAAACGTTCGAAAACTCTTTCACCATTCTAACACCTTCCACAGACAATTCCTTGGTATCCAACACACTAATGAAGGCTAAGAATGCTCCACACCCTTTTCGCACCAACTTTTCTGCCTTTAAAGCAGATACCACATTCGATAGATAATTTCTCCTTTCACCTAACATCACCACTTCCTTATCTTCTGAAGTTCTTAGTGTCATCCGCTTTGCAGCACAATCCAAGTTCGCACGGTGTTTCACCAACCAGTCCATGCCCAAAATAAGGTCGAACTCGCCGAATGGCAGTTCCATCAAATCCGCCAAAAATGTTTCTCCCTGAATTTCTAAGGGCACATCTCTAAACAATCTATTCACTATCACAGACTGTCCTAAAGGACTAATTACCGTCATCTCTCTAGCAGTAATCTCAAATCTAATGTTCAGATTTCTAGATACAACACTAGCAACATACGAATGGGTGGATCCGATATCTATCAAAGTAGTAACAGGTACATTAGATATGAAGAACGTACCGATTATCACATCAGGTGCATTGCCATCTTCTCGGCGTTTGACCGCATAAACAAACCCTGGCTGCCTCGCCTCTGCATTACTGCTAAAACCAGTACCTCTACCCGGTGCACTCTGACCTCGTCCTACACCATTACCACCTCGGCCTGGCCCACGGCCTCTCGGTGGCTGTTGAGCGCCTCTAGTTGGCTGTGCATCATAGTTATGAGCATATTGAGTATGAGCAGTCTGTCGAGGGCAATTTTTAAGCTGATGGTCCTTGGAACCACATTTGAAACAACCACCGGTTCTCTTCCAGCATTCACCCGGGTGTCGTTTTTCACAGTCAGCACATGGCTGTATCTGATTTATAGCAGCTGGTGCTTTAGCTCGAGCTGGCTCATAATTTCTGGGCCTCTTCTGAAATCTTCTAGCAGGACCTGAGTACTTAAAAGTCCCTCTTGCTCTTTCCTCTATCTTTTTCTCGGTTTTGCCGCTCTGCGTGCTTAGCCTCTTCAACTATCTTGGCTTTCTCCACAAGTGTGGCAAAATTCCTTTCTTGTTGTGGGGCTATCAGTACCCGCAACTCATCACTCAACCCGTCTTCAAAACGCAGGCAGCGTTCGTAGTCAGTTGGCACTATGCCCCGGGCATAATGACTCAGACGTAGAAATTCCGCCTCGTAAGCTGCCACAATCTTACCTCCTTGGACCAGATTTAGGAATTCCTTTCTTCGGGCATCCACATAGCTAGGCCCGATATACTTTCCTTGGAATGCAATTTTGAAGAAATCCCAAGTAACACGATCGGCCTGAGTGCCTTCCCAAACAGTAAGCCACCATTGATACGCCTCGTCTCTCAACAAGGACACAGCTCCTCTCAGTTTCTGTTCGGCAGTGCAATCCAGATCATCCATGATCCACTCCACAGCCTCGAGCCAATACTCCACTACATTTGGGGCTACACCCGAGATACCCCTAAAAACTTCAGCGCCATTTGATCTGGGTCGTTCCGAAATTGACCCACGAGCTGCTGGCCCAGTTCTAGCCCCAACAACCCTTTTCAAAACTCGTAACATTTCTTGGGACAGAGCGATGTCCTCCCTCATGCGGTCTTGTGATCCAGTTTCAGTCATGGGTGACGCAGGTGCGTCCATTTCTAGCATATGTCCCGACGCTTCAGACGCAACTCTAGCGCCTCAGCGTCTACCACGGCCACGTCTACCGCGTCCACGTCCTCTAGCACTCATATTGGGTAATTCGATTTATTCTGATTAAAAGTCTTATGAATCCGTATACTATTTCGGTGTTTATTACACAATGTTTTATGAAACATAAGAAGTAAAGTCGTTTTCGTAATCGCATCCTATAGTCTCAATCTCTAAAGTTCAATACCTAAAACTAGAAGTTCTAGAGTATTCCTACAGTCATATCATAATCATTATAATCATACCATAATAACATACACTTACTTGACTTGGTGCCGGATACTCGTGGTGCCATACTTCCTTTTAACACATACGTTCTAAATTTTATATTTCAAAACAGCTTTAAAAAAAAATTTTGAACCCAAACCACAACTGAGTTTTGAGCCGGGCTTTGATACCATAAAATGTAACACCCCAAACTCGACCCATGCGTTAAGGCCAGATCTGACATGTCACATGAGAAAATACTACTAAGTCCTTTTTCATAATTAGATTAATTAAAACAACTCCTTTAAAAATTTTTGACAAAGTATTATTGAATAAAAGTTTAATTGATAATTCAATAAAATTGAGATATGAAAATCTTATAAATCTTGACTTTGAAAATATCGTTAATGGTTTGAGAAGATTTTGAACATAATTTTCGAAAAGTATTGATAAAAATTTTAAGAGAAATTTCCGAGTTAAAAATATGTTTATAAAAGTTTATTATAAAACCCTTTTTGTTTATCCATTTTAAGAAAATGATTATTTTAGTTTGTAGAAAAATCTCAATTTGAAATACTTAGAGCAATTTATAAATTCGTCAAACATAAAACAAAAAAAAAAAAAATTAATCCAGAGGCCTTGTTACATCCTTAACTCAAAATAACAAAGTAATTTAAAGTATGAAAGAAATCCAAATTTCAAATTAAACCATTTTTGTAGTAGGGCCTCCACCGAGTCATCCATGGCCCAAGTCTCCATCACTGATCATTACCTGAAAGGGAGAAGGAAAAATGGGGTGAGTTACTAGAACTCAGTGTATAACCCCTTACCGTTGTCCACTGGGCCAAAGTCTCATTAAGCAATAATTTGGGCCTAAGCCCATTTACAAAATGATAATATATCAATTATATCATGTGTATGAAATGCAGTTCCCAAACCAAACCTAGTAATCCATCCGCTACACACCACCCGTACCAACCAACACACTTGTGGAGATCAAGTCAACCCACCCCGCCAACACACCAATCGCAAGCATTAAGCCATTTATAACAAATATAATTGTAGACAAGCCACCAGAATAACGGAATTTACATGGCATTGCCACTATACAGATTTGTGGCAGAGCCACCAGAAATATGTGGCAGAGCCACTGTAACACCCCTAACCCGTATCCGTCGCCGGATTAGGGTTATGAGGCATTACCGAGCTAAAATTAGAACATCGCAGGCATTTATCGTAATTCATACATTTATCAATTCCCAAAATCATAGATTGAATCAAATAACTAATCAAATCAAAGCTCACAGGAATTCATTTGCTTGCATATAATTGAATCTAAGATGTCTATAAGGTACATGCATCGCATATTTATATGATCTTATGGTACCTTTAAGAACATAAAGAACAGTTCATATCATACTAAATTCGTTTGCTTTGTAATCAAAACATCATACATATACCAACTCACCATATATTATACCACCTTATTTCATTACTAGATTATCAAATAGTCTATAATCATTTTAAGCATTTTAGCATAAATAACAAATATAAATACACTAAATTCGAATGATCAAATAATTAATCAAAATTCATACAATTAACCAATACATAACTACCTATTCGGTTATATCCATTATGTCTAACCCAATTTAATCATACTAAAATGTCATATATGTAAATATATATATATACCAAATGTTTCATACGTACCAATTATAAACATCAAGACCATGGCCAAATATAAAGTAAGCAAATCCTTACTACTTTTGCATCACAATGACATAACCATATGCATCATCTAGTCATTAAAAAGAAAACCATATGTATCCTCATCAAAACACAAAATAAAAGCCATATTTGTATGACTATAATACATATATTATTCAAGTTTCCAATTCAAACAAGGACATTAATTACCCTATACATGCCTTTATCCAAAATAAACCAAACTAAAGGTGTACCAAAAAGATGATAGTGTGGATGACTCTGCTGAAGATTTCTCGAGCCCGTAGCTTGACCAAATCTAAAAAAAAAAAAAAACAGAACATTGAACACACACGGAGTAAGCTTACTAGCTTAGTAAGTCTTAAGCAAGTACAACTTAATATTCAAACATTTAAACTTTTAATAAATAAATTCATAGCAATGAATATAAGCATTATATAAGTAAATTATTCATGGCCGAATACCCTCAATGCCCTTAACTTAAATATTAACACTTTACTACCATGAACATATACAGTATCTAATCATATGAATATCATATGCATTCGTACATTCCAAGTCAAGTGAACATGTCATAAATATCGATCTCATATTCATTTTTTATTCGCATTACTAAACTCTTTTACCATTGTCCTTCTCAATTATAATCGAAACTTCAAGTGATGTAAACACATGTAAATGCCTTAATCTCACATATATATATAATTCATACCTATCAATGATAAGCTCAATATCACAAAATAAATTACATTTTGTATCATCAACTTCATTAGATCACACTTAACTCGAACATTTACAAACTACTTTACCTCATTCCTTACTAATATAATAAGCTAACTCTTACCCGAGCTTATAGCACATAGCATTATATAGATATGTCTCAACTTGCTTGATTCTCAGATTCTTCGCTTATAACATATAACAGGCATTAAGCCTGCTAGGCAATAAGCTCGAAATAATACACCGGCATGAGGCCCGCTAGGTATCAAGCCCGATATAAATCACCGGCACATGGCCTGCTAGGCATTAAGCCCGAAATAGATCACCGGCACAAGGCCTGCTAGGCATTAAGCCTGAAATAATCAACACAATTATCCATTCAATACACATCACTTAATGCTAAGTCACAAACATCAAATATACTTCATTTTAACTTCGCATTTCAAACCGAACAGGCTTATTCATATTAAAATTATCAATTTAATTTCAACTCAACCTTATACCCATATTCAGCTATCACATACATTTATGCACAAAATTACTAAATTTTATCAATTACTATGCTCATAAATAATCCCGTGACATATTTTTTGCTTAAGAGCTTACCCCGACTGTCGACGGACAACGTAGACCGGCTATTCGGTAACCTTCGCCTTTCCTCGATCCAAATCCGTTTTTCTTTGTTCTTGATCTAAACACATTAAAATTTAGCTCATTCAAGTAAATTTCATTTCAATTTAGTCCCAAAACACATAGACAAGCAAATTACTATTTTACCCCTAATGTTTCACATTTTTACAATTTAATCCTAATTAAACAAAACACAAAATACACAAATTTTCACTATAATACCTTAGGGCCGAATATTCATAGGGACTATACAAGTCCATTTCTTTCATTTATTTTGCATTTTAGCCCACTGAAAAAAATTATTTTTGCAATTTAGCCCAAATACTCAAATTCACTAAAATTTCCAATACAAAACATGCTTATCTTTAACATATCTTTAATATAAAATCATCAAACATCAACAACCAGAAGAACATGTCAATGGCCGAACATCAAGCATGCTTAAATTTAAAAATTCTAACATGGGTCAGCTAATGTTCGAAGCAACGATCTCAAAAACATAGAAATTATCAAAAATCGAAGTCAAACTAACCTTTAAATCAAGCTTCCACCATGACCGAATGCTCAAGCTTTTAACCTAAGGTTTTTCTTTTCTTATTTCGGTAGCCAAATTATGAAGAAAAACTTTTATTTAATGTTTTTAATTAACATATATTATGGTGTTTAATAATTTACCTATTTAACCTTGTAATTAATAATATTTTTAAACATAACATAATGGAAAATTGGACTTTAGCCGTCCACTAACTCTTAGAATGGGCTAATTGCCCTATTGACACCTCATGTTAAAAAGCCACACTCAAATTAGTTCATTTCACTTTAGTTTGCAACTTTTACCTTTTATGCGATGAAGTCCTTTTTCTAAATTAAACACGCAAACGATTAAATTTTCCTACGAAACTTTCACACACATTAATTCACATCTAATAAGCACAAAATATAATATTTAAATATTTTTCAGACTCGGATTCGTGGTCCTGAAACCACCGTTCCGATTAGGGTCAAATTCGGACTGTTACAACTCTCCCCCCTTAGGGATTTTCGTCCCGAAAATCTTACCGTTAAACAAAGTCGGATATTGTTGCCTCATTGAATCCTCAGGCTCCCACGTAGCCTCTTCAACTCCGTGCCGATTCCATAGTACTTTTACTAATAGAATTTTCTTGTTTCTCAACTCTTTCATTTCCTGAGCTAAAATACGGATCGGTTCTTCCTCATACGTCATATCGGATCGAATTTCAATCTTGGACGGAGCGATCACATGTGACGGATCTGATCTATATCTACGAAGCATCAAAATGTGAAATACGTTGTGTATCTTTGAAACACCCCAAACCCGGCCCACAAACCCCAATCGGATTTGGCATGCTCCTTGAGAAAAACTCGTTTTTATTATGTTGGAAAACATGTTAATTTCGAAGAAAAATAAATTTGAAGTATGTTCTTGTTGAAAACCGTGTTGTGATTTTAGTTTGTATCTTATTAAAACGTTATCTTTATGATTTTAGAAAATTTATAAATCAAAAGAAGAACCGGATTTAGAACTTATTATTAAGTTGAAAACCATAGGTATTTAGGTGTCAAAACAATTTAATTCGGTTATCGAAAATATTTAATTATTTAGTTGAAGTTGATGGTAGCAGAATAAAAATTTAAAACGTATAAATAGAACAGCTAATGGTGGCCTTATTACAAAAACATAACCCAAAATAAATCCCGAAATAATAAAAGAAAACGTAGTAAGTTTAATTAAAAGGAAAACCGAAATACTGAGTTGAGCAATGGCCACCATGTAGTCCTCGCTGACCCGGTCCATCACGCTAAGCGTCACCTGAAAAAGATATCCCATGAGGGGCGAGTCAACAGACTCAATGTGTAACAGTACCCTAAAAGCCCAATCGATTATAGCCTTAGCGATAACATTTTGGCAAAGCCCATTTTAATCACATTTAGTCATAAGCCCATAACATAGCAAATCAGATAACGACAGATTAAATCACATATACATATAAAATGAAATGCAATCCCGAACCCACCTAGATATCCATCCTCTACACACCACCCGTACCTGCCAATCACACCGTGGGGATTACTAAATCGACCCTTCATCCGCTACACACCATCGAAGGCAGTCGCTGCAGTCAACTGCACATCGCCCTTATAATTTGTGGCATAGCCACTGGATAATTGTGACAGAGTCACCGGAATCATAATATGTGACCGAAGTCACCGGATACATAATATTGTGACATAAGTCACCGGATAATGTGGTAAAAACCACCGGAACACTTCCCATTTATCAAAATCACCCATATGCCCATGCAACATACATATTTTTCAAATATTATGCCATATACCCCAGAGTCATAACAGAATCATACTTATCTCAAATCCATACTTATAACATCATTAACTGAGTATATTAAGGGGTTTACGTACCTGAATGCATCGTACCACAGTATGGTACCCATAGCCATATTCACACAGATTTCTTATTAACACATGCTATCATTAATACTATCAATCTATCGGAAATTTAGGTTAGGCTACACACCTGATAACTGTAAGCTCGATACTATCGATACTGACACTCTCACTAGCAGGGATAACAGTGAATTGCTTATCCCTTTTCGACGCTAGCCCACACCCCGGTGGCCAATCACGAACAGTAGAAACCGAGCGTTTCTTGAACTTAGGGGTAGGCACTACCCCTTTCTCCCCTTTACTGGTACTCGCATCCATTGAGGCACACTTAATCAGAAAACCCGGTTAACTAAAATACGAGATCTTAAACCAACGTAGTTTTTAACTTAAACACCTTACCGAAAAGATCTGAACCCCGAGACCTCTCCTAATCCCTGTCGCTTTGCCCCTAAAAGGTCATAGTCAGAATCGGCCAACCTTAATAGACAATATGGCCTTTAGCCGAATACTTTAATATCACTTACCTTGCTCGTCTAAATCCCGAAATTGTCACTTGTCTATGGAGTCTGTCGAAATCCCTACATGGTATATGTTAGATTCGATTCTAACATTTGATGATCACAATAAATGGCCTTCGGCCTATGGTTACACTTGCTTACCTTAGATCTTGAAATCCCGAAAGATCTCCCCTTGTAGTCGGCTACAAATAAATCCCGAAATCCCCCTTCAAGATTTCGGCCAAGGAGAATAAAAGGGATTAGATTCCAAATTTTCAGCTAATCCAAAAGAAAAAGAATGAACAAAGAATAACAGTTGATCCTTACCCCTAACGCTGAGATCGATTTCACCCTTGCTTGGGAACACAGAGAGATTCGGCTACTTGGAGAGTGATCGACTTTGAAGGAGAAATAGATGAAGAAATCAGCTAGGCTTACTTGTGCTTTCGGCTTTTGATGGATTGTGAAAAGAAGAAGAGAAGAAATTGAAGTTTGATGAGATTCGGCTTTTATGTCCAACGGAATATTCGACCTTAACAAATAAGAAGAAAAGGATGAAGTTTAGGGAGATTCGACAATGGTGGTGTTTTGGGTTGAAGAGGTTGCAGCAATGGTGAACTTTGGGAGAGAGAGGTTCGGCCTAAGCACAATAAAAAGAAAAGAAGAGAAGAGAAGAGAAGATGGTAGATTCGGCTTACCCTTAAGCAAATAAGAAAAAGAAGAAAAGGCAATTGACCCTAATGGTCTTTGGATGATTTGGCCAAGGTCTAAATGAGAGGAAAAAGAGTGAATTTTGGTGGGGTTTGATTATGAAAGAAAAAGGTGAAAGTTTAGGAGGGAATGAAGTTGGAAATCGGCACTAGAAAGTGACCAAAATGGCACTTTGATGACCTTAAGCATTTCGGCACCTAGCCCCCATTGCATGACCGAATGTGCCTCAACTCACTCCCCTTTCCTGAGTTCGGCTATCACTCAAACTCTAGCTCCCCCTTGATTTTCTCCTATTTTTCCTCTTCTTTACTCATTCAAAATAATTTGAATGAGTCAACACTTATCTCCTCCCTTTAGCCAAAATTTTAAAAGAATATGACCAAGTCTCATCCTCATCCACTTGAAGTCTTTGTGCCGTCCACCACTGCTCCTCCTTGCTACAAAATAAAAGCTCCAAATGCTTCCCTTGCTGCTCGAACCTAAGCCCCCTTCCATTGCTTGTGGCGTCACCTTCCAAGGCCCTAAGTGACGCCTCCCTTGCCACTTTGCCAACTAAATTCTTGTGTCCCATTCCTCATACAAATTTTCTTAAGGCCTAGCTTGCTTAGATCCACTTCAAGACTTAAAATCCAATATTTTTCTAAGGCATTCTGCTACATTCTAAAGTTCCCGAAACCCCCAAAACACACTCAAACCACACATAGGCATGCTACCACATACAATTAAGTTAAAATGCATAACCCCTATATCCCGGATATTACAGTTCTACCCCCCTTAAAATAATTTCGACCTCGAAATTACCTAACTAGAGTAGATGAGGGTATTGCTGTCGCATTGCTTCTTCCGGTTCCCACGAAGCTTCTTCTGATCCATGGTTACGCCATAACACTTTGACTAGAGGAACTGATTTCCTCCGCAACATCTTCACATCCCGTTCCAAAATCCGAATCGGCTCTTCCTCGTAGGACAAATCTGGTCTTAGCTCTACCTCCTCAACTGGCACTACATGAGATGGATCCGATCGGTAACGATGCAGCATCGAAACATGGAACACATCGTGCATTTGCTTCAATTCCGAAGGTAACTCTAACTGATATGCCACTGGTCCAACCCTCTTCAAAACCCGATAACGTCCTATAAACCTGGGACTTAACTTTCCCTTGCGACCAAATCTCATCACCTTCTTCCAAGGCGAAACTTTTAGGAACACCTGATCCCCCACAGCAAACTCTATTTCCTTCCGCTTAAGATCTGCGTACGACTTTTGCCTGTCAGATGCCTCCTTCAACTGCGCCTGAATTACCCTAACCTTTTCTTCGGATTCTTCCACAATCTCTGGTCCCAAAACCTGACGTTCTCCCAATTCTGTCCAACACGTAGGAGTACGACACTTCCGTCCATACAGTGCTTCATACAGTGCCATCCGAATACTGGCTTGATAGCTGTTCTTATACGCAAACTCCGCCAAAGGCAAAAATTCTTCCTAGCTTCCTCTGAAGTTTATCACACAGCCCCTCAACATATCCTCTAACACTTGGATTACTCGCTCAGACTGACCGTCCGACTATGGATGAAATGCCGTACTGAAGTCCAATCTGGTGCCCAAAGCCTGATGCAATGCTTTCCAAAACTGAGAAGTAAACCTCGGATCCCTATCTGAGATATTCGACACCGGCACTCCATGCAACCTCACAATCTCTACCACATACAACTTTGCCAACTTCTGCAAAGAGTAATCAACCCGCACTGGTATGAAATGCGCAGACTTCGTCAGTCGATCCACTATCACCCATACCGAGTCTTTCTTAGTAGGCGTAAGGGGAAGCCCACTAACAAAGTCCATGGTGATTCTCTCCCACTTCCACTGTGGAATCTTTATCGGCTGAAGCAACCCTGATGGAACTTGGTGTTCGGCCTTAACTTGCTGACATGTTAAGCACTTCCCTACAAATTCTGTAACTTCCCGCTTAAGACCAGGCCACCAAAACTGATTCCGTAGATCTCTGTATAACTTACTTCCTCCAAGATGCATAGCATAAGGGCTACTATGCGATTCCTGAAGAATTCTCTGCCTTAATTCCTTATCCCTCGGCATACAGACCTTGCCCTGACAACACAGCACTCCATCACTGTTAACACCATAATCCTCCAACTCCCCGTTCTGCACTTGCCGTATCTTAGCACTTAGATCATCATCTGCCAGCTGTCTTTCTTTCACCTGAGTCAACCATGTCGGCTTAACCTGCAACTCTGCTAACAAACTTCCGTCGTCATAAAGACTAAGATGTGCAAACATCGCCCTCAGATCCGACACTACTTTTCGACTTAGGGCATCTGCCACTACATTCGCCTTGCCCGAGTGATATTCTATAGAACAAACGTAGTCTTTCAACAACTCCACCCACCTTCGCTGTCTCAGATTCAGCTCCTTCTGAGTCAGCAGATACTTAAGACTCTTGTGGTCCGTGAAGATCACCGACTTTTCTCCATATAGATAGTGCCTCCATACTTTTAGCGCGAAAACCACAGCAGCCAACTCCAAGTCATGCGTCAGATAATTAACCTCATGTGGCCTTAATTGCCGAGATGCATACGCGACTACCTTCCCGTCTTGCATCAGAACACATCCTAATCCCGTGTGAGAAGCATCACAATACACCATAAAATCCTTCCCTGCCTCAGGCTGTATCAAAACTGGAGCTTCTGTCAATACCTTCTTAAGCTTTTCAAAACTCTCTTGCTGCTTATCCGCCCATACGAAAGGTACCTCCTTTCTTAGCAACTTCGTCAAAGGTGCAGCTATCGATGAAAACCCTTCTACGAACCTTCTATAGTAGCCTGCTAACCCCAAGAAACTACGAACTTCAGCCACAGACTTAGGTGGTTTCCAATCTAACACTGCCTCAATCTTCCGAGGATCCACCCTTATCCCTTCTGTAGACACCACATGTCCTAAGAACGCAACCACCTTCAGCCAAAATTCACACTTGCTGAATTTGGCATAGAGCTTCTTCTCCCTTAACACCTGCAACACTATCCAGAGGTGCTTATCATGCTCTTTCTTAGACTTGGAATACACTAAGATGTCGTCTATAAACACAACGACAAACTGATCCAAGTAGGGTTGAAAAACCCGATTCATCATATCCATGAACGTAGCTAGGGCGTTTGTCAATCCGAACGGCATTACTAGGAACTCATAATGCCCGTATCTCGTCCGGAAAGTTGTCTTATGGGTATCTGGTTCCTTCACCTTAAGCTGATGATATCCCGACCTTAGATCTATCTTTGAAAATACCACAGCTCCCTTGAGCTGATCGAACAAGTCGTCTATCCTTGGCAAAGGGTACTTGTTCTTGATGGTCAGCTTATTCAACTGCCGATAGTCTATGCACATACGCATAGTTCCGTCCTTCTTCTTCACGAACAAGACCGGTGCTCCCCATGAAGACACACTGGATCGGATAAACCCACGATCAAGCAACTCCTGGATCTGAGCCTTGAGCTCAACCAACTCATTTGGTGCCATTCTATACGGAGCGATAGATACTGGCGCCGTACTAGGCAACAAATCAATCCCAAATTCCACCTCATGATCCGGAGGCAACCCTGGAAGTTCTTCCGGAAAGACATCCACAAATTCTTTTACAGTTCTGACCCCTTCAACAGTTTCTTCCTTAGCCTCCAAGGCACTGATGAACATCAGAAAAGCTACACATCCCTTCCTTACCATTTTCTTTGCCTTAAGGGTAGATACTACATTCGACAAATAATTTCGTCTCTCGCCCACAACCACAACTTCATTATCGTCAGAAGTTCTCAATGACATGCGCTTAGCAGCACAATCCACATTCGCACGATACTTCACTAACTAGTCCATGCCTAAAATTAGATCAAATTCCCCGAACGGCAATTCCATTAAGTCAGCCGAAAACTGCGTCCCCTGAACTTCTAAAGGCACTTCCTTAAAGAGCTTATCTACTACTACAGTCTGCCCTAAAGGACTAAGTACGGTCATCTTCCTAGGTACAGTTTCAGAGTTCACATACAGAGTTCCAGATACTTCACTAGCGATGTATGAATGAGTTGACCCTATATCTATCAAAGCAATAAAGGGTATTCCAGAGATAAAAAACGCACCCGTTATGACATCAGGTGCATCGCTATCCTCCCTCCGATGAACTGCATATACCAGACCTGGCTGTCTAGCCTCAGTGCTGCTACCACTACCTCTGCCTGGGGTCCCGCGATCTCTACCAGAACCATTACCTCTGCCATTTGGTCCACGACCCCTTGACGGCTACTGACCACCTCTACCAACCTGATTAAAACCCTGACCTGCTGGACGGTTCGTCTCTGTATCCATCGGATAATCTCTAATCATATGATCCTTGGACCCACACTTAAAATATCCCCTTATCTTTTTCCAACATTCTCCCGGATGCATCTTTCCACACTGAGCACAAGTACGGTACTGTCCTCCCACAACAGCCTGCTGACCTCGCGGCCCATCAACTCTAGGTCTCTTTTGAAAATTCCCAGATGACCCTGAAGACCCATAGCTCCTCTTATTCTTATTCTGACCTCTGTCCCGGTTCTGTCTCTCAGTCCGCTTAACTTCTTCAGCTATCCGTGCCTTATCCATAAAAACTGCAAAGTCTCTTTCCCGGTGCGGAGCAATCAACACTCGCAGCTCATCTCTCAGTCCATCCTCGAATCTGACACACCGCTCATAATCAGTAGCTACAATCCCTCTGGCATACCGGTTAAGCCGCAAAAACTCCGCTTCATATTCTGCTACCGACTTATTTCCTTGCACTAAATTTAGAAATGCCTTTCTCTGCGAGTCGATGTAGCTAGCTCCGACGTATTTTCCCTCAAACTTAACCTTAAAATACCCCCAATCCATTCGATCTGCAGGGGTACCCTCCTTAACAGTGAGCCACCACTAGTAGGCCTCATCCCGAAGCAGCGAAACAGCACCTTTCAGCTTTTCCTCAGCAGTGCAGTCTAAATCATCCATGATCCTCTCGACTGCTTCTAACCAGTACTCCGCTACATTCGGAGCTACCCCAGATACTCCCCTAAAAACCTTAGCTCCATTGGATCTAAGTCTCTCCGCTACTGACTTTCGAGCCCCATTACCCATACTAGCTCCCGCTACTCGCTCTAAAACTCACAGCATAGCCTGCGATACTGCGTCATCTCCTCCTGTTTGCTCCTGAAATTTTGCCCCTACAGCCGGTGGCGGTGCCTCATTTTCAGAACCCTGACCAGACCCAACTGGTTCCGACACAGTCATTCTGCCTCTACCGCGCCCACAGCGACCACGTCCTCTAGAACTCATGTCTACTTCTCGTCTTATCTATTTTTACGAAAATTTTTATGCATTAGAGTCTTTTCACTTCTTGTTTAACGAGAAATTTTATGCAGAAAGTTTTTAATCGGTGGTTTTTCTGTAGGAGTACACTTATACCTAGGGTCCATGTCTCTAAAGAATAGTTTCCTAGGCCTATTATCTAGAGTATCATATGTCAACATACACAAATAAATTAAAAGAACTTACCTGGTGGACCTGGCCCGAGAACTCGGGTGCCATGCTTCCATAAAACCATTTTAACCAAAAATTTTCAAAAAGTCATTTGGGCTTAATTTTGAAAACGTTGTGGGCTTCAAAACCCAAGGCCTAGAGTTTAAAACTGGGCTCTGATACCAAGTTGAAACACCTCAAACCCGGCCCACAAACCCCGACCGGATTTGGCATGCTCCTTGAGAAAAACTTGTTTTTGTTATGTTGGAAAACATGTTGATTTCGAAGAAAAATAAATTTGAAGTATGTTCTTGTTGAAAACCATGTTGTGATTTTAGTTTGTATATTATTAAAACATTATCTTTATGATTTTAGAAAATTTATAAATCAAAAGAAGAACCGGATTTAGAACTTATTATTAAGTTGAAAACCATAGGTATTTAGGTGTCAAAAAAATTTAATTCGGTTATTGAAAATATTTAATTATTTAGTTGAAGTTGATCGTAGCAGAATAAAAATTTAAAACATATAAATAGCACAGCTAATGGTGGCCTTATTACAAAAACATAACCCAAAATAAATCCCGAAATAATAAAAGAAAACGTAGTAAGTTTAATTAAAAGGAAAATCGAAATACTGAGTTGAGCAATGGCCACCACGTAGTCCTCGCTGACCCAGTCCATCACGCTAAGTGTCACCTGAAAAAGATATCCCACGAGGGGTGAGTCAACAGACTCAATGTGTAACAGTACCCTAAAAGCCCAATCGATTATAGCCTTAGCGATAACATTTTGGCAAAGCCCATTTAAATCACATTTAGTCATAAGCCCATAACATAGCAAATCAGATAATGACAGATTAAATCACATATACATATAAAATGAAATGCAATCCCGAACCCACCTAGATATCCATCCTCTACACACCACTCATACCTGCCAATCACACCGTGGGGATTACTAAATCGACATTCCATCCGCTACACACCATTGAAGGCAGTCGCTGCAGTCAACTGCACATCACCCTTATAATTTGTGGCATAGCCACCGGATAATTGTGACTGACTCACCGGAATCATAATATGTGACTGAAGTCACTGGATACATAATATTGTGACATAAGTCACCGGATAATGTGGTAAAAACCACCGGAACACTTCCCCTTTATCAAAATCACCCATATGCCCATGCAACATACATATTATTCAAATATTATGCCATATACCCCAGAGTCATAACAGAATCATACTTATCTCAAATCCATACTTATAACATCATTAACTGAGTATATTAAGGGGTTTATGTACCTGAATGCATCGTACCACAGTATGGTACCCATAGCCATATTCACACAGATTTCTTATTAACACATGCTATCATTAATACTATCAATCTATCAGAAATTTAGGGTAGGCTACACACCTGATAATTGTAAGCACGATACTATCGATACCGACACTCTCACTAGCAGGGATAACAGTGAATTGCTTATCCCTTTCCGACGCTGGCCCACACCCCGGTGGCCAATCACGAACAGTAGAAACCGAGCGTTTCTTGAACTTAGGGGTAGGCACTACCCCTTTCTCCCCTTTACTGGTACTCGCATCCATTGAGGCACACTTAATCAGAAAACCCGGTTAACTAAAATACGAGATCTTAAACCAACGTAGTTTTTAACTTAAACACCTTACCGAAAAGATCTGAACCCCGAGACCTCTCCTAATCCCTGTCGCTTTGCCCCTAAAAGGTCATAGTCAGAATCGGCCAACCTTAATAGACAATATGGCCTTTAGCCGAATACTTTAATATCACTTACCTTGCTTGTCTAAATCCCGAAATTGTCACTTGTCTATGGAGTCTGTCGAAATCCCTACATGGTATATGTTAGATTCAATTCTAACATTTGATGATCACAATAAATGGCCTTCGGCCTATGGTTACACTTGCTTAAATTAGATCTCGAAATCCCGAAAGATCTCCCCTTGTAGTCGGCTACAAATAAATCCCGAAATCCCCCTTCAAGATTTCGGCCAAGGAGAATAAAAGGGATTAGATTCCAAATTTTTGGCTAATCCAAAAGAAAAAGAATGAACAACGAATGACAGTTGATCCTTACCCCTAACGCTAAGATCGATTTCACCCTTGCTTGAGAACACAGAGAGATTCGGCTACTTGGAGAGTGATCGACTTTGAAGGTGAAATAGATAAAGAAATCGGCTATGCTTACTTGTGCTTTCGGCTTTTGATGGATTGTGAAAAGAAGAAGAGAAGAAATTGTAGTTTGATGAGATTTGGCTTTTATGTCCAAAGGAATATTCGGCCTTAACAAATAAGAAGAAAAGGGATGAAGTTTAGGGAGATTCGACAATGGTGGTGTTTTGGGTTGAAGAGGTTGCGGCAATGGTGAACTTTGGGAGAGAGAGGTTCAGCCTAAGCACAATAAAAAGAAAAGAAGAGAAGAGAAGATAGTAGATTCGGCTTACCCTTAAACAAATAAGAGAAAGAAGAAAAGGCAATTGACCCTAATGGTCTTTGGATGATTCGGCCAAGGTCTAAATGAGAGGAAAAAGAGTGAATTTTGGTGGGGTTTGATTATGAAAGAAAAAGGTGAAAGTTTAGGAGGGAATAAAGTTGGAAATCAGCACTAGAAAGTGACCAAAATGGCACTTTGATGACCTTAAGCATTTCGGCACCTAGCCCCCCTTGCATGACCGAATGTGCCTCAACTCACTCCCCTCTCCTGAGTTCGGCTATCACTCAAACTCTAGCTCCCCCTTGCTTTTCTCCTATTTTTCCTCTTCTTTAATCATTCAAAATAATTTGAATGAGTCAACACTTATCTCCTCCCTTTAGCCAAAATTTTAAAAGAATATGACTAAGTCTCATCCTCATCCACTTGAAGTCCTTGTGCCGTCCACCACTGCTCCTCCTTGCTACAAAATAAAAGCTCCAAATGCTTCCCTTGCTGCTCGAACCTAAGCCCCCTTCCACTGCTTGTGGCGTCACCTTCCAAGGCCCTAAGTGACGCCTCCCTTGCCACTTTGCCAACTAAATTCTTGTGTCCCATTCCTCATACAAATTTTCTTAAGGCCTAGCTTGCTTAGCTCCACTTCAAGACTTAAAATCCAATATTTTTCTAAGGCATTCTCCTACATTATAAAGTTCCTGAAACCCCCAAAACACACTCAAACCACACATAGGCATGCTACCACATACAATTAAGTTAAAATGCATAACCCCTATATCCTGGATATTACAATCTTTTCTAATTCAGAGGGCAATTTCAACCTACAAGCAATAGGCCCAATACGTTCGATGATCTCGTACGGTCTAATGAATCTCAGACTTAGTTTGCCTTTCCGACCAAATCGGAGTACTTTCTTCCACGAAGAAACTTTAAAGAATACCCGATCTCCGACCTGAAACTCAATGTTTTTACGTTTCAAATCAGCATAGGACCTTTAACGATCTGAGGGAGCTTTCAACCTATCTCTGATTATTGCCACTTTCTGTTCCGTCTCTTTAATCAAATCAACCCCGTGTATCTTATTTTCACTGAGCTCGGTCAAATACAATGGTGTACGACACTTGCGGCCATATAGAGCTTCGTAAGGTGCCATTTTGATACTAGACTGAAAATTGTTATTATAAGCGAATTCAATCAAAGGTAAGTATCTTTCCCACATAGCTTCAAACTCAAGGACACAACATCTCAACATGTCCTCAAGTATCTGAATGGTTCGTTCAGACTGACCGTCTGTCTGCGGATGAAAGGCTGTGCTAAAGTGGAGTTTAGTGCCTAAAGCATCTTGTAACTTCTTCCAAAATCGCGATGTGAATCTCGGGTCTCTGTTTGAAACAATAGAATTCGGCACACCATGTAACTTCACAATTTGTGATACATACAATTCAGCAAGTTTATCGAGCGAATAATCAGTACGAACTGGCACAAAGTGAGCTAATTTGGTCAGTCTATCCACTATAACCCAGACTGCATCTTTCTTGCTCGGTGACGTAGGCAAACCAGATACAAAATCCATAGTAATTCTATCCCATTTCCATTCAGGTATCATGATCGGCTGTAGTAACCCAGAAGGCACTTGATGCTCGGCTTTTACTTGCTGACAAATTAAACATTTTGAAAAAAATTTAGATATATCCCGTTTCATACCAGGCCACCAATAAAACTGTTTCAAATCAGCATACATTTTCGTGCTACCCGGATGTACTGACATTCGACTATTATGAGCCTCATTTAAAATCATCTGAATCAAATCCATATTTCTCAGAACACATATTCGGCCTTTGAAGTTCAAACAATCATTTGCGTCAATTTGAAACTCTGACTCTGCATCATTTTCACACTGAGCTCGTCTAGCAATCATATCTTTGTCAATTTGCTGTGCATCACAAATTTGCTGAATAAACGTCGGTCTTGCTTTCAACTCGTCTATGATCGAACCATCACCAGACATAACCATATGTGCATTCAACGCACGAAGAGCAAATAATGATTTTCGACTTAAAGCATCCGCAACAACGTTAGCTTTCCTGGGATGGTAGTCAATCACTAATACATAGTCTTTCAACAGCTCTAACCATCTGCGTTGTCTCAAGTTCAAATCTTTCTGAGTCATCAAGTACTTCAGACTTTTGTGATCTGAATAAACATGACATTTCTCACTGAATAAGTAATGACGCCAAATTTTCAATGCGAACATAATGGCTGCTAATTCCAAATCATGAGTCGGATAATTTCTTTCATGCGGCTTCAATTGTCTCGAAGCGTAGGCTATGACTTTGCCCTCCTGCATCAAAACGCAACCCAAACCATTCAAAGAAGCATCACTATAAACAATAAATTCTTTACTCGATTCAGGCTGAGCTAACACTGGAGCTTCAATCAAAAGGGCTTTCAACTGATCGAAATTTTTCTGACACTTTTCCGACCACTCGAACTTGACATCTTTCTGTAGTAGCTTTGTAAAAGGTATAGCTATTATGGAAAAACCTTTGACGAATCGTCTGTAGTATCCCGCAAGTCCCAGAAAGGTTCAAATTTCAGAAACATTCTTTGGTGGCTTCCAATCAAGTATAGCTGATATTTTGTTCGGATCAACCCGAATACCTGATGCTGAAATGACGTGACCCAAAAAGCTGACTTCTTTCATCTAGAACTCACACTTACTAAACTTTTCATACAACTGTTGATCTCGTAAGGTTTGTAGCACCAATCTCAAATGCTCGGTATGTTCGGTTTCATCTTTAGAGTAGATCAGGATATCATCAATAAAAACTACCATAAATCGATCCAAATACTATATGAAAACCCGATTCATCAAATCCATAAAGACATCAGGTGCATTAGTAAGTCCAAAAGGCATGATTAGGAACTCAAAATGTTCATACCTCGTTCAGAAAGTAGTCTTTGGCACATCGGAATCTCTGACTCGCAACTGATAATAACCCGATCTCAAATCTATCTTCGAAAACACTGAAGCCCCCTTCAACTGATCAAACAAGTCATCAATCCTAGGCAACAGGTATTTGTTCTTTATAGTCACCTTATTCAGCTGCCGATAATCAATACACATTCACATAGTTCCATCTTTCTTTTTCACAAATAGAACTGGTGCACCCCAAGGAGAAAAGCTCGGTCGTACAAAGCCTCTATCTGTCAACTCTTTCAACTGTGCTTTCAACTCTTTCAATTCAGTAGGTGCCATCCGATACGGAGCTATCAAAATCGGAGTCATCCTCGGTACTAATTCAATACCGAACTCTATCTCTCGGACTGGCGGTAATCTCGAAAATTCTTCAGGGAACACCTCTGGGTATTCACATACAACTGGTATGGATTCAATCTGCTTTTCAGACACTTTATTATCCAACACATAGGCCAAGTGAGCTTCACATCCTTTTCTCACATACTTACGAGCTAACATCGAGGATATTACTGCCGGTAACCCACTCAGATCATTAGATTCAACCCGGATGATCTCACCATTCTGACATCTCAAATCAATAATCTTTCTTTTGCAATTCACCACTGCATCATGCAAAGTTAACCAGTCCATTCCCAAAATTATATCGAACTCGTCGAAAGGCAACAACATTATATCAGCTGGAAAGCAGAAATCCCGAATCATCAACGGGCAACCTTTACACACTTTATCAACGAGAACACATCTACCCAAAGGGTTGGACACACGGATCACAAACTCAGTAGACTCAACAGGCAGAGTCTTTCTAGATACTAGAGTTTCACACACATATGAATGAGTCGAACTAGGATCAATCAATGCAATCACAGTAGTATCATAAAGTGTGAAAGTACCGGTAATGACATCTGGAGAAGAAGCATCCTCTCTGGCTCGTATAGCATAAGCTCTAGCTGGTGCTCGAACCTCTGATTAAACTGCAGTGTCCTTCGTCCCTCTCTGACTCCACCTACATTGCCTGAATGTCTGGGTGGTCTGCCTCGTGCTGACGCGTTGATCGGTTTAGTGTTCTAATCTGTATTTTGCTCGGCTAGCATCGGGCACTCTCGAATAAAATGGTTCGATGATCCACATTTAAAGCAGCACCGATCACGGAATCTACAACTCCCAGAATGCCATTTTCCATAATGTTTGCACTCAGCCCGGTTCTGCTAAACATTACCAACACTAGCCATCGAAGTGGCTCAGGAATTCACTGGAGGTCGATCTTGTCTAGACAGGTCTGAAGTAGCTTTATGTCGGCCGAAGTCATCTTTGAACTTCTTAGGCGCTGAATGGAAAGTCTTACTCGATGATCTTTTACGAGTGTCTCTAGCTTCTATTTCAGCCTTTCTTTTCTCTTTTCCGAGCTCTTCAGCTTTGCAAGCTCGCTCGACAAGTACTACGAACTCTTTGATTTCAAGAATGCCAACAAGCAACTTTATGTCTTCATTCAGACCGTCTTCAAATCTTTTGTACATAATGGCTTCAGTTGATACACACTCTCAGGCATATCGGCTCAATCTGACAAACTTCCGCTCATATTCCGTCACAGTCATACGACCCTGTTTTAGTTCCAGAAATTCTTTTCGTTTCTGATCGATGAATCTCTGACTGATATATTTCTTACGGAACTTGATCTGGAAGAAATCCCAAGTCACATTTTCTTTTGGAACCACCGATACTAGTGTATTCCACCAGTGATATGCAGTATCCCGTAGTAAAGATATAGCACACTTCAAACATTCATCTGGAGTACATGATAGCTCATCAAGTACCCGAATAGTGTTATCAAGCCACATCTCAGCTCGTTCTGCGTCATCATCATCATTGGCTTTGAATTCTTCGGCCCCATATTTCCTACTGGATCTCATCGGATCTATCATCGGTGGTGCTGAAGGTACCGGAGTTGGATTATTCGGGGGTGGAGGTTGTTCTACGCCGAGTTATTCTGAACAAACTGGGTAAACCATTCATTCATCATTTGATAGAAGGCTCGCTTAGCCTCCCCCTCATGGCTACCCGAAATAGGTCGAGAGTCTACCGGCGCTGACCCGCGTGCGCGATCAGGCGCTACACTCTCTACATCATCCGCTATGGCTCTGTCAGGATACATTTACTATATAAAATGTCAGAAGTCACCACACTATCGTATATATAATAAATGCATGTATAGCTAGACTTACATACGCTACGGTAGTCCTAGAATCGACTAAATTGTAAGCTCTGATACCAATCAAATGTAACACCCCTAACCTGTATCTGTCGCTGGATTAGGGTTATGAGGCATTACCGAGCTAAAATTAGAACATCGCAAGCATTTATCGCAATTCATACATTTATCAATTCCCAAAATCATAGATTGAATAAAATAACTAATCAAATCAGAGCTCACATGAATTCATTTGCTTGCATATAATTGAATCTAAGATGTCTATAAGGTACATGCATCGCATATTTATATGATCTTATGGTACCTTTAAGAACATAAAGAACAGCTCATATCATACTAAATTCGTTTGCTTTGTAATCAAAACATCATACATATACCAACTCACCATATATTATACCACCTTATTTCATTACTAGATTATCAAATAGTTTATAATCATTTTAAGCATTTTAGCATAAATAACAAATATAAATACACTAAATTCGAATGATCAAATAATTAATAAAAATTCATACAATTAACCAATACATAACAACCTATTCGGTTATATCCATTATGTCTAACCCAATTTAATCATACTAAAATGTCATATATGTAAATATATATATATATATATATACACCAAATGTTTCATACGTACCAATTATAAACATCAAGACCATGGCCAAATATAAAGTAAGCAAATCCTTACTACTTTTGCATCACAATGACATAACCATATGCATCATCTAGTCATTAAAAAGAAAACCATATGTATCCTCATCAAAACACAAAATAAAAGCCATATTCGTATGACTATAATACATATATTATTCAAGTTTCCAATTCAAACAAGGACATTAATTACCCTATACATGCCTTTATCCAAAATAAACCAAACTAAAGGTGTACCAAAAAGATGATATTGTGGATGACTTTGCTGACGATTTCTCGAGCCCGTAGCTTGCCTAAATCTAAAAAAAAAAAAACAGAACATTGAACACACACGGAGTAAGCTTACTAGCTTAGTAAGTCTTAAGCAAGTACAACTTAATATTCAAACATTTAAACTTTTAATAAATAAATTCATAGCAATGAATATAAGCATTATATAAGTAAATTATTCATGGCCGAATACCCTCAATGCCCTTAACTTAAATATTAACACATTACTACCATGAACATATACATTATCTAATCATATGAATATCGTATGCATTCGTACATTCCAAGTCAAGTGAACATGTCATAAATATCGATCTCATATTCATTTTTTTTATTCGCATTACTAAACTCTTTCACCATTGTCCTTCCCAATTATAATCGAAACTTCAAGTGATGTAAACAGATGTAAATGCCTTAATCTCACACATATATATAATTCATACCTATCAATGATATGCTCAATATCACAAAATAAATTACATTTTGTATCATCAACTTCATTACATCACACTTAACTCGAACATTTACAAACTACTTTACCTCATTCCTTACTAATATAATAAGCTAACTCTTACCCGAGCTTGTAGCACATAGCATTATATAGATATGTCTCAACTTGCTTGATTCTCGGATTCTCCGCTTATAACATATCACCGGCATTAAGCCTACTAGGCAATAAGCCCGAAATAATCAACACAATTATCCATTCAATACACATCACTTAATGCTAAGTCACAAGCATCAAATATACTTCATTTTAACTTCGCATTTCAAATCGAACAGGCTTATTCATATTAAAATTATCAATTTAATTTCAACTCACCCTTATACCCATATTCGGCTATCACATACATTTATGCACAAAATTACTAAATTTCATCAATTGCTATGCTCATAAATAATCCTGTGACATATTTTTGCTTAAGAGCTTACCCTGACTGTCAACGGACAACGTAGACCGGCTATTCGGTAACCTTCGCCTTTCTTCGATCCAAATCCGTTTTTCTTTGTTCTTGATCTAAACACATTAAAATTTAGCTCATTCAAGTACATTTCATTTCAATTTAGTCCCAAAACATATAGAAAAGAAAATTACTATTTTACCCCAAATGTTTCACATTTTTACAATTTGATCCTAATTGAACAAAACACAAAATACACAAATTTTCACTATAATACCTTAGGGCCGAATATTCATAAGGACTATACAAGTCCATTTCTTTCATTTATTTTGCATTTTAGCCCCCTGAAAAATTCATTTTTGCAATTTAGCCCAAATACTCAAATTCACTAAAATTTCCAATACAAAACATGCTTATCTTTAACATATCTTTAATATAAAATCATCAAACGTCAACAACCACAAGAACATGTCAATGGCCGAACATCAAGCATGCTTAAATTTAAAAATTCGAACATGGGTCAGCTAATGTTTGAAGCAACGATCTCAAAAACGTAGAAATTATCAAAAACCGAAGTCAAACTAACCTTTAAATCAAGCTTCCACCATGACCGAATGCTCAAGCTTTTAACCTAAGCTTTTTCTTTTCTTATTTTGATAGCCAAATGATGAAGACAAACTTTTATTTCATGTTTTTAATTAACATATATTATGGTGTTTAATAATTTACCTATTTAACCTTATAATTAATAATATTTTTAAACATAACATAATGGCAAATTAGACTTTAGCCGTCCACTAACTCTTAGAATGGGCTAATTGCCCTTTTAACACCTCATGTTAAAAAGCCACACTCAAATTAGTTCATTTCACTTTAGTTTGCAACTTTTACCTTTTATGCGATTAAGTCCTTTTTCTAAATTAAACACGCAAACGATTAAATTTTCCTACGAAACTTTCACACACATTAATTCACATCTAATAAGCACAAAATATAATATTTAAATATTTTTCAGACTTGGATTCGTGGTCCTGAAACCACCGTTCTGATTAGGGTCAAATTCGGATTGTTACAGCCACCAGAACTTCTCTTCAAATTTATCCCATCCCATGCAAATCATGTATATAATGCATAACATATCACAATATAACAACCATAATTTATTCGGATATTTATTACAAAATTATGGCCCATTATAACAATTTAACAGATCGGCCCATATATCAATTTATCAAATCGGCCCATATATCAATTTAACAGATTGGCCCATATATCATTTTATCAAATCGGCCCATATATCAATTTATCAAATCGGCCCATATATCAATTTATCAAATCGGACCGTATATCAATTTATCAAATCAGCCCATATATCAATTTATTAAATCGGCCCATATATCAATTTATCAAATCGGCCCATATATCAATTTATCAAATCGGCCCATTAGGGGCATTTTCGTAATCTTTCACGGTGTTAATACCGATTTTGTCAATTTTATCAAAATAGTGAGATCTAAGCCAATTTTCCCAGTATCACCTTAATACGATTTTAGTGAAACGATTTACTACCAATATGATATTAATCTTTAACCCATAATAAACGGTGTGAGATTACACACCTGATTACGGTAAGCACTAAGCTTTCTTGATCGTCGACACCTAAAATATTATAACGCTCGATTAGTCAACGTACGCGATTTAATAAATCTACTTTAAAACAAACGATCTAAAATTTTACCCTCGGGATCGTGAACGACTACGATTTGTCGGTTTTCCCCAGCGGCCCACAACCTGGTGGAAAATCTCGAATCGCCGATACCGTCCTTCGCTTGAATTTAGGAGTAGGGATTGCTAACCTGCTCCTTTTGAGATCTCCACTTGACTTTCCTTTCGGATCGATATTGCTTGCCTCCATTGAAAACAAATATTAGTCAAAACTAATATTACGTTGATATGAACGATTGATTAAGGAGAAAGGTCGGCTTACCACTATAATTGTATGATCACTAGTCAATGGATCGAGCGATTTAGCTCCTAATACATAAAGTCGGTTATTCAACCTTCAATTTGATTAACACAATCACCAAATGGAGTTATCGAATGGACAATGAAAAGACTCCTTACCTTCAAGATGATAATCCCAATTCCCACCGATTGATTTATGGCTACGGATGAATCAAAGGTAATAGATTCGGCCTTCCCACTATTACACTACAAAAAGGTATCGATGGAAGAAAAATATGAGGGAATATGGAGAAACTCCATTTCGGTTTTGAACAAAGTGAGCATAATCGAATAATAATAAACACATATTCGGTTAGGAAGGAAAAGAAAATGAAAAGAGTAGAATGAAGCCCCTACCCGATTCAACCAAGGAGAAACATTCAACACGCGAGAATGGAGAAGAAAGAAGATATTAAAGAATCGACTAATGAAAAGGAAAAGGGCAAGAAAGATTCGGTCAATCCAAAATTTGTCAATTAAGAAGAAGAAAAGAGAGGTTGAAGAAGTGGTGAAAAGAAAAGAAGAAATAGAGAAGGGTGCTAGATAGTTTCGACTAACACACAAAGAAAATGAGCCAAAATATCATGAGTGATTCGGCGAAACAAAGAAGTAAGATGAACAAATGGCTAAATGTTTTGGCTATCAAAGAGAAAATATGCACACTTTTGGGTTTAGAGTTTTGGTAAATGAGGGAAAATGTTGGAAGAGAGCAACCAAAAATCCTAGAAAGGAACAAGCATTTCACACCAAAATTGCAAAATGCCTAAAGGAAAAATCGGCTATTAATCTACCCCCAAAACTGTCCACATCCATTACAATATTGGTCAAACATTTGGCCAACCACACTTTCCATAACACTCTCCCTTTTTTGTGCCAACATGTCCCCCATACTTGCCTTTTTCTTTTGATTCCTTTCCCCAACCTCAACCTTTCCTTATTTCCTTAGCCACCTTACCAAAAATAAAGAAGTCCACCTTGCCATATATACCTCTTGCCCGACACTTAAGGAGAGCATGCAAAAATAATAGTCAAAATTTGCACACTATGGGATTTGAACCTCCTCCCTCAAAGTCCTCCACTTAATGCCATAACCTCTTTACTAATTGCTCACTTATGATAGTAATTTACTCATTTGATTCCATAAACCTTGGTGCCATTAACCTTCCCTCCATAATAAGCCAAAGCACAAAATTTTTACTAGGATCAAATAAACCCCGAGCTTTCTCAGGACCCCCTAAACATACACAATTAATAATTTAACTAGCTTAGGACCAAAAAACAACGCAACACATAAAATTCCAAATTTTAGGATGTTACATTCCACATGTCGATGTTCAAAAGATATCGGTCAGATCCGTCTCATGTTTTATCAGTAGAAGAAATTGAACTTCAACCTGATTGACATATAAAGAAGAACTGATTAAGATTTTAGCTTGAGAGGTGAAAGAGTTACGTAACAAATGAGTCCTATTAGTGAAGGTTCTTTGGTTTAACCATAATGTTGAGGAAGCGACATGGGAGTCGAAAGAAACGATGAAGTCTCAATATCCTCACCTCTTTTTTGGTAAACTTTGTTGACGGAATTTCTTAAGGAGAGGAGATTTGTAATGACCTAAAAGTCAGGAGTGTTGAATAATATACTTTCGGGACCCCATTTTTATGAATAGGGTTTATAAATATCGTCATTAAATATATATGGAGATACCTTAGAAGGGAATTGAATAATAGTTAAAATATTTTTGAAGTATCATGTGTTAATTAAAGTAAAAGGGACTAAATCAAATAAGGGATAAAAGTAGGAATTAATACTAAATTTAAGATGGAACTAGCTTAAGAGACTTATTAAGTAAATAAGCCATAATTTATATTAGTATATGATGGTGGATGGTTTTAATCTATTTTATTAATATTTTACATATGAATTATGTTAGAAAATTAATTAAGTTAAAGAAATATAAATAGATGTGAGATATAGTTAGTGGGGAGAAGAAAATTAATTGATTAGTCTTTTATTGTTTCTTCTTTTCGAAACCTTAAGGAGAGGGGAGAAAGGTTGTTTGACCATGGTGCTTTAATGCATGCTTAAAATTGCAAGTGAGATTTGATTATTTTAGCATGAAATTTATGTTTTTGATGTTTGAATGTTATGAGTTAGTTTGCCCATATTGAAATTTTGGGAATGAATGAAAATTATGGAAGTTACCTTGGATGAGAAATTCAAAGGTTTGGTGTTATTTTGTTGAATATTAAATGTCTTTGAGGTGATGATTAGAGTATCAGTTTTGTGGGCTACTGTGGTCAAATTGTGTGGTGATATTTGTTGATAATAATTTATAGGGACTTAAATATTGTAAATTCAAAATAACATGGTTAAAATTGTTAATTTTGTAAAGTCTAGGGATGTAACATCCTATAAGTTAGAGTATTATCTCATTATTTGTGTTGGCTCGGGTATGAATTTTGTGTGTTTAGCATAGTCTTGTGAAGGCTTGATTTTATTTATGAAGCTAGAATAATTCTTAGTATTGTATATTTAGTGAAGTGGATTAGGTGAACCTGACACTTGAGTTAATTTAAGTGTTAAATTCTAGCATGAGGAGTTAGTGGCAAGGTGGTTAAGATGCATGAAGGGTTGCTTGAGGGAAGAGGTTCGAGTAGCATGGGTTGCATTTGGAAGACTTTATTTTTATGTATCCTAACATTAAGTGTCGGCCAAGCTCTAATTATGGTAGGTTGGACTTTCAATTTTTATGGCAAGTTGAATAGTAAAATAGGAAAGCTTGAACTTTGGGAAAGGAATCATATGGATTAAGGAAGGATAGGGGACATAAGGCTTGGTTTAAGGTGAGGTTTTTGGAAGCTTTTTAATGGCTAATTGTCCATGAATGTGGACGGTATGGGTGTATAGGGGGGTTGGCCGAAGGTTGATAGGAAGTTGGGGGGGATTAGTTGGCCAATTTTAGCATTTTGTGCATCTTTTACATTTTTCTTTTTCTCTCCAAAATTTTCCTCCTTAGCCGAATGTATCTTGGACATTAGGTGCAATTTTGTTTTTTGTTTTAACTCTCATTCTTGTTTGAACCAAATTCTAATCTCTTTCTCTCATTTCTCTTTTGAAACCGAAACCACATTTAGCACTTTATGCTCTTCTCATTTTCGGCAAACTAGGTGTTTGGCCGAATCTCTTTCTCCCATATCTCTTTTTCTTTCACCTCCTATTTGTTCAAAACAATATCTTCCTTTTCCTTTCTTTTTGGCCGAACCTTTTTCTTCCCCAATTCTCTTTTCTTTTCTTCCATTGTTTGCTCAAGCCGAATCCTCCTTCTCCTAATTTCCCTTTTCTTTTCCTTTCTCTTTCTCCACTCTAGCCGAATTCATTTGATTGCCTTCTATCCACCATAGCCGAATCTTCTTTACTTCTTTTTGATTATCTTGGCCGAATATCATCAAGGGTAGATTTTCTAAGTGTTCATCTATAATCGGTTTTGGAAGATAGGTAAGTGTCTTGGCCGAATGTCTTTTCTATTTTTCTCCATTGATTCTCATGAGGACAAAAGCCAAATTTTGGGTATGTGATAGTAAGATTCTAACCATAGGAACTTATTTCTTTTAGGCTCTTCGGATTTTGGAAGCAATCAATTTCGGTAAGTCAAGTGGTAAGGTTTATGTTGGTTATTTATTCTTTAAATGGTTGTAAAGCCGAAGGCTATGGTGAATAAGGCTTGTTGTTCGTCGAATGGCCTATGGTAATGATCTAAGTATTGGCTGAATGTAGGGCAAGGAAATCTAGTGCGGTAGATCGGGTCTTCGGGATATAGTGATTTCGCTATTATCAGGTGTGTACCTTACACACTTTATAATTCGGTTATATATATTTATAAATACTCTAATCAAGTTATTAAAGCTAAAAATTATGAGATTCTCAATATGATACCGTAAGGGTATGAACAAGAAATCGGGTAAGTCCGTTTTGATATGACTTTTGCAATATGATGGATGATGATACGATTTATGATATATTTCCTATATGATTTCTAATAAAGCATAAAGGCATGATTTGTTTAAATGTTGCATTGATATGGGTGATATGAGAGGAGGGGGAAGGATTTGATATCCGTGTCTTTGGGACACCAGAGGTTTGGCACCTCTAGTGGTTTGGTACCACAAGATTATTTCGTGTCTTTGGGACACCAGAGGTTTGGCACCTCATAGCAACTCGTCCCAGTGGCTTAGCACCACCGTGGGTTGGCCTCACATTTGATGTATTGGGATCATCGCCAGTGATTTGGTATCACACGTGGGTTGGCCCCACAACTTGATTATTCGTGACTTTGGGTCACCAGTGGTTTGGCACCACATTATTGGATATCGTGACTTTGGGTCACCAGTGGTTTGGCACCACCAGTGGTTTGGTGCCACACGGGGTAGAAAAGGAGTTATGGATGGCTAGGTTGGGTGCATTATATATATATTTCTTGGTTATAAATTGTGTAAGTATGTTGTATCAGTCGGGGGAAGGATTTATGCACTAAGTCTTGGTGACTCACCTTCTCCCTTATCTTTTCAGGTGATTCGTAAAATCGCGGATGAGGAGCCGGATGAACTCGAGGAGGCCATGCAATAAAAATTCAGTTTTATAAGAACTTCGATTTGGTACTTTATTTTATCTTAATTTGGTTTATATCTTTAGTTGGACTTGTAATAAGGCCTTTTTAATTATGTTTTTGGATCAATATATGTTTGGACTTGTTTTAAATATGGCTTAGAAATTACATGGTTGATATATTAATTTGAGCAAAAAGTTTTCTAAACTACAAAACGAAATGGTTTTCAAAACGTTACCATCGGGTAAAGTAAATCATTTGATAAAATTTAACAACTTAAGTGTTTTTCGATAACTCAAACGATTTTCCAAAACTTAAGTTCCCAAATTTCAATTAGAAACGGTTTTCAAACTAATCGCTTGGGTTTCCTTTAAATTTATAATTAGTTTTCTAATCTATGGATTTGCAACTAAGTTTTAAAAATTTATTTACGGAATTTCAAATTAAATTATCAGTTTTAACTTATTATACACCTGTTTTCTACAAATATAGAACAACAAAGAGTTTTTCACTAAAATTTTATCGTTAACTCGAATTTCTTCAAAATGTTTTCCTATGTGGCATACCAGATTCGGTCATGGCGTATTGACCGGGTTTGGGGTGTTACAAATTGGTATCAGAGCCAAGTTTAAAAGCTCGACTGTGGGCCCGAGGCCCAAAATGTTTTAAAGTATGATTTTTAAATGTTTTGTTTGGGATTATATGGTTTGAAAGGCATGGCACCGAGTCTCCGGCACCGATCCGCCCGAGTAAGTACTTCAAACTGTTGATTTTGATGATATGATGATGGTATGACTGTATAGTAGTAGGAACTACTTTAGAGACTCAAAACTATAGGTTGGATGTACTCACGAAACAACTTCTTATTAAAATTATTCATAAAACTGTATTTTAAAGATAGTGGAATAATGACTAATGCATAAAACTTTTAAATCAGATAAGTCGAGACTTTAGATATGAGTACTCGAGGTCGGGGTCGTGTTATGCGTGGACGCGGTCGAGGTAGGATGGCTGTGTCTGAGCCAGTGAGGTTTGGTCAAGGATCCGAGAATGAGGTACCACCACCCCCACCACCAGCAGTTGGAGTTGAGCATTAGGATCAAACGGGGGATGATGCAGTGTCTCAGGCGATGCTACGAGTTCTTGAGAGAGTAGCTGGAGTAGGTGGAGGCGCGGGAGCTCGAAAATCTGTACCTGAGTGACTCCGAGCCAATGGAGCCGAGGTATTTCGAGGTGTTTCTAGTGTAGCTCCCAGTACGACTGAGTATTGGTTAGAGGTGACGGAGCGAATCATGGATGATCTGGATCTGAATGTTGAGGAAAAGCTGAAAGGGATAGTGTTGCTTCTTCGGGATGAGTCATATCAGTGGTGGCTCACGGTGTGGAATAGTGCTGCGGCGGAGGATCTCACTTGGGACTATTTTAAGGCAGCATATCAGAAGAAATATATTGGGTCTAGTTACGTTGATGCGCAACGTAAGGCATTTCTGAGTTTGGTCCAGGGGAGTAAGTCCGTATCAGAATATGAGGCAGAGTTCTTAAGATTGAGCCGGTATGCTGGAGGTATCGTGGCTTCAGAGCACGAGCGATGTGTCCGGTTCGAGGATGGTTTGAGAGATGAGCTGAGGTTGCTGATTGCTCCACATCAGGAGCGCGAGTTTGCTGCGCTAGTTGAAAAGACTAAGATAGCTGAAGGGATAAAGGAATCTGTAAGGCAGAGTCACGACAGGAATAAGCATAAGAGAGGTTTTGGATCATCCGGGTCAGCCGGTAATTCTCAGAAGAGGGTTAGGCAGAGTGGGCTGAATCAATCTGGAAGGCCTATTATTGCTAATCAGGGACCAGCACAGTGTAACCGATGTGGAAAATTTCATTGGGGCGGATGTTGGACCGGAGGAAAAGGATGTTTTGAGTGTGGCTTGCTGGATCATCGTGTGAGGGACTGTCCACATAAGCTAGCCAGGAATCAGACTGAGGGTCAAGGTCGTGCTCAGTTCAGAAAGGAGGGACCGTCACCGCAGAGAGGTAGTGGTAATGGTAGAGGAGGTAATGGTTCTGGTCGAGGCCGCGGAGCATCGGGCAGAGGTGCAGGCAACACTAAGGCAAGACAACCTGGGTTGGTGTATGCAGCGAGACGTCAAGAGGAGGGCGACGCACCGGACGTCATAACCGGTACGTTCTTAATCTTTGGAATACCATATACTGCTTTGATAGATGTGGGTTTGACGCATTCGTATGTTGCTAGTAGCATAGTAGAGACCATGAATCTAGACTCTGAGACTGCTTCTAGGAGGATGACAGTAATTAGCCCTCTAGGTCACTCTGTAGAAGTAAATAAGCTGTATAGGGATGTACCCCTAGAACTCCAAGGGGTAGTGTTTGTAGCTGATCTGATGGATCTGCCGTTTGGGGAGTTCGATCTGATTCTTGGGATGGACTGGTTGGTCAAGTATCAAGCAAGTTTGGATTGTGCTGCTAAGCGCATGGTTTTGAAGACAGCTGAGGGCGAAGAGGTGGTCATGATAGGTAATAGAAGAGATTATCTATCCAACATGGTATCTGCGTTGAAAGCTGTGAAGATGGTCAGGAAGGGCTGTGAGGCATATGTAGTCCATGTGTGTGCGTTGGAGGCTAAGGAGTCTACTGTGGGGAATGTCCGAACGGTAAAGAAATATGCTGACGTATTTCCAGAAGAACTTCCGGGACTGTCTCCTGATCGTGAAGTCGAATTTGGTATAGATCTGTTACCCGGAACTGCGCCAGTGTCTATCGCTCCATATAGGATGGCACCGAAGGAATTGGTGGAATTAAAGGCTCAGGTTCAAGAGTTGTTGGATCGAGGTTTTATTCGACCAAGTGTTTCGCCTTGGGGAGCGCCGGTACTTTTTGTCAAGAAGAAGGATGGTACGATGCGGATGTGTATTGACTACCGCCAGTTGAATAAGCTGACGATCAAAAACAAGTATCCTTTGCCGAGGATAGATGACTTGTTTGATCAGCTTAAAGGGGTAGCGGTTTTCTCCAAGATTGATTTAAGGTCTGGGTATCATCAGCTAAAGGTGAAAGAGGCTGATATCTATAAGACGGCATTTCGCACTCGGTGTGGGCACTACGAGTTTCTGGTAATGCCGTTTGGGTTGACTAATGCGCCGGTAGCATTCATGGACATGATGAATCGGGTATTCCAGCAGTTTTTGGATCAGTTTGTTGTGGTATTTATAGACGATATTTTGGTTTACTCCAAGTCAGAGGATGAGCATGATGCACATTTGCGAGTAGTGTTGCAGATTCTGAGGGAAAAGCAACTTTTTGCCAAATTTAGTAAGTGCGAGTTTTGGCTTAGGGAGGTGACTTTCTTGGGTCACGTAGTATCAGCTGAGGGGATTAGAGTGGATCCTCGAAAGATTGAGGCAGTGTTGGATTGGAAGCCGCCTAAGTCAGTGGCTGAGATTCGGAGTTTTCTAGGTCTGGCGGGGTATTACCGAAGATTTGTAGAGGGATTTTCTTTGATCGTAGCACCTATGACCAAGTTGTTGAGGAAAGGAGTTCCATTTTTGTGGACTGAGAAGCAACAAGAAAGTTTCGACAAGTTGAAGAAGATTCTGACTGAAGCTCTGGTTTTGATTCAACCTGAGGCAGGTAAGGAATTCACGGTTTACTGTGACGTATCACATACTGGCTTGGGATGTGTGCTGATGCAGGAAGGGAAGGTAGTGGCTTATGCATCTCGACAGTTGAGACCACATGAGGTTAACTATCCGACGCATGACTTGGAATTAGCCGCAGTGGTTTTCGCTTTGAAGATATGGTGACACTATTTGTACGGAGAGAAGTCGATAGTCTTTACGGATCATAAGAGTCTTAAGTATCTTTTGACTCAGAAGGATTTAAACTTGAGGCAGCGTAGATGGATTGAGTTGTTGAAGGACTACAACTATTCGATTGAGTATCATCCGGGCAAGGCTAACGTGGTGGCAGACGCGTTGAGCCGTAAGGTTGTATCAGACTTAAGATCGATGTTTGCTTGTCTTAGTTTATACGATGATGGGAGTCTTTTGGCAGAACTGCAAGTCAAGTCGACTTGGTTAGAGCAGATCAAGGAGAAACAGTTAGAGGATGAGGGTTTGAATGATCGGAGGTTGCAGGTTCAGAATGGTAGTTTAGAGGATTATAGTTTGTCCAGTGATGGAGTATTATGTTTTCAAGGGAGAGCTTGTATGCCGAAGGATATTGAGTTAAGGCAAAGGATTCTTCGGGACGCACATAGCAGCCCATACGCTATGCATCCTGGAGGTAGCAAGATGTATCGGGATTTAAGAGAGCAGTTTTGGTGGCCAGGTCTGAAGCGGGAGGTAACTGAGTTTGTGGGTAAATGTCTGACGTGTCAGCAGGTCAAGGCTGAACATCAATTGCCGTCAGGGTTACTTCAGCCGGTGAAGATTCCACAGTGGAAGTGGGAAAGGATTACTATGGATTTTGTCAGTGGATTACCTCTTACACCTAGTAAGAAGGACTCAGTTTGGGTGATTGTGGATCGTTTGACTAAGTCAGCTCATTTCATTCCGGTAAGGGTGGATTACTCGCTTCAGAAGTTAGCTAAGTTGTATGTGGCGGAGATAGTGAGGTTGCACGGTGTACCAGTGTCGATCATCTCAGACAGAGATCCTAGATTTACATCGAGGTTTTGGAGAGCGTTACATCAGGCTTTGGGTACGCGGTTGGATTTCAGTACAGCATTTCATCCACAGTCTGACGGGCAGTCGGAACGGGTTATTCAGATTTTAGAGGATATGTTGAGAGGTTGTGTTTTGGATTTCAGAGGCAGCTGGGAAGAGTTTTTGCCATTAGCTGAGTTTGCATACATCAATAGTTTTCAGGCAAGCATTAAGATGGCACCATATGAGGCGTTGTATGGTAGGAAGTGTCGCACACCTACATGTTGGACAGAGTTGGGTGAGCGTCAGATGTTAGGACCAGAGTTGGTTGCAGAAACTGAGGATAAGGTGAAGTTGATTCAAGCTCAGTTGAAGGAAGCTTCGGATAGGCAGAAGTCATATGCCGATCTCAAGCGGAGGGATATAGAGTTTGCCATGGGTGACAAGGTCTTCTTGAAGGTCTCGCCATGGAAGAAAGTATTAAGATTTGGGAGAAAAGGCAAGTTAAGTCCAAGGTTCATTGGGCCGTATAAGGTGTTGAGACGAGTGGGACCAGTAGCTTATCAGCTCGAGTTGCCAGTAGAACTGAGTCAGATTCACGATGTGTTCCATGTCTCCATGCTTAGATGCTATCGTTCTGATCCATCGCATGTCGTGGCAGTAGAGGAAATAGAGGTGAGTCCAGATTTGACGATAGAAGAAGAACCTGTGCAGATTCTAGATCGAGATATGAAAGTTTTGCGTAGAAAGTCAGTTCCTTTAGTGAAGGTTTTATGGCGGAACCATGGCGTAGAAGAAGCTACGTGGGAACCGGAGGATGCGATGAGGCAGCAGTACCCTCAACTCTTTTGATCAGGTAATTTCGAGGACGAAATTATTTTAAGGGGGTAAAATTGTAACATCCTATAAGTTAGAGTATTATCTTATTATTTGTGTTGGCTCGGGTATGAATTTTGTGTGTTTAGCATAGTCTTGTGAAGGCTTGATTTTATTTATGAAGCTAGAATAATTCTTAGTATTGTATATTTAGTGAAGTGGATTAGGTGAACCTGACACTTGAGTTAATTTAAGTGTTAAATTCTAGCATGAGGAGTTAGTGGCAAGGTGGTTAAGATGCATGAAGGGTTGCTTGAGGGAAGAGGTTCGAGTAGCATGGGTTGCATTTGGAAGACTTTATTTTTATGTATCCTAACATTAAGTGTCGGCCAAGCTCTAATTATGGTAGGTTGGACTTTCAATTTTTATGGCAAGTTGAATAGTAAAATAGGAAAGCTTGAACTTTGGGAAAGGAATCATATGGATTAAGGAAGGATAGGGGACATAAGGCTTGGTTTAAGGTGAGGTTTTTGGAAGCTTTTTAATGGCTAATTGTCCATGAATGTAGACGGTATGGGTGTCTAGGGGGGTTGGCCGAAGGTTGATAGGAAGTTGGGGGGGATTAGTTGGCCAATTTTAGCATTTTGTGCATCTTTTGCATTTTTCTTTTTCTCTCCAAAATTTTCCTCCTTAGCCGAATGTATCTTGGACATTAGGTGCAATTTTGTTTTTTGTTTTAACTCTCATTCTTGTTTGAACCAAATTCTAATCTCTTTCTCTCATTTCTCTTTTGAAACCGAAACCACATTTAGTACTTTATGCTCTTCTCATTTTTGGCAAACTAGGTGTTTGGCCGAATCTCTTTCTCCTATATCTCTTTTTCTTTCACCTCCTATTTGTTCAAAACAATATCTTTCTTTTCCTTTCTTTTTGGCCGAACCTTTTTCTTCCCCAATTCTCTTTTCTTTTCTTCCATTGTTTGCTCAAGCCGAATCCTCCTTCTCCTAATTTCCCTTTTCTTTTCCTTTCTCTTTCTCCACTCTAGCCGAATTTATTTGATTGCCTTCTATCCACCATAGCCGAATCTTCTTTTCTTCTTTTTGATTATATTGGCCGAATATCATCAAGGGTAGATTTTCTAAGTGTTCATCTATAATCGGTTTTGGAAGATAGGTAAGTGTCTTGGCCGAATGTCTTTTCTATTTTTCTCCATTGATTCTCATGAGGGCAAAAGCCAAATTTTGGGTATGTGATAGTAAGATTCTAACCATAGGAACTTATTTCTTTTAGGCTCTTCGGATTTTGGAAGCAATCAATTTCGGTAAGTCAAGTGGTAAGGTTTATGTTGGTTCTTTATTCTTTAAATGGATGTAAAGCCGAAGGCTATGGTGAATAAGGCTTGTTGTTGGCCGAATGGCCTATGGTAATGATCTAAGTATTGGCCGAATGTAGGGCAAGGAAATCTAGTGCGGTAGATCGGGTCTTCGGGATATAGTGATTTCGCTATTATCAGGTGTGTACCTTACAAACTTTATAATTCGGTTATATATATTTATAAATACTCTAATCAAGTTATTAAAGCTGAAAATTATGAGATTCTCAATATGATACCGTAAGGGTATGAACAAGAAATCGGGTAAGTCCGTTTTGATATGACTTTTGCAATATGATGCATGATGATACGATTTATGATATATTTCCTATATGATTTCTAATAAAGCATAAAGGCATGATTTGTTTAAATGCTGCATTGATATGGGTGATATGAGAGGAGGGGGAAGGATTTGATATCCGTGTCTTTGGGACACCAGAGGTTTGGCACCTCATAGTGACTCGTCTCAGTGGCTTAGCACCACCGTGGGTTGGCCCCACATTTGATGTATTGGGATCGTCGCCAGTGATTTGGTATCACACGTGGGTTGGCCCCACAACTTGATTATTCGTGACTTTGGGTCACCAGTGGTTTGGCACCACATTATTGGATATCGTGACTTTGGGTCACCAGTGGTTTGGCACCACCAGTGGTTTGGTACCACACGGGGTAGAAAAGGAGTTATGGATGGCTAGGTTGGGTGCATTATATATATATTGCTTGGTTATAAATTGTGTAAGTATGTTGTATCAATCAGGGGAAGGATTTATGCACTAAGTCTTGGTGACTCACCTTCTCCCTTATCTTTTCAGGTGATTCGTAAAATCGCGGATGAGGAGCCGGATGAACTCGAGGAGGCCATGCAATAAAAATTCGGTTTTATAAGAACTTCGATTTGGTACTTTATTTTATCTTAATTTGGTTTATATCTTTAGTTGGACTTGTAATAAGGCCTTTTTAATTATGTTTTTGGATCAATATATGTTTGGACTTGTTTTAAATATGGCTTAGAAATTACATGGTTGATATATTAATTTGAGCAAAAAGTTTTCTACACTACAAAACGAAATGGTTTTCAAAACGTTACTATCGGGTAAAGTAAATCATTTGATAAAATTTAACAACTTAAGTGTTTTTCGATAACTCAAACGATTTTCCAAAACTTAAGTTTCCAAATTTCAATTAGAAACGGTTTTCAAACTAATCGCTTGGGTTTCCTTTAAATTTATAATTAGTTTTCTAATCTATGGATTTGCAACTAAGTTCTAAAAATTTATTTACGGAATTTCAAATTAAATTATCAGTTTTTAACTTATTATACACATGTTTTCTACAAATATAGAACAACAAAGAGTTTTTCACTAAAATATCATCGTTAACTCGAATTTCTTCAAAACATTTTCCTCTGTGGCATACCAGATTCGGTCATGGCGTATTGACCGGGTTTGGGGTGTTACAAGGGACTATTTTGGTGGATTGTTATTTGGATGGAAATTATTAGTTAGCTATAGAAGAAATTTAATGAAAATTTAATGAAGATGTGATTAAGTTAAATGTTGATGGTAATGATTGAATGTGGTCAAATTCTATGTTTGGTGTTCGTGATTAGATTGTGCAAGTGATAAAATGTTGGGAGAAATTTTATAATAAATAATAGAATGATGAAATTGTATAAATGTATTTATTATAGTGATGGAATAGTATTAATTGAATGAAATTGTGACATAGATCAAGGAACAAACCAATTAGGCGTGAACCGTGGAAAAACTAAAGTAACGGAGTAGTTATCGACCTCACTATTACGACTGTTTTGTTAAGGTAAGTTTGTAGACTTAACTTTTCTATTTACTTTTTAATTAATCAATGTTAAATTAGTACTTGATATACAATTATACGTGTTTTATTGACTTCAGATGTAAGGAAATGAATGAGGAAAGCGTGGAAGTAAATAGTTACACAATCATTGGTATAACCGACTAGCACTTGGCACAAACATCGTTGGTTTATCCAAGTAGAGCAGGGCCCACTATGGATTATTTCGATATGTTTGACTAGCGCTGGGTGCAATGTCTGACTAGTGTTGGGCACACAATCGTCGATATTACCGACTAGCGGTTGGCGCAAACATCATTGGTTTATCCAACTAGAGCTTGGCTCACATTCAATATCGTCGACTAATCCGACTAGTGCTGGGTGCAAATTCCTTTGCGGTTTATCTGCTAGACACCGAGTGCCATATAGATAATAGACCACACGGCAAGGTTACATGAATTATCAAAAGAGTTGGTTATAGGTATCATTAAAGAAGAATTGAAATTTTTATTTGGTTGAGATATAAACTCATATGATTTGGTTATCCTTGTGGTTAGTTATATAAATGAAATCTATTAAATGTAAATTGGTTTCCACGTTTGCAAGTTAGATAAATAGTAGACTCGAACTTGGCATCCTAGAAGAATCCTGTACTCAACGCTGGTGATGTTTTCTTTTGTGATTTTGGCATGTACCTAGGGTGTGAATAGGTATTAGAAGTTGAATCTTTTGAATATGTGATTATAGGTTTGTATATATATATATATATATTCATGTAGCATGTTTTGGTGATGGTTGGTTTTGCTTGTATATATATTTGTTTCATGTGACAAGTTCAATGCAATTAGTTATTTTGAGAATGAGTAGTATAGTTTATGCATTTACCATATCCAATTATTTGATTGCTTGAATTTTATTTGAGGTACCTATGAATGATATATTGGTTGTGGATGGATGATTTAAATGTGGTGTCAATGATGGCACATTGGTTAGGTATTTAAGATGTATGTTTAGGTATGTTTTAAGGCTAGATTGTATGTTCAAATGGCTTGTAGGTGTGTGCTTTAGTTGGGTGAAAGAAAGGGCTTGAAATTGACCTATTCCTTATCTACATGGCTTGAGACACGAGCGTGCGTCTCAGTCGTGTGTCCCTTTTAGCTTCCTTTGCATGTAAGTCAGTCAGTTACACAGCCTAGCACACGGCTTGGCACACGGATGTGTGAGGCGATTTTGAAGGTGACACGGCCTAGCACTAGGGCGTGTGGCTGGGCTGTTTGACCCTACTCAGAGAGTTACACGGGCAAGGACACGGGCTAGGACATGGTCACGTGTCCCCAGTTTGAAGGTTACATGGCCTGGGACACGGGTGTGTTTCTTAGCCGTGCGAGCTACACAGCCTGGCCACACGACTGTGTGACCCCTGTAGTAAAAAAATTTGCAACTTTTTCTTAAACTTGCCAAATGATTTCAAATTGGTCCCGAATTGTTTTTAAGGTATCTTTAGGGTCACAGAGACTCGATTTAGGGATGATATGCAAGTAAATGAATGGATTATAATATGTATATGTTTATTTATGAAATGTATGTTAAATATTTTGATTGTATAGTAACCCTAATTCGGCAATGGATACAAGTTAGGGGTGTTACAGGTACATGACCGTGTGTCCAGACCGTGTAGCTCTTTGTGGCCGTGTGATCTATAAACAAAATCCCCAATGATTGTCACACGACCATCTGGTTAGCCGTGGAGCTTGCTGTGGTTGTGTGACAATGAAAATACTGTAAAGTTACACTAGCACATGGCTGTGTTAACCGACCATGGGGGACACACGCCCATGTGGTAGATCATGTGACCCCAAAATCGCACACGGTTTGCCACCAATTTTCATTGTTAATACACAAACCTTTCACCACAAGTTCATTTGGCAGTCCACACGTTCAGACCTAATTCGATACCCCTAGATCCGAGCCTTCAAATGACATATTCACCCAAAATACGCAAGTTAGTGATCAATATTAAGGCTTTCAGCATAAATCCGGAAGAGATTGGTTAAGCCAAACAAAAAGAACAACATAACTCTTTCATACAATCAAAAATTTAGATTTAACCATTGAAATAGATCACACTTCCCACATACGACCAAAGATAACGATAGTTTTTGTCGACGGATCTAAACACGAATGGAATTCGAACGAAAAGAGGATAATTTGGTAAAGGAAAGGGATTCGACGGTTTAAGGAATGTAAAGAGCAGTTCCAAATCAACGATGGTGGATGAATACGGTGGCTACAATGGTGCAATGACTGAGAAAAAGGAAGAGGGGAAAATAGGAGAAAAAGTAAAGAGAAGAAAAGAAAAAGAGGAAGAAGGGCGGCACAAGAAGAAATTAGGGAAAAAGAAAAGGTGGCCAGCCTAGAAAAATTATGCATTTATATCTAGGGGTGGCAATATCCTAGGGTTTTAACCCTAACATGAGTGGCATATAAGAAAAATATGGGGAAGGGAAAATTGGGCTTTCAGAGTCCTTATAAGAAAATTAAAAAAAGAGGCTCGATAATATGGCTAAAGAGAAAAATAAAATATTTTCAATATTTACCAATTTAATCCTATAAAAAATTTACCCATATTTTGGGATGTGACATTGAGAATATTTTATTTTTTTAAAAAAAAATTATTTACCTTTAGAAAACCAATAAGCTTGTGAATTTAAAAATAAAATATAATAAAATTACTTTTTATCATTTGCCCAAACATGTAAGAGAGGTCTCCTTTTCCATTGGTATGGCGTGTAGGATATACATTTAGCCCCGAAAAATGCGTAAAGGATAATCATGCCTGTATATCATAAGACTATCAGTACAAGGTAGTTATGTCTACATAGATTCCTTATTGTCTTAAAAGTGTGTTCACACTAGGGGAGTGTTCACACTCAAATACATATAGTTGCTTTCTTCTGAGTTGAGCGAGTAGTTGAGAATGTGTGGTCTACGGAGGTACTGCTTAAGGTGAAGTAAACACCTAAGTCAATGATATGTCTAGTAATGACACATGTCTGAGTGGTATAGGGGTATTACCATTTTATATAAAAAAAACTTTCAACCATTCAATAAATGTTAATATATGCACTTTATATTGGTATGATAAAGATATCTGATTGATTCAAAAATTTACATGCATGAAAAATTCAATTATATCAATAAATTCAACGATTAGATCGTCAAAATATTAATCGTACAAAAATATAAGAAAGGGTGTAAAACTACTTGCCCAAGCCCAAGCCCAAGCCAAAAATATTTGGAATAGACATGTTATTCTTGATGTCTCAAGAAAATAGCCTCATTATCTCGAGACCAAATGGCAATTTCACCTATTATGTAACACCTTTATCCCGTCTCCATTGTCGAATTAAGGATCTAGTGTTACAGAACCTGATAGTACAATATATCTTAATTCAAAACAAGTATTCAATTAATTTATAAACATATATCATTTCATAGAATAAATATGCATATGGGCCTTAATTAGGGTTTTTAGGGCCTTAAAATTAGTTTGAAAACAATCGGGAATCAAAATGAATCAAAACATAAATTTTAGGAAAAACTTGAAAATTTGGTAAACAGGGGTCACATGGCTCTGTGATTAGGCCGTGTGACATAGCTCACATGTGAACATTCAAATTAAGAACACATGGTCGTTTCCCAGCCTGTGTCATAGGCCGTGTAACTCACTGACTTGGGTCACACGTGTAACAGCCCAATTTTAGGGCTAGTCGAAAAAGTGGTTTCAGAACCACTAATCTGAGATAAGAGAAAATTATTTTTATATTATTTTATGTGCTATATCATGATTTTATGAGTGTATGAAAATTTTGGTGCATTAAATTTGGTTATTTCATGCTTAATTACAAAAAAGGACTAAACCACATAAAGTACGAAAGCTTTAATTTACAAGCTAGAGGTGCCAAATAGCTATAGAATTTTAATTGGAGGTCCCTAATGTGTAATTAGGCCTTTCTAAAGGTCATAGCTGGCCATAGGGGGGACAAGAGACTTAATTTAGTTAATGTTTGGTGATATTAGGTGATTGAGGAATAAAATAAAATAAAAAGAAAGGAAGCTATCATCTTTTTCTCCTATCGTCTTCTTCTTCCACCAAATTTTCACTCAAGCATAAGGGTTTGGAAGCATGAAATTTTCAGCAACATATCCTCATTGCAAGTAAGTGATTTTTATGGTCTTTCTTGATAATTTTTGTACTTTTGGGACCCCTAAAGTTAAGCTAGCTAATGAGGGGACTATTTTGCAAAATGGTTGAGAGTCTAGGGTTTTTCCATGAGAGCATTAGTGTTGATTACTGAAATATTATGGAAGAAAATGAAACTTAGTTGTTAAATGAAAAACTTTTGTGAAAGGATTTCTCATGAAAACACCTAATAGGACCTTTTTGTAGAGGTTGTAAAATAGGTGGTGAATGTGTGTAATAATTGAAATCTTGAGTTTTTATAAGAGGGAATATGAATCGGCTAGGCTTGAGGGTGTGAAAAATGAACACATTTCATTTTACGGGCCTAGGGGCAAAATCATAATTTTTGCAAAAGTCTAGGGGCAAAATGGTAATTTTATCAAAATAGGAATTTTGGAGTAATTTGATCAATTTGAGTATCTAATAAGCTAACTATATCATTATAGATCAAGAAGAATGTGGAATCAACCTTGACCGAGGAAAAGGCAAGGTTTCGGACAAAATTGCAATTGGCATATTCTGTATTGAGGTAAGTTTATGTGTAAATGGTAGATCTTTATTGTGTATGTTTTACTTATTAATGAATTGTGTGAATGCGAATGATTATTGTTAAGATCTATTAAAAATGATAGAAAGTGAGGAAATTCTCGGATGAACCTTTGGAATAGGAAAATAGATGCGGATAATATCCATGAACATGTGATTATTGGTGGGCTGTGTGCGATACCACCGTATTGATTTATTATTGGTGGGCTGTGTGCGATACCACCTTGTTATTTATTAACGATGGGCTATGTGCGATACCATCGTATTTATTATCATTAGTGCGTTGTGTGCGATACCACATTGTTAATTATTAAATGGTGGGCTGTGTGCGAAACCACCGGGTATCTAACATTATTTCGAAGTGTTCATCGAGAAACTTGTCTAAGTGAAATTACATATGGCTTTGTGGTGATAAGTGCAGGGTATAAGTGCAAGTAAATGTGAGCAATATTTTATGATATGTGTTTGGGATGTGGTAAGGTTTGAAATGAGTAAGCATGATTATGAGGATTTGAATTGTTTTTACTTAGTTTGTAATGTTTTCGTTTGATAAGTATGTGGTATGATGCTTATTGTTTACATATAGACTTACTAAGCTTAAAGCTTACTCCCTTCTCTTGTCCCTTGTTTTATAGTGTCAAAGAGCCAGCTCGAGATACGAAGATAGTCGAAGGATCACCCACACTATCCATACATTTTGGTATAGTTAGATTTATCATTTTGAGTATGGCATGTATAGGGACTTAGATTTAGTTGAATGTTATATTGTCTTGGCCAAATGTGTTGGCTCATTTGAGTATGAATTCTTTTGTATAAGGCCATAGTTGATGGCTCTTTCTTATTAATCTATGAAATGATGATGTTATTCATGAATGTGCAATTGCATGGCTGATCAATTTGTGTAACTATGCATGAATGGGTTGGTTGCTTGATGTGGTTTATGTAGGACAAGTAGGGGTGGTAGAAAGGACTTGGTAAATAGCTTTATTCTTGTCCACATGGGTAGGCACACGAGCGTGTGTCTAGGCCGTGTGCGACACACGGTCTACCCCATGGGCGTGTAGTTAGGCCGTGTGTCCCCCTGCATGCTAAGTTGGCACGTCAGAATGCTCAGTAGTAACCACACAGGTTGGGACACGGCCGTGTGTCTCAACCGTGTGGAGGACACGACCATAGGACATAGGCGTGTGCCCAGGCTGTGTGAAGTTTGCACCTGAATTAGAAATTTTTTCGCCACACGGTGTAGGGATACGGGCGTGTGCCTTGGCCGTGTGACATTTATGGGGTGATGACGTCAGAAACAGAATGTGAAGGTTTTTGCACACGGGCTAAGACACCGGGAGTGTCGTGGCCGTGTAAGGGACACGGGCCACATACACCGGCATGTGCTAGGCCTGTGAAAACCCTTGTAGGTTTGAAATGAGAAGTAAATCTACACGGGTGTGGAACATAGGCATGTGATATGCCATATCACATGTAGTGTTATGAATATAGGCCTCGTATGCTTGTATAAGGGGTGATATGAAGGTTCATGAAAAGCTTTTAAATTTGAGTGAAAAAATCATGTCTCGGTTTGTATAATTGCTTGAGTATGAGTCTAGTAATGCCTCGTACCCTTTTTCGGTGTTGAATATAGGGAAGGTGTGCTACATGTAGTGTTATTAGAGCTATGGTTTAGTCAGTTCTCGGGCTTCCATAGCATGTGTGAGAGTCTAGCTATACATGCCATAAATATATTATGATAGTGTGGTGACTCCTAACAGTTTTAAACTGTGTTTTCATATAGTAAATGGATCCCGACCGAGCTGCTGCTAATGATGTTGCTAGTAATGCGTCGGATCCCTCACAAGGGACCGTGCCAATAGAAAGTAGACCCGAGACCTTGGGTCAAAGAGAAGAGGTTCGGGAAGCCTTTCTCCACATGATGAATAACTGGTATACTGAATTTATTTGAGCAAATCCTAATGCTCATTCTCCTCCACCCCTTCTATACCTTAGCCAGTCCTCGTAGTTCCTCAAGGTATAGATTTAGTAAGAATGACTAAACCCCCGATCGATAAGATTTGAAAGCAATGGGCCGAGGAATTTAGAGCCAACATAGATGATGACCCTAAGAAAGCAGAGTTCTGGCTCGAGAATTCTATGAGGGTCTTTGATGAACTTTCTTGTACGCTTGATGAAAGCTTAAAATGTACTGTGCCATTACTATGGTACTCAGCATACCGCTGGTGGAAAACGGTAACATCTGTAGTATCGAGGGAGAGAGTGACATGGGACTTCTTCTTAGAAGAGTTCTGAAAGAAGTACATAAGTCAGTGATTTATTTATCAGAAATGGAAAGAATTTCTTGAATTGAAGCAAGGCAAAATGACTGTGTAAGAATATGAACGTGAATTCGTTAAACTTAGTAAGTATGCTCAAGAGTGTGTGTCTACGGAAGCTATTATGTGCAAGAGATTCGAAGATGGGCTAAACTAGGATATCAGATTGTTGGTTAGGATTTAAGAGTTGAAAGAATCCGTGGTGTTGGTCAATAGAGCTTGCAAGGCTGAAGAGTTGAATAAGGAAAATAGAAAAGCTATGATTGAGGCCCGAGATGTAAGGAAGAGGCTAATGAGTAAGTCGTTTCAAACTCAATCAAAGAGGTCCAAGGAAACAAACCCTCGGACGACCGCTTCAGTTGGGTATTCATACCGAGATCGTGGTAACACATATTCGGGTTATAGAGTTCAAGCCACCTTGATGGCAAGTGTGGGCAATGCGAAGTCAAATAAACTCGAGTGTCCAAATTGTGGTAGACAACATACTGGAGAGTGTTGGGGAAACAATCGAGCTTGCTACAAGTGCAGTTCATTAGACCACTTCATTCGAAACTGTCTTGAGAAGGATGAGAGAGACAGAAAATAAGAAGTGAGAGCGAGCAATGTGCCTTCGAGGGGTAAACCATAGAGGAACCCAGGAAGTGGGACTAGTAGTAGAGGTGCGCCTAAAGATTCTACTGTGAGATCAGAGGGCAGAGCACCTGTAAGGACTTATGCTATTTGCGCTCGCGAAGAGGCATCATCTCTAGATGTGATAACGGGTACTTTTTATCTTCATGATATCTCTGTTGTTGCTTTGATTGACCCGAGGTCTACCCATTCCTATATTTGCATGAAATTGGTATCTAGCATGAATATGATTGTTGAGTCTACAGAATTTGTGATAAAAGTGTCAAACCCGTTAGGCAAGCATGTGCAAGTTGGCAAAGTGTGTAGAAATTGTCCCTTGACGATTAGAGGTCATTGTTTTTTAGCTAATCTCATGTTGTTTCCGTTTGATGAATTTGACCTAATTCTTGGAATGGATTGGTTGACTGCTCATAATGTTTTAGTAAAATGTGGTAGTAAGTTTATTGAACTGAGATGTGTAAATGGAGATATCATTCTGTTTGAATTAGGAAAATCAAATAGTTTGCCTGTAGTGATTTCATCTATGGTAGCTGAGAAATACATGAGAAAAGGGTATGAGTCCTATCTCGCATTTGTGTTGAATACCCAAGAGTCAGAAGTAAAGATTGAAATAGTTCCTGTCGTGTGCGAGTATCCGGATGTGTTTTCGGAAGGGTTACTCGGATTGCCTCCAGTTAGAGAGGTCGAGTTTGGCATTGAGTTAGTTCCGGGTATGGCACCTATATCAGTTGCCTCTTATAGGATGGCACCGTTGGAGTTAAAAGAGTTGAAGGTTCAGCTAGAAGAGTTAACGGATAAGGGTTTTGCAAGACCGAGCTATTCACCGTGGGGTGCTCCGGTACTTTTTGTGAAGAAAAAAGACGGGTCGATGAGGCTGTGTATAGACTACAGATAGCTAAATAAGGTGACAGTGAAGAATAAGTATCCTTTGCCAAGGATCGACGATTTGTTCAACCAATTGAATGGAGCCATGGTGTTTTCTAAGATAGACTTAAGGTCTAGCTATTACCAGTTGAGAGTTAAGGAGCAAGATGTACCGAAAACTGCATTTCGAACAAGGTATGGGCATTACGAGTTCCTCGTCATGCCCTTTGGCTTAATGAATGCTCCTGTAGTAATTATGGATTTAATGAACCATATCTTCCGACCGTACTTGGATAAATTTGTAGTTGTTTTTATTGATGATATACTAATTTATTCACGGGATGAGAGTGAGCACCCGGAGCATTTAAGAACAGTTTTGCAGACCATAAGAGATAAACAACTGTATGCTAAGTTTAGCAAGAGTGAGTTTTGGCTTCGAGAGGTCGGATTCTTAGGACACATTGTGTCAAGTGATGGAATTAGAGTTGATCCGAGTAAGATCTGTAACAGCTCGAATTAGGGGCTAGTCGGAACAGTGATCTCGGGACCACTAATCCGAGGTTAGAGAAAATTATTTTCATGTCATTTTATGAGTCAGAGCATGATGGAATATGTACATGAGAATTTTGGTACTTTAATTTTTAGCGATTTCTTGATTTATCCCAAAAAAAAGACTAAATCGCATTGAATGCAAAAGTTCCATTCTATAAGCTAAAGGTACCAAATAGCCATAGATTGATAATTTGAGGTCTTTAAAAGACAATTAGACCCCAAATATTAGCATGGCCGGCCATAGGAGAAAAAGATGGACAATGTTGGTCAAAGTTTGTAACACCCCAAACCCGGTTAATATTTAACCCGAAAGCCTTACCTAACGCCCTTGAGTACTAGCCACCAAGTGTTTCTGCTTCCCTAAAAACCGACAACCACATGTTAATAGCCTTTGGCTTTGAACACTAAATAAGTAACCTTCTAGAATAACTCCTTACCACACTTACCAAAGTTGCCTGCCAGAGAATAAGGCTTAGATTGCTTGCTCAAAATATCCTGGAGTCCTTCCCAAACCGCTTGAAGGAAAAGTCCCGAGGAGATCTATGCTACCTTAATATTCGGCCAAAGGGGTTCCAAAATAGGAGAAAAGAATTTCGGCACTACAAGGGGTATATTCGGCTAAAGAGAGTTTAACAGGAAGAAAAAGAATTTCTGCAAAACTTAAATCGGTTTAAAAATGGTTTTCAAAATGTTTTCTCTGTAGCAAACCAAATTCGGCCGTAATGTTTGGGCCGGGTTTGGGGTGTTACAAAGTTGGTAATAGTTGGTGACCAAATTGACTAGTTTAATATTAGAATAAAGAAAGAAAAGCTATCATCTCCACCAAAACTTGTAAGCGACATAGGGGTTTGAAAGCTCAAAATTTTCAGCAAGCTCTCCTGCATCCTAGTAAGTGCTCTAGTGATCTTTTCTTGAAAATAGTTGTACTTTTGAGACCCCTAAAGCTTAAGCTTTGAAATAAGGGGACTAATGTGCAATATGGTGAAGAGTTTAGAGTTTTGACATGAGAGCTATCATTGTTATTTGCTGTATTTTTATGGAAGATCCCCTATAAGACCATATCCGGGATATGGCATCGATACTCGTTGTGAAAGTCCATACAAGACCATATTCGGGATATTGCATTGGCATTTGAAGTGACTCAATGTAAGACCACTTCGGGGACGTGGCATTGGCTTCGTACCTACATGAATGACTATGAATATGCACCTTTGACTATCCTTAGTGATTAATGGGATAAGTATATGAGTTTTGAAGTAGAAATGAGAATCGTACTAAAGTCCTGTGAATGAGTGAATACAGGTACTCGTAAATGAGTCACAAAGAATCGATTTCGATGTATGGCACAGTATGTGCTAAAAAAGGGTAAATGTAAGTATGACAAGGAGCATATGACTTGTGTGTGGTTAGTTAATGCCATGGATGGATTATATTTTGAGCTTATTGTTGCTATATATTTCCATGCAAACTTACTAAGCTTTATGCTTACCCCTTTCATTGCCTCTTTTTCCTTGTAGTTTTGTTAAGATAACTCGAAGAACATGGATCGTTGGAGCTCGGAAATCACACTATCGACATCATTTTGGTATAACAAATTAGACTTATTTTGTGTATGGCATGGATAGGACTCGAGTATTTTGTTAAGTTGTAATTGTTAGCCAAAGTGTTGGTTATATATGTTACTAAAGTCATTTTGTAAATGGATTATTAGGTTAGGTCAATACTTGGCAAATTCTTTTGCTTAATGAAGATGATTTTCATGGAGTGTAGACGGAGTTTCAAGCAGCTTTACCGGACGAGGGGTAGGTGTGTAAGGATGTCTTGTTGAGTTCTTAGATGTGCCTTTGAGTTATGAGTTGTTCATTGATAAGTTGAATGGATTCATATGGTTTGAACTAGGGGATTGCAAAGAGCTTGGCAAATAGCCTTGTTCTTGTCCACATGGATAGGCACACGGGCGTATGTCTAGGCCGTGTGTGTCACATGATCAGTCCATAGGTGTGTGAAACATCCCAAACCCGGCCCACAAGCCCTGACTGGGTCTGACATGTTCCTTATGAAAAACTTAGCTCAAATTCCATTTCGTCCTTTTTATAAAACTAATCAATTTTAAAACGAGGTTGTCGTTGTGTCGAGTTTGAAAACAAGTTTCCGTTCATGTTTGTGTTTTGTTAAATTGTTCCCATTATACTCCATAGATTAAGAGATTTGTCGGATTTTAAAGTTCATTAAGATGAAAACCCTTAGTTTGGTTAAGTGATAAAATGTTGATGTTGCTTTGAGGAAAAATGTTTAATTACCCATTTGGTCATTATCGCATGAAAATAAAGTTTAAAAAGCAAAGTTAAAACAGTTAAGGAATGACCTTATTACATGTTAAAAACCCGAAATAAATCCCGAAAAACATACTAAAGAAAAATGAAAAGAGTTCAACCGTAAGAAATCCAAAAATTTACTGAGCATGGCCACCACAAGTTCCTGCCGACCCGGTCCACTGCACTATGCGTCACCTGCAAAATGTTAGCCCGCGAAGGGTGAGTCAACAGACTCAAGGTGCAACTACCAACACAGATTCCCAACCCATTACAACCTTTGTTACGAACATTTTGGGCAAGCCCATCCGAAATCATAATCTAGCCATTGGCCCATAGTCATAGCACATTATATCACACATATAGCAGAAATGATGCAACCCGAACCCACCTAGATATCCAACCTCTACACACCTACCGTACCTGCCAATCACACCAGTGGGGATTACTAAATCGACCCTCCATCTGCTACACACCCTCGAAGGCAGTCGCTGCAGTCAACTGCTCATCGCCCTTAATACGTGGCATAGCCACCCGATAGTGTGACAACGTCACCGAATCATAATATTGTGACATGAGTCACCGAATAATGTGGTAAAACCACCAGAACACTTCCCCTTTACATTATAACCCCCGTGCCCATGCAATATACAAATTATATAGGTATCATGCTAAATGCTTAACCAAGCCATCTCAGAAATATACATGCTTTCATACAAATGAATGTAACCACTGTTAACAAGTTGTTAGTGTAACGTACCTGAATAAACTGTACCCTTAAATGGTACCTTTAGCCACAGTTATTCATAATCTTATTAACACATACTTAGTCATATTAATTTACCAGGAAAAAGTGTGGGGTTACACACCTGTAAACACAAAGAACAACACTCTCGATCTCACTGACACCTTCACTTGCAGGGATCACAGCGATCTGCTTGTCCCTTTCCGAAACTGGCCCACAACCCGATGGCCAATCACGCACCGCAGAAACCGAACGTTTCTTGAATCTAGGGGTAGGGACTACCCCTTTCTCTCCTCCACTGGTACTCGCATCCATTGAATATCACTTAATCAGAACACCCAGTTAATCGACAAGTAAAATCTAAACAAGTCAAATCTATAGCTTAACTGAATGCCCTTACCGAAGTAGATCTGAATCCCGAAGACTCCTTCTTTACCTTCGTCGAACCCTTCCTAAAACACCATAGTTGAAATCGGCTAACACTAAAAGATATGGCCTTTGGCCGAATGGCACTATCTCCTTACCTTATTGATCAAATCCCAAAAGCTCTTCCTCTTAATGTTGGCTACAAAGAATCCCGGAACCCACCTTCATGGTTTCGGCCAAAAGGATAAATGGGATTAGAGTTCTTGATTTTGACAATCCAAGAAGAAAAGAGGTAAAGTTTGAACACAAAAGAGCCCTTACCACACTTACTAGCAGTCGACTGAAAGATCTGACCAAGGAAGATCGGTTTCAAAATACAACAGAGATAAAGAGATTCGGCCACCAATTGATTCTTCGACTTCCGCAAAGTTTGATAACACGAAAAGAGAAAAGAGTAAAATGGTGGTATGATTTGGCTAAGACTCCAAAAGAAAGTAGAGCATTCGGCCACAAGGGGTAAAGTATAGGGAAGAACGGCTTCTAAAATGAAGAGAAGGTAAGGGCCTTGTCACCAAAATGAAAAGAAAAGAAGAGTAGAGTAGAAGAGATAGGTTCGGCCTTGTGAAGAGAGTGGAGAAGATGAGAAGATGAACACAAAGGATGACCTTAAGGGACTTTTGAGGTTTCGGCCAAGGACCAACAAAATGAGAAAAAGGGTTGAATTCTATGTGGTTTTGGTACGAAAGAAAAAGAATGAGAATTAAGAGAGAAATGAGCTAAATTTCAGCTAGAGGAAAGTGACTAATTTGGCACTTTGACAACACTAAATTTCGGCACACAAAAGCTTCCCCAAACCGATTATGCACCCCCCTTCCAAAGTCCTACATTCGGCCAACTCTCACCCCTCTCCTCATCCCCTCTTTTCTCTCCACTTTTTCCTCCCCTCCTCTCATTCAAATGAGTTTGAATGAGTCAAACTCCCATCCTTTCTCCTAGCCGGATATTCAAGCACCTTGACCAAGTCTCATCCTCATCCATTCAGAGTCTGATTGCCGTCCAACTCTTCACTCCCCTTGACGCAAAATAAATGCCAAAATGCTGCTAGTGCTGCTCGAACTGTAACACCCCAAACCCGGCCCAAACACTACAACCGGATCTGGTATGTCACTGAGAAAAATTTTGGAAAACATGTCGTATTTTCAGAAAAGCCCAAATATATTTTATATAGAATATGCCTTTGTCAAATAAAACCCAAACTTAATTACATGCCTTAGTTTAATTAAAATAAAAATTTAAATAACTAAAAGTAATAAAAGCCCATAATAAAACAAAATATAAACTAGTGGCCCATGGCCTTATTACAACGAGATTTTAAAATCCATTAATTAAAAATATAAAATAATAACTTGAGTCTTTTTACTAAATCCACATATTCTGCTGCATGGCCACCTTGCGTTCCTCTCCAGCCTGGTCCGAAGCACTAGGTATCACCTGAAATGTTAATTAAAAGGGTGAGTCGTGAGACTCAGTGTGCAACCCTCATGCACCACTAGATTTTTGGGACTTAAGCCCATTAAACAAAATAAACGGTTTAATACTCATAACAAACATTAATAACAAATAATATGCAAGGCCCAACCCGTTTGCCTAGGTTTCCATCCGCTACACGCCCCCGTACCAACCGTTCACACCATTGGGGATTTCTACAATCGCCCCACACCGCTACACACCATGATGGCAGTCTTGCTGCTCATCCACGTATGATGGCCGAAGCCCTTATAACATATAATGGCCGAAGCCCGTATAACAGTTCACGGTATTAGTCGCTACATCAGATCACGGTAAAAACCGGTACACATATAACGTATAACTCCTCCTTTCATCAACCCAACCCATGCAATCACATACAAGCATTTTACTTATAACATTTAAATAGATTATTTATTAACCTGGGATCTGCTTTTACCCTCCTTGGGCTTTCATCAATAAACCGAGATGTTGGCAATTATCAAAACATATATAAATCTTATGATCATGCATTTTATGATTAGATCTAGATGGTGGGGAAGTATTACACACCTGTTATCGCGAAAATCTATTATCCTTAACGTAGAGCCTTATTTGTCGAATCCCGAAAATCCCTAAGAAACGTCACCTCCTACCTTCGGCTTTTCCACCAAATCAGCTTTAATGGAACAGATTCGGCTTCTAGGGATAAAGAGTATAATCGACAGGGCCTTGGAAATAAGGATTTGGATTAGGAGCTTGATAAAAATAAAGGAATCACAGAAAAAAGGAGAAATCCTGAAACTCACCGGATTAAAGAGGAGTATACGGCTTACGGTGCACCTTTGGGAAACAGAGATCTCACTTGTAGATTCGACTTTGAGAAGGGAAGAGGGGAAAGTAAACTGTGTTTGGAGAGTTGCGGCAAAGAAAAGGTTTTGAGAGAAAAGAAGAAGAGAAATTCGGCTAGGTGAGGAAGAAGAGAGAAAAATTGAAAGAAAGGACGATCACTTGGCTTATATAGATTTCGGCAATACACTCCCCCTCCCAGAGTTGGATTTTCAGCCAACTCTGCTGTCATCTGATAGCTTTTATCTTTCTTGTTATCTTAATCCCTTATCTCCTCAAAAATAGCCCTTATCTTTCTCTTCCTTTATCTTTTTATTTATCAAGAAAATAAAAGAATTAAAATCCCTATTTTGTAGCTAGTGTGCCGTCCACTCCTAGGGCTCCTAGTGCCAAATTTTTGACCCAAACTTGGGCTCTCAGTAGCCCTCACTTGGCCCAAACTCCTCCCCCTTATGACGCCACCTTATGCCCACTTAAAGCTCCTCAAATCTTTGGGCCACAAGCCCAGCTTGTCACTTAATTAACTATCTATTTAAATTATGAGCTAACACCATTTATTAGCCACCTAACCCAAATTTTTAAAGCCCAAAATATCACTTAAATTACCCAGAACATTAATTTAAACCCTAATCCAAATATTTAATCAGGGCCTCAATTCAACCTCAAATTTTTAAATTACAAATTAATCAAGTACCACATATAAATGCACAGGCCTATATTTAGGATATTACAGTTCTACCCCCTTAAAATAAATTTCGTCCTCGAAATTTACCTGATCATAAGAGATGGGGATATTGCTGTCGTATAACATCCTCTGGCTCCCACGTCACCTCTTCAGCACCGTGATTTTACCATAAAACTTTAACCAATGGAACAGACTTCCTTCTTAACACTTTCACGTCTCGATCCAAGATTTGCACTGGTTCTTCCTCAAAAGAGAAATCCGGCCTTACTTCAATTTCTTCCACTGGCACTATGTACGATGGATCAGATCGATAACGTCTCAGCATCGAAACATGGAACACGTCATGTATCTGCTCCAACTCTGAAGGCAACTCCAAACGAAAAGCCACTGGCCCCACACGTTCTAACACCCTATAAGGCCCAATAAACCGAGGACTTAGCTTACCCTTTCGTCCAAACCTCATTACTTTCTTCCACGGCGATACCTTCAAGAAGACTTGGTCTCCTACTGCAAATTCCACCTCCTTCCGCTTTAGATTCGCATAAGATTTCTGCCGATCAGACGCTTCCTTCAATCGAGCCCGTATTAACTTAACTTTTTCCTCTGTTTCCGAAACTAGTTCTGGACCCAATATCTGACGTTCACCCAACTCCGTCCAACAAGTTGGAGTACGACATCTCCTTCCATATAATGCTTCATACGGAGCCATTTGAATACTAGCTTGGTAGCTATTATTGTACGCGAATTCTGCCAAGGGTAAATACTCCTCCCAACTACCCCTAAAATCGATGATGCAACCCCTTAGCATATCCTCCAAGATCTGGATTACCATCTCAAACTGACCATCGGACTGTGGGTGAAAAGCGGTACTGAAGTCTAGCCTTTTTCCCATTGCTTTATGAAGAGCCTTCCAAAATTGTGACGTGAACCTAGGGTCCCTATCCGATATGATCGACACCGGTACACCATGTAATCTTACGACTTCAGCCACGTACAATTTAGCCAACTTTTGCAAAGAGTAGTCGACCCGAATCGGTATGAAGTGAGCAGACTTCGTCAGCCGATCCACAATTACCCAAATTGAATCTTTCTTGGTGGGTGTAAGGGGTAACCCACTAACAAAATCCATTGTGATTCTTTCCCATTTCCAATGGGGAATCTTTATCGGCTGCAACAATCCCGAAGGCAATTTGTGTTCAGCTTTGACTTGCTGACACGTTAAACACTTCCCCGCATACTCCGTAACTTCTTGCTTCAAACCCGACCACCAGTACTGGTCTCGCAAATCCTGATACATCTTAACTCCTTCAGGATGCATAGCATAGGGGCTACTATGCGATTCCCGAAGAATCATCTGCTTTAGCTCCTCATCTTTTGGCATACAAACCTTCCCATAGAAACACAAAACTCCATCATTGTTTAGACTATAGTCTTCTACTTCACCCTCCTGCACTTGTCGGATTCGAGTACTTAACACATCATCCAAAAGTTGTTTCTCCTTGATTAGACTTGTCCACATAGGTCTTACTTGTAGCTCAGCCACCAACCGACCATCCTCATACAAACTAAGATGAGCGAACATTGCCCTTAGGTCTGCTATCACCTTCTTACTCAACGCATCTGCCACCACATTGGCCTTGCCGTGATGGTATTCAATCGAGCAATCATAGTCCTTCAAGAGCTCGATCCACCTACGTTGCCGTAAATTTCACTCCTTCTAAGTAAGGAGATACTTCAAACTTTTATGGTCGGTGTAAATTACCGACTTTTCCCCGTACAGGTAGTGCCTCCAAATCTTAAGAGCAAACACTACAGCCGCCAATTCCAAATCATGCGTAGGGTAGTTCAACTCATACGGTCTCAACTGTCGAGATGGGTATGCCACAACTTTCTCATCTTGCATCAGCACACACCCTAACCCTATGTGTGACGCATCACAATAGACGGTAAATTCCTTTCTCGCCTCTGGCTGAATTAACACCGGTGCTTCCGTCAGAATTCTCTTCAGCCTCTCAAAGCTCTCCTGTTGTTTGTCAGTCCACACAAAAGTTACTCCCTTCCTCAACAACTTAGTTAATGGTGCCGCTATTGAAGAGAACCCCTCAATGAAGCTTCGATAATATCCTGCTAATCCTAAGAAACTTCGAATTTCTGCCACAGACTTCGGCGATTTCCAATTTAACACAGCTTCGATTTTCCGAGGGTCTACCCTAATCCCCTCTGCGGAAATCACATGCCATAGAAAAGTCACCTCCTTCAGCCAGAACTCACACTTAATGAACTTTGCGTACAGCTTCTTTTCCCTCAGAATTTGCATCACCACTCGAAGTTGCGCATCATGCTCCTCCTCAGTCTTGGAATAAACCAATATATCATCGATAAATACTACGATGAACCGATCAAGGTATGGCTGAAACACCCGATTCATCATATCCATAAATGCTGCTAGCGCATTCGTCAAACCAAACGGCATTACCAAAAACTCATAATGACCGTACCGAGTTCGAAACACCGTCTTATGAATATCTCTTTCTTTAACCCCTAATTGATGATATCCCGACCTTAAATCAATCTTAGAAAAGACCGAAGCTCCTTTGAGCTGGTCGAACAAATCGTCGATTCTCGGTAATGGGTACTTATTCTTAATCGTCAACTTATTCAGTTGACGATAGTCCACGCACATACGCATGGATCCATCCTTCTTCTTCACGAATAGGATCGGCGCTCCCCATGGAGACACACTCGGTCAGATGAATCCTCGATCCAATAGCTCCTGAATCTGAGCTTTGAGCTCCACCAGCTCCTTCGGCGCCATTCGATAAGAGGCAATAGATACCAGAGCCGTACTCGGGAGTAGTTCTATTCCAAACTCCACCTCGCGATCCGGGGGTAATCCTGGCAACTCCTCCTGAAAGACGTCTGCGAAATCCTTGACTGTTCGAACCTCATCGACAGTCACCTCTTTAGCATCCAAAACATTAATAAAAGCTAAAAAGGCGTTATATCCCTTCCGAATCATCTTAACAACTTTCAAGGCCGACACTACGTTGGACAAATAGTTCCTTCTTTCTCCTAACACAACCACCTCCCCGCCTTCCGGGGTACTTAGCACCATGCGCTTAGACCCACAATCCAACTTAACATGATGCTTTGACAACCAATCCATTCCTAGGATAAGATCGAAACCTCCGAATGGCAATTCCATTAAGTCTGCCGGAAACACTACCCATTGAGTCTCTAAAGGTATATCCTTAAACAGCTTGTCTACTACCCTAGATTGTCCTAGGGGACTAACTACAGTCATCTTCCTAGTAGTTGTTTCAGGATCTATACTTAAGGTCTCAGATATCGAACATGCAACATAGGAGTGGGTTGACCCAATGTCAATCAAAGCAAGAAAAGGGCTGTCAGCTATAAGAAACGTACTGGTTATGACATCCGGTGCATCACCATCCTCCTGTCGACGAACTGCATAAACTAGACCCGGCTGCCTTGCATCTACATTACTGGCACCTCTACCAAGTGCTCCATGACCACGACCAGCCCCATTTCCTCCTCTACTTGCACCACGACCCCTTGGTCCAGGCTAATCACCTCTCCTCACTTGATCAGCACCTCGGCCCGCTGGCTACCCCCGATCCATCTAAGGACAGTCCTTAATCAGATGTTCTGTGGACCCACATTTAAAGCATCCACCTGTTTTCATTCTGCACTCCCCATAATGCGTCCTCCCACATGTAGAACATGCTTGATTTTGACTTGTCGGAGCACGAACTGGTCCATCAGCCCTAGGCCTCTTCTGAAAATTCCCTGATGCTCTTGATGGCCCAAAACTCCTCTTATTCTTACCCCGATCCTTATCCCTTTCTTGTCTCTCAACCCGTTTCACTTCCTCAGCTATTTTAACCTTATCTACCAAAACAACAAAAACCCTTTCTCGTTGCGGTGCTATCAGAACCCTTAATTCATTTCTCAGCCCATCCTCGAACCGAACACAACGTTCATACTCCGTTGCTACCATCCCTCGAGCGTAACGGCTCAAGCGTAGAAACTCGGCCTCATATTCAGCCACAGACTTACTTCCCTGTACTAAGTTCAGGAATGCCTTCCTTTGGACATCTATATAGCTAGCCCCAACATACTTTCCCTGAAATGACTCCCTAAAGAAGTCTCAGTCAATCCAATCTGCGGTAGTACCTTCTTTCACCGTGAGCCACCAGTGGTAGGCCTCATCTCGGAGGAGAGACACGACCCTTTCAACTTTTCCTCTACCGTGAAGTCTAAGTCATCCATTATGCGCTCAGTCACTTCCATCCAGTACTCAGCTGTGTTAGGGGTTACCCCAGAAACTCCCCTAAACACTTCTGCCCCATTGGCCTTAAGCCGCTCTGACACAGATTTCCGGGCTCCTGTGCCCATGCCTACTCCAGCAACTCTCTCTAGGACTCGCAACATCGCCTGGGATACAGCATCATCTCCGATCGCCTGATCCCGTAACTCTCCCTCCACAGTTGGAGGATCCGGCAGTTCGTTACCTGACCCATGGCCAGACCCTACTGGCTCAGACAAGGTCATCCTACCCCTACCACGTCCACGTGGCGGACGTCCTCGACCCCTTGTACTCATTCTTTCGATTTGCGTTTATCTGATTAAGAATTTTATGAATCATTATTTCTTTCCACTGATTTATCGCGAACAGTCTTATGATGAATAGTTTTAAGAAGTAGTTCTTTCGAATCCATACACAATACAGTTTCAAATTCATTCATTCAATCATCAATATTTATGAACTCGCGTTCATTACAGAGAAGTAGTGATGTTGTTGCTGTCGTTGTTGTTTTCATTACCCAGGGGTATTTTCGTAATTTTATCCTTCAGGGGTATTTTCGTAATTTTATCCTACAGGAGTATTTTCGTAATTTTTCAAAATAAGGTCCTTGGTGATTTTGTGAAGTAAGGGTATTTTGGTAATTTTTTTAATTCCGGGGGTATTTCAAAAATTTTGAAATCCAGGGGTATTTTGGTAATTTTACAAACTAGGGGTATTTTGGTCATTTTGCAAAACAAGGATAGTTTTGTAATTTTTTTTTTCAAAATTTGATGTTGTTTGTTGTTTTTTTTTAAACAGGGGTACTTTTGGAAAAAATCTAGTTTCATGGTCCAGGTCATTCTTGTAAACGTGAGATTTTCGATAAATTTTCAAAACATCGGTATTTTATAAAATCATGGTTAGTTGGAAGTTTTCACAAATCAAATGCATTTCGAAATTTTTCTACAAAACCTTAGGATTTTTTTTCAAAAATAGGGTGGTTGGTCCCTTTCGGGTTTTAATCATAGGGTTTAGCCCATCAACCAGTCCTCGTAACTAGTGTGAATAGTCACTACGCACCAGGTAGGATTCTAGTGAAGAGGAGGTGAGTCGCTAGGACTGCTTAAGTACCAAGCTCTCCCTGAATCCACTCCTAGACATGCGTATGCCCATTGCCACACCCTAACTTGGCTAAGGTGAACAGTCACTACGCACCAGGCAGGATTCCAGCGAAGAGGAGGTGAGTCACTAGGACTGCTTAAATACCAGGCTCTTCCGGATCCTTTCTAGACATGCGTATGACGGTTACCACACCCTAGCCTTGCGGCTCGTTAACGGGTTTGTTCAGTGAAATTAAGTTTTATGAAATTTTAAAAAGTAGTGTGTACTAAGCCTAGAGTCCATCAAGTTCTAATTCTAACTAATCTACGTCCCACTAGGCCCATTAAGCCCACATATATAAATATCACACAATGGTTCAGAGTACTTACCTGGCGGACTTGGGCCGGAGACGCAGGTGCCATGCCGAGCTAACAGATCTGTTATTACTTAAAGACAGTCATATTTCAAAAGCCCATTTTAGAAAATGTTTTGAGCCCAAACACCCCAGAGCTGAGTTTTGAATCGAGCTCTGATACCAATTTGTAACACCCCAAACCCGACCCAAACACTACAACCGGATCTGGTATGTCACTAAGAAAAATTTTGGAAAACATGTCGTATTTTCAGAAAAGCCCAAATATATTTTATATAGAATATGCCTTTGTAAAATAAAACCCAAACTTAATTGCATGCCTTAGTTTAATTAAAATAAAAATTTAAATAACTAAAAGTAATAAAAGCCCATAATAAAACAAAATATAAACTAGTGGCCCATGGCCTTATTACAACGAGATTTTAAAATCCATTAATTAAAAATATAAAATAATAACTTGAGTCTTTTTGCTAAATCCACATATTCTGTTGCATGGCCACCTTGCGTTCCTCTCCAGCCCGGTCCGAAGCACTAGGTATCACTTGAAATGTTAATTAAAAGGGTGAGTCGCGAGATTCAGTGTGCAACCCTCATGCACCACTAGATTTTTGGGCCTTAAGCCCATTAAACAAAATAAACAGTTTAATACTCATAACAAACATTAATAACAAATAATATGCAAGGCCCAACCCGTTTGCCTAGGTTTCCATCTGCTACACGCCCCCGTACCAACCATTCACACCATTGGGGATTTCTACAATCGCCCCACACCGCTACACACCATGATGGCAGTCTTGCTGCTCATCCACGTATGATGGCCGAAGCCCGTATAACAGTTCACGGCATTAGCCGCTACATCAGATCACGGTAAAAACCGCTACACATATAACGTATAACTTCCTCCTTTCATCAACCCAACCCATGCAATCACATACAAGCATTTTACTTATAACATTTAAACAGATTATTTACTAACCTGGGATCTGCTTTTACCCTCCTTGGGCTTTCATCAATAAACCGAGATGTTGGCAATTATCAAAACATATATAAATCTTATGATCATGCATTTTATGATTAGATCTAGATGGTGGGGAAGTATTACACACCTGTTATCGCGAAAATCTATTATCCTTAACGTAGAGCCTTATTTGTTGAATCCCGAAAATCCCTAAGAAACGTCACCTCCGTACCTTCGGATTTTCCACTAAATCGGCTTTAATGGAACAGATTCGGCTTTTAGGGATAAAGAGTATAATCGAAAGGGCCATGGAAATAATGATTTGAATTAGGAGCTTGATAAAAATAAAGGAATCACAGAAAAAGGAGAAATCCCGAAACTCACCGGATTAAAGAGGAGTATACGGCTTACGGTGCACCTTCGGGAAACAGAGATCTCACTTGTAGATTCGACTTTGAGAAGAGAAGAGGGGAAAGTAAACTGTGTTTGGAGAGTTGTGGCAAAGAAAAGGTTGTGAGAGAAAAGAAGAAGAGAAATTCGGCTAGGTGAGGAAGAAGAGAGAAAAATTGAAAGAAAGGATGATCACTTGGCTTATATAGATTTCGGCAATACACTCCCCCTCCCAGAGTTAGATTTTCGGCCAAATCTGCTGTCATCTGATAGCTTTTATCTTTCTTGTTATCTTAATCCCTTATCTTCTCAAAAATAGCCCTTATCTTTCTCTTCCTTTATCTTCCTATTTATCAAGAAAATAAAAGAATTAAAATCCCTATTTTGTAGCTAGTGTGCCGTTCACTCCTAGGGCTCCTAAGTGCTGAATTTTTGACCCAAACTTGGGCTCTCAGTAGCCCTCACTTGACCCAAACTCCTCCCCCCTTATGACGCCACCTTATGCCCATTTAAAGCTCCTCAAATCTTTGGGCCACAAGCCCAGCTTGTCACTTAATTAACTATCTACTTAAATTATGAGCTAACACCATTTATTAGCCACCTAACCCAAATTTTTAAAGCCCAAAATATCACTTAAATTACCCAGAACATTAATTTAAACCCTAATCCAAATATTTAATCAGGGCCTCAATTCAACCTCAAATTCTTAAATTACAAATTAATCAAGTACCACATCTAAATGCACAAGCCTATATTTAGGATATTACACGAACCAAGGCCCTTCTCACTCCCTGAGGCGTCATCCACAAGCACTCTAAGTGGCGCCTCCTTGCTACTTTACCAACTGGGTTCTTGTGTCATAATCCACACAAAAATTCCCTTAAGGCCTAGCTCCCCTAGCTCTCCGCTATCAGCTTAAAAACAATTATTTTTCCAAGGCCTCTACCCACACCTCAAGGTATCTCGAAGCCCCCAAACACATCCAAACAGCACACAGAGCACACCAACACACAGATACAAATTAAAATGCATGACCCCCCAAATCCCGGATATTACAGTGTGTGCCCAGGACGTATGAAGTCTACACCTAAGTTTTGGAATTTAAATCGCCACACAATAGTAGTACACGAGCGTGCGACCGACCGTGTGGATTAATCAGAGGTGACCGCGGGCCAGCGACACAGGCGTGTGCCCTGGGCTGTGTGCTGAGTAAGGCTTGGTGATGTCATAGTCAGAGAGCTCCGCGGGTAAAAGACACGGGTGTGTCTATGCAACACCCCTTACCCATATTTGATGCCGGAACAGGGTACGAGGCATTACCGAAACACATACACTTGTAAATACATTAAACCAAGTCATAAAATTTCATCCAAATTATGCATCATCAGAAACATACAACTTGAATAACACTAGCCAACATCAATGGCCTTATACAAAATAAACTACTAAATTTTAAAGGCCAACATTTTAGGCCAAACCAATTATGACATATACAAATGACTAAGTCCCCTATACATGCCATAAACTTAAGAGGTTTGTATTCACTTTTACCCCACGATGATAGCTTGATAGTGTGATTACATCTCCGGTGATCTCCAACTCGAGCTAGCATACAACCCTATAAGATATAGGAAAGAAGGGAAGTAAGCTACAAAGCTTAGTAAGTAAGTATGTAAATAATTAATAATGGATTTATTAAGTTTACAAAACAACACAATCAAATCTAAAATCAATTTCATCATTTATTCAAGTTTGGAGCAAGCTGTCTATTCGAGTCATAGTCACTAAATTATTTTTATCTGAAGCTACGAAACTCCAAATTAAGATCCGTAAATGTTCCCTGAAACTATACTCATTTATCTTCTCACCATAAAAGTTTCAGAATTTTTGGTCTTACCAATTAGTAGAGTTTATTCATTAAAGATTCCCCTGTTTCGCTGTTCGATGCTCTGACCATTTTTCACTACGAACCAATTTTATCATTATACCGAATTCATATGATGATAAAATTTAGTTCATTTGAAAATAGACTCATTAAGGATTTCATTCATATAACTTATACCCCATAATTATTTTTTTGGAAATTTTAATGATTTTTCCAAGACAGAACAGGGGATCAAGTAACCATTCTGAACCCCGTATTATTCTACTCATTAACGAAAATCAATTCGGGAAAAATTTCAGCAAACACATACTTTAGACATCATATCTGAATAAGTCGATTAGCTGAGACTAACTTCTCCTTTATCCGTGACATTGCATAATCTGTATAATCTTTAAAATATTTTGATATCCTTCCAAAATTGTTTCCACTTTCCAAACTATTATTATCTCTATATGAATTACTAAGTATTTCACCACTAAACTCTTTAGTTTCACATTTATGGACTTATTCCACTTGGTTCTCGTGAATTTTCGTTATAAAGCAACACTGGTAAGGGGGTGAGGTCATAAAGCTTTTGACTTGACTCTCATAAATACAAACATATGACTTTGCATTCATCACCAACATTATATAATCACAATTACATAATTCACTTCAAGCTAGTTAACATACATAGTCATGTTACACGAACTTCTTTTTTTTTTTATTCAAACAAGTGTACATAAACACACATTCTGTCAATTTGAGTAAATTTACTTATCATATTCACTTAATCAAATATGTTGGGCACATAACGTCATATGCATGCCAAACAAACATGGATGGGCTTATTACCATATAAACTTTCATTTCACTCCACTTTTCACATTTCTTAACTTGTGGTTATCTCATTTCGTACATTAATACATACGTATCGTGAACTTCTATTCATACCTTTCCAAATTTTGACACATCATAAGCAAGTCCCAATCATTTCAATATCATTATCAGCATTATCGAAAAAAATAGCTCGGTTGGAAGTCATCTCTGTCTTAACAAAATAATTTCGTCAGAGTCGGGTGTCTTAACAAAATAATTTCGTCAGAGTCGGGAGATATCACACTATCCCGAATAGTAATATGGCATGTATAGCTAGACTCACATACGCTATGTTAGTCCAAGAATCGACTAAACCATAGCTCTGATACCACTAAATGTAACACCCCTTACCCGCATTCGATGACGGAACAGGGTACGAGGCATTATCGAAACACATACACTTGCAAATGCATTAAACCAAGTCATAAAATTTCATCCAAATTATGCATCATCACAAACATACAACTTGAATAACACTAGCCAACATCAATGGCCTTATACAAAATAAACTACTAAATATTAAAGGCCAAGATTTTAGGCCAAACCAATTATGACATATACAAATGACTAAGTCCCCTATACATGCCATAAACTTAAGAGGTTTGTATTCACTTTTACCCCACGATGATAGCTTGATAGTGTGATTACATCTCCGGCGATCTCCAACTCGAGCTAGCATACAACCCTATAAGATATGGGAAAGGAAGGGAAGTAAGCTACAAAGCTTAGTAAGTAAGTATGTAAATAATTAATAATGGATTTATTAAGTTCACAAAACAACACAATCAAATCTAAAATCAATTTCATCATTTATTCAAGTTTGGAGCAAGCTATCTATTCGAGTCACAGTCACTAAATTATTTTTATCTGAAGCTACGAAACTCCAAATTAAGATCCGTAACTTTTACCTAAAACTAGACTCATTTATCTTCTCACCATAAAAGTTTCAGAATTTTTGGTATTATCAATTAGTAGATTTTATTCATTAAAGATTCCCCTATTTCGCTGTTTGACTGCTCTGACCATTTTTCACTACGAACCAATTTTATCATTATACCGAATTCATATGATGATAAAATTTATTTCATTTGAAAATAGACTCATTAATGATTTAATTCATATAACTTATACCCCATATTTAGTTTGTTTGAAATTTTTAATGATTTTTCCAAGACAGAACAAGGGATCAAGTAACCATTCTGAACCAGTCTCACAAAAGTTTAAATATCTCAAACTATACAATTCCTTTACTTTCTCTGTTTCTTTTATATAAAAATAGACCCAATATGCTTTAAATAAATATCTCATACAACGTATAATTCCATTTCTACCATTTGTGGTGATTTTTCAAATTCACGTCACTGCTGCTGTCCAAAACAGTTTTATTATAAATTTTTGCTTTCTCTCACTTTAGTTGTATTCATTACTTACCTATAACAATCATTCCAATTTCCAATCACATATGGAGCATATTGCTCATGCATTACACATACATATACATATAATTATCACTAAAACATCTCACATAATTTCATTTAGTCAGTTTTCCCGTTGAACGCTTCGGAATAATAACGAATATGCGGTGGTTTCGCACACAGCCCACCTTTGGAATCGAAGCTCTCTTGTACACATAGTGGCCTTCACTCAATACCAGTCATGTGACCTAGCTCGATTGTACTCATAATTCTGGCTCTCTTGTACATATGGTGGCCTTCACTTAGCACCACTCATATGACCTAGCCTTCTCGTAGCTCTGTTGTACACATAGTGGCTCACACCATATACCACACATGTGACCTAGCTACATATAGCTTTCTTGTACACATGGCGTACTCTCGGTACTACACATGTGACCTAGCTACGTATACAAAATATCTTGTAGCTCTCTTGTGCACATAGTGGCCTACACTTAGTACCACTCATGTGACCTAGCTACATGCCAATTACATCTTTCGATTCCGAAGGTTCAAACGGGAAATAACTCACTTTTTAACACTTTATTTCATTCTGTCAATAGTTAATTATGATTCAAAAATCAGATACAATACATTAAACATCCTGAAATATAAAACATCAATAAAAATAATGAATTGTTTACATATTACTTACCTCGGTGCAAAATATGGCGAAATTTGAAATTTAGTCCTTAACCTTTTCTTTTCTCCGATCAAGGTCAATTTCTCATCTTTCTTGATCTATAATAACATATTTAACTCACTTAATACTCACATTATTCAATTTAGTCCAAAAATCAACTATGACAAAATTACATTTTTGCCCTCTAACTTTCACAAAATTACGGTTTTGCCCCTAGGCTCGAAAATTAAACTTCATCCTATTTCCTACATTTTAGGACATGCTGAACATTTTTCCCTTCTATGGCAACATCAAATTCTCACTCTAACATGTACTTATGAACATTAGGTATTTTTACCGATTATGTCGTTTTACTCGTTTTTACGTAAAATCGCTTAGCAAAAATTGTTTAACATAATTTCAGCCTTCATATTCTATCATAAAAAATCAAAATAAACACATTTAACCTATGGGTATTTTTCCAAATATGAACCCTAGGTTAAAATATTGCTAGAATAAGCTAAACCGAGTTACCGGGATTCTAAAAACGTAAAGAACATGAAAAACGGGGCTTGGATTGACTTACTATGGAGCTTGGAAGCTTGGAAACCCTAGCTATGGAGTCTCCCCCTTGAAATTTCGGCCTAAGGAAGAAGATGACAACCTTTTTCCATCTTTTTCCCATTTAATTTCCTTTTTATTACCAAATGACTAAATTACCCTTCATTAAAAACTTTGGTTCTTTCTACCTATATTTGTCCATTTTTGTCCATGAAAGCCTAATGGTATAATTACCATTTAAGGTCCTCTACTTCAATTTAAAATTTCATAACAATTGGACACCTCTAACATGTAGAACTCAACTTTTGCACTTTTTACAATTTAGTCCTTTTGACTAAATTGAGTGCCCAAACGTCAAAATTTTCGAATGAGATTTTCACGAAATCATTCCGTGAAATTGTAGACCATAAAAATATAAATAATATAAAATTTTCAACATCGAATTTGTGGTCCCGAAACCACTATTCCGTTTAGGCCTTATTTCGGGATGTTACATTTCTCCCCCCTTTGAGGATTTTCGTCCCTGAAAATCTTACCAGGAGGAGTTGGTTTCAACTTTTTATCAGAATCACAATTTAATTTAGTTTCATGGTCCGATTTTCCTTTAGCTTTTTCCATAATTGGGATATAACCCTTGGATCTCAATCCGAAATAATGGAAACTGAAACTTCGCGTAATCGAATAATCCTAGAAACATCTTACTCGACTGGTTAGTTAAACAAGAAATCTGTACACGAATTATCAATCACAATTTGATAACATCTTCCTTTTTGGAGATCAAGATAATTCAGATACGAAATCTATAGTGTTTCTATCTCTTTTTCTTTCTAGAATCACCACTTTATATTCTAGCAATAAAACTCATTCAAATCCGTTCACTAGTGCATCACTGAAAAAAAATATCATGAATTCGTTACTCAATTCCAACTAAACTCAAAACCAGAGCTTCGGCTAATAATACCTTCAATTGCTTTAACTTTGTTAGCATGCCCAGACCATTCAAACTTTCACAAAGGTGATAACTTTTCCAATCAGAACAACTTTAACTTATAATAACATCATCCAGTTAGAATAATCCAATAGGCATATCTCTGTATTATGCTTTCTAGAATATAATTTCTTCATTCAGACTATCCGTCTTCATACTCGTGAATACACAAAATTTATTCTCTTAGTTGAGACATGTTTAAATATACATACCTCACAAGAAAATAACAGAGATCCTGATGATTCCTCAGAGAAACCCAGTAGAAAAACAATGCTTACCGACTTTGGACTTCCATCATAACAGAGATAATATATTTTTCGTATATATGAAACAAAACCATAATCAGTAGAAACATAAGAATAATTGTAACATCCCGAAATTGGGCCTAGTAGGATTGGGCCGATTGGGCTTTGGGCTTTAGGAAAAATTTGAGTATCATCTTGTTGCTTGTGTTAATTCAGGTATGATTTTATTGTGGGCTTAATATAGTCTTGTGAAGGCTTGGAATTAATTGGTTTAGAATAATTTTAGTATGGAGAATTTAGTGAAGTGGATCAAGTGATTATGATGCTTAAGTTAATTTAAGTGTTTAATGTTAGCATAAGATAAGTCAATTGGTAAGTGGTGTTGGCGCATGAGTAATTGTATGAGGGAAGAGGTTCGAATCCCATGGATGACATTAAGGTGACTTTTAATTTTTGAATGGCATGTGTTGGTCAAATTTTACATATGGTAAGTTGGACTTTAAATTTTATGGTAAGTTGAATATTAGATTAGGAAAGCTTGTATTTTGGGATAAGAATCTTAAGATTTATGGAAGGATGGAGGGATAAGGGGCTTGAATGATGGAGAGTTGTTTTGGAAATATTTTTATGGTCATTTTGACCATGAATGTGGACGCATAGATGGCTAGGGGGGAGTTGGCCGAATTTTTGGAAGGAATAGGATTAGGAGGAAATAAAGAAGAAAATATGGGATTTGGGTGAAGGAATTGGTGTTGGCCAAATTTGGGGCTTGGAAGGATAGCATTTTCGGTTTGGTAATAGTAGGTTAGGTGTGCCAAAATTGTTTCTTTTCTCATCTTTTTCATTTGTGCCAAAAAAAATTAGAGTTTTCTTTTCTCTCTAAATGCCGTTCTTGTGCATAAGCCATTTAGTTTCGGTTTCCCTTCTCTTTGTTTTGTGTTCGAAACTTCAAAGACCATTAAGGTCACTAGCGTTTTCTTCTTTTCTCTATTTGCTAGTTTGGCTGAATTTATCTCCTTTCCCAAACTCTTTCTTTTCCTTTTGATAGTCGAGTTTGTCATCACCTTTGGTAAGGCTTGGCCGAACCCTATAGCCTCTTTCTCTCTTGTCTTTGCTTGAAATTTTAAGAAACACCATAGCCAAATCCTCTGAGCATTCTACTCCCTCCACTTTGGCGTAATCCCTTTTCATCATTAAAGTGCCGAAACACCATCTCAACCTCGTTTCTATACCTATCTTTGTGTTAGCCGAATATCTCACTACCATTGGGAAGGTTTAGCCGAACTCTTTTTCTCTTATTTGGTCTCTTCAAGCAACGTGGTGGTAAGTAATTTCTATCCTAGCGATCGGTGTAGGTTCTCTTTCTTTTAAGTGTGCCGAATCAAGGATTAAGCCTTGGTTTAGGGATGGCCGATTATGCTTGCGCCATGATATGTGTTTCTTGTGAAGGTAGCCAACATTAAGGAGCATTAAAGGAGAAGCTTTCAGGATTTGTAGAGATCAAGGTAAGTCAAAGTGGTATTCAGCCAAAGGCCATGTTATGAGTATTTTAAGTGTTGACCGATTCTAATGTGGGTTGTTTAAGGAATTTCGGCAGAGTTCATAATCAAGTGGCGTTTTCGGGATTTAATCGACTGTACCAAATAGGTGCGTAGTTATCGCACTATTCTCTTGTTGTGTGTATGTGTTATATTTATAAATATGTGATATGATGTGAATGATAGCCGAAATAAGGGCTAAGGTTTTGAATACCCGTGGTGGGTGATCGAATACTCAGGTCAGTGATTTATGATATTAAATGATCATTGATGAATATATGAAATGTGATGGCATGTGATGCAAAATTGTTCAAGTGATATGTTGCCATGATACACATATATGCATGGGACTTGGGATGTGACTATCGAAGGAAAGGGTGTACATTATGTACGTGGTCTGATGTTAGCCTTGTGCTACATTGGCGCTTGATGGTGGCTATGTGCTCCATCAAAGGAGGTGTTGGCTAGGTGCCCATCTCGACGGATGATAGCTGTGTGCATCACCGTAGATTGAGGATGACCTCGAGTCACCTCGTGGATATAGATATGTGGATCACTATGTGATCGGTGGCTTAGCCATGGCCTTGGGCAGCAAGTCTGCCAAGGTAAGATATGTGGATCACTATGTGATCGGTGGATTAGCCACGGCCTTGGGCAGGGAGTTTGCTAAGGTAGGAGTAACGGATGGACTCTAGGTTGGGTTGGGCTTCATGTTGCATATTTATGCATTTTGCATGACTAATTATGTGGATCAATGTGGATATGGGCCAAGCCCAACATATGGAATTATGTGGATATAATGCCTTATAATCTGATATGTGATTGATGTGTGGATATGGGCCAAGGCCATACATGGAGACATGTGAAATAACTATGCACTGAGTCTGTGTGACTCACCCAATTTTTCTCAAACCTTACAGGTGATGCATAAAGCTTGGACCGGGTTGGAGTGGATACGAGGTGGCCCATGTAGAAGATATTTTATTTGTTTTACACATTTTATTTATGAAAGGTTATTTATTATAATAAGGGCCACTTTAAGTATTTAAGGACTTTTTATTATATTTTAAGTTGGATTGTCGATTATATTATTATTTGAAATTGTTTTATTTTAAACAACTTAATTTTATTTGGAACTTTAATTGCACAATGTTTTAGTAAAGACAACAAATTTTTATGTTTTTAACTTTAAGTCAAAAGTTTTTCAAACGTTTTCCGCAGTGGCATTCTGAATTCGGCCGTGGCTCGTGGGCCGGGTTTGGGGTGTTACAGTTTGGTATCAGAGCCTGGTTCAAAACTCGGCCTTGAGGATTTTGGCCCAAAAACATTTTCTTATGATGGGCTTTTCAAAAATATAGGCTTTCATGAAGTTTTCAGGTTTATTCTGGCATGGCACCTGTATCTCCGACCCGAAGTCCACCAGGTAAGTACCTCTAATTATTGTGTGAATTATTATATGTTTTGTATGTGGGCATAATTGGGGCTCGTAGATTAGAAGATTAGGGCGATTGAACCCTAGGGCTAGTGCACTCAAATACATGCATAAGACTTAAGAACAACTGAACAAACCTGTGAAGTAAGTCGCCGAGTTAAGGTGTGGCAACCATTGTGCACATGTCTAGGAATGGATTCGGTAAGAGCTTGGTATTTAAGCAGTCCTAGCGACTCACCTCCTCTTTACTCGAATCCTACCTGGTGCGTAGTGACGGTTCACCCTAACCAAAAGGACTCATTCACGGGCTAAACCCGATAACTAAAACCCGAAAGGGACTAGCCATATTGTTTTATAAAGATCTTAGTTTTAAATTTACCAAATTACCCGTCTGATTTATAAAATCCTTTTAGACTTGAGAATTTTCCGAAATACACCCGATTTGCAAAATTACTAAAATACCCCTGAGCGGTAAAATTATGAAAATGCCCCTGGTTTATAAAATTACCATGTTACCCTCTACTTTTATGAAAAACATTCTTACTTTACAAAAATACCAAAAACTCCTATTTTACAAAATAGTAAGATACCCTGATTTGGGAAAATTTACTAAAATGCCCCTGACTTCCAAAATTACCAAAATAACCCCGATTTCTGAAATTTCTGTAATATCATTGATTTGGTAGAATTTTCAAAATAATCTCGAGATTTGTATATTTTGGAATGCCTTTGATTTGTAAAGATTTTCAAATTGACTTCGATTTATTACGAAAATACCCTTGTAGGAAAAATGACGAAATTACCCCTGGGTTGGGAATGGACAAGGATGCCCATAGTAGCATGGTAAATGTTGTGGATGAGTGAATGTGTTTCTATTGATGTGAATGAATGTGAATGTGTGATTCTCTGAATTAGAATAGTGATCTTGAGCTGAAACTTTAGTGGATCGAAAGAACTACTTCCGAAAATTTCTTTTCATAAAATTGTTCGCGCATAAACAAGTGGAACAAAAGTACTAATGCATAAAACTCTTTAAACAGATTAAATCGCGACGTTAGATATGAGTTCTAGGGGACGTGGTCGTCGTGGACGCGGTAGAGGCAAAATGGCTGTGTCGGAACCATCGCTAGTGAAGCATCTAGAACCTTGAGTGTGAACTTGGAGACTGTACTTGGAAAGTATATTGGTTTATTAAGATCAGAGTGCGCAGCAAGAGCGTAGTGTGGCGAGATAGGATGTACGACTGTTAGTTAGTTGGAAATTTCGAGGACGAAATTTCTTTAAGGAGGGTAGAGCTCTAACATCCCGAAATTGGGCCTAGTAGGATTGGGTCGATTGGGCTTTGGGCTTTAGGAAAAATTTGAGTATCATCTTGTTGCTTGTGTTAATTCAGGTATGATTTTATTGTGGGCTTAATATAGTCTTGTGAAGGCTTGGAATTAATTGGTTTAGAATAATTTTAGTATGGAGAATTTAGTGAAGTGGATCAAGTGATTATGATGCTTAAGTTAATTTAAGTGTTTAATGTTAGCATAAGATAAGTCAATTGGTAAAGTGGTGTTGGCGCATGAGTAATTGTATGAGGGAAGAGGTTCGAATCCCATGGATGACATTAAGGTGACTTTTAATTTTTGTATGGCATGTGTTGGTCAAATTTTACATATGGTAAGTTAGACTTTAAATTTTATGGTAAGTTGAATATTAGATTAGGAAAGCTTGTATTTTGGGATAAGAATCTTAAGATTTATGGAAGGATGGAGGGATAAGGGGCTTGAATGATGGAGAGTTGTTTTGGAAATATTTTTATGGTCATTTTGACCATGAATGTGGACGCATAGATGGCTAGGGGGGAGTTGGCCGAATTTTTGGAAGGAATAGGATTAGGAGGAAATAAAGTAGAAAATATGGGATTTGGGTGAAGGAATTGGTGTTGGCCGAATTTGGGGCTTGGAAGGATGGCATTTTCGGTTTGGTAATAGTAGGTTAGGTGTGCCAAAATTGTTTCTTTTCTCATCTTTTTCATTTGTGCCAAAAAAATTAAAGTTTTCTTTTCTCTCTAAGTGCCGTTCTCGTGCATAAGCCATTTAATTTCGGTTTCCCTTCTCTTTGTTTTGTGTTCGAAACTTCAAAGACCATTAAGGTCACTAGCGTTTTCTTCTTCTCTCTATTTGTTAGTTTGGACGAATCTATCTCCTTTCCCAAACTCTTTCTTTTCCTTTTGATAGTCGAGTTTGTCATCACCTTTGGTAAGGCTTGGCCAAACCCTATAGCCTCTTTCTCTCTTGTCTTTGCTTGAAATTTTAAGAAACACCATAGCCAAATCCTCTAAGCATTCTACTCCCTCCACTTTGGCGTAATCCCTTTTCATCATTAAAGTGCCGAAACACCATCTCAACCTCGTTTCTATACCTATCTTTGTGTTAGCTGAATATCTCATTACCATTGGGAAGGTTTAGCCGAACCCTTTTTCTCTTATTCGGTCTCTTCAAGCAACATGGTGGTAAGTAATTTCTATCCTAGCGATCGGTGTAGGTTCTCTTTCTTTTAAGTGTGCCGAATCAAGGATTAAGCCTTGGTTTAGGGATGGCCGATTATGCTTGTGCCATGATATGTGTTTCTTGTGAAGGTAGCCAACATTAAGGAGCATTAAAGGAGAAGCTTTCAGGATTTGTAGAGATCAAGATAAGTCAAAGTGGTATTCGGCCAAAGGCCATGTTATGAGTATTTTAAGTGTTGACCGATTCTAATGTGGGTTGTTTAAGGAATTTCAGCAGAGTTCATAATCAAGTGGCGTTTTCGGGATTTAATCGATACCAAATAGGTGTGTAGTTATCGCACTGTTCTCTTGTTGTGTGTATGTGTTATATTTATAAATATGTGATATGATGTGAATGATAGCGGAAATAAGGGCTGAGGTTTTGAATACCCGTGGTGGGTGATCGAATACTCAGGTCAGTGATTTATGATATTAAATGATCATTGATGAATATATGAAATGTGATGGCATGTGATGCAAAATTGTTCAAGTGATATGTTGCCATGATACACTTATATGCATGGGACTTGGGATGTGACTATCGAAGGAAAGGGTGTACATTATGTACGTGGTCTGATGTTAGCCTTGTGCTACATTGGCGCTTGATGGTGGCTATGTGCTCTATCAAGGGAGGTGTTGGCTAGGTGCCCATCTCGGCGGATGATAGCTGTGTGCATCACCGTAGATTGAGGATGACCTCGAGTCACCTCGTGGATACAGATATGTGGATCACTATGTGATCGGTGGTTTAGCCACGGCCTTGGGCAGCAAGTCTGCCAAGGTAAGATATGTGGATCACTATGTGATCAGTGGATTAGCCACGGCCTTGGGCAGAGAGTCTGCTAAGGTAGGAGTAACGGATGGACTCTAGGTTGGGTTGGGCTTCATGTTGCATATTTATGCATTTTGCATGACTAATTATGTGGATCAATGTGGATATGGGCCAAGCCCAACATATGGAATTATGTGGATATAATGCCTTATCATCTGATATGTGATTGATGTGTGGATATGGGCCAAGCCCATACGTGGAGACATGTGAAATAACTATGCACTGAGTCTGTATGACTCACCCAATTTTTCTCAAACCTTACAGGTGATGCATAAAGCTTGGACCGGGTTGGAGTGGATACGAGGTGGCCCATGCAGAAGATATTTTATTTGTTTTACACATTTTATTTATGAAAGGTTATTTATTATAATAAGGGCCACTTTAAGTATTTAAGGACTTTTTATTATGTTTTAAGTTGGATTGTCGATTATATTATTATTTGAAATTGTTTTATTTTAAACAACTTAATTTTATTTGGAACTTTAATTACACAATGTTTTAGTAAAGACAACAAATTTTTATGTTTTTAACTCTAAGTCAAAAGTTTTTCAAACGTTTTCCGCAGTGGCATTCTGAATTCGGCCGTGGCTCGTGGGCCGGGTTTGGGGTGTTACCATAATCTCACATTATTTTTTTACCATCGACTTCATTCCAACATATTTAAATAGAATTTCAAAAAGATAAAGAAATACCGATCATAAACCGACCAAACCAACAGAGCTTTCGTCTAACATCATAGTTAGCTTCTCACAACATTGAAACTTCATCAGAAACTGAACAATCACACACATATCTCTGGGGATAAAAGAATATATATAGAATACACAGAAAAGATCATCATATTCACTTCAACTGTAACTGTCACACACACAGACATCTTTACTACTCAAATATCATTTCTTTGGTTAATTATGTCATCATGAACCCCGTATTATTCTACTCATTAACGAAAATCAATTCGGGAAAAATTTCAGCAAACACATACTTTAGACATCATATCTGAATAAGTCGATTAGCTGAGACTAACTTCTCCTTTATCCGTGACATTGCATAATCTGTATAATCTTTAAAATATTTTGATATCCTTCCAAAATTGTTTCCACTTTCCAAACTATTATTATCTCTATATGAATTACTAAGTATTTCACCACTAAACTCTTTAGTTTCACATTTATGGACTTATTCCACTTGGTTCTCGTGAATTTTCGTTATAAAGCAACACTGGTAAGGGGGTGAGGTCGTAAAGCTTTTGACTTGACTCTCATAAATACAAACATATGACTTTGCATTCATCACCAACATTATATAATCACAATTACATAATTCACTTCAAGCTAGTTAACATACATAGTCATGTTACACGAACTTCTTTTTTTTTTATTCAAACAAGTGTACATAAACACACATTCTGTCAATTTGAGTAAATTTACTTATCGTATTCACTTAATCAAATATGTTGGGCACATAACGTCATATGCATGCCAAACAAACATGGATGGGCTTATTACCATATAAACTTTCATTTCACTCCACTTTTCACATTTCTTAACTTGTGGTTATCTCATTTCGTACATTAATACATACGTATCGTGAACTTCTATTCATACCTTTCCAAATTTTGACACATCATAAGCAAGTCCCAATCATTTCAATATCATTATCAGCATTATCGAAAAAAATAGCTCGGTTGGAAGTCATCTCTGTCTTAACAAAATAATTTCGTCAGAGTCGGGTGTCTTAACAAAATAATTTCGTCAGAGTCGGGAGATATCACACTATCCCGAATAGTAATATGGCATGTATAGCTAGACTCACATACGCTATGTTAGTCCAAGAATCGACTAAACCATAGCTCTGATACCACTAAATGTAACACCCCTTACCCGCATTCGATGACGGAACAGGGTACTAGGCATTATCGAAACACATACACTTGCAAATGCATTAAACCAAGTCATAAAATTTCATCCAAATTATGCATCATCACAAACATACAACTTGAATAACACTAGCCAACATCAATGGCCTTATACAAAATAAACTACTAAATTTTAAAGGCCAACATTTTAGGCCAAACCAATTATGACATATACAAATGACTAAGTCCCCTATACATGCCATAAACTTAAGAGGTTTGTATTCACTTTTACCCCACGATGATAGCTTGATAGTGTGATTACATCTCCGGCGATCTCCAACTCGAGCTAGCATACAACCCTATAAGATATGGGAAAGGAAGGGAAGTAAGCTACAAAGCTTAGTAAGTAAGTATGTAAATAATTAATAATGGATTTATTAAGTTCACAAAACAACACAATCAAATCTAAAATCAATTTCATCATTATTCAAGTTTGGAGCAAGCTATCTATTCGAGTCACAGTCACTAAATTATTTTTATCTGAAGCTACGAAACTCCAAATTAAGATCCGTAACTTTTACCTAAAACTAGACTCATTTATCTTCTCACCATAAAAGTTTCAGAATTTTTGGTATTATCAATTAGTAGATTTTATTCATTAAAGATTCCCCTATTTCGCTGTTTGACTGCTCTGACCATTTTTCACTACGAACCAATTTTATCATTATACCGAATTCATATGATGATAAAATTTATTTCATTTGAAAATAGACTCATTAATGATTTCATTCATATAACTTATACCCCATATTTAGTTTGTTTGAAATTTTTAATGATTTTTCCAAGACAGAACAAGGGATCAAGTAACCATTCTGAACCAGTCTCACAAAAGTTTAAATATCTCAAACTATACAATTCCTTTACTTTCTCTGTTTCTTTTATATAAAAATAGACCCAATATGCTTTAAATAAATATCTCATACAACGTATAATTCCATTTCTACCATTTGTGGTGATTTTTCAAATTCACGTCACTGCTGCTGTCCAAAACAGTTTTATTATAAATTTTTGCTTTCTCTCACTTTAGTTGTATTCATTACTTACCTATAACAATCATTCCAATTTCCAATCACATATGGAGCATATTGCTCTTGCATTACACATACATATACATATAATTATCACTAAAACATCTCACATATTTTCATTTAGTCAGTTTTCCCGTTGAACGCTTCGGAATAATAACGAATATGCGGTGGTTTCGCACACAGCCCACCTTTGGAATCGAAGCTCTCTTGTACACATAGTGGCCTTCACTCAATACCACTCATGTGACCTAGCTCGATTGTACTCATAATTTTGACTCTCTTGTACATATGGTGGCCTTCACTTAGCACCACTCATATGACCTAGCCTTCTCGTAGCTCTCTTCTACACATAATGGCTCACACCATATACCACACATGTGACCTAGCTACATATAGCTTTCTTGTACACATGGCGTACTCTCGGTACTACACATGTGACCTAGCTACGTATACAAAATCTCTTGTAGCTCTCTTGTGCACATAGTGGCCTACACTTAGTACCACTCATGTGACCTAGCTACATGCCAATTACATCTTTCGATTCCGAAGGTTCAAACGGGAAATAACTCACTTTTTAACACTTTATTTCATTCTTTCAATAGTTAATTATGATTCAAAAATCAGATACAATACATTAAACATCCTGAAATATAAAACATCAATAAAAATAATGAATTATTTACATATTACTTACCTCGGTGCAAAATATGGTGAAATTTGCAATTTAGTCCTTAACCTTTTCTTTTCTCCGATCAAGGTCAATTTCTCATCTTTCTTGATCTATAATAACATATTTAACTCATTTAATACTCACATTATTCAATTTAGTCCAAAAATCACACTATGACAAAATTACATTTTTGCCCTCTAACTTTCACAAAATTACAGTTTTGCCCCTAGGCTCGAAAATTAAACTTCATCCTATTTCCTACATTTTAGGACATGCTGAACATTTTTCCCTTCTATGGCAACATCAAATTCTCACTCTAACATGTACTTATGAACATTAGGTATTTTTACCGATTATGTCGTTTTACTCGTTTTTACGTAAAATCGCTTAGTAAAAATTTTTTAACATAATTTCAGCCTTCATATTCTATCATAAAAAATCAAAATAAACACATTTAACCTATGGGTATTTTTCCAAATATGAACCCTAGGTTAAAATATTGCTAGAATAAGCTAAACTGAATATTGCTAGAATAAGCTAAACTGAGTTACCGGGATTCCAAAAACGTAAAGAACATGAAAAACGGGGCTTGGATTGACTTACTATGGAGCTTGGAAGCTTGGAAACCCTAGCTATGGAGTCCCCCCTTGAAATTTCAGCCTAAGGAAGAAGATGACAACCTTTTTCCATCTTTTTCCCATTTAATTTCCTTTTTATTACCAAATGACTAAATTACCCTTCATTAAAAACTTTGGTTCTTTCTACCTATATTTGTCCATTTTTGTCCATGAAAGCCTAATGGTATAATTACCATTTAAGGACCTCTACTTTAATTTAAAATTTCATAACAATTGGACACCTCTAACATGTAGAACTCAACTTTTGCACTTTTTACAATTTAGTCCTTTTGACTAAATTGAGTGCCCAAACGTCAAAATTTTTGAATGAGATTTTCACGAAATCATTCCGTGAAATTGTAGACCATAAAAATATAAATAAAATAAAATTTTCAACATCAAATTTGTAGTCCCAAAACCACTATTTCGTTTAGGTCTTATTTCGAGATGTTACATTTCTCCCCCCTTTTGGGCTTTTCGTCCCTAAAAATCTTACCAGGAGGAGTTGGTTTCAACTTTTTATCAGAATCACAATTTAATTTAGTTTCATGGTCAGATTTTCCTTTAGCTTTTTCCATAATTGGGATATAACCCTTGGATCTCAATCCGAAATAATGGAAACTGATACTTCGCGTAATCGAATAATCCTAGAAACATCTTACTCGACTGGTTAGTTAAACAAGAAATCTGTACACGAATGATCAATCACAATCCAATAACATCTTCCTTTTCGGAGATCAAGATAATTCAGATACGAAATCTATAGTGTTTCTATCTCATTTTCTTTCTAGAATCACCACTTTATATTCTAGCAATAAAACTCATTCTAATCCGTTCACTAGTGCATCACTGAAAAAAAAAAAATCATGAATTCGTTACTCAATTCCAACTAAACTCAAAACCGGAGCTTCGGTTAATAATACCTTCAATTGCTTTAACTTTGTTAGCATGCCCAGACCATTCAAACTTTCACAAAGGTGATAACTTTTCCAATGAGAACAACTTTAACTTATAATAACATCATCCAGTTAGAATAATCCAATAGGCATATCTCTGTATTATGCTTTCTAGAATATAATTTCTTCATTCGGACTATCCGTCTTCATACTTGTGAATACACAAAATTTATTCTCTTAGTTGAGACATGTTTAAATATACATGACTCACAAGAAAATAACAGAGATCCTGATGATTCCTCAGAGAAACCCAGTAGAAAAACAACGCTTACCGACTTTGGACTTCCATCATAACAGAGATAATATATTTTTCGTATATATGAAACAAAACCATAATCAGTAAAAACATAAGAATAATCTCACATAATTTTTTTTTTTACCATCGACTTCATTCCAACATATTTAAATAGAATTTCGAAAAGATAAAGAAATACCGATCATAAACCGACCAAACCAATAGAGCTTTCGTCTAACATCATAGTTAGCTTCTCACAACATTGAAACTTCATCAGAAACTGAACAATCACACACATATCTCTGAGGATAAAAGAATATATATAGAATACACAGAAAAGATCATCATATTCATTTCAACTGTAACTGTCACACACACAGACATCTTTACTACTCAAATATCATTTCTTTGACTGATTATGTCATCATGAACCCCGTATTATTCTACTCATTAACGAAAATCAATTCGGGAAAAATTTCAGCAAACACATACTTTAGACATCATATCTGAATAAGTCGATTAGCTGAGACTAACTTCTCCTTTATCCGTGACATTGCATAATCTGTATAATCTTTAAAATATTTTGATATCCCTCCAAAATTGTTTCCACTTTCCAAACTATTATTATCTCTATATGAATTACTAAGTATTTCACCACTAAACTCTTTAGTTTCACATTTATGGACTTATTCCACTTGGTTCTCGTGAACTTTCGTTATAAAGCAACACTGGTAAGGGGGTGAGGTCATAAAGCTTCTAACTTGACTCTCATAAATACACACATATGACTTTGCATTCATCACCAACATTATATAATCACAATTACATAATTCACTTCAAGCTAATTAACATACATAGTCATGTTACACGAACTTCTTTTTTTTTATTCAAACAAGTGTACATAAACACACATTCTGTCAATTTGAGTAAATTTACTTATTGTATTCACTTAATCAAATATGTTGGGCACATAACATCATATGCATGCCAAACAAACATGGATTGGCTTATTACCATATAAACTTTCATTTCATTCCACTTTTCACATTTCTTAACTTATGGTTATCTCATTTCGTACATTAACACATACGTACCGTGAACTTCTATTCATACCTTTCCAAATTTTGACACATCATAAGCAAGTCTCAATCATTTCAATATCATTATCAGCATTATCAAAAAAATAGCTCGGTTGGAAGTCATCTCTGTCTTAACAAAATAATTTCGTCAGAGTCGGGAGATATCACACTATCACGAATAGTAATATGGCATGTATAGATAGACTCACATACGCTATGTTAGTACGAGAATCGACTAAACCATAGCTCTGATACCACTAAATGTAACACCCCTTACCCGTATTCGATGCCGGAACAGGGTACTAGGCATTACCGAAACACATACACTTGTAAATGCATTAAACCAAGTCATAAAATTTCTTCCAAATTATGCATCATCACAAACATACAACTTGAGTAACACTAGCCAACATCAATGGCCTTATACAAAATAAACTACTAAATATTAAAGGCCAACATTTTAGGCCAAACCAATTATGACATATACAAATGACTAAGTCCCCTATACATGCCATAAACTTAAGAGGTTTGTATTCACTTTTACCCCACGATGATAGCTTGATAGTGTGATTACATCTCCGGCGATCTCCAACTCGAGCTAGCATACAACCCTATAAGATATGGGAAAGGAAGGGAAGTAAGCTACAAAGCTTAGTAAGTAAGTATGTAAATAATTAATAATGGATTTATTAAGTTTACAAAACAACACAATCAAATCTAAAATCAATTTCATCATTTATTCAAGTTTGGAGCAAGTTAACTATTCGAGTCACAGTCACTAAATTATTTTTATCTGAAGTTACGAAACTCAAAATTAAGATCCGTAACTTTTATCTGAAACTAGACTCATTTATCTTTTCACCATAAAATTTTCAGAATTTTTGGTCTTATCAATTAGTAGATTTTATTCATTAAAGATTCCCCTGTTTCGCTGTTCGATTGCTCTAACCATTTTTCACTACGAACCAATTTTATCATTATACCGAATTCATATGATGATAAAATTTATTTCATTTGAAAATAGACTCATTAAGGATTTCAATCATATAACTTATACCCCATAATTATTTTTTTTGGAAGTTTTAATGATTTTTCCAAGACAGAAGAGGGGATCAAGTAACCATTCTGAACCAGTCTCACAAAAGTTTAAATATCTCAAACTATACAATTCCTTTACTTTCTCTGTTTCTTTTATATAAAAATAGACCCAATATGCTTTAAATAAATATCTCATACAACTTATAATTCCATTTCTACCATTTTTGGTGATTTTTCAAATTCACGTCACTGCTGCTGTCCAAAACAGTTTTATTATAAATTTTTGCTTTCTCTCACTTTAGTTGTATTCATTACTTACCTATAACAATCATTCCAATTTCCAATCACATATGGAGCATATTGCTCATGCATTACACATACATATACATATAATTATCACTAAAACATCTCACATAATTTTATTTAGTCAGTTTTCCCGTTGAACGCTTCGGAATAATAACGAATATGCGGTGGTTTCGCACACAGCCCACCTTTGGAATCGAAGCTCTCTTGTACACATAGTGGCCTTCACTCAACACCACTCATGTGACCTAGCTCGATTGTACTCATAATTCTGGCTCTCTTGTACATATGGTGGCCTTCACTTAGCACCACTCATATGACCTAGCCTTCTCATAGCTCTCTTGTACACGTAGTGGCTCACACCATATACCACACATGTGACCTAGCTACATATAGCTTTCTTGTACACATGGCGTACTCTCGGTACTACACATGTGACCTAGCTACGTATACAAAATCTCTTGTAGCTCTCTTGTGCACATAGTGGCCTACACTTAGTACCACTCATGTGACCTAGCTACATGCCAATTACATCTTTCGATTCCGAAGGTTCAAATGGGAAATAACTCACTTTTTAACACTTTATTTCATTCTTTCAATAGTTAATTATGATTCAAAAATCAGATACAATACATTAAACATCCTGAAATATAAAACATCAATAAAAATAATGAATTATTTACATATTACTTACCTCGGTGCAAAATATGGCAAAATTTGCAATTTAGTCCATAACCTTTTCTTTATTCCGATCAAGGTCAATTTCTCGTCTTTCTTGATCTATAATAACATATTTAACTCATTTAATACTCAAATTATTCAATTTAGTCCAAAAATCACACTATGACAAAATTACATTTTTGCCCTCTAACTTGTACAAAATTATGGTTTTGCCCCTAAGGTCGAAAATTAAGCTTCATCCTATTTCCTACATTTTAGGACATGCTAAACATTTTTCCCTTCTATGGCAACATCAAATTCTCACTCTAACATGTACTTATGAACATTAGGTATTTTTACCGATTATGTCGTTTTACTCGTTTTTACGTAAAATCGCTTAGTAAAAATTGTTTAACATAATTTCAGCCTTCATATTCTATCATAAAACATCAAAATAAACACATTTAACCTATGGGTATTTTTCCAAATATGAACCCTAGGTTAAAATATTGCTAGAATAAGCTAAACCGAGTTATTGGGATTCCAAAAACGTAAAGAACATGAAAAACGGGGCTTGGATGGACTTACTATGGAGCTTGGAAGCTTGGAAACCCTAGCTATGGTGTCCCCCCTTGAAATTTCGGCCTAAGGAAGAAGATGACAACCTTTTTCCATCTTTTTCCCATTCAATTTCCTTTTTATTACCAAATGACTAAATTACCCTTCATTAAAAACTTTGGTTCTTTCTACCTATATTTGTCCATTTTTGTCCATGAAAGCCTAATGGTATAATTACCATTTAAGGACCTCTACTTTAATTTAAAATTTCATAACAATTGGACACCCCTAACATGTAGAACTCAACTTTTGCACTTTTTACAATTTAGTCCTTTTGACTAAATTGAGTGCCCAAACGTCAAAATTTTCAAATGAGATTTTCACGAAATCATCTCGTGAAATTGTAGACCATAAAAATATAAATAAAATAAAATTTTCAACATCGAATTTGTGGTCCCGAAACCACTATTCTGTTTAGGCCTTATTTCGGGATGTTACATTTAGGCCGTGTGTTTTTGTTAGGATCGACCACGGGCGGAAGACACGAGCATGCCTTAGGGGCACACGGGCGTGTCCCTAGACCAACACAGATGTATGGCCCTTTTTTGGAGGAAAAGTTTTCCAAACTCGTAAAACTTCCAAATTAAGTTCCTGAACCTCTCGGAGGTATGTTTAGTGCCTCGTGAGCCAAGAATGAGCAAATGATGGGGTCAAATAAAATCTTATAGCCGTATTTGAGATGTTTAGATGTGATAAGTTAGGTAATGCCTCAAACTCGGCTCCGGCATTGAACCTGGGCGAGGGGTGTTACAAGATCTCGGCTATTGTGGAGTGAAAACTGCTAAGGAATGTGTCAGAGATTAGGAGCGTTTTGGGCTTAGCAGGTTACTACAGACGGTTCGTTAAAGGGCTCTCTATGATTACTACATCGATGACAAGATTGCTACATAAAGATGTTAAGTTTGAATGGACAAAGAGGTGCCAACAGAGTTTCGAGAAACTGAAAGCATTGTTGACTGAAGCACCAATTTTGGTACAACCTGAGTCGGGAAAGGAGTTTGTGATCTATAGTGATGCGTCATTAAATGGTCTTGGCTGTATGTTGATGCAAGAGGGTAAAATGGTAGCTTATGCCTCGAGACAGTTGAAACCGCATGAAAAGAATTATCCGACGCACGATTTGGAGTTGGCTGCTATCATTTTTGCTTTGAAGATTTGGCGTCATTATTTATATGGTGAAAAATGCCAAATCTTTACCGATCACAAGAGTTTGAAATACTTGATGAACCAAAAGGATTTGAATTTGTGACAATGGTGGTGGATCAAATTATTAAAGGATTATGAGCTAGTAATCGATTACCATCCGGGAAAGTGAATGTGGTTGCGGATGCCTTGAGCAAAAAATCCCAATATGCTTTGAGAGCTATGAGTACGAGCTTAACATTTGGCCGAGTTGAGGGTTAGACCATTGTTTCTTCAGCAGATTTGTGAAGCTCAAAAGAATGATAGTGAAATGCAAGTTAAAAGAGCTCATTGTGAATCGGAAAATAACTCTAATTTTCAGGTTGGTTCAGATGATTGTTTGATGTTCCATGATAGGGTTTGTGTACCTAAAGATGATGAGTTGATTCAGAAAATTTCACATGAGGCACACAATGGTTGCTTGTCGGTACATCCGGGCAGCACAAAAATGTTTAATGACTTGAAGAAGTTGTATTGGTGGTCGGGTATGAAAAGAGATATCTTCGAGTTTGTTGCAAAGTGTTTGATCTGTCAACAAGTGAAAGCCAAGCATCAAGTACCTTCGGGTTTACTTCAGCCAGTAATGGTTCCCGAGTGGAAGTGGGACCGAATCACAATGGATTTTGTAATGGGATTACCTACGACCCCAAAAAAGAAAGATGATGTATTGGTCATCATTGATAAATTAACGAACTCGACGCACTTTATACCTGTACATGTTGATTACTCACTTGACAAGTTGGCTGAGCTGTATATTACCTAAATTGTGAGATTACATGGGGTGCCTATGTCCATAATTTCGGATAGAGATCCATGATTTACTTCGAGGTTTTGGAAAAAGTTGCAAGAAGCCTTGGGTACAAAATTGAATTTCAGTACCGTGTTCCATCTGAAAATTGATGGTCAGTCTAAAAGAGTGATTCAAGTTCTAGAAGACATGCTCCGATGCTGTGTTTTAGAGTTCAAAGGTAGTTGGGAAAAATACCTACCTTTGGTTGAATTTGCCTACAACAATAGTTATCAGTCGAGTATACAGATGGCACCGTACGAAGCCTTATATGGTCACAAGTGCTGGACTCCTTTGTATTGGACCGAGCTTAGTGAAAAGCAAATTCACGGGGTTAATTTGGTTAGAGAAATCGAAGAGAAAGTGAAAGTGATCCGTGATAATCTAAAAACTGCATCAGACCGACAAAAGTCATACGCAGATTTGAAAAGGAAAGAAATTGAGTTTCAAGTGGGTGATAAAGTATTTTTGAAAGTATCACTGTGGAAGAAAATATTGAGATTTGCCCGGAAGGACAAACTGAGTCCGCGATTCATAGGACCGTAGGAGGTTATTGAAAGGATTGGACTAGTAGCTTACCTGTTAGCTTTGCCGGCAGAGTTAGAGAAAATACACGTGTTTCATGTGTCGATGTTGCGACGATATCGTTTTGATCCTTCACATGTGATTCCTCTGACTGAAATTGAGATACGACGAGATATGACCTATGAAAAGGAACCAATTAAGATTTTGGCTCGAGAGGTTAAACAGTTGAAGAACAAAAGCATAGCCTTAGTGAAAGTGTTGTGGCAAAAGCATGGTGTAGAAGAGGTTACGTGGGAACCGGAAGAAGCCATGAGAGAATAGTACCCAAACCTCTTTACCGGTAAGATTTTCGGGGACGAAAATCTCCAAAAGGGGAGAGTTGTAACAGCCCAATTTTGGGGCTAGTCGAAACAGTGGTTTCGGAACCACTAATCTGAGATTGGAGAAAATTATTTTTATATTATTTTATGTGTTATATCATGATTTTATGAGTGTAAGAAAATTTTGGTGTATTAAATTTGGTGATTTCATGCTTAATTGCGAAAAAGGATTACATCGCATAAAGTGCGAAAGTTTTAATTTACAAGCTAGAGGTGCCAAATAGCTATAGAATTTTATTTGCAGGTCCTTCATGTGTAATTAGGCCTTTATAAAGGTCATAGCTGGCCATAGGGGGGACAAGAGACTTAATTTAGTCAATGTTTGGTGGTATTAGGTGATTAAGGAATAAAATAAAATAAAAAGAAAGAAAGCTATCATCTTTTTCTCCTATCATCTTCTTCTTCCACCAATTTTTCATTCAAGCATAAGGGTTTGGAAGCTTGAAATTTTCAACAACATATCTGTAACATCCCGAAATAGGGCCTAAACGGAACAGTGGTTGTAAAACCACGAATCCGAGATAGAAAAGTTTATTATGATTAACTATTATGATTTATTGAGTGATTAGATGCATGTGTTAGAATATCGATAGAAAATTTCATGAATTGCATGTCTAATTTGCCTATTAGGACTTAATTGCAAAAGTTGATAAATATGAGTTTTAGATGTTAAAGGATTTAATTGAAGAGCATAATTGAAGTAGAGGTCTTTAAATGGTAATTATACCATTAGGTTTTCATGGACAAAAATGGACATATATAGGTAGAAAGAACTAAACTTTTTAATGAAGGGTAACTTAGTCATTTGGTAATAAAAAGAAATTAAAAGGGAAAAAGGTGGCAAAATGACTAAGTTACCCTTCATTAAAAAGTTTAGTTCTTTCTACCTATATAGGCCGAATTTTCAAGGGTTCACCATAACTAGGGTTTGTTTCAAGCTTCAAAGCTCCATAGTAAGTGATCCCAAGCCCCGTTTTTAATGTTCTTTACATTTTTGAAGCCCCGGTAGCTCGGTTTAGCTTATTCTATCAATAATTCATGCTAGGGTTCATATTTGGAAAAATACCCATAGGTGAAATGTGTTTTTTTTTTTTTGATGTTTTATGATAGAATATGAAGTCTGAAATTATGTTAAACAACTTTTGCTAAGTGATTTTAAGTAAAAACGAGTAAAATGGCTTAATCGATAAAAATATCTAATGTTCATAAGTACATGTTAGAGTGAGAATTTGATGTTGTCATAGAAGGGAAAAATGATCAGCATGTCATAAAACATAAGAATAAGGGATAATGTTTAATTTCCGAGCTTTGGGGAAAATATGTAATTATGTAAAAGTTTAAGGGCGAAATCATAATTTTGCCAAAGTTTGAGTTAATGACTGTTTTGGTAAATGTGAGTATTAAATAAGCTAAGTTTGCTATTATAGATCAAGAAGAACGAAATTCGGAGTTAGATCGGGGAAAGAAAAAGATAGTGGACTAAATCGATATAGTTTATCGTATTTTGTTTCGAGGTAAGTTTGCGGTAAATAAATGCAATATTCTGTTATTTTACATTTAATACTATTAAATTCCAGCATTTACATATTTATTCTGTAAACTTATTATTTAAAGACTCAAGTATGAATTAACGGAAAAGCTATCTCAGAAAGTTCCGGTTGAACCTTAGGAATGTGTAGGATACAAATGTCATGACATTAGGGTTTAAGGAAATCATGTAAGACCATGTCAAGACATGAAACACCCCAAACCCGGCCCATGGGCCTCCACCAGATTTGGTATGTTCCTTAGGAAAAACCGGTTCAAATTCGTTGGTTCTTTGAAAAAACCTTTAAGTGATTTTGGAAAAACGTTTTTGGTTGGGCTCAAGTTGGAAACCCGTTTATTTTGAAATATAAGTTTTTATAAAAATTCATTCTTAGGTTCAAAAATTTAGGTTAAAAGACATGCCGAATTTGTTTTAAGTTTCATTAAAAATCATTTATTCTTAGGTGTCAAAAACGTTTAGGGTTTATTTTTAAATAATATACCTAAACTTTAACTTGATAAAATTTCGTAACATAATAAAATAATTTAACGTGCATGCATAAGATGAAGTTCATACTAAGGCCTTATTACATCAAAACAAACCCAAATAATTTAAAATACTTAATCAAAAATAAAATGTCCAAATTGTAAAATTTCTTGCTATGCATGGCCACCTTTAAGCTCCTGCCGACCCGGTCCATCACTGCTCGTCACCTGCAAGAAAATGTTCCCCAACGGGATGAGTCAAACAGACTCAATGTGTAACCAACACTAAAATTTAACAATTCAGGCATACATACTCATATCACATACATATTCATATAACAGATAGGAATTAATGATGCAACCTGAACCCAAACCTATATGCCATCCGCTACACATCACCCGTACCATCCTGCACACCGCGGGGACTACTAAGTCAACCCTCCTTCCACTACACACCATCGAAGGCAGTCGCTGCAGTCGATGTGCTCATCGCCCTAATAAAATTCGTGGCATAGCCACCAGATACATAGTTCGTGTCATGAGACACCATATTCAGATATCGTGGTCTTAGGTCACCACATTCACTTATCGTGGTCTTAGGTCACCACTTTCAGATATCGTGGTCTTAGGTCACCACTTTCACTTCCCCTTTCATAATATCCCATATGCCCCATGTCATATCATGCAAAATTATGTTTCATACTTTATTCATATTCTTATAACTGCACTTAGGTGCCATAACCATTATTTATCATACTCACAGTAGGAGTAGGAAATGTACCTGAGTACTTTGTACCATAGCATGGTACTTAGCCACATTCACATTCTTATAAACATGCTCATGTTAGATATTGCCATAAATCGTATTAAAAGATAGTGTGGGGTACACACCTGATTCGCTCAATGCTTTCAATCCAAATCCCGAAAATTCAATCTACTACTTTAGACCTTTGATGCCTATATTCGGCCAACCCCAATCACATTAGTACAAAGCTATTCGGCTAAAAACCAAATCCAAATAGGACTAGTACACTTAAAACCTACCTTGGTGCCGATTTCAGTACTAATCAAATCCCGAAATCTATGCTATGCTCCTCCTTGTATTCAGCCAAGCACTAGATCTCTACATAGGTTAGTTTTTGGCTTTTAAAATAAATAAGAAACAGGTCTAAATACTAAAATAGGCCCTTGGCCGAATGTGTGAGTACTCTTACCTTGTGATCCTCAAATCCTGAAAGTTGCTTCTTGGTTATGAAGTTGTCGAAACCTACAGGGTATATGTTAGATCTACTTCTAACATTAAAACACTAATGAATGGCCCTTGGCCAACTACATAACTTACCTTTGATCTTTGTAAATCCCGGAATATCCTTCCTAGAAGTTGACACTTGCTAGATCCCGAGAGATCTTTCATAGTTTCGGCAAAGCACACTAAGGAGATTAGTACATTGTTTTCGGCAAGTCTAAATGAAAAGAATGGACATCGAATGATACTAGATCTTACCCTTAATACAGAAGTCGAGAACACTTCTTCTTGATACCCCTTGAGATATTCGGCTATAGGCTAGAAAGAACTTGATTTCGGCTTCCTTGAATAATCGGCTATGGTCTTAAAAAGGCTTACTTTCAGCTTTTGAATGGTGTGAGGGAATCGGCTAGGGGTTGTCTTTGGGGTTTCGACTTTTGATGAATTGAAACAAAGAAAAAGAATAGAGATGGAGGATTCGGCAATGGTGAGTCTTTGAGAGGAAGCTTGCGATTTTGTTAAAAAGAAAATAGAGAAGATGTCAAGAGAATTTCGGTAGAGGTTTCAAAAGAAAAGAAAAAGAATGAATGATGGCCTTAGTCTTCCCTTGGCCAAAAATACTAGCCATAGACTCCCCCAATCGGCCAACTCTTCCTATGTGATAACTCTATCCTTTAATTATCACCTTATTCGAATTGATAAAAAGAATTATCCCCCCTTTATCTCTTATTTAGCCGAATTTTAAAGAGAATAGAACTCCTAAAATATAGCCTTGTGCCGTCCACTACCTCCCTTTCCTTTCCGAAAATAAAACTCCAAAATGTTGCTTCCCTTGTGACTCGAACTCAAGTCCTTCCCCTAGCATGTGGCGTCATTTCCAGAGCCCTAAGTGGCACCTTCAAGCCACTTTTCCAAGCCCAACTGTGTGTCATATTTCACCCACATTTTCTCTTAAGGCCTTGTTAGGCTTAGTTCCCTTTTTAATCTTAAGATATGATATTTCCCTAAGGCATTTCTTACTACTCTAAAATTTCACAAGCATTCATAAATACACATTCATACATACAAAGTCATGCTTTCACATTCAATTAAGCAATTATGCATAGGCCATAATTCGGGATATTACAGTTCTACCCCCCTTAGAATAATTTCGTCCTCGAAATTACCTGGCCGAAATAGGTGAGGGTATTGCTGTCGCATTGCTTCTTTCGGCTCCCACAAAGCTTCCTCTGATCCATGGTTTCTCCATAATACTTTGACTAGAGGAACTGACTTCCTCCTTAACACTTTCACATCACGTGCTAGAATCTAAATCGGCTCTTCCTCGTAGGATAAGTCTGGTCTTAGCTCCACCTCCTCTACTGGTACCACATGAGATGGATCCGATCGATAGCGACGTAGCATGGACACATGGAATACGTCGTGCATCTGCTTCAACTCCGGTGGCAACTCCAATTGATATGCCACTGGTCCAACTCGCTTCAATACTCGATAAGGTCCTATAAACATTGGGCTTAACTTCCCTTTCCGACCGAATCTCATCACCTTCTTCCAAGGCGAAACCTTAAGGAATACTTGGTCTCCCACATCAAATTCGATTTCTTTCCGTTTGAGATCTGCATACGACTTTTGTCTATCAGACGCTTCCTTCAACCGTGCCTGAATTATTTCGACCTTCTCTTCGGATTCTGCCACTAACTCTGGACCCAAAACTCGATGTTCTCCTAACTCTGTCCAACACGTAGGAGTTCGACACTTCCGACCATACAACGCTTCATATGGTGCCATCCGAATACTGGCCTAATAGCTGTTGTTGTAGGCGAATTTCGCTAGAGGTAAATATTCCTCCCAACTTCCTCTGAAATCCATCACACAACCCCTCAACATATCCTCCAAAACTTGGATTACCCGTTCAGACTGCCCGTCAGATTGTGGATGAAAAGCAGTAGAAAAATCCAACTTAGTGCCTAAAGCCTGATGTAACGCTTTCCAAAACCGAGAAGTAAACCTTGGGTCCCTATCTAAGATAATCGATATCGGAACTCCATGCAACCTTACAATTTCAGCCACATATAACTTCGCCAACTTCTGCAGAGAATAATCCATCCGCACTGGAATGAAGTGGGCGGACTTTGTCAACCTATCTACTATCACCCATACCGAGTCCTTCTTAGTAGGCGTAAGGGAAACCCACTAACGAAGTCCATGGTAATTCTCTCCCACTTCCATTGTGGAATCTTGATTGGCTGAAGCAATCCTGACGGAACTTGGTGTTCAGCCTTAACTTGCTGACACGTCAAACACTTGCCGACAAATTCTGTAACTTCCTTTTTCAGACCAGGCCACCAATATTGTTCTCTTAAGTCTCTATACATCTTAGTACCTCCAGGATGCATAGCATAAGGGCTACTATGCGATTCCTGAAGAATTCTCTGTCTTAACTCCTCATTCTTCGGTATGCAGACCTTACCCTTGAAACACAATACTCCCTCGTCATTAATACCATAATCCATCAACTCTCCATTCTGTACTTGCTGTAACTTAGCACTTAACTCATCATCAACCAGCTGTCCCTCTTTAACTTCATTCAACCACGTCGGCTTAATTTGCAACTCTGCCAGCAGACTTCCATCATCGTACAAACTCAGATGTGCGAACATCGCCCTCAGATCTGACACAACCTTCTGACTTAAGGCATCTGCTACATTCGCCTTGCCCGGATGATACTCTATCTAACAATCGTAGTCCTTCAGTAATTCCACCCACCTTCGCTGTCTCAAGTTCAACTCCTTCTGAGTCAACAAGTATTTAAGACTCTTGTGGTCTGTGTAGATTACCGACTTTTCCCCATAAAGATAGTGCCTCCACACCTTAAGAGCAAAGACCACTGCCGCTAGTTCCAAGTCATGAGTCGGGTAGTTAACTTCGTGTGGCCTTAACTGTCGAGACGCATAAGCGACTACTTTACCATCCTGCATCAGGACGCATCCTAAGCCTATATGAGACGCGTCACAATACACCACGAAATCCTTTCCTGCCTCTGGCTGAATCAAGACCGGAGCTTCAGTTGACACTTTTTTAAGCTTCTCAAAACTTTCCTGTTGCTTATCTCTCCACACGAAAGATACTTCCTTCCTCAATAACTTTGTCAAAGGCGCGACTATTGATGAAAACCCTTCCACAAACCTTCTGTAGTAGCCTGCCAATCCCAAGAAACTACGAATCTCTGCCACCGACCTAGGTGGTTTCCAATCTAACACCGCTTCAATCTTCCTAGGATCCACCCTTATTCCTTCTGCAGACACCACATGTCCTAAGAACGCAACTTCCTTAAGCCAAAATTCACACTTGCTAAATTTGGCATATAGCTTCTTCTCCCTTAACACTTGTAGCACAACTCGGAGATGCTCATCATGTTCTTCCTTAGACTTAGAATACACAAGGATGTCGTCGATGAACACAACGACGAACCTATCCAAATATGGTTGAAAAACCCGGTTCATCATATCCATGAACGCAGCTGGGGCGTTCGTCAACCCGAACGGCATTACTACGAGCTCAAAATACCCATACCTTGTCCGAAAAGCTGTCTTATGGATATCCACTTCCTTCACCTTAAGCTGATGATATCAAGACCTTAGATCTATCTTCGAGAATACCGCCGCTCCCTTAAGCTGATCGAACAAGTCATCTATCCTTGGCAAGGGGTACTTGTTCTTGATAGTCAGCTTATTCAGCTGACGATAATCTATGCAAATACGCATAGTTCCGTCCTTCTTCTTTACAAACAAGACCGGTGCTCCCCATAGAGACACACTGGGTCGGATAAACCCACGATCCAGCAATTCGTGAATTTGAGCCTTGAGCTCAACCAACTCCTTTGGTGCCATTCTGTATGGAGTGATTGACACAGGAGCTGTTCCTGGCAGCAGATCAATTCCAAATTCCACCTCCCTATCCGGGGGTATTCCAGGTAATTCCTCCGAAAAGACATCCACAAAGTCCCTTACCGTCCTAACTCCACCAACACCTTCTTCCTCCTTATCCAACACACTAACAAAGGCCAAGAACGCCTTGCATCCATTCCGAACCATCTTAACAGCTTTTAAAGCAGAAACTACGTTAGACAAGTAGTTTCTTCTCTCTCCGATCATAACAACTTCCTTATCCTCTGGAGTCCTCAACTCCATTCGCTTAGCCGCACAATCCAGTATGGCTCGATGCTCTACTAGCCAGTCCGTTCCAAGAATAAAATCGAATTCTCCGAAGGGAAGTTCCATTAAGTCGGCAGAAAATACTACTCCTTGAATTTCTAGGGGCACTTTCCGAAAGATCTTATTCACCACTACAGTTTGACCTAGTGGGCTTACTACAGTCATCTCCCTATCAGAAAGTTCAGAGGCTATGTCTAGAGTTTTCACTACTCTACATGCAACATACGAATGGGTCGAGCCCACATCAATCAGAGCAAAATAAGGCTTGCTATAAACAAGGAACGTACCGGTTATGACGTCCGGCGCGTCTCCATCTTCCCTACGGCGAACTGTATATACCAAGCCCGGTTGTCTTGCCTCAGCATTATTAGCACCTCTGCCAAGTGTTCCACGTCCTCTTCCAGCGCCATTTCCTCGGCCATTCGGACCACGACCTCGCTGAGGCTGCTGACCACTTCTACCAGCCTGATTAACATTCTGAGCCACTGGTCGATTTCCATCTGGCCTCATAGGACAATCCTTAATCATGTGGTCCTTGGACCCACACCTAAAGCATCCTTCAGTCTTTTTCCAACACTCTCCTAAGTGTTTCTTCCCACACTGATCACAGGTACGATATTGCTCTCCAGTACCAGCTTACTGACCTCGCGGCCCATCAACTCTAGGCCTTTTCTGAACATTCCCAGATGATCCTGACGGCCCAAATCCTCTTTTCTGCTTGTTCCGATCAAAGTGCTGTCTCACAGAGTCCTTAATCCCTTAAGCTATCTTAGCTTTCTCCACTAACGCAGAAAATTCCCGTTCTTGATGTGGAGTGACTAACAACCTCAGGTCATCCCTTAATCCGTCCTCAAACCGAACACAGCGCTCATGCTCAGTAGCCATTACTCCTCGAGCATACCGGCTTAACCTCAGAAATTCAGCTTCGTACTAAGCTACTGACTTGTTCCCTTGAACCAGCCCCAGAAAAGCTTTCCTCTGTGCATCAGTATATCTGGTTCCCACATACTTCTTCTGATACGCCGTCTTAACATATTCCCAGGTCAGATCTTCAGCTGTGGCACCGTCCCGAACTGTGAGCCACCACTGATATGCTTCATCGCGTAGCAGCGCCACCATTGCTTTTAACTTCTCATCAGGGGTCAGATCTAACTCATCCATAATCTGTTCCATTGCTTCCAACCAATATTCAGCTGTACTGGGTGCCACACCAAATACTCCACGAAACATTTCAGCCCCATTGGCTCGGAGTCGCTCGGGTACAGATTTCTGAGCTCCCATATTCCCACCTGCTCCAGCCACCATTTCCAAAACTCGCAGCACAGCCTGCGACACAGCATCATCCCCCGTCTGAGCTTGTTGCTCGACACCAACAGCTGGGGGTGCGGTGGCGGTGGTACCTCATTGTCAGACCCTTGACCCGATCTAACGGGTTCCGACACGGCCATTCTGCCTCTACCGCGTCCTCGCATGTTACGACCACGTCCTCTAGAACTCATTTCTACGATCGTGCTTTAATCTGATTAAGAAATTTTATGAATTAGCTTTTATTCCACTGATTATTCGCGAAGGAGTTTTATGTAAAGAGCTTAATAGAGATTCTTTCGATCATTCAAAGTTTCAAGTTTTCTATCCTAATTCACAAAAAAGCATATCCATTCCATAATATCTCCCATACACATTCACTCTTCAGACATTTCTGTCCGTTCCCAACCTAGGGGTATTTTCGTCATTTGTCCTACAGGGGTATTTTGGTAAATAATCGGGGTCAATTCGAAAATTACAAAAGTCATTTTGAAATTCCTCCAAACTCATGGATACAAAACAAGTTGTTGCAAAAATTTTGGAAATCGGGGTCATTTTGGTAATTTTGGTAAACCAGGGGTAATTTCGTAAAAAAATTTTTCAACTCGGGGTATTTTAGACTTTCCAAAAATAGGATTTTTAAATACTTTTACAAAATAAGGAAATTTTATTGAAATCGGGGGTGATATGGTAACTTTTAAAACCAAGGGCATTTTTGTAATTTTTCAAATAGGGGTATTTTAGTAATTTTCATAAATCAAGAATACTTCAGAAAAATTTTATGGAATAGCTTTTATAAATCAAAAGGGTAATTTAGTAATTTTTTTAAACTAGGGTTTCCATAAAAATACGGCTAGTCCCTTTCGGGTTTTAGTTAGGGGTTTAGCCCATGAATAAGTCCTCTTGGTTAGGGTGAACCGGAGCTACGCACCAGGTAGGATTCGAGTGGAGAGGAGGTGAGTCACGCGGACTGCTTAAATACCAAGCTCCCACCGAATACCAATCCTAGACCTGCGCACAATGGTTGCCACACCCTAACTCGGCGACTTAGTCACAGGTTTGTTTAATTAGGCATTTAAAGTCTTATGAAATTTGCTGGGGTAACTAGTCCTAGGGTTCAAGTACTTATCATGCTAATCTACGTTCCATTCCACTTCTACCCTTCTATAGTTCACAATATAAATCACACAAAGGATAGGGGTACTTACCTGGTGGACTTCGGGTCGGAGACTTAGGTGCCATGCCAGAAAAACCTGCTTCTCACAAAATGTTCTCAAAAATTTCTTTTGGGCTTAATTTTGAAAACGTTTTGGGCCTTAAACCCAAGGCCGAGAGTTTAAAACTGGGCTCTGATACCAAGCTGAAACACCCCAAACCCGGCCCACGGGCCTCCACCAGATTTGATATGTTCCTTAGGAAAAACCGGTTCAAATTTGTTGGTTCTTTGAAAAAACCTTTAAGTGATTTTGGAAAAACGTTTTGGGTTGGGCTCAAGTTGGAAACCCGTTTATTTTGAAATATAAGTTTTTATAAAAATTCATTCTTAGTTTCAAAACTTTAGGTTAAAAGACATGCCGAATTTGTTTTAAGTTTCATTAAAAATAATTTATTCTTAGGTGTCAAAAACGTTTAGGGTTTATTTTTAAATAATATACTTAAACTTTAACTTGATAAAATTTCATAACATAATAAAATAATTTAACGTGCATGCATAAGATGAAGTTCATACTAAGGCCTTATTACATCAAAACAAACCCAAATAATTTAAAATACTTAATCAAAAATAAAATGTCCAAATTGTAAAATTTCTTGCTGTGCATGGCCACCTTTAAGCTCCTGCCGACCCGGTCCATCACTGCTCGTCACCTGGAAGAAAATGTTCCCCAACGGGGTGAGTCAAATAGACTCAATGTGTAACCAACACTAAAATTTAACAATTCAGGCATACATACTCATATCACATACATATTCATATAACAAATAGGAATTAATGATGCAACCTGAACCCAAACCTATATGCCATCCGCTACACATCACCCGTACCATCCTGCACATCGCGGGGACTACTAAGTCAACCCTCCTTCCGCTACACACCATCGAAGGCAGTCGCTGCAGTCGACGTGCTCATCGCCCTTATAAAATTCGTGGCATAGCCACCAGATACATAGTCCGTGTCATGAGACACCATATTCAGATATCGTGGTTTTAGGTCACCACATTCACTTATCGTGGTCTTAGGTCACCACTTTCAGATATCGTGGTCTTAGGTCACCACTTTCACTTCCCCTTTCATAATATCCCATATGCCCCATGTCATATCATGCAAAATTATGTTTCATACTTTATTCATATTCTTATAACTGCACTTAGGTGCCATAACCATTATTTATCATACTCACAGTAGGAGTAGGAAACGTACGTGAGTACTTTGTACCATAGCATGGTACTTAGCCACATTCACATTCTTATAAACATGTTCATGCTAGATATTGCCATAAATCGTATTAAAAGATAGTGTTGGGTACACACCTGATTCGCTCAATGCTTTCAATCCAAATCCCGAAAATTCAATCTACTGCTTTAGACCTTTGATGCCTATATTCGGTCAACCCCAATCACATTAGTACAAAGCCATTCGGCTAAAAACCAAATCCAAATAGGATTAGTACACTTAAAACCTACCTTGGTACCGATTTCAATACTAAGCAAATTCCGAAATCTATGCTATGCTCCTCCTTGTAATCGGCCAAGCACTAGATCTCTACATAGGTTAGTTTTTGGCTTTTAAAATAAATAAGAAACAGGTCTAAATACTAAAATAGGCCCTTGGCCGAATGTGTGAGTACCATTACCTTGAAATCCTCAAATCCCGAAAGTTGCTTCTTGGTTATGAAGTTGTCGAAACCTACAGAGTATATGTTAGATCCACTTCTAACATTAAAGTACTAATGAATGGCCCTTGGCCAACTACATAACTTACCTTTGATCTTTGTAAATCCCGGAATATCCTTCCTAGAAGTCGACACTTGCTAGATCCCGAGAGATCCTTCATAGTTTCGGCAAAGCACACTAAGGAGATTAGTACATTGTTTTCGGCAAGTCTAAATGAAAAGAATGGAAATCGAATGATACTAGCTCTTACCCTTAATACAGAAGTCGACAACACTTCTTCTTGATACCCCTTGAGATATTCGGCTATAGGCTAGAAAGAACTTGATTTCGGCTTCCTTGAATAATCGGCTATGGTCTTAAAAAGGCTTACTTTCAGCTTTTGAATGGTGTGAGGGAATCGGCTAGGGGTTGTCTTTGGGGTTTCAGCTTTTGATGAATTGAAACAAAGAAGAAGAATAGAGATGGAGGATTCGGCAATGGTGAGTCTTTGAGAGGAAGCTTGCGATTTTGTTAAAAAGAAAATAGAGAAGATGTCAAGAGAATTTCGGTAGAGGTTTCAAAAGAAAAGAAAAAGAATGAATGATGGCCTTAGTCTTCCCTTGGCCAAAAATACTAGCCTTAGACTCCCCCAATCGGCCAACTCTTCCTATGTGATAACTCTATCCTTTAATTATCACCTTATTCGAATTGATAAAAAGAATTATCCCCCCCTTTATCTCTTATTTAGCCGAATTTTAAAGAGAATAAAACTCCTAAAATATAGCCTTGTGCCGTCCACTACCTCCCTTTCCATGCCGAAAATAAAACTCCAAAATGTTGCTTCCCTTGTGACTCGAACTCAAGTCCTTCCCCTAGCATGTGGCATCATTTCCAGAGCCCTAAGTGGCACCTCCAAGCCACTTTTCCAAGCCCAACTGTGTGTCATATTTCACCCACATTTTCTCTTAAGGCCTTGTTAGGCTTAGTTCCCTTTTTAATCTTAAGATACGATATTTCCCTAAGGCATTTCTTACTACTCTAAAATTTCACAAGCATTCATAAATACACATTCATACATACAAAGTCATGCTTTCACATTCAATTAAGCAATTATGCATAGGCCATAATTCGGGATATTACAAGACATAGCATTGATAAGTTTCTATAAGGAAAAGGTCCCATGTAAGACCATGCCAAGGCATGGCATTGGTGTGTTTATAAGGCAATGGTCCCATGTAAGACCATGCCAAGGCATGACATTGGTGAGTTCATAAGGCAAGGATACCACGTACGACCATGTCAAGACATGGCAATGGTTAAGTTTCATAAGGAAAGGTACCTGCGTATCCTTAGTATTCCAAGTGGTTCAACCGGAAAATTCAAAGAGTATACCAAAGGAAAGGTAAGACAAGTTCAAGCTAAAAATGTACAGGTAAGAATTTAAGACCTAAATATATTAAATTAAAGGCTTAAATAATCTTGGTAAAGAAAGATTAAGATAATTCATTAAGAATGTTGTTATTTATTTACATGTAAACTTACTAAGCTTTATGCTTACTCCCATTCCTTTCTCTTTTTTTATAGCATTACAAGCCAACTCGGGGATCGCAAGGACGTCGGAGTTCGTTACACACTATCAAAGGATTATATTGGTATTTTGTGACTTGAACGTTTTAAGTTATGGCATGTATAGGGACTTAGCCATTTTGTGTGTATGTCCTTATGATATGCCTTAATATTGGCTTGTAAATGCTTGATAATGATTATCCATTAAAATGGTTAATTAAGAACATGTTTTGGATGTTATGTATGTCTAGATGATAGTTTTTACAAAGAAATTATGAAAGAGTAAAAAAATCTGCAGGGGAACAGTTTTGGACAGCAACTGTGACGTGATTTTGAAAAATCACTAAAAATAGTATAAATGGAATTATGGTGTGAATGAGATATATAATTAAAGCGTGTTGAGTCTATTTTTATATGAAAGAAATGGTGTAGGCAAAAGAGTTGTATATTACGAGATAATTGATTTTTTGTGCAGAGGGGTCAGAACTGTCGAACTGTGTAACAGGGGAGATTTAACTAATAAACTGTACTAATTGGCCACACCAAAAATTATGGAAAAATTATAGTAAAAATATATATGAGTCTAGTTTCAGGAAAAATTTACGGATCTAAATTTTGAGTTTCGTAACTCGAGTTATAGTCAATTTAGTGTACATGACGCAGATGGACAGTTTCAATTTTTATGCCCCGAACTAGTAAGTTAAGTCTAGTAATGCCTTGTGCTCGACTCCAGCAATGGTCTCGGGTAAGGGGTGTTAGATTTATTGGTATCAGAGGAAGAGTTTAGTCGGTTCTCAGAATATTCAGTATGAGTAAGAGTCTAACTATACATGCCATACTTATATTTTGATAGTGTGACGACTCCTGACGATTTTAAAATATTTTTCTTTTATAGTTATGGATCCCGAACGAGCTAGTGCAGATGATGTAGGGAGTAACGCACCCACTCCCGCTGAAAGGACGATGCCACCAGATAGTAGTGAAAGGCCCGTTACAGTTAGTCAGGGAGGAGTGGCTCGAGAAGCCTTCTTTCAAGTTTTTAATGAATGGTTTGCTGAGTTCGTTCGTACGAGCCCCGCTGTTAGACCTCCACCCCCTCATGATCCTCAGACCACCCATGTAGCTTCCCCAGTTATAGATACAGTTAGAAGAGAGAAGCCACTCGTTGACAAGATCAAAAAACAATGGGCTGAGGAGTTTCGGGCTACCGAAGATGATGATGCAGAGAAAGCTGAATTTTGGCTCGAGAACACTATCAGAGTCTTTGATGAGTTATCCTGCACACCGGAAGAGTGTATTAAATGTGTAGTGTCACTTCTTAGAGATTCGGCCTACCAGCGGTGGAAGACACTTGTGTCAGTAGTACCGAAAGAAAGAGTTACTTGGGATTTCTTTCAGGAGGAGTTCCATAAGAAGTACATCAGTCAGAGGTTTATTGACCAGAAAAGAAAAGAGTTCCTTGAATTAAAACAGGGTAAGATGACTGTGACTGAGTATGAACGTGAATTTGTCAGACTCAGCAATTATGCTCGAGAGTGTGTGTCTACAGAGGCTATCATATGTAAAAGATTTGAGGATGGGCTCAATGATGATATCCGACTATCAGTTGGTGTTCTAGAGATAAAGAAGTTTGTTGTTTTAGTTGACGGAGCCTGTAAGGCAGAGGAGTTGTTAAAAAGAAAGGGTAAAGCTGAAATTGAGATGCAAGATACGAAGAAAAGAAAGATGAGCAAGTCGTTTCAGTCTACATCCAAGAGGCCTAGAGAGTTTTCTACGAGATCTAATTTTTCAGCCGGGTATTCTAGCCGAAACAGAGGTAGAAGATTTATGGATTTGAAAGCTCAAACCACTTCGATTACGAGTGTTGGCAGTATTCAGCCTGATAGACCCGAGTGTCTTCAATGTGGTCAATGTCATCCAGGTCCATGTCGAGCAACTGAGATTGGTTGTTTTCGATGTGGTGCACTGGATCATTTCATTCGGGAGTGTCCCGAAATGGTTAAAAGAGAAGTAATACCGAGTGCAAGATCAGGCAATGTCCCCGTTAGAGGCAGATCTTACAGAAGTCCCGGAGTAGGGGCAGGTAGAGGTACATTTAGAGATACAGCGACGAGATCAGATGTTAAAGCACCCGCAAGGAATTATGCTATCCGTGCTCGTGAAGAGGCATCCTCCCCCAACGTAATTACGGGTACATTTTCTCTTCATGATGTTACTGTTATTGCTTTGATTGATCCGAGTTCAGCCCATTCCTATGTTTGTATGAAATTGATGACTAGTATGAACATGCCCATAGAGTTTACGGAATTTGTGATTAAAGTATCGAATCCATTAGGTCAGTATGTGTTAGTAAACAAAGTATGTAGAAATTGCCCTTTGATGATTAGAGGTTCCTGTTTTCCTACCGATCTCATGCTATTGTCATTTGAAGAGTTTGATGCGATTCTTGGTATGGATTGGTTAACTGCACATGATGTGATAGTGAATTGTGGAAAGAAATTCATTGAGTTGAAATGTGAAAATGGTGAGATACTTCGGGTTAATTCAGATGAGTCAGGTAGTTCAATTTCCATGATTTCTGTTATGTCTGCTCAAAAATGTTTGAGGAAAGGATATGAAGCTTATCATACTTTTGTGTTGAATACTAAAGATCCAGAGTTGAAAATTGAATCAGTGGCTGTGGTAAATGAGTTTCCTGATGTGTTCCTAGAAAAACTACCATGTTTGCCTCCTATCAGAGAATTGAGTTTGGTATTGAATTGATTCCAAGTACCACACCTATTTCTATTACTCCTTATAGAATGACTTCGATAGAATTGAAAGAATTGAAAGCTCAGCTACAGGAATTAACTAATAAAGGCTTTGTAAGACCTAGTTATTCACCATGGGGCACGCCAGTGTTATTTGTGAAAAAGAAGGACGATTCCATGAGATTGTGCATAGACTATTGGCAGCTTAACAAGGTAACCATCAAGAACAAATATCAAGAACAAATATCCATTGCCTAGAATAGATAATTTGTTTGATCAATTGAAAGGAGCCACTGTGTTCTCTAAGATAGATTTGAGATCTGGATACTATCAGTTGCGAGTTAAAGAGTCAGATGTTCCGAAAACTGCTTTTTAAACTAGGTATGGTCACTATGAGTTTCTTGTGATGCCATTTGGCTTAACCAATGCTCCTACCATTTTTATGGATTTAATGAACTGAATTTTTAGACCTTATTTGGACAAGTTTGTAGTTGTTTTCATTGATGACATCTTGATTTATTCTCATGATGAGAATGAGCATGCAGAACATTTGAGAACAGTTTTACAGATTTTGAGAGATAATCAGCTTTATGCCAAGTTTAGTAAAAGTGAGTTCTGGTTACGGGAAGTTTTTTTTCTTGGACATAATGTCTCAGATGAAGGTATTAAAGTTGATCCTAGTAAGATTTCAGCCATTGTTGGTTGGAAGCCTCCCAGGAATGTATCAGAGGTCAGAAGTTTTCTTGGTCTTGCCGGTTATTATAGACGATTTGTAGAGGGATTTTCCATGATAGCTACTCCATTGAAAAGCTTGCTACAAAATGATGTTAAGTTTGAATGGACTGAGAAGTGTCAGTAGAGTTTCGACAAGTTAAAGGCATTGTTGACTAAAGCTCCTGTCTTAGTACAACCAGAACTGGGTAAAGAGTTTGTGATTTACAGTGATGCATCCTTAAATAGATTAGGCTGTGTACTTATGCAGGAAGGAAGGGTAATTGCTTATGCCACTAGACAGTTAAAGCCACATGAGAAAAATTATCTGACACATGGTTTAGAGCTAGCTGCTATTGTATTTGCATTAAAAATTTGGAGACATCACTTGTATGGTGAGAAATGTCGAATATTCACTGATCATAAAAGTTTGAAATACTTGATGACTTAGAAAGATCTGAACTTGAGGCAAAGAAGATGGATAGAGTTGATTAAAGATTATGAGCTAGTGATCGATTATCACCCGGGTAAGGCAAACGTTGTTGCTGATGCTTTGAGTAGAAAATCATTATTTGCATTGAGAGCTTTGCACACTAGTTTGGCCTAATCAGATGATGGATCTATTTTAGCTGAGTTGAGAGCTAAACTGACGTTTCTTGAAGAAATTTGTGAAGCTCAGAAGGATGACAGTGAGTTGCAAGCCAAAAGAGTTTAGTGCGAGGTAGGTGTGGAGTCTGATTTTCAGATTTGTTCTAACGGTTGTTTGATGTTCAGAGATAGAGTATGTGTACCCAAGAATGATGAACTTATTCAGAAAGTCTTACAGGATGCACATAGCAGTTCTTTGTCTATTCACCTAGGTAGTACAAAGATGTATAATGATTTGAAGAAAATGTATTGGTGGACAAGAATGAAAAGAGATATTTCAGAGTTTGTTTCTAGATGTTTGATCTGTCAGCAGGTAAAAGCTAAACATCAGGTACATTCAAGTTTATTGCAGCCTGTATTAGTTCCCGAGTGGAAATGGGACCGAGTTACTATGGATTTTGTGACAGGATTGCCTTTGACACTGAGAAAGAAAGATGCAGTATGGGTTGTGATTGATAAGTTAACGAAGTCAGCTCATTTTATTCCAGTTCGTATGGATTATTCACTTGACAAGTTGGCCGAGTTGTATATTTCAGAGATAGTTAGACTACATGGAGTACCGTTATCGATTATATCAGATAGAGATCCGAGATTTACTTCACGGTTTTGGAAGAAATTGCAGGAAGCTTTAGGTACAAAGTTGAGTTTTAGTACAGCTTTCCATCCTCAGCCTGATGGTCAGTCAGAGAGAGTTATCCAGGTACTTGAAGATATGCTTAGATGTTGTGTATTGGAATTTCAAGGTAGTTGGGAGAAATATTTGCCGTTAATAGAGTTTGACTACAATAATAATTATCAATCGAATCTAACGATGACACCTTATGAAGCTTTGTATGGACGTAAATGTCATACACCTTTGTATTGGACAGAGGTTAAGGAAAATCAGATTTACGGGGTTGATTTAGTCAAAGAAACAGAAGAGAAAGTAAAAGTCATCAGAGATTGCTTGAAAGTAGCTTCAAATAGGCAGAAATCCTATGCAGATTTGAAAAGAAAAGAAATTGAATTTCAAGTTGGTGATAGGGTATTCTTGAAAGTATCCCCGTGGAAGTCCCCGTTTTATTGGACCATTTGAGGTGATCGAGAGAGTTGGGCCATGGGCATATCAGTTAGCTTTGTCGACTGAGTTAGAGAAGATTCATAATGTGTTTCATGTGTCTATGCTACATCATTATTGTTCAGATCCATCACATGTAATTTCACAGACAGAGGTTGAGATTCAGCCAGATATGACTTACGGTGAGGAACGGGTAAAAATTCTAGCTCGTGAGGTTAAACAATTAAGGAACAAAAGTATTGCACTTGTGAAAGTATTATGGAATAGGCATGGGATAGACGAGGCTACATGGGAGCCCAAAGAGACTATGCGAAAACAGTACCCAAATCTCTTCATAGGTAAGATTTTCGGGGACGAAAATCCTTAAAAGGGGAGAGAAATGTAACATCCCGAAATAGGGCCTAAACGGAATAGTGGTTGTGAAACCACGAATCCGAGATAGAAAAGTTTATTACGATTAATTATTATGATTTATTGAGTGATTAGATGCATGTGTTAGAATATCGATAGAAAATTTCATGAATTGCATGTCTAATTTGCCTATTAGGACTTAATTGCAAAAGTTGATAAATATGAGTTTTAGGTGTTAAAGGATTTAATTGAAGAGCATAATTGAAGTAGAGGTCTTTAAATGGTAATTATACCATTAGGTTTTCATGGACAAAAATGGACATATATATAGGTAGAAAGAACCACAGTTTTTAATGAAGGGTAATTTAGTCATTTGGTAATAAAAATAAATTAAAAGGGAAAAATATGGCAAAATGTGCTCATCTTCTTCATTAGGCCAAATTTTCAAGGGTTCACCATAGCTAGGGTTTGTTTCAAGCTTCCAAGCTCCATAGTAAGTGATTCCAAGCCCCGTTTTTAATGTTCTGTACATTTTTGAAGCCCTGGTAGCTCGGTTTAGCTTATTTTATCAATAATTCATGCTAGGGTTCATATTTGGAAAAATACCCATAGGTGAAATGTGTTTATTTTGATGTTTTATGATAGAATATGAAGTCTGAAATTATGTTAAACAACTTTTGCTAAGTGATTTTAAGTAAAAACTAGTAAAACGGCTTAATCGGTAAAAATACCTAATGTTCATAAGTACATGTTAGAGTGAGAATTTGATGTTGTCATAGAAGGGAAAAATGATCAGCATGTCATAAAACATAAGAATAAGGGATAATGTTTAATTTCTAAGCTTTGGGGCAAATGTGTTAATATGTAAAAGTTTAGGGGCAAAATTGTAATTTTTCCAAAGTTAGAGTTAAGGACTGTTTTGATAAATGTGAGTATAAATAAGCTAAATTTGCCATTATAGATCAAGAAGAACGAAATCCGGAGTTAGATCGGGGAAAGAAAAGATAGTGGACTAAATCGATATAGTTTATCGTATTCTGTTTCGAGGTAAGTTTGCGGTAAATAAATGCAGTATTCTATTATTTTACATTTAATACTATTAAATTCCGACATTTATATATTTATTCTGTAAATATATTATTTAAAGACTCAAGTATGAATTGACGGAAAAGCTATCTCAGAAAGTTCCGGTTGTTAACACCCCAAACCCGGTCAACACACCACGACCAAATCCGGCATGTTACGGAGTGGAAACATTTTTGAAAACTCAAGTTTGTCGGAAAATTTTCAAAGAAAACCCTTTTTATAGTTTAAAAGTTTAGAAATCCCTGTTCAAGGTGACATTGCAATCGTGTGATGGTTTCTTTAAAACTCATGCTTGAAAATCCACTTGTTGTTGTTATAGGTTTTAGAAAAACATATGATACTCGTTAAAAAATAAGTACGATGCGTATAATCGAGTTAAAAACCGTTTGCTTTTGAAGTTGTATGAAAATTTACAGTTTAAGTTTAAAAAAAAACATTGAAGGTACCTTTGTTATCATTTTATAAGTTGTGTTACCCGTTGGTAACGTTTAAAAACTCGGAAGAGTTATAGTTTTGAAAACATTGCTTTTTACAGGTTAATTTAACAGGTTTATAAGTCCCACTGTGTAATATATTTAAAATAAAAGCAAATAATTAAAACCCAAAAAAAAAAACTTAGCGGCCTTATTACAAAACCCAAACCATATTTAAAGAAAATAAATAAAAACGAAATAACGGCTTAAAGTTAAAACCAAACTAAGATGCATGGCCACCTCGAGTCCTCCCCGGCTCCATATCCGCGATCTATGCCTCATCTGCAAAATATAAGGAAAGGGGTAAGTCACCAAGACTCAGTGTATATATATCCCCAACCCGATAATTCAAGCACTTACACAGATCATCAGTAAAACATGCAGATTATGCAACCCATAACCTAGCCATCCAATCTCCTTTAACTACCCCGTGTGGTCAAAACCACTGGTGACCGAAGTCACAAAGATATATCATTGTGGTCAAAACCACTGGTGACCGTAGTCACAGATCAAATGATGGGGCCAACCCATCTTGTGGTCAAAACCACTGATGACAATCCCGTAATAAACATGTGGGGCCAACCCACTGGGACGAGTCACAGATAATAATACTGTGGTCAAAACCACTGGTGACTGTAGTCACAAATATCAAATGATGGGGCCAACCCATCTTGTGGTCAAAACCACTGGTGACAGTCCAAATAATCATCCCCCCTCCTCTCATCAATCCCATCATCATCATGCTCCTATCATACGTGTCATAATCTCATATATCATGCATTTATGTATAACATGGCATTTTAACAGAACATGATGACCTAAACAAATATACATCATAAATCACATAATAGGGGACTTACCTGGAATCCAAGCTTATGCCCACAAGGCAAAGTCGCTAATATCAAAGGTTATACAGTAACATAATAAGCATCGTTAAACTAATAAAGTGTGTAAGCATTTACACACCTAACTACACGTAGATCTACTGAGAAATCCCGACACTACGCGATGCTACGAGATCCCGAAACGTATGCCCTCACTACTCCTACAATCGGCCAACATTAATTAGTGAACCCAAAAAGCCCATTCGGTTCTATCAACAATCCTGAAGGATATGTCGCCCCATATATAGCACTCACCTTACAGCCGGCTTGGTTTCCAATCGAATCCCGAAACTCTGCGATGTTTCTCCCTTGCTATCGGCCACACACTATTAGATGGAAACAGTTAGCCTTCGGCTTTAGAACGATTAAAAACTAAATCTTGAAACCTTAAGACCTTACCTCGATCGACCACCAAATCTCGAAGGCTTACAGAATTCGGCTATAGCCCTCCCTGCAACCGATTTAATCATAACACTTAGAATCCCTAGGCCATTCGGTCATAACTTAAATCCCAAAACCACAAGAGTTAGTCGCCCCTTACCTTGATGATTGATTCAGCTTCTAAACACCAAAGATCGGCACTTGAGATGATGAAAAGAAATCGCCAAAAGAGAGGGGTTTAAGAACACAATATTCGGCCAAAGAAAGAAACTAGATCAAGGTTTCGGCCTTCCCGCAGATGTTAGAGATGAAGAGATAAAATGAAGTGAAAGAGAAGGGATTCGACAAAAGGAAGAATGAAAGGACTTTCGAAACAAAGATTGGAAGAAGAAAGGAAGAAATCGACTGAGGAGTGGGTGTTGATTTCGGCCTTAAGCAAAAAGAAGGAACAGAGAAGATGGGTAAGGATGGTTTCGACAATATGGTTAGCAAAGAAGGAACCGAAAAGAAAAACAGAGATAATAGCTATGTGAGTTTCGGTTTTCCCAAAAGAATGGCAATAACTAGCTTGACCAAATGCCCACCTTGCCGAAAGAGAAAAGAGAGAAAGAGCTCTTGTGGTTCGTTTGTCAGCAGAAAATGCAAAAGAAAAAAGACCCTCAAGCTAGCCGAAACACTCCCCCCCCTAGAGTTCAAATTCAGCCAAGCACCCTCAAATGAGTTTGAAGACATTCAACCTCCTATATTTGCTCCCTTCCAACAATTCAAATCTGTTTGAACAAGTCAAACTCCTCAAAACTCTCCTCTCCATCCATTCAAAGGAGTCCCACCTGAGCACTCCTCCTCTAACTTGTGGCGTCAAAAATAAATAGCAAAGGAGAGGTTGCTGCAGCTCGAACCCAACCTCCCTTCCCTTGCTTGTGGCATCATCTCCTTGGTGCCTAAGTGGCGCCTCCTTGCCACTTTTACAAGGCTTTTCTTGTGACACAAAACCTCCAATAAATTTATTTAACCCCTGCTTTATCTAGCTCTCTCCTCCTAAATGCTAAAACAAAATAATTTAGCCATGACCCAGGACTAACCCGAGGTCATGCCTAGACCCCAAAACACACCAAACAAACACAATAGGCATATCAACACACGCAAACACATACAAAATGCAGAACCCCGATTTAAGGATATTATAGTTCTACCCCCCTTAAAAATAATTTCGACCCCGAAATTACCTGGTCAGAAAAGTTGAGGGTGTTGCTGTCGCATCACATCCTCCGGCTCCCATGTGGCTTCTTCCGTGCCATGGTTCCGCCATAATACCTTCACCAAGGGAACTGACTTCCATTGCAGAACCTTGACATCCCGATCCAAAATCCGTACTGGTTCCTCCTCGAAAGACAAATCAGGGCTCACCTCTATCTCCTCAACTGGTACCACATGTGACGGATCTAATCGATAGCGCCTAAACATGGAAACATGAAAGACATCGTGAATCTGGCTCAACTCTGCTGGTAACTCAAGCTGATAAGCTACCGGTCCCACTCGCTTCAACATCATATACGGCCCAATGAACCTAGGGCTTAACTTGCCCTTCCGACCAAATCTCAACACTTTCTTCCAGGGCGATACTTTCAGAAAGACCTTATCCCCCACTGCGTACTCAATATCCCTGCGCTTAAGATCAGCGTAAGACTTCTGCCTGTCCGACGCTTCCTTAAGACGAGCCCGAATCACCTTGACTTTATCTTCTATTTTTGTTACCAACTCTGGACCCAACATCTGCCATTCACCCAGTTCAGTCCAACACGTAGGAGTACGACATTTCCGTGCATACAACACCTCATATGGTGCCATCTGAATACTCGCTTGATAACTATTGTTATAAGCGAACTCTACCAAAGGTAGGTACTCCTCCCAACTACCACTGAAATCCAGAACACAGCCCCTTAGCATATCTTCCAAAATCTGAATTACCCTCTCAGACTGTCCATCGGACTGCAGATGGAAAGCCGTGCTAAAATCCAACCTTGTACCCAGAGCCTGATGCAAAGCTTTCCAAAACCTCGACGTAAACCTAGGATCCCTATCCGAGATAATTGACACTGGCACTCTATGCAACCTTACTATCTCTGCCACATACAGCTTGGCTAACTTCTGGAGCGAATAATCAACCCTCACCGGTATGAAATGAGCTGACTTAGTCAAACGATCCACAATTACCCAAACTGAGTCCTTCTTACTAGGCGTAAGGGGAAGTCCACTGACGAAATCCATTGTAATCCTTTCCCACTTCCACTGAGGAATCTATACTGGCTGCAATAGCCCTGACGGCAACTGATGCTCAGCTTTAACTTGCTGACACGTCAAACACTTGCCCACAAACTCAGCTACTTCCCGCTTAAGACCTGGCCACCAAAACTGTTCCCTCAAATCACGATACATCTTACTGCCTCCAGGATGCATAGCGTATGGGCTGCTATGAGCTTCCTGAAGAATCCGTTGTCTCAATCCAACATCCTTAGGCATGCATATTTTTCCCTGAAAACACAGTACTCCATCGCTGCTCAAACTATAACCTTCAGATCCACCACCTTGAACCTGCAACCTTCGAGCATTTAAAACCTCATCTGTCAGTTGCTTCTTCTTAACTTGATCAATCCAAGACGGATTTACTTGCAATTCTGCCAAAAGACTCCCATCATCAAAAAGACTAAGGTGAGCAAACATCGCTCGCAGGTCCGCTACCACCTTACGGCTCAACGCATCCGCTACTACGTTAGCCTTACCTGGATGGTACTCAATCGAGCAGTCGTAGTCTTTCAACAATTCAATCCATCTTCGCTGCCTCAAATTTAAATCCTTCTGAGTCAAAAGATACTTCAGACTCTTATGATCCGTATATACTATCGACTTCTCCCCATACAAGTAATGCCTCCAAATCTTCAAGGCGAACACCACTGTAGCCAACTCCAAGTCATGTGTCGGATAATTACCTTCATGAGGTCTCAACTGACGAGATGCATACGCGACCACCTTTCCCTCTTGCACCAGCACACACCCTAAGCCAGTATGCGATGCATCACAATAAACCGTGAATTCCTTTCCTGCCTCAGGCTGAATCAAAACCGGAGCTTCAGTCAGAATCTTTTTCAACTTGTCAAAACTTTCTTGCTGTTTCTCAGTCCATACAAACGGAACCCCTTTCCTCAACAGCTTAGTCAATGGCGCTGCGATCAAAGAAAAACCCTCTACAAACCTTCTGTAGTATCCTGCCAAACCCAGAAAACTCCGAATCTCTGCAACCGACTTGGGTGGTTTCCAATCCAATACTGCCTCAATCTTACGAGGATCCACCCTAATGCCCTCAGCTGATACTACATGACCCAAAAAAATTACCTCCTTAAGCCAGAACTCGCACTTACTAAACTTGGCGTATAACTGCTTTTCCCTCAAAATTTGTAGAATCACCTGAAGATACGCGTCATGTTCCTCCTCAGTTTTTGAGTACACCAAAATGTCATCTATAAACACCACGACAAATAAATCCAGATACGGCTGAAACACCCGATTCATCATGTCCATGAATGCTGTCGGCACATTGGTCAAACCAAAAGCCATTACCAAAAACTCGTAGTGCCCATACCGAGTACGGAATGCCGTCTTATGAATATCAGCCTCCTTCACTTTAACCTGATGATACCCTGACCTAAGGTCAATCTTAGAGAAAACCGATGCACCCTTGAGTTGATCAAACAAGTCGTCAATCCTAGGCAACGGATACTTGCTCTTGATTGTCAATTTGTTCAGCTGGCGGTAGTCTATACACATCCGCATTGTACCATCCTTCTTCTTAACAAAAAGCACTGGAGCTCCCCAAGGTGATACACTCGGCCGGATGAACCCTCTGTCCAACAGTTCCTGAATCTAAGCCTTTAACTCCACTAATTCTTTCAGCGCCATTCTATATGGAGCAATAGATACTGGCGCGGCTCCTGGTAACAAGTCTATACCAAACTCAACCTCGCGGTCCGGAGGCACACCAGGAAGTTCCTCAGGGAATACATCAGCAAATTCCCTTACAGTTTGGACCTTCTCCATAGCTGCATCTTTAGCTTCCAAAGCACGGACATGCACCATAAATGCTTCACAACCCTTCCTAACCATTTTCTCAGCCTTCAATGCAGAGACAACATTGGATAGATAATCCCTCCTACTACCTATCATCACCACCTCTTCCCCTTCCATAGTCTTCAACACCATGCGCTTAGATGCGCAATCCAAACTAGCTTGATACTTAACCAGCCAATCCATCCTGAGAATCAGATCGAACTCCCCAAACGGTAGTTCTATCAAGTCAGCCAAAAACACGACCCCTTGAAGTTCTAGGGGTACATCCCTATACAGTCTACTTACTTCTACAGAGTGACCTAGAGGGCTTATCACAGTCATCTTCCTAGAAGTAATCTCAGAGTTTCAGAGTTTCCACTATACTACTAGCAATATACGAGTGCGTCGAACCCACATCAATTAAAGCATTTTAAGGTACTCCAAGGATTAAGAACGTACCGGTTATGACGTCCGGTGCGTCGCCCTCCTCTCGACGCCTCGCCGCATAGATCAACCCTGGCTGTCTCGTCTCTGTACCACCTGCACCTCTGCCCGGTGCCCCCGACCTCTACCAGAGCCATTACCTCCTCGGCCTGAACAACGGCCCCTCTGTGGCTGCTGATTATCCCTCCTAAACTGTGCACGACCCTGATCCTCAGACTGCAGCCTAGTTGACCTCTGTGGACAATCCCTAACTCGATGCCCCAACGATCCACACTCAAAACATCCCCTGTTGCCAGTCCAACATTCCCCCGTGTGAGTTTTTCCACATCGAGCACACCGCGGCAGCCACTGAGTATTAGTAGCAGCAGACCCAGCAGCTTGATTTGGCCCACTATACCTAACCCTCTTCTGCTGGTTTCCAGAAAACCCTGATGATCCAGAACTCCTTTTATTCCAACCCCTATCCTGATTCCGCCTTACAGACTGTTTTACCCCTTCAGCAACCTTAGATTTCTCCACTAGAACGGCAAACTCTCGTTCCTGTCGTGGGACAATTATCATCCGCAGTTCGTCTCTCAGCCCATCCTCAAATCTGACACAACGCTCAGGCTCTGTGCCTACAATTCCCCGTGCATACTGACTCAACCGAAGAAATTCCGCCTCATATTCTGCTACAGTCTTATTGCCCTGTACCAAGTTCAAGAAAGCCCTGCGCTACGCATCGACATAACTAGCCCCTATGTATTTCCTCTGATAGGCTATTCTAAAGAATTCCCAAGTGAGATCGTCTGCCATCGCTCCGTCCCTAACTGTGAGCCACCACTGATATGACTCATCTCACAGCAGGGATACTATACCCTTCAGCTTTTCCTCAGCTGAAAAGTCCAGGTCATCCATAATGCGTTCCGTCGCCTCCAACCAATACTCCGCCGTACTAGGTGCCACCCCAGATACACCTCTAAATACTTCTTCACCATTAGCCTTGAGTCACTAGGTCACAGATTTCCGAGCTCCAGTTCCAACGCCTGCACTCGCAACCCTTTCTAAAACCCGCAGTACAGCCTGCGACACTGCGTCATTACCACCCGTCTGATCCTGATATTCTGCGCCCACAGCTGGCGACGGCGGTACCTCATTCTCCGATCCATGACCAGACCCTGCCGGTTCCGAGACCATCATCCTACCCCTACCTCGTCCATGAGTGTTACGTCCACGTCCACGTGCACTCATGTCTACTGATAAATTCAAGATGATTAAAAGTTTTATGCGTTAGACTCTTATTCCGCTGTCTATTAAAGCACAGTCTTATGAAAAGTTTTAATAAGGGGTTGTTTCCGCGATTACCCATCATCCTATAGTTTGAGTCTCTAGGGTAGTTCCTACCACTATTCAGCCATGCCATCATCATCACAATCATATTATCATATCATCAAAAGCGACAGTTTGGGGTACTTACCTGGGCGGATTGGTGCCGGAGACTCGGTGCCATGCTTCCCAAATCATATTTTTCCCATAAAAAGCCTTTTCATAATCCTTTTAAAACATTTTTGGGCCTTGGGCCCACAGCCGAGCTGTTGAAACTGGCTCTGATACCATAATTGACACCCCAAACCCGGTCAACACACCACGATCGAATCCGGCATGTTACGGAGTGGAAACATTTTTGAAAACTCAAGTTTGTCGGAAAATTTTCATAGAAAACCATTTTTTATAGTTTAAAAGTTTAGAAATCCCTGTTCAAGGTGACATTGCAATCGTGTGATGGTTTCTTTAAAACTCATGCTTGAAAATCCACTTGTTGTTGTTATAGGTTTTAGAAAAACATATGATACTCGTTAAAAACTAAGTACGATGCGTATAATCGAGTTAAAAACCGTTTGCTTTTGAAGTTGTATGAAAATTTAAAGTTTAAGTTTAAAAAAAAAACATTCAAGGTACCTTTGTTATCATTTTATAAGTTGTGTTACCCGTTGGTAACGTTTAAAAACTCGAAAGAGTTATAGTTTTGAAAACATTGCTTTTTACCGGTTAATTTAACAGGTCTATAAGTCCCACTGTGTAATATATTTTGAATAAAAGCAAATAATTAAAACCTAAAAAAAACTTAGCGGCCTTATTACAAAACCCAAACCATATTTAAAGAAAATAAATAAAAACGAAATAACGGCTTAAAGTTAAAACCAAACTAAGATGCATGGCCACCTCGAGTCCTCCCCGGCTCCATATCCGCGATCTATGCCTCATCTGCAAAATATAAGGAAAGGGGTGAGTCACCAAGACTCAGTGTATATATATCCCCAACCCGATAATTCAAGCACTTACACAGATCATCAGTAAAGCATGTAGATTATGCAACCCATAACCTAGCCATCCAATCTCCTTTAACTACCCCGTGTGGTCAAAACCACTGGTGACCGAAGTCACAAAGATATATCATTGTGGTCAAAACCACTGGTGACCGTAGTCACAGATCAAATGATGGGGCCAACCCATCTTGTGGTCAAAACCACTGATGACAATCCCGTAATAAACATGTGGGGCCAACCCACTGTGGTACCAAACCATTGGGACGAGTCACAATATCAATATGTGGTCAAAACCACTGGTGACCGTAGTCACAAATATCAATCGTGTGGTCAAAACCAATGGGACTTAGTCACAGATAATAATAGTGTGGTCAAAACCACTGGTGGCTGTAGTCACAAATATCAAATGATGGGGCCAACCCATCTTGTGGTCAAAACCACTGGTGACAGTCCAAATAATCATCCCCCCTCCTCTCATCAATCCCATCATCATCATGCTCCTATCATACGTGTCATAATCTCATATATCATGCATTTATGTATAACATGGCATTTTAACAGAACATGATGACCTAAACAAATATACATCGTAAATCACATAATAGGGGACTTACCCGGAATCCAAGCTTATGCCCACAAGGCAAAGTCACTAATATCAAAAGTTATATAGTAACATAATAAGCATCGTTAAACTAATAAAGTGTGTAAGCGTTTACACACCTAACTACACGTAGATCTACTGAGAAATCCCGACACTACGCGATACTACGAGATCCCGAAATGTATGCCCTCACTGCTCCTATAATCGGCCAACATTAATTAGTGAATCAAAAGAGCCCATTCGGTTCCATCAACAATCCCGAAGGATATGTCGCCCCACATATAGCACTCACCTTACAGCCGGCTTGGTTTCCAATCGAATCCCGAAACTCTGCGATGTTTCTCCCTTGCTATTGGCCACACACTATTAGATGGAAATAGTTAGCCTTCGGCTTTAGAACGATTAAGAACTAAATCTTGAAACCTTAAGACCTTACCTCGATCGACCACCAAATCCTGAAGGCTCACAGAATTCGGCTATAGCCCTCCCTGCAACCGATCTAATCATAACACTTAGAATCCCTAGGCCATTCGGTCATAACTTAAATCCCGAAACCACAAGAGTTAGTCGCCCCTTACCTTGATGATTGATTCGGCTTCTAAACACCAAAGATCGGCACTTGAGATGATGAAAAGAAATCGCCAAAAGAGAGGGGTTTAAGAACACAATATTCGGCCAAAGAAAGAAACTAGATCAAGGTTTCGGCCTTCCCGCAGATGTTAGAGATGAAGAGATAAAACGAAGTGAAAGAGAAGGGATTCGGCAAAAGGAAGAATGAAAGGACTTTCTAAACAAAGATTGGAAGAAGAAAGGAAGAAATTGACTGAGGAGTGGGTGTTGATTTCGGCCTTAAGCAAAAAGAAGGAACAGAGAAGATGGGTAAGGATGGTTTCGGCAATATGGTTATCAAAGAAGGAACCAAAAAGAAAAGCAGAGATAATAGCTATATGAGTTTCGGTTTTCCCAAAAGAATGGCAATAACTAGCTTGACCAAATGCCCACCTTGCCGAAAGAGAAAAGAGAGAAAGAGCTCCTGTGGTTCAGTTGTCAGCAGAAAAGGCAAAAGAAGAAAGACCCTCAAGCTAGCAGAAACACTCCCCCCTAGAGTTCAAATTCGGCCAAGCACCCTCAAATGAGTTTGAAGACATTCAACCTCCTATATTTGCTCCCTTCCAACAATTCAAATCTGTTTGAACAAGTCAAACTTCTCAAATCTCTCCTCTCCATCCATTCAAAGGAGTCCCACCTGAGCACTCCTCCTCTAACTTGTGGCGTCAAAAATAAATAGCAAAGGAGAGGTTACTGCAGCTCGAACCCAAGCTCCCTTCCCTTGCTTGTGGCGTCATCTCCTTAGTGCCTAAGTGGCGCCTCCTTGCCACTTTTCCAAGGCTTTTCTTGTGACACAAAACCTCCAATAAATTTATTTAACCCCTGTTTTATCTAGCTCCCTCCTCTTAAATGCTAAAATAAAAAAATTTAGCCATGACCCAGGGCTAACCCGAGGTCATGCCTAGACCCCAAAACACACCAAACAAACACAGTAGGCATATCAACACACGCAAACACATACAAAATGCAGAACCCCGATTTAAGGATATTACAGGTTGAACCTTAGGAATGTGTAAGATACAAATGTCATGACATTAGGGTTTAAGGAAATCATGTAAGACCATGTCAAGACATGGCATTGATAAGTTTCTATAAGCCAAAGGTCCCATGTAAGACCATGCCAAGGCATGGCATTGGTGAGTTTATAAGGCAAAGGTCCCATGTAAGACCATGCCAAGGCATGGCATTGGTGAGTTCATAAGGCAAGGATACCATGTAAGACCATGTCAAGACATGGCAATGGTTAAGTTTCATGAGGAAAGGGTACCCGTGTATCCTTAGTATTCCAAGTGGTTCAACGGGAAAATTCAAAGAGTATACCAAAGGAAAGGTAAGACAAGTTCAAGCTAAAAAGGTACAGGTAAGAATTTAAGACCTAAGTATATTAAATTAAAGGCTTAAATATCTTGGTAAAGAAAGATTAAGATAATTCATTAAGAATGTTGTTATTTATTTACATGTAAACTTACTAAGCTTTATGCTTACTTCCATTCCTTTTTCTTTTTTTTTTCTTATAGTATTACAAGCCAACTCGGGGATCGCAAGGACGTCGGAGTTCGTTACACACTATCAAAGGATTATATTGATATTTTGTGACTTGAACTCATTACAGTCTCGTACAATTCATATCATATGCAAGAAATACTATTAATAACCACTTCTCAATTCCATATATATATATATATATATATATATATGTAATACTTGCATTTCTAATAATTATATAATTAACTAAATTATATTCACATGTACATACAAAGGGATCAACTAACAAGATAATAATGATATAAATTACAAGTGAAACATATTAAATAGCAATATTTATGAACTTACCCCTAAACCAGTTTCGATTTAAGCATAGGGACTACTCCGCAATTTTTCCTTTTCCTTGGTTGTTGTCTTTTTGATTCAAATCTTGATCTATATAGTAATTAAATACAATCTATTAAATTCACATGCAATTCAATGCATATGACCCTTGAACTTTTATTAATTACACATTTTCCTTAAACTTTTACATTTTTTACAATTTAGTCCTTAAACTTAAAATCTCCAATTTTAGCAAAATTTGCCATTTATTCATGCTAGCCCAATATTTATCCTCTTATTTCCAGCCCAAATATATTATAAATTTAGGCCATCAACTAAGTTTCTATAGCTATAAAAATTCAATTTACTAATAACAACTAACTTTCACCACTTTTATGATTTAATCCTTTTTACTTAATTAACTATCTAAACATTAAAATTTCTTAACCATATTCTAATATGACCCTCATATAACTCTATAAGCATTAATTAAATAATAAAACACTTCACATATCGGAGTTTTGGTCCCGAAATCACTATTTCTGACACCACTGAGAAACGAGATATTACATATTATGCACATTTTAACACATTCAAATGAATTCTGATATAAGCCTAACCTAGGCAAGCATAATACCAATTCATAATACGTATATCGATTTAATGTCTAAAACATATATAGACATTCAATAACATAACATTCAATATGTTATACCTTAGCTTGATTAATTAAGTGATTTAATACCTATGAACATGATTACTAGTTCATTAATCAAACATTAAAATTCATCAAGTAACACTTCACAGATCCAAACTGACCAAAACATAAAATATATGAAAATATCCAATAGGACTCGTAATTCACTTTAATAACTTAGGTACATGTATTTTTACAACTAAGTTTAAAAGGAAAATCACCAAGATTAGTTGAGTTAAGGATAAAATCTTTGGATGCTTTCAAACTCACGATCAAAATAACATTTGCATTTACTTGCACGCGAAAAATGAACAATTTTGAACGCTAAGTAAAGAAGCTTACTAGTGCTAATCATAATTTGATTTCATTACATATGCACATTAATACATAAGCATGCTACTAATTCATTATAACATATTATCTGGTTAAATTCACAATGTAAAAATCAATATTTCATAGGTTCATTTTCTTAAGTAATCACAAGATTATCATAGTTCAGTTCATGTTTCGTAAATTATCTTTTTTATACAACCTTTAGGCTTTGTATTCTGATTTCAAATATCAAATAATTTAATTCGTATTGATAGTTACTGGCAATTGAACCTCAAGGATACAATGAAGTCTAATGACTGTCTCCGTTTTGCACTAATAGTAACAGTCCACTGAGCATTGAGCGGAGCATAGAAAGGATATCAATTTCTATAAAGATTTTATATAGTAATTCTTTATAGTACAATTTAGAAATTTAAAAGATGGTAGGAGAATAGAAAGAAACTTTGGATGTGTTTTCCTGGTGTGTCATACAATTGAAATTCTACTCTTTTTATAGAAGGTCTCATGTGTCTTCATAGAGACATAACTACCCAAATGACATATTTATGACTATTTATTAATAAATATGTACTTGAATAATTATGACTATTTGTTAATTACCAAGTGACATATGCAATGACCCGGTTTTCAGTAGTGTCAGAAAATGCAATTTCGGAACCCCATTTCTATAAACTGAGTCCGTAATTATTAAATAAGAATATTTACGGAGATAGTATAAAATATATTGAAGATTGATTGTAACACCCCATACCTGACCCGATCACCGGATCTGGACTACAGGGTGCTACGCTTCATGTTCAAATTTAACTATCATGTTCAAATTTAACTAACACATTTATTAATATATTCCGCAATTCATATTCAAATCATTACAAGTTATTATTTAAACATGGTTAGTTAATTAACTTCACTACATATGTGAATTTATTTCGCTTATATACTTCTAGCTTAAGATACAAAAATTCCACAAAGTAACTTTAACATATTAAATATTTACTTAGTCTTGAAATTAATCTTCTAACCATATCTAATTACAAATTCGACTTTGACCTTGAGGCTCCGCCTCTAAGTTGCCCTGCTATATGCATATTACAACCAAGAAGTATGTCCATCTGAGGACGACAGATTCTAGCTTGGTCCCTCATAGAATCCTCGAATTCCCCTTTTTACCTACAGTACAATAACACATAGGTAAGTTCAAATGAACTTAGTGAGTTGTCCATACCCTTTTATTAGAGCAATGTTAGCAAGCTTGTACTACATAATTCCAATTTCATGTTTGACTTCCTACACTAGGACGGTTCACCAATCATTGGCGTAGTCTTGGCGATGCACAAATTGGCTCAACTTGTACTTGGTACATTATCTTTAATGACACCACCGATTGTTCCCTTGCGCATCTTGGTGAACAATTCAGGTGGTTCAACTGCATTGGATCCAGTACATACAATTTGAAATTAGGAGATTTCAAATTTGGACTATACACAATCTTGCACATATTAGGCTTCCATTTTTTAGAATTCCATAGATATATAATTGGGGATAAAATAGTATAGACATTTATCATTGTGGCAAATAATACTTGTAGATTCTTTCTCCAATCGTTGTCCTTGCGGACTCTTGTGTAAATACGTACTTGAGATAATCCTTATGGATTTTAACTTGTTGACTTATGAAAGAAGACCCATAGATAATTTCCATAGCACGTCTTGCACTAACAAATACAGATAACCAAATAAGATAGATCTTGACGAATAGTTCTTGTTGCGAACTGTTATTAGTAGCTTGTCCTAACAGACTCAGATCCGTAGAACGATCCTTATGGATTCATGTTTCAGACCCAGGTATGCAGATTCATACTTACAGAAAATATTGGCAAATTCATAAAAGAAAACCCCATTATGGATTAATAAAGAAAATCAACTCATCTCAATCAAATAGGCAAAGATGATGGACTATCATTTCTCACATACGAGTTGTATAAATGGATAGCTCTTACCTTTGGATTTATACATAGAAATATATTACAACTTATATACACGGAACATAGATACAGACCTATACCCAGATTTACATATGCAAATTATCTTGCAAACCTCCACTAGATTATGCTATATAGGCAAGTACGACGGATTCTTAAATGTTAACTGTTTCGTAGACCTCCCTAGATCATGTCATGGCCATGGACTTGCGTTCACATATACAGCTTAAAGCCTCCTGCTTCGTAGTGTCTTTTACCACCCTTAAAGGGATTTTGTATACTACTCTTAAATTTCTTTCATATACTAGTGCACAACTTTCTCTGTACATTCCTTTCGAACCTCCGCAAAGCCAAATATTATTAATACTCATTTTCTGTATAGTCTACCCGAACCTCTATGTAACACCCCTAACCCGAATCCGTCACCAGATTAGGGTTACAGGCCTTACATTTATTAATATCGATACATAGCATTCAATATACTATCCTGAGCTAAATTCACATTGTTAAACTTGTTCAACTTAACATACATATCTCCACTCATTTCAATTAATTCTTAAAACAATTTATACATTCCCAACTAAGTCTAAGTATTAGCCGATTTAAAGCATATATGAACATTTAAACATTTATCCCTTGCTAAATCTACCATACATCCAAACATATATGTATAATGCCGAATACCTATATGCATAAAATAGGTATACACTCCACGGTACATACAATAATTTTAATCCATGCACATTTTTAATATAAACACGTTTAGTTACTCATGGCTTCTATACGATTTTTCACGTCGCGATATGGTAAAAGAACCTAAATAGTAACTTTGATAGATGACTCATCATTCCTAATTTCCCATCATCTTAGAAATTTGCATTACTCATATCAATCGCATTGAAAATTATTGCCATAGATGAACAAGAATACCAATTTAACCCATTTCATATAATCATAAGACATTATACTCCAAGTCGAACCTATCATGCGGATATATATATGTATATACAATCATCATGTTAAGCAGAACAACTCAAATCAACCAAAAATCCATGAACCCATATATTTATATATATACATATATCCATACGCCAACTTACTATCTTCACTTAATTCATAGAAGAAATAAAACCATTTTCATATGGTGTTTTAATATCTAACTCAAAAGACACGTTCAACCTTTGTAGTTTAGCCTATACATGCCATTGATTTAAGGTTTATTACAAAAGTACCAAAAATTTCGATAGTGTGCTTGACTTCGACGAGGATTCCCGAGTTTGAGCTGTGACTTTAAGATCTAGAACACCATGAAACAAACACTCCAAGTAAGCTCAATTAGCTTAGTAAGTTTTAAGCAAGAAGGTAAAATACACAAATATGCATTACACCATTTTTCCTTAGTTTTCAAACTAACTATTGAACAATTCATCCTTTCAACATGTAGCCAAGATTAACATTCATCAATCCCATACTCATTCAATCCAAAATAAAAATTTAAGTAACCATGTAGTCATATGCTTCATAGCCATAATGAAATAACTTACTTAATTTCACATTAAGATAATAAACCATTTGCCAAACATACCTGACACTTTTATTTACTTTTAATAATTGCCTCTATTCTTGACGAAATATAATAATCCGCACAGACAGTGCCCCGTGATTAATTTTTCACACACACAGTGCCTTCCGACCGATATCGCACACCCAGTGCTCAGTGATTAAATTTTCACACACACAGTGCCCTCCGACAGATATCGCACACACAGTGCTCGGTGATGAAATTTTCCGCACACACAGTGCCCTCCGACCGATATCGCACACACGGTGCTCGGTGACTAAATTTTCCACAGACACAGTGCCCTCCAACTGATATCGCACACACAGTACTCGGCGATTTAATTTCCGTACACACAGTGCCTTGTATCCATTTTCTCATTAGTACTATGTATACATATGATTTCAATTCCATTCATATAAATACACATACAATTTAAGATTCAAATAACTTCTTTCATTTATCACCTTATACCACATTCGGCCACACCTACATATATATGCTAAATTAACTATTCAATTCCATCACCTATTTCCAAGATCCATATTTAACTACTACTACTTAATTCATCATTGTTTATCCAAACCGATGCTACCGAATTTCACATAGAAATCAACCACACATTTGACTATCATGAATGCTAAACCCCAATCCACATCCAATTCGGCAATTAAAGAAAAACCAAATTTCCATATGCTTAATTCGACTAATCAATAGATACACATATTTATATGCATATAATGGACTCAAATCAACTAGTATATCAAAATTTTTCCCATGTTTCATTCGGCAATTCCACCAGTAATTCATTAACAAATAATACACTTCTCATTTCAAACATTGTTCGATCAAACCTAATTGCTTATTCGTTTAATTTAGCCTTTCCTTTGTCCAACCCCTTTTCCTTTGAACCTTGATCTATACAAGGTCAATTAAGCTCTTTCAAAAATCATTTCCATTCAATTTAATCCATAACACATAATTTAGCTCATTTACGAATTTACCCCTAACTTTTATAATATTTACAATTTAGTCCCTAATGCAATATACATGAATTACTCGAAATTAACCCAATATTCTTTAGGGCCGAATCTCCCTAAGAACCTTATACCTTCATATAACCTTATACCTTATACCTTCAACTATTTATTTTCGAAAATTAAGTCATCACACTCCTTTTTATATGAATTTTCATACTTTAACCATGTAACTTTCAAGCATAAAATTCCCATTCCTTCATCAAACACAACAAATCATCAACATTCAATAAGGACCGAATCTAGAACATGCTTTAAACTAAAAATTTGCACATGGGTTTGTTAATATTCAATGCAACTAACTCAAAGATACAAGAAAATTACAAAAATCATGTTCAACTTCTAACCTTAAGGGACATGCAAATGGCCGAACGGTGGGAGCTTGATTTCTTCTTTTCTTTGTGAATTTTGGCAATGGAGAGTAAATGGATGGAAGATGAACATCCACTCATCCTTTAGTGTTTTTTTCTTATTTTAATCATATAATACTATATTATTATAATGCCATTAACTAAACTTTAGAATAAAATATGCATAAAACATCATCATGCCGTCCACCTACTAAATTTTGGGTAATTTAACATGCAAATCCTTTCATGCAATAAGGCAATTCAATTAAATCCCTTACATCAATGCAAGCTATATTTACCATTTCAACAATTTAGCCCCCTTATTCATTTTATTTTTATTTCAAACATATATATTAACAATCAAATTACCTCATGATATTCTAACACATACTTTACTTAAACATATATCGCAACTACAAAATTAATAATAATAATCATTTTCTAACTCGGATTCGTGGTCTCAAAACCACCTTTCTGATTAGGGTCATTTTTGGGCTGTTACAACTCTCCCCTCCATAAGAAATTTTCATCCTCAAAAATCTAACCAACGAATAAGTGCGGGTAGTGCTCTTTCATTGATTCCTCGGTTTCCCAAGTTGCTTCCTCTATTCCGTGTTTATGCCACATCACTTTAACCAACGCTATCTTTTTATTTCGCAATTCTTTTACTTCCCGAGCTAAAATGCGCATTGGTTCTTCTTCATAAGTCAAATCGAGTTGAATCTCAATCTCTGAGGGACTGATCACATGAGAAGGATCAGATCTATAACGACGAAGCATCAACACGTAGAACACATTATGAATTTTTTCTAACTCAGATGGTAACTTCAATCTGTACGCAACCGGCCCAATACGCTCAATAACCTCGTACGGCCCAATAAATCTCGGGCTTAACTTTCCCTTACGGTCGAATCTGAGTATTTTCTTCCACAGTGAGACTTTCAAGAATACACGATCTCCAATCTGAAATTCTATGTCTTTACGCTTCAAATCTGCGTACGACTTTTGACGATCCGATGCTGCTTTCAAGCTATCACGAATTACCGCCACTTTCTGTTCGATTTCCTTAATTAAATCAACCCCTGCATCTTGTTTTCCCCGAGTTCAGTCTAATACAAGGGTGTACGACATTTACGATCGTACAAAGCTTCGTAGGGTGCCATTTTGATACTAGATTGAAAGCTATTATTATACTCAAATTCAATCAAAGGTAAGTATCATTCCCACGTACCCTCAAACTCAAGAACGCAACATCTCAGCATATCCTCGAGTATTTGAATAACCCGCTCAGACTGACCATCTGATTGGGGGTGAAAAGCTGTACTAAAGTGTAACTTAGTACCCAAGGCATCCTGCAGTTTCCTCCAAAACCGTGATGTGAACCTCGGATCTCTATCTGAAACAATAGAGACGGGCACTCCGTGCAACCGTACAATCTGTGATATGTACAACTCCGCTAGCTTATCAAGTGAGAAATCCGTATGTACTGGGATAAAATGAGCCGATTTCATCAATCTATCTACAATAGCCCATATTGAATCTTTCTTACTTGGCATCAACGGCAATCCTGACACAAAGTCCATAGTGACTCGCTCCCACTTCCATTCAGGTATCATAATTGGTTGAAGAAGTCCCGACGGTACCTGATGTTCAGCTTTAACTTGTTGACACACTAAACATTTTAACACATAGTCTGAGATGTCTCGCTTCATACCATGCCACCAATAATGCTGTTTCAGATCGTTATACATCTTCGTGCTACCCGGATGAATCGACCATCTACTACTATGTGCTTCATTACAAATCTTTTTAATTAACTCAGGGTTCTCTGGTACACAAATCCTATTCTTAAACCGTAAACATCCTTCAGCATCTATTTGAAAAATCTGAGTCCGCACTCGAACCACAATGATCTTTCTTTGCTTTCAACACATCATCAACATCTTGAGCTTCAAGAATCTGCTGTTCAAACATTGGTCTCACCTTCAACTTGGCAATAATTGCACCATCCTCATTAATATCTATATCCGTATTCATTGCTCTTAAAGCAAATAGCGACTTTCTGCTAAGTGTATCAGTAACCACATTAGCCTTCCCTGGGTGGTAATCAATTATAAGATCGTAATCTTTTAACAGTTCCAACCATCTTCGTTGCCTCAAATTCAGGTCCTTTTGAGTCATTAAGTATTTTAGACTCTTACGATCCGAATATATGTGGCATTTCTCACCGAAAAGATAGTGACGCCATATTTTCAAAGCAAAAACTATAGCGGCCAACTCAAGATCATGAGTCGGGTAGTTCTTCTCGTGTGGTTTCAACTACCGCGAAGGATAGGCTACAACTTTACCCTCCTGCATCAATACACAACCGAGTCCGTTCAACGATGCATCACTAAAAACAATAAACTCTTTACCCGACTCTGGTTGCACAAGTAATGGGGCTTCAGTCAACAAAGTTTTCAGCTGATCGAAACTCTTCTGACACCTTTCTTACCACTCAAATTTAACATCCTTTTGCAATAGTTTTGTCATTGGAGCAGCTATCATAGAAAATCCCTTCACGAAGCGTCTATAATATCCAGCAAGTCATAGAAAACTACGAACCTCCGATATATTCCGCGGGGGTTTCCACTCAAGTATGGCTGAAACTTTACTCGAGTCAACCCGAACACCCGATGCTGAAATAACATGCCCCAAGAAACTAACTTCCTTCAACCAAAACTCACATTTGCTAAATTTTGCGTATAATTGTTTTTCACGCAAAATCTGTAGCACTAGTCTCAGATGCTCTGCATGCTCAGTAACGTCTCGGGAATAGATCAGTATATCATCTATGAATACCACTACAAACTGATCTAGATAGGTCTGAATACTCGATTCATCAAATCCATAAAAATCACAGGGGCATTAGTAAGCCCAAACGGCATCACCAGAAATTCATAATGACCGTATCTTGTCCGAAAAGCAGTCTTCGGTACATCTGATTCTCTAACTCGCAACTGATAATATCCGGATCTCAGATCAATTTTCGAAAACACAGAGGCTCCTTTCAACTGATCAAATAAATCGTTAATACGTGGCAATGGATATTTGTTCTTAATTGTCACCTTATTGAGTTGCCGATAATTGATACACATTCTTAATGTTTCGTCTTTCTTCTTCACAAATAGTACGGGCACACCCCAAGGAGAGAAACTCGGTCGAGCAAAACCTCTATCTGTCAATTCTTGCAATAGAGCCTTCAATTCTTTTAATTCCGAAGGTGCCATTCTATACGGAGGTATCGAAATCGGGGTGGTCCCTGGAATAAGCTCAATACTAAACTCTACATCACGAACAGGTGGCAATCCCGGTAATTCCTCTGGAAACACATCCGAAAATTCACAGACAACCGGCACAGATTCAATTTTCTTTTCTGTTACTTTGTTGTCAATCACATACGCAAGATAAGCATCGCAACCTTTTCTCAAATATTGCCGAGCCAGTAATGATGATATCACAGTTGGTAACCCATTCAAATCCGCAGATTCAATCCGAAGTATTTTGTTATTCTGACACCTCAAATCAATAGTCTTTCGTCTACAATTCACTACTACATCGTGTGTGGTTAACCAATCCATACCGAGAATGATGTCGAACTCATCGAAAGGTAATAGCATCAGATCAGCCGGAAAACACATATCTCGAATCATCAAAGGATAGTTCTTGCACACTTTATCCAAATACGCATTGACCCAGGGGGTTTGAAAATTGAATCACAATTCCAGTAGACTCAACAGGTAGAGTCTTACTGGTTACTAATGTTTCACACACAGACGAAAGAGTAGAGCCGGGATCAATCGAAGCAGTTATATTAGTATCAAAGAGAGTAAAAATATTGATAATGACGTCTAGAGATGAGGCCTCCTCTCCAGCACGGATGGCATAAGCTGTAGTTCCCCCTGAACACCACTCCTACCTCCCCCACTACGAGCTGGTCTACCTCTAGCTGTAGTGCCACTCGGTTTTGCGCTCTGAGTAGTACCCTTTTCAACAATCTTCGAACAATCCTGAACGAAGTGATTTTGCGGACCACACTGATAACATGTGTGATTAAAAGATTCACCCCAGCACTAACCAAAATGCCGTCTACCACACTGCTGACACTCAAGTTTGCTCGATCGAGCATTGCCGACACTAGCTATGGAGGTAGCTCGTGAACTCACTGGCGGTCGATCTCAAATAGAAATCCCAGTATTGGGTTTGGGTCGACTACCATCGTTTTTAGACTTCTTTGTTGACATCTGCGAAAATCTACCCGCGGATCTCTTCCGAAAATCTCTAGATTCGACTTCAGCTTTTCGTTTTTCCTTCCCTAGTTCTTCAGCTTTACAAGATCTTTCCACTAGTACAACGAACTCGTTAATCTCCAAAATGCCAACTAGGAGCTTTACGTCTTCATTTAAGCCATCCTCAAATCTCCGGCACAGAGTAGCCTCAGAGGATACATGAAACACCCCAAACCCGACCCACGAGCCTCGACCGGATCTGACATGTTCCTTCAGAAAAACTTAACTTAGTTTTGTTTCATGTTCTAGTAAAATAAGTCGGGTATTAAATCAAGTTTGAAATTTAAGTGAGTTGAAACCCAATTTGCCGCTCAAGTTTGTATTTTATTAAAACGTTTCCATCATATTTCATAAATTAAAAGAAATGCCGAATTTTAGAACTTATTAAGTTGATAACTGTAGTTGTTTAAGTGATAAAACTTTTGAAGTGGTTTTAAGAAAAATATTTAATCATTTGCCTGTTGTTGTTCGTTTGAGAATAGGAATTATAATGCATAATTTAAACAGGTTGATAATGGCCTTATTACAATTGAACAAATAAATCCCGAAATAAATTCTGAAAATAGATTGAATAAAATGTAAAAAAAAAGTTCAAATAAAACCCGAAAATGCTGAGCATGGCCACCTCATAGTCCTCGCTGACCCGGTCCATGGTACTAATCATCACCTGCAAAAAGTTAGCCCACGAAGGGTGAGTCAACGGACTCAATGTGTAACAGCTACACCAAAAACCCAGCCGATTATAGCCTTAATCTTAAACATTTGGGCAAAGCCCATCCTTTAGTCATATTCGGCCATAAGCCCATAGCATAGCATATCGAATCATGACATATTAAATCACATGTACATAGAAGAATGGAAATGCAATCCCGAACACACCTAAATATCCAACCTCTACACACCACCCGTACCTGCCAATCACACCGTGGGGATTACTAAATCGACCTTCCATCCGCTACACACCCTCGAAGGCAGTCGCTGTAGTCAACTGCACATCGCCCTTATAACGTGGCATAGCCACCACATAATGTGACAGAGTCACTGGATTCATAATATGTGACATAAGTCACCGGATAATGTGGTAAAACCACCGGAACACTTCCCCTTTATCATTATCACCCATATGCCCATGCATCATACAAAACATACAGTTATCATGCAATATACCTTACCCCAAGGCCATAACGAAATTACACTTATTTTCATATCAATGTTTATAAACATTATTAACTGAGTATTAAGGGGTAACGTACCTGATTACACTGTACCATCGAATGGTACCCTTAGCCATGTTTATTCATAACCTTATAACATATACTTAACACTAATACTATTAATCTATCGGGAAATTAGTGTGGGGTTACACACCTGATAACAGTGAGAATGACACTCTCGATACCGACACTCTCGCTAACAGGGATAACAACGATTTGCCTATCCCTTTTCGAAATAGATCTGAATCCCGAGACTCCTCCTTTATCTCTGTCGAAAACCCCCTAAAGTACCATAGTTAGAATCGGCCAACCCTTAATAAATAACATGGCCTTTGGCCGAACACTACAACCCCCTTACCTTACTCGATTAAATCCCGAAAATCGTTACCTATCCTTGAAAGTTGTCGAAATCCATATATGAACCATGTTAGATTCGATTCTAACATTAATAGTCAAAAGTAAATGGCCTTCAGCCTAAGTTCATACTTTGCTTACCTTGAATATCCAAATCCCAAAAGATCTCCTTCTAATCGTCGGCTACAAAGATCCTGAAACCCACCTTCATGGTTTCGGCCAAAGAGATATAGGGGATTAGAGTCTTTGATTTTCGACAGCCCAAGAAAGAAAAAGTGAAAGAAATTATCATAAAAAGAGATCCTTACCGAAAAAGAGTGACCAAAATGCAACTGGTCAACTAGCTCTAAGAAATCGACAAGAAGAAACCCGAAATAGAGAAATCGAATCAGAGAAGAAGGATGATCGGCTTTTAGTGCTTAAGAACAATCGGTTCCAAAGGGGTAAAGATGCAATGGGACTTTCGGCTTTAGAGAGTAATAACAAAAGATATGGATTTCGGCTTAATGCTAAATGAGGAAATCGGCTATGGAAGTAAAATATGGAATGGAGAAGAAGGAAGAAGAGGTGTTGGTGATCTCACTTGCGGCACAAGAGGAAACGAAATGAGAGAAGAGGAGATGGCTTAAAGAAACAAAGAAGATGAAGGCCAAATGCCGAATGGTAACCTACCCTTAAAGTTTCGGCCAAAGAGGAAAGTTTAGGAGAGAAGAGAAAGAGAAATCGAAACAAAGGGAAAGAGTGCCAAAAGACTAAGAAGAGTTTTCGGTTAAGCAAAAGAAGCACTCTTACTCTCGTACTCACACCAAAAAATCGATTGTGTGCCTCAAAACCCCTATGTCGAAAATCCCCCTATGTTTTGCGGCTCATCCTTCACCAAAACCAAATGTATCCCACCCCCTTACTCCTCTCTTGATTTCGGCTAACATTCAAACACTTGCTCCCCTCGTTTTTCTCCTAATTCTTCTCTTCTTCTCTCATTCGAATGAATTTGAATGAGTCAACTCCTATCTTCCCTTCTTAGCCGAATATTCAAATGAATTTGACCAAATCAAATGCTCATCCATTCAGTGTCCCTGTGCCGCCCAACTCCTCTCTTACCTGACGCAAAAAGTAACCCCAAATGCTTCCACTGCAGTTCGAACCTCCTTCCTCCTGAAACCCTTTTGACGCAACCTCCCCCCTTGCCCCCTTGCATCCTTAAGCCACTTTACCACATGTTTTCTTGTGTCATAAACTCCACCATTTATTCCTTTAAGGCCTAACTCCCTTAACCCCTCTTTAAGGCTTAAAATCAAATATTTTTCTAAGGCATCTACCTACTCCCCAGGGTTCCCGAAGCCCCCAAAACACGTACCAATCACACACAAGCATGCTACCACATACATTTAAATTAAAACACATAACCCTTAAATCCCTAATATTACAGTTCTACCCCCCTTAAAAATAATTTCGGCCTCGAAATTACCTGGCTAAAATAGGTGAGGGTACTGCTGTCGCATTGCTTCCTCCGGCTCCCAAGAAGCTTCTTCCGATCCATGGTTACGCCATAACACTTTGACTAGAGGAACTGATTTCCTCCGTAACACCTTCATATCCCGTTCCAAGATCTAAATCGGCTCTTCCTCGTAGGACAAATTTGACCTCAGCTCCACCTCCTCAACTGGCACTACATGCGATGGATCCGATCGGTAACGATGTAGCATCGAAATGTGGAACACATCGTGCATCTGCTTCAATTCCGAAGGCAACTCTAGCTGATATGCCACTGGTCCAACCCGCTTCAGAACCCGATAAGGTCCTATAAACCTGGGACTTAACTTTCCCTTGCGACCAAATCTCATCACTTGTTTCCATGGTGAAACTTTCAGAAACACCTGATCTCCCACAGCAAACTCTATCTCCTTCCGCTTAAGATCTGCATATGACTTTTGCCTGTCAGATGCCTCCTTCAACCGTGCCCGAATTACCTTAACCTTTTCTTCAGATTCTGCCACAATCTCCGGACCCAAAACATGACGTTCCCCCAATTTTGTCCAACACATAGGAGTGCGACACTTCCGTCCATACAGTGCTTCGTACGGTGCCATTTGAATACTTGCTTGATAACTGTTGTTGTACGCAAACTCCGCTAAAGGCAAGAACTCCTCCCAGCTTCCTCTGAAGTCTATCACGCAACCCTTAACATATCCTATAACACTTGAATTACCCATTCAGACTGGCCATCCGACTGCGGATGAAATGCCGTGCTGAAGTCCAACCTGGTGCCTAAAGCCTGATGCAGTGCTTTCCAAAACCGAGACGTAAACCTTGGATCCCTATCTGAGATAATTGATACTGGCACTCCGTGCAGCCTCACAATTTCTGCCACATACAACTTTGCCAACCTCTGCAGAGAGTAGTCAACCCGTACTGCTATGAAATGTGCAGACTTTGTCAACCGATCCACTATCACCCATACCGAGTCCTTCTTAGTAGGCGTAAGGGGAAGCCCACTAACGAAATCCATGGTAATTCTCTCCCACTTCCACAGCGGAATTTTTATCGGCTGAAGCAACCCTGAAGGTACTTGGTGTTCAGCTTTGACCTGCTGACACTTTAAGCACTTCCCTACGAATTCTGTAACTTCCCGCTTAAGACCAGGCCACCAAAACTGATCCCGTAGATATCTGTATAACTTACTTCCTCCAGGATGCATAGCACAAGGACTACTATGAGATTCCCGAAGAATTCTCTGCCATAATTCCTCATCCTTTGGCATACATACCCCACCTTAGAAACACAACACTCCGTCGCTGTTTATACCATAGCCTTCCAATTCCCCATTCTGCACTTGCCGTAACTTAGCACTCAAATCGTCATCTACCAACTGTTTCTCTTTCACCTCACTTAACCATGTCGGCTTCACTTACAACTCCGCTAACAAACTTCCGTCATCATAAAGACTAAGATATGCAAACATCGCCCTCAGATCTGACACTACTTTCCGACTTAGGGCATCTGCCACTACATTCGCCTCGCTCGGATGATACTCTATTGAACAATCGTAGTCTTTCAATAATTCCACCCACCTTCGCTGTCTCAAATTCAGCTCCTTCTGAGTTAACAAATACTTCAGACTCTTGCGGCCCGTGTAGATCACTGACTTTTCTCCATATAAATAATGCCTCTATACTTTTAGAGCAAAGACCACCGCAGCCAATTCCAAGTCATGCGTCGGATAGTTAACCTCATGTGGCCTTAATTGTCGAGACGCATAAGTGACCACCTTCCCGTCTTGCATCAGAACACATCCCAATCCTGTGTGAGAAGCATCACAGTACACCACAAAGTCCTTCTCTGCCTTAGGCTAAATCAAAACCAGAGCTTCTGTCAATACTCTCTTAAGCTTTTCAAAACTCTCTTGTTGCTTATCTACCCATACGAAAGGTACCTCCTTTCTTAATAATTTCGTCAGAGGTGCTGCTATTGATGAGAACCCCTCGACAAATCTTCTGTAGTAGCCTGCTAACCCCAAGAAACTGTGAACCTCAGCCACAGACTTAGGTGGTTTCCAATCTAACACTGCCTCAATCTTCTGAGGATCCACCCTTATCCCTTCTGCAGACACCACATGACCCAAAAGCGCAACTTCCTTCAACCAAAATTCGCACTTGCTAAACTTGGCATACAACTTCTTCTCCCTTAACACCTGCAATACTACCCGGAGATGCGCATCATGCTCTTCCTCGGACTTGGAATATACTAGAATGTCGTCTATAAACACAACGACGAACTGGTCCAAGTAGGGTTGGAAAACCCGATTCATCATATCCATGAACGCAGCTGAGGCGTTCGTCAATCCGAACGGCATTACTAAGAACTCATAATGCCCGTATCTTGTCCGGAAAGCTGTCTTATGGATATCTGCTTCCTTCACCTTAAGCTGATGATATCCCGACCTTAGATCTATCTTTGAAAATACTGCGGCCCCCTTAAGCTGATCGAACAAGTCGTCTATCCTCGGTAACGGGTACTTGTTCTTGATGGTCAGCTTATTCAACTACCGGTAATCTATGCACATGCACATAGTCTCGTCCTTCTTCTTCACGAACAGGACCGGTGCTCCCCATGGAGACACACTGGGTCGGATAAACCCACGATCGAGCAACTCTTGGATCTGAGCCTTAAGCTCAACCAACTCCTTTGGTGCCATTCTGTACGGAGCGATAGATACTGGCGCTGTACCAGGCAACAAGTCAATCCCAAATTCCACCTCGCGATCCGGAGGCAACCCTGGAAGTTCTTCCGGAAAGACATCCACAAATTCGTTTACCGTCCTGACCCCTTCTACAGCTGCTTCCTTAGCCTCCAAGGCACTGACAAACATCAGAAACGCTACACATCCTTTTCTTACCATCTTCTCTGCCTTAAGGGCAGATACTACATTCGACAAATAATTCCGTCTCTCTCCCATCACCACAATCTCTTCACCATCGGAAGTTCTCAACGACATGCGCTTAGCAGCACAGTCCACGTTCGCTCGGTACTTTACTAGCCAATCCATGCCTAAGATTAGGTCAAATTCCCCGAATGGCAGCTCCATTAAATCAGCTGGAAACTGCGCCCCCTGAACTTCTAAAGGCACTTCTCTAAAGAGTTTGTCTACCACCACTGATTGCCCTAAAGGACTAAGTACAGTCATCTTCCTAGGTACAGTCTCAGAGTTCACATGCAGAGTTCCAGACACCTCACTAGCGATATATGAATGAGTTGACCCTATATCTATCAGAGCAATAAAGGGTAATCCAAAAATAAGGAACGTACCCGTTATGACACCAGGTGCATCACCATCTTCTCTCCGACGAACCGAATATAATAGACCCGGCTGTCTCGCTTCCGTGTTACCACTACCTCTGCCTGGTGTACCGCGACCTCTACCAGAACCATTACCTCTGCCAATCAGACCACGACCCCTCGACGGCTGCTGTCCACCTCTGCCAGCCTGATTAAACCCCTGACCTGCTGGTCGGTTCCTATCTGTTTCCACCGGACAGTCCCTAATCATGTGATCTTTAGACCCACACTTGAAACATCCCCCGGTCTTTTTCCAACACTCTCCCGGTGCGTCTTTCCACACTGAGCACAAGTACGATACTGTCCTCCCGCAGCAACCTGCTGACCTCACGGCCCATCAACTCTAGGTCTCTTTTGAAAATTCCCGGATGATCCTGAAGACCCATAGCTCCTCTTATTCTTACTTTGACCTCTGTCCCGATTCTGTCTCTAGGTCCGCTTAACTTCTTCAGCTATCCGAGCCTTATCCACTAAGATTGCAAAGTCTCTCTTCCGCTGCAGGGCAATCAACACTCGCAGCTCATCTCTCAGTCCATCCTCGAATCTGACACACCGCTCATAATCAGTAGCTATAATCCCTCTAGCATACCGGCTTAACCGCAAAAACTCCGCTTCGTACTCCGCTACTGACTTGCCTCCCTGCACTAAGTTTAAAAATGCCTTTCTCTACGAGTCTACGTAGCTAGCTCCGACGTATTTCCCCTCAAACTTAATCTTAAAATACCCCCAATCCACTCGATCTGCAGGGGTACCCTCTCGGACAGTGAGCCACCACTGGTAGGCCTCATCCCGGAGCAGTGAAACAACACCTTTTAGTTTCTCCTCAGCAGTGCAGTCCAAATTGTCCATGATTCTCTCGACTGCCTCCAACCAATACTCTGCTACATTCGGAGCTACCCCAGATACTCCTCTGAAAACCTCGGCTCCATTCGCTCTAAGTCTCTCGGATACTGACTTTTGAGCCCCATTTCCCATGTTAGCTCCTGCGACTCGCTCTAAAAGTTGCAGCATAGCCTGTGATACTGCGTCGTCTCCTCCCGTTTGGCCCTGGAATTCAGCTTCTCCAACCGGTGGTAACGGTGCCTCATTTTCGGAACCCTGACCAGACCCAACCGGTTCCGACGCAGTCATTCTGCCTCTGCCGCGCCCACGTGTATTGTGACCACGTCCCCTAGAACTCATGTCTACTGTCGCGGTTTATCTGTTTTTATGAAATTTTATGCATTAGGGCCTTTTCACTTCTTGTTTAAAGAGAAGTTTTATGCAGCGAGATTTAATCAGTGGTTTTTTCGTAGTAGTACACATAAACCTAGGGTTTCATGTCTCTATAGTTTCCCTAGCCTATCATCTAAAGTGTCATACATGAGTATATTCAAATCAGCTTATCCAAAAAAGAACTTACCTGGCGGACTTGGGCCGAGAACTTGGGTGCCATGCTTCTATAGGACCAATTTAACCAAAAATTTTCAAAAACCTGTTTTGGCTCAAATTTTGAAAACGTTGTGGGCTTCAAAACCCAAGGCCGAGTGTTTAAAACTGGGCTCTGATACCAAGTTGAAGCACCTCAAACCCAGCCCACGAGCCTCGACCGGATTCGACATGTTCCTTTAGAAAAACTTAACTTAGTTTTGTTTCATGTTCTAGTAAAATAAGTCAGGTATTAAATCAAGTTTGAAATTTAAAAGAGTTGAAACCCAATTTGCCGCTCAAGTTTGTATTTTATTAAAACGTTTCCTTCATATTTCATAAATTAAAAGAAATGCCGGATTTTAGAACTTATTAAGTTGATAACCGTAGTTGTTTAAGTGATAAAACTTTTGAAGTGGTTTTAAGAAAAATATTTAATCATTTGCCTGTTGTTCGTTTGAGAATAGAAATTATATCACATAATTTAAACAGATTGATAGTGGCCTTATTACAACTGAACAAATAAATCCCGAAATAAATTCTCAAAACAGATTGAATAAAATGTAAAAAAAAAAGTTCAAATAAAACCCAAAAATGTTGAGCATGGCCACCTCATAGTCCTCGCTGACCCGGTCCATGGTACTAATCATCACCTGCAAAAAGTTAGCCCACAAAGGGTGAGTCAATGGACTCAATGTGTAACAGCTACACCAAAAACCCAATCGATTATAGCCTTAATCTTAAACATTTCGGCAAAGCCCATCCTTTAGTCATATTCGGCCATAAGCCCATAGCATAGCATATCGAATCATGACATATTAAATCACATGTACATAGAAGAATGGAAATGCAATCCCGAACCCACCTAAATATCCAACCTCTATACACCACCCGTACCTGCCAATCACACCGTGGGGATTACTAAATCGACCCTCCATCCGCTACACACCCTCGAAGGCAGTCACTGCAGTCAACTGCACATCGCCCTTATAACATGGCAAAGCCACCAGATAATGTGACAGAGTCACCGGATTCATAATATGTTACATAAGTCACCGGATAATGTGGTAAAACCACCGGAACACTTCCCCTTTATCATTATCACCCATATGCCCATGCATCATACAAAACATACAGTTATCATGCAATATACCTTACCCCAAGGCCATAACGAAATTACACTTATTTTCATATCAATGTTTATAAACATTATTAACTGAGTATTAAGGGGTAACGTTACACTGTACCACCGAATGGTACCTTTAGCCATGTTTATTCATAACCTGATTAACACATACTTAACATTAATACTATTAATCTATCGGGAAATTAGTGTGGGGTTACACACCTGATAACAGTGAGAAAGACACTCTCGATACTGACACTCTCGCTAATAGGGATAACAATGATTTGCCTATCCCTTTTCGAAATAGATCTGAATCCCGAGACTCCTCCTTTATCTCTGTCGAAAACCCCCCTAAAGTACCATAGTTAGAATTGGCCAACCCTTAATAAATAACATGGCCTTTGGCCGAATACTACAACTCCCCTTACCTTACTCGATTAAATCCCGAAAGTCGTCACCTGTCCTTGAAACTTGTTGAAATCTCTATATGAACCATGTTAGATTCGATTCTAACATTAATAGTCAAAAGTAAATGGCCTTCGGCCTAAGGTCATACTTTGCTTACCTTGAATATCCAAATCCCGAAAGATCTCCTTCTAATCTTCGGCTACAAAGATCCCGAAACCCACCTTCATGGTTTCAGCCAAAGAGATATAGGGGATTAGAGTCTTTGATTTTCGACAGCCCTAGAAAGAAAAAGTGAAAGAAATCAGCCTAAAAAGAGATCCTTACCGAAAAAGAGTGACCAAAACGCAACTGGTCAACTGGCTCTAAGAAATTGACAAGAAGAAACCCGAAATAGAGAAATCGATTCAGAGAAGAAGGATGATCGGCTTTTAGTGCTTAAGAATAATCGGTTTCAAAGGGGTAAAGATGCAATGGGACTTTTGGCTTTAGAGAGTAATAACAAAATATATGGACTTCGGCTTAATGCTAAATGAGCAAATCGGCTATGGAAGTAAAATTTGGAATGAAGAAGGAAGAAGAGGTGTTGGTGATTTCACTTGCGGCACAAGAGGAAACGAAATGAGAGAAGAGGAGATGGCTTAAAGAAACAAAGAAGATGAAGGCCAAATGCCGAATGGTAACCTACCCTTAAAGTTTCAGCCAAAGAGGAAAGTTTAGGAGAGAAGAGAAAGAGAAATCAAAACAAAGGGAAAGAGTGCCAAAAGACTAAGAAGAGTTTTCGGTTAAGCAAAAGAAGCACTCTTACTCTCGTACTCACACCCAAAAACCGATTGTGTGCCTCAAAACCCCTATGCCGAAAATCCCCCTATGTTTTGCGGCTCATCCTTCACCAAAACCGAATGTATCCCACCCCCTTACTCCTCTCTTGATTTCGCCTAACATTCAAACACTTGCTCCCCTCGTTTTTCTCCTAATTCTTCTCTTATTCTCTCATTCGAATGAATTTGAATGAGTGAACACCTATCTTCCCTTCTTAGCCGAATATTCAAATGAATTTGACCAAATCAAATGCTCATCCATTCAGTGACCCTATGCCGTCCAACTCCTCTCTTGCCTGACGCAAAAAGTAACCCTAAATGCTTCCTCTGCAGATCGAACCTCCTTCCTCCTGAAACCCTTTTGACGCAACCTCCCCCCTTGCTCCCTTACGTCCTTAAGCCACTTTACCACATGTTTTCTTGTGTCATAAACTCCACCATTTATTCCTTTAAGGCCTAACTCCCTTAAACCCTCTTTAAGGCTTAAAATCAAATATTTTTCTAAGGCATCTACCTACTCCCCAGGGTTCCCGAAGCCCCCAAAACACGTACCAATCACACACAAGCATGGTACCACATACATTTAAATTAAAACGCATAACCCCTAAATCCTAGATATTACAATACACATTCATGAGCGTAGCGACTAAGTCGCACAAACTTGCGCTCGTATTCCGACACAGTCATACGGCCCTGTTTGAGCTCGAGAAATTCTTTACGCTTGTAGTCTATAAAATGCTGACTTATGTACTTTTTACGAAATTCCGTCTGAAAGAAGTCCCAGGTTACTCTCTCCTTCGAAACGACTGACACGAGGGTATTCCACCAGTAGTAGTTAGAATCTCGCAGTAAAGATATGGCACACTTCAAACACTCATCGGGTGTGCAAGACAGCTCGTCAAAGACACGGATAGTATTATCGAGCCAAAATTCAGCCCGCTCTGCATCATCATCGTCCTTAGCTCTAAATTCTTGAGCTCTATGCTTTCGTATAATCAACAGGAGGTTTAGTTACTCTTTCAGGATTGGCAACAGGAGGTACCATTGGTATCACAGGTGGAACATTCGGATTCAGGGGTGGTTGAATAGCCGGAGTAGTTCGTAAGTAATGACTGAACCAATCGCTCATCATATTATGGAAAGCCTGTTTTACCCTCTCATTTGGGCCACTCGCAGCAGGTCGAGATTCTTCCGACGCAGTCCCTTGCACGGGAGCAGGTGCTACACTCTCAACATCAGCAGCTACTGCTTGCTCGGGTCCAGATCCATTACTATATAAAAGAAACAAATACATTTCACTGTCAGAAGTCATCACACTATTACATTGTAAACAATGGCATGTATATCTAGACTCTTACGTGCTACGTTAGTCCGAGAACCGACTAAACCGTAGCTCTGATGCCAATCAAATTTAACACCCCTAACTCAAATTTGTCACCAGATTAGGGTTACAGGCCTTACATTTATTAATATCGATACATAGCATTCAATATACTATCCTGAGCTAAATTCACATTGTTAAACTTGTTCGACTTAACATACATATCTCCACTCATTTCAATTAATTCTTAAAACAATTTATACATTCCCAACTAAGTCTAAGTATTAGCCGATTTAAAGCATATATGAACATTTAAACATTTATCCCTTTCTAAATCTACCTTACATCCAAACATATATGTATAATGCCGAATACCTATATGCATAAAATAGGTATACACTCCACGGTACATGTAACACCCCAAACCCGGCCCAAAACACCACAGCCAAATTCGGAATGTTACTGGGAAAAATGTCGAAAAGAGTTTTGTTTTTGAAAGTGAAAAATAAGTTTTAAGTTTTAAACACAAACTCCGTTTAAAAGGGGTTTCTCGTTTAAACTTAGCAATTTGTCGACGAAAAAAAAACTTCCGGGTTGTATAAAGTTCAAATCGTTGTTCATGCTTGAATTTCAAGAAAAAGGTTTGTTTATAAGTGATCCAAAAATTTAAACAAAAAACTTCATTTGTTACCCTTGCATTATAAATATCTTAAAAACCACTTTTTAAGTAATTAACTGATAATAAATCCGACTTAAACCCATAAAATCTCAAAACATTTAAAGCGGCCTTATTACAATGAAAATATCCCAAAAAGTAATTAAAAGCCTAAAATGTAAATAGAATTAAAAAAAATAGCTTCTGCATGGCCACCTTATATCCACTCCAGCCCGGTCCAGTGAGTTATAGGTTACCTGCGTTGTTTAAAAAAAACAAGGTGAGTCACCAGACTCAGTGTGCAATTAATCCACATGATTCCACAAAGGGGCTTAGCCCCAAATCCACATCAAACCACATCCTACGCAATATGATACAATAGTTAACCCAACCCAGCCTAGCATCCAACCGCTACACACCACCCGTATATCCATCCACCACACACCTGGGGATTACTAAATCGACTTTGCATCCGCTACACACCTCTTTGGCAATCTATGCCGACGACACACTGCTCAAAGTCCACTTAGTGGTCTAGCCACTGATCCACGTGATTAAAATCACAAATATCCACGATGAGACTCAAGGTCATCATCAATCCACAATGAGGCTCGAGGCCATCATCAATCATGACAGAGTCACCCACGTACATAAATGTACACACTTCCCTTTTATTCAATATATCCCGAACCCCATGCACATGCAGCATAATATGATGAAATGGCAATATAACATATGAACATACCAGATATGCATATATGACATGCTTACATAGATCCACAATTATTAACCACACCCTCCGCATAGGTAGTATACTAACCTGGTTACCAGATTACCCAATATGGGTAATAGCACCACCACAGCCACTATTTCGGCTACCACACACAATGCATATGTATATTTTAACTAAAGCAAATAAATAAACATTGTGTTAATTACACACCTGATAATACGTAACACCATGCCCTCTATGTCGACACTACCACTATTTGCCTACGATCCTGCTCCGAAGCTGGCCCACACCCCGGTGGCCAACCCCGAACCGCTGAAACTGACTGCTTCTTGAATTTAGGGGTAAGGACTACGTGTCCAACCCCTTTCTCTCCTTGGCTGATACTCGAATCAATCAAACAAAATCTTTGGTCAGAAGACCCGGGTTAAAATGTTAACAAAACTATAATGAAACCCAAAAGAACACTTGTTAAAAGAACACCCTTACCAAAGTCGACCTAAATCCCGAAGGCTCTCACTTGAACTTGAAAGTTGCCGAAATCCCTACATAAGCCATGTTAGATTCGGCCTAACACTTGCTGTCCAAACGAAATGGCCTTCGGCCAAACCAAATATCATCTTACCTCGATTGATCGAATCCTGAAAGATACTTAACCCCCTTAACGCTGGCTACAAACAAAAGACACACAACAAGCCCTCCATAGGTTCGGCCACACACAAAAGTAGAGTTAGTCTTCTTGATTTCGGCAAACCAAAGAGAACAAAGGAAAGATCTAGGTAAAAGAGGACTCCTTACCACGATTACTAGAAACCGATTGAGAGAGATTTGACAGAAGATGAACGAAAGCACTTCCCCTAGAGATTATCAAACGAAGACAATCACCACACCAAATGAAGATTCGGCTACAGAATAAGGCTTTAAGAAATAAACAAAATGAGAAAAGAAAACGAAAAAGAAAGAAAATGGATGACTAAAGATTCGGCTATGGTTCCACAAATGAGGAGTTCATTCGGCCACAAAAGGAGAGGATTATTCGGCTTTCGATGATGAAGCAATTGGTGAAAGAAAAGAAGAGAGAGTTTGAAGTTAAGAGGTTCGGCTATAGGAGAAAGTGAAGTAATCGATGAAAAGAGGAAGAGAGAGTTGAGGTTCAAAAAGTTTCGGCTAAGAGTCAAAAAGAGAGAAAAGAATTAAAATGCCAAGTGATTTTCGGCAGAAAAGAATATGAAAGAAAAACTAAAGCAAAAAGTGAGGCACACACACCAAATGCCGAAAATGTTACCCAAGGCCAACCCAAATTTTGGCACACCCTCCCACACTCCAAACCGAATGCTCCCTCACCCCTTAGCCACTACAAGATTCGGCTACACACACACACCAACCCAATCCTTTCTTTTCTTCCTCCTTTCCCTCCTGATCATTCATTCAAACAAGTTTGAATGATTCAAACTTCTATATCCCCTCATAGCCACACATTTGAGTTGTTGACTCATTCAACAGTTCCCCCTACCAGCATCCTAGCCGAACTCCAACACCTCCCCTTTAGACGCAAAAACAAATCCCCAAAATGCTGTCCATGCTGCTCGAACCTCCTCCCCCCTTGGAACTCCCCTTGACGCAATTCCCCTGCCCACCAAATGGCGTCTCCTTGCCACTCCACCACTCCACGTGTTGTGTTCTTAATAACCACTTTAAATCCCTTAAGGCCCAGCTCCCCTAGCTCTCCCCTTACCAGCTTCAAACAAAAATTTCACTAAGGCTCCCACCTAACCCCAAGGTTTCCCGAAGCCCCCAAACATACTCAAACAGTCATGCACCACACAAGAACACACGAATTCAAGATACAAGCAGGACCCCTAAATCCCGGATGTTACAGTACATACAATAATTTTAATCCATGCACATTTTTAATATAAACACATTTAGTTACTCATGGCTTCTATACAATTTTTCACGTCACGATATGGTAAAAGAACCTAAAGAGGAACTTTGATAGATGACTCATCATTCCTAATTCCCCATCATCTTAGAAATTTGCATTACTCATATCAATCGCATTGAAAATTATTGCCATAGATGAACAAGAATACCAATTTAACCCATTTCATATAATCATAAGACACTATACTCCAAGTCAAACCTATCATGCACATATATATATGTATATACAATCATCATGTTAAGCAGAACAATTCAAATCAACCAAAAATCCATGAACCCATATATATATATATATGTATATATATATATATATACATATATCCATACGCCAACTTACTATCTTCACTTAATTCATAGAAGAAATAAAACCATTTTCGTATGGTGTTTTAATATATAACTCAAAAGACACGTTCAACCTTTGTAGTTTAGCCTATACATGCCATTGATTTAAGGTTTATTACAAAAGTACCAAAATTTTCGATAGTGTGCTTGACTTCGACGAGGATTCCCGAGTTTGAGCTGCGACTTTAAGATCTAGAACACCATGAAACAAACACTCCAAGTAAGCTTAATTAGCTTAGTAAGTTTTAAGCAAGAAGGTAAAATACACAAATATGCATTACACCATTTTTCCTTAGTTTTCAAACTAACTATTGAACAATTCATCCTTTCAACATGTAGCCAAGATTAACATTCATCAATCCCATACTCATTCAATCCAAAATAAAAATTTAAGTAACCATGTAGTCATATGCTTCATAGCCATAATGAAATAACTTACTTAATTTCACATTAAGATAATAAACCATTTGCCAAACATACCTGACAGTTTTATTTACTTTTAATAATTGCCTCTATTCTTGAAGAAATATAATAATCCGCACACACAGTGCCCTCCGACCGATATCGCACACATAGTGCTCGGTGATTCAATTTTCCGCACACACAGTGCCCTCCGACCGATATCGCACACACAGTACTCAGTGATTTAATTTCTGCACACACAGTGCCTTCTATCCATTTTCTCATTAGTACTATGTATACGTATGATTTCAATTCCATTCATATAAATACACATACAATTTAAGATTCAAACAACTTCTTTCATTTATCACCTTATACCACATTCGGCCACACCTACATATATATGCTAAATTAACTATTCAATACCATCACCTATTTCCAAGATCGATATTTAACTACTACTACTACTCAATTCATCATTGTTTATCCAAACCGATGCTACCGAATTTCACATAGAAATCAACCACACATTCGACTATCATGAATGCTAAACCCCAATCCACATCCAATTCGACAATTAAAAAAAAACCAAATTTCCATATGCTTAATTCGACTAACCAATAGATACACATATTTATATGCATATAATGGACTCAAATCAACTAGTATATCAAAATTTTTCCCATGTTTCATTCGGCAATTCCACCAATAATTCATTAACAAATAATATACTTCTCATTTCAAACATTATTCGATCAAACCTAATTCCTTATAAACTTACCTCGGTAGTCGATGAATTCGAGTGTCCCGACTATTCGTTTAATTTAGCCTTTCCTTTGTCCAACCCCTTTTCCTTTGAACCTTGATCTATACAAGTTCAATTAAGCTCTTTCAAAAATCATTTCCATTCAATTTAATCTACAGCACATAATTTAGCTCATTTACGAATTTACCCCTAACTTTTATAATATCTACAATTTAGTCCCTAATGCAATATACATGAATTACTCGAAATTAACCCAATATTCTTTAGGGCCGAATCTCCCTAAGAACCTTATACCTTCATATAACCTATTTATTTAGCAAAGCAATCCTTCAACTATTTATTTTCGAAAATTAAGTTATCACACTCCTTTTTATATGAATTTTCATACTTTAACCATGTAACTTTCAAGCATAAAATTCCCATTCCTCCATCAAACACAACAAATCATCAACATTCAATAAGGGCCGAATCTAGAACATGCTTTAAACTAATAATTTGCACATGGGTTTGTTAATATTCAATGCAACTAACTCAAAGATACAAGAAAATTACAAAAATCATGTTCAAATTCTAACCTTAAGGGACATGCAAATGGCCGAAAGGTGGGAGCTTGATTTCTTCTTTTCTTTGTGAATTTCGGCAATGGAGAGTAAATGGATGGAAGATGAACATCCACTCATGCTTTAGTGTTTTTTTCTTATTTTAATCATATAATACTATATTATTATAATGCCACTAACTAAACTTTAGGATAAAATATGCATAAAACATCATCATGCCATCCACCCACTAAATTTTTGGGTAATTTAACATGCTAATCCTTTCATGCAATAAGGCAATTCAATTAAATCCCTTACTTCAATGCAAGCTATATTTACCATTTCAACAACTTAGCCCCCTTATTTATTTTATTTTTATTTCAAAGATATATATTAACAATCAAATTACCTCATGATATTCTAACACATACTTTACTTAAACATATATCGCAACTACAAAATTAATAATAATAATCATTTTCTAACTCGAATTCGTGGTCCCCAAAACAACCTTTCTGATTAGGGTCATTTTTGGGCTGTTACACTCTACATATCCTCCTTTTAATTTTAACACATAAGTGTTTCCCTGCAAGGCCGAGGTCATTTGTCAATCTCAGTTTGCATTCACTTGCCATACCGAAGGCAAAAACGTGTAACATATCATATTCTTCGCTCCTCCTCCCATCATAACCACACTTCGACAGATCTCCACAACTCCGCTTATCATTCATAAACATGCATTTCATACACAAGCATTCAACCAATACTACTATTCATGCTCAATACACATTACACCAAACATTTTATCTATTCAATGTGGTTAAACTTACAACCAATTTGCATTTTCATATCTACACAACATGCATCGCGATACATCAATATCCAACTATAGAGTAACTTATTATTTGCACAACATTCACTTAGACATACCTAGCACACGATGTCGAAAATATATGAACAACAATTTAAAACCTGAGTTTTGGAAATCACTTGGAGGTTGATGCTAAACCCATCTACTTAACTTTTCCCTTGCTACTTGAGCCTCCTTAGTCATAAAAACATAACAACCATTTTAAAATTCCAACGAAGATAATTTATCATCACAAGAACCATAATTTGTTTTCATGCAGAGGCCATTTTATTGATTATCTACAACCTTATCCAATATAGAATAGAATCAATGGATTAACTGAAATCCTTAATTTTCTCCCTTTTATTCAATCTATAAATACAGAAAGGTTAGGAAGCTTACCCTTGATAAATTCTCAAATACTTATGCACAAACTTTAGCTTCTTTCTTCCATACAAACCATTCTTTAATCTTTCTCTTACAACTAGACTAGTGAAGAAGATGAGGAAATAACAAAAAAAAAAAAAAAGAACAACACTGGAGAATAACATCTCTCCCTTATATAATACTCCCACACTTCCTTTACCAATATTAATTCAACAGCTAAGTGTAACTATCCCTAGTCATCACATCTCCCGCAAAGAAATTTCTAGTTCAAATGTAACAGAATTGTAGTTAAAATCCAATTTTTTATTATCTAGTTTGACAATTGCTTTTATTTATGTTAGAGGCCGCTCAGATAGAAAAGTTCTCAATTTAGCCCCCAAAGTCACTATTACAACTTAAGCTTTAACTTTTTCAGGTGTGTCATTGATAGGCAAATTTTGTTAATTTAATAGTTAATTAAGGCTAAGGGACTAAATTGTAAAAGTCCAATCGCTATAGAGCTTTAATTAACAAAAGATTTATGGGCTTAAATTATAGTTAACTAAAGGTCTAAATGGTAATTAAACCATTTTAAAGTTGAATTTAGTGGATGGTGATGTCAAAATTCACTAAGAATTATTTAAGTTAGATTAAATTAGTTTAAACCATGTTTATGTTAATTAAAATAGTTTAATTAAACTATATAAGTTAAGTTAGTGGATGTGTCATCTTCTTCAACTATTATTCCTCTATTGTTGTCCCAAATAAGAAGGAAACCTAAAGAAATTTATATACCATTCGACCATCAATTGGTGAGCAATTTCAAGCCTTTTTCTTTAAATTTTCATGGATTTGGGGTCATGGGAGCTTGATTTATCTAGCCCATGTACCTATTTGTAAAACTGTTAAATTTTTAAAAGTTTCCATTGTTGATTTCTTGAAGAGGAATTAGGTTTGAAATTGATATATTTTAAGCTTAGATTATAAAAAGGACTGGATTGTAAAGTTATTTAGCTTGTTAGTTAACTTTGTTACATTAGGGACCAAATTGAATAAATGTGAAATTGTAATGAAATTATGTTAGATTTAGAAAGTGCAAGATCCATAATGAGAATATGTTAAATAGGATTTTAATCAAAAGCTAGGAATTGAAAGTTATGTCTATCTTGGCTGAGGGACTAAATTGAATAAAATTAAAATTTTAATGATATAAAAAAATAAGTTCAAATAGGTTTATTCATATCATGGCATAAAATGAAAATGTTTGGTATTGATTTGTTATATTAAATAATTGTATAGATCAAGATTTGGATCAAAGTGAAGCTAAAGAGGAAAAGTTAAAATTACAGATTAATCCCTGAAGTATCCACTCTTTTCACATTCTGGTCAGGTATGTTCATATGAAACTTACTATCTCACTTTTTATAATATGTGTATGTTTGTGTTTAATTTAATACATGAATGGTTCTATATAGTTGAAATATTATGGAATTTGCATATTTGGCTAATAATGGGATATATTGCAAGATTGTGTGATGATCTATTATTATGTAAGGATACAGGGTTCAAATGTGAAAATAAGAATGATTACATGATATGGAATGAAATCCCTTTACAGGGTGTGATATGTACATGTAAATGATTATACAAATGATATCAAAATTTATAAAATTGAAGTTTGTGTGAACGTAGTAAAAGTTAGGATATGATTGGCATGCCAATAGGGTTTTCTGCGCACTTTTACGAGATTTGTAACACCCCAAACCCGGCCAAGATGTTATGGCCGTATCTGGCAATGTCACACAATAGTGTTTTTGAAACCTCGTTGTTATGATGAAAACATTCCATGTTATTATCTTTAGTAAACCTTTGTTAGAACTTAAAAATTCGTCGTTATTCATTTAAAACATTTGTTTTGAAACATCCCTCGTTGCGAAAGCTTTAATAAAACAGTGTAGGTAATCATGTGTTTAGAAATTACTTTAACTTTTTGAAAACCGAATTTCCTACGACCAGCAGGTATAAATCCATAAAGTAAAATAAATAAATAAAAACCTAAATTTAAAACCAAAGTCCCAGAGTGTAACACCCCAAACCCGGCCTAAATGTTATGGCCAATCTGGCGGCGTCACATGATAGTGCTTTAGAAAACATAACTATGTTAAAACCAGTTTTAGGTATCTTAGGCTATCGTCAAAACGTCTTGTTTATTTATTTATTATCCAGTTTCAAAATCTTATACATTGCGGAAGCTTTTTAAAAGTAATTTGTTGTTTATAATAAAACATTTGTTTACTTTGAAAACTCAAGTCTTGTCCTACTACTAGCAGTTCATAAAACAATAATCCCAAATTTAAGTGAAAATCTATAAAGGCATTATTACATGAATTTTACCCAATTATAGCCAAATCAAAATAAAAATAATAAACTGTAAATAAGGAATCCAGAACCATTGTCACTGTCGAGTCTTCCGCCGCACTGATCCATCTACTGTTGGGGATTACCTGAACATATTAAATAGAAAAGGGTGAGTTTTCGCAACTCAATGTGTAATCCCCATGGAAAACATACACACACAGAAGAATCAGATAACAGACATCAATTCACAATTCGGGCCTGAGCCCATTACGAAACAGTGTGGACCTTAGCCCACTCAGATACAGGTTCAAACATACATTGGGGCCTTAGCCCATTTCAGACAGAATATGCAGAAAATAAAGTCTACCCACCAGCCTCTACACACCAACTCCGTCCAACCTTACACACCATGTGGGATAAAATCAACCCACCCAGCCCTACACACCATGTTGTACCGAATGCGACACATAAACATAAATTTGTGGCTGAACTGCCAGATAACAGGCTTAAAAGCCTTTCAGATACTTCCTCCGAATACCATCAATCCTACCTCGATGCAATGCAACATGTCATGCTATTATGCAAACACAGTTCATATATTCAGATGTCAGAATTCATGCTCAGTACAGAAATCAAAAAGTTGAGTCACATAATTAGGGGTTTAGATAAAGCTTACCGATCCTACATTAGGACAACAGTCGACTAGGGGGACCTGTGCAACCTTACAGAACATTACAGAAAAATTGGCTCACACGCCCATGTGGCCTGCCCGTGTTGGCCCAAATTGGCCTTGGCCGTGTGGTTTACACGACCTTGCTTGGCCCTCACTCGGCCGTGCACTTGATCACACGGCCCAATTGGTAGAGGCCGTGTGTCGCACACGACCTAGCCCAGCCATTACACGGCCGTGTCACTCGTACACAGCCTAGCTCGTCGATCACACGACCGTGTGGTGACTAACAGTCTTGCACACGGCCTACCACACGGGCGACCACACGCCCGTGTGGCATCGACAGAATGGTTTTCGACTTCTGCTGAAACCTCGTTTCCTGCATTTTCGGGTACACACTTGGTATCGAATCAATGCTAACGTAATCTCGAGCAATCTCGAACCTATAGTTGACATGATAATGCCCTTATTCAGTAACATCTTCCAAATTTAATAGAAAAATTTCCACGAGCAAAATCTCACAACAATTAACAACATTATCGGAACTTACCAGAGATGATCAGAACCTCTAATGCTTAACTCATGATTGAGAGCAATATTCAATCCCTTGATTAACTCCTGAGTACCAAAAGAAAAATCCCTGTTTGGGAAGAACACAGAACATTTGGAAAAGCAAAATCTCGACTTACCGAAACCGATCCCTACAGCTGAATTGCGGTCCTCCGAACTCAAAAGTAAGAACAAAACGAAAGCAAAAAAAACTAACAGCAATGAATGGAAAGGGACGGCGGCAAGGGTTTTGGAGGAGAAGAGAAAAACTAAAATTTTGTTTTTTGTTGGGGAGAGGGAAACTAAACAGATTTTACAATACTCCCCCTATCATCTCCCAAAGTCTCTCCTTACTATCAGATTTTTAGTCCAACACAAACACCTACACGGCACTAGCAGCAAAAATACATCCCTTGCCTGCGTAAGGATTTGAACTCCCAACCTCCAACAACCTCAACACTCCACTTAGCCACTAGACCAGTAGGCCCATTCTATCAATTACTTACACATTTTTGCTTATAAGCCTATTAACCAATGTTTGGGCTTTATTCATAAAAAATACCTAAATTCACCCAAGTTGAGACTTGAACTTGGGACCTCCCACACACCCTCAGAACAAATATCCACTGAACAAGACACTCAAACATGTCAAAATTACCAAAAGCCAAAATTAAGAAAAACCGGGGCGTTACACAGAGGGTTACAACCAAATAATCAATAATAACCAAATCATATATCTTAAATTGAAAACCATGAAGTCCAAAAATTACTGTGGTCACCGTTAAATCCTCCGTCGCACCGATCCGTCTAAGTCTGGGGATTACCAGTGCACATTAAACAAAAAGGGTGAGTTTACGTAAACTCAGTGTGTAATCCTGCAGAAACAACAAACAATCAGTATTCACAGTGCATAGTTAAACAGTCTTGGGCATAAGCCCTTTTCAATATCAGTGACAGTTTGGGCCTTAGCCCATCAGCATAGTATAAAAAATGCAGTAGGACCTTACCCCATCACAGTATCAGTAGTAGTAACAATTATGCAGTAGCAAAATCCTACCCAACCAGCCTCTACACACCATCTCTGTCAAACACTACACTCCATGTGGGGATATAATCAACCCACCAATGCCTACACTCCAAGTAGTATCGAATGCGGCACAAAACAGTAGTTTGCATCTGAGCCGCCAGTAAATTAAGCTTAAAGCCTTTCAGTACACTTCCTCTGAATAACAACCCTCAACCCAATGAAATGCAACATACAATGGATGATATGCTATTATGAAATTTCAGTACATATATTCAGTTCAGATATTAACATGCTTAGTACAGATATCATTCAGTCAATTTCATACATTTAGGAGTCTAAGTAACACTTACCGACCCTACAGTAGGTTCACAGTCGACTTGGCCTACCTGTGCAACCTTAAAATAGTTCGGTAAAAATGGGCCCACATGCCCATGTGATATGCCAGTGTGGGCACACACGTCTGTATGGCCCACTCGACCCAAATTGGCCTTGGCCGTGTGATCCATTTTTAAAGTAACCCATGCTAGCTCAATACTCATATATGTTTTCACTATTTACTTATATGTTCATTCATAATTGTCTACTTGAGTCATTATCATTAAATTATTTGTACCTTGAGCTACAGAATTCCAAATTAAGATCCGCTTGATGTTTTTGAAACTAGACTCAAATATATTTCAACCATAAAATTTTAAAAATTTATAGTTTATCAAATAAGTACAGTGAAATCTTTTAAGTTATCCCTATTCTGCTGTTTGACAGCGTCATCCTTTCCTTAGTTAAAATTATGTATCTCTTAGTACAAAATTTAGATGATGTTTTTGTTTGTTTCTATTGAAAATAGACTCGTTAAGGATTCAAAAATATAATTTTAGGCCCCTAATTATTGTTTTACAATTTTTGATGATTTTCCTAAGTCAGTATAGGGGAACCCGAAATCATTTTCACCTTGTCTCACAAAATTTATTATATCTCACGATTTACAATTTCATTGCTTACGTTGTTTCTTCCATGAAAAAATAGAATCAATAAAATGTAATTTTATATTTTATTCAACCTCTAACTCAATTCCCACTATTTTTATGATTTTTCAAAGTTAGACTACTGTTGTTGCCCAAAACTATTTTAGTGCAAAATGTTGATTTCCAAGTTTATAACACCCTTATTTCCTTTCTCTACAATTTTTCGCATCATTTTCTCTTATTTCTCTTATTTCTTGACAGCAAGCAATTTTGGGTTTTTACTGAGTCCCATTTTTTGCGTTTTGGGTACACACTTGGTATCGTTTCTGATGCGTAAGCACTCCAGAACCTAAAAATCGACCAACATATCTCCAGATTAATCACTTAATTCGTTTTTAGTCAACCAATTTTGGAAGGAACTTGACTAAAAACCTAGCAAACCCTTACCTCGCTTGAGTAACCATGACTTAGCACAATCACAACGTCGATTCAAAACCACCAGCTCTTTGATTAATGCCTAAACACCAAAAAGGAATCCCCCTTTTTGAGATTAACCAAGAACCATTAACAATAGACAAAACTGTTACTTATCTAACATGCGCAACCAACGATGAACAACCGAATCAATTGAAAAAAAGAAAAAGAAAGAAACGGAAGGGGAAAAATAATGGAAATTTCGACAGCAACTAGGGGAAAGAATCGACAGAGAAGGGAAACAAGAAGAAAAAGAAAATATCAAAAAAAGTTTGGGGAATTAGAGACAAAACCGAAACTCTTTTTTTTTTTTGCAACAAAAAGATAATCAGATTATTTTCTGATAACTTCTCCCTAATTAATTTCTAAAATCATTCCCTATTAACCCACTAAAATACAACTACTCAGAATTTTGCCCTAACACAACTCTTAGTCGAAATTGGAGCAAAAATATTATCTCCACGCCATCACAGATAATTGAACACAGGACTTGTCCAAGTAAGGCTTGAACTTGGGACCTCTCACACACCCAGAACACATAACCACTGAAGCATATAGACATTGTGTGTCACACATACACGAAGTCAAAAAAATAAAATTTTGGGGCGTTACAGTTCTACCCCTAAAAGAAAATTTCGTCCTCAAAATTTGCCCGGTCAAAACATATGAGGATATTGCTGACGCATCGTATCCTCAAGCTCCTACGTAGCCTCCTCAGTGCTATGATTACGCCAAAGAACCTTAATCAGTAGAATAGATTTCCTCTTCAGTACTTTTACATCTCGATCCAAAATCTGAACCGGTTCCTCCTCAAAGGTAAAGTCCAGCCTAACCTCAATCTTCTCAACGAAAACGATGTGAGTAGGATCAGAGCGGTAGGGCCTCAACATAAAGACGTGAAACACGTCATGTAATACCCGGGGATTAAGGCTTGTGCATTTTTGCTTAAAAGTATGAAATAACATGCCTATGTGTGTTATGAGTGTGTATTATGAATTTTGTGAACCTTAGGGTATAGGTGAATGCCTTAGAAATTATTTGATTTTAAGTCTAAAAAGGGGAGCCGGGCTAAGGAGGCCTTAAGAGAAATTGTGGGGGATTTATGACATAAGATTGGGCTTGGTAAAGTGGCTTGGAGGCGCCACTTAGGGCCTTAGCAAGTGACGCCACAAGCAAGGGGAAAGGGCCTAGGTTCGAGCAACAAGGGAAGCATTTTTGGAGTATTTTTACGTCAAGCTAAGAGGGGAGTTGGACGGCATTAAAACACCAAGTGGATGAGCTATGGATGTGGTCAATCTCTTTTTAAAATTCGGCTAGGATAGAAGATAATTGTGGTTTTAATTTAATTATCTTATATGGGTAGATAAGAGATAAAGTAGGAGAAAAATGAGGAAGCTGATAAGGGGGGAAGAGTGGCCGGCCAAGGGACTCTCTTGAGGTGATTTTCGGCCAAAATAGGAGGGAGGAGTAGCCGAATTTCATAGCATCATTTAGCGTCTCTTTCATTACTCTTTTCTCTCCAAAAACCTGTCACTTTCTTTCCTCTTTTTTTTAACTTGTTCTAGCCGAAATCTCTCCCCCAAAGATCAACATTGCCGCAACTTCTTCCATCAAAATACCATCATTGTCGTAACCCCTAAAGCTTCATACCCTTCCTTTTTGTGTGCCTTGTTGAAGCCGAATCCTCTACTTGGTGGCCATAGCCGAATGCTCCTCTACCCCTTAGGAACCGATTGGATCAGTTAAGCAAGAGCTGAATTTCTCTGCTTCAAGGAAGGACATTTGATTAAGTTGGTAAGGAACCTCTTCTATGTCGAAATACAATTCTCTTTCTTTCACTGACTGTCAAAATCAAGGTACTAATTGTAACACCCCTTACCCGAAACCCTTGCCGAAATCGAGTATGTGGTATTACTAGACTTGACTATTAACTCGGAGCAAAAAATTTTAAAGTTGTCCAACTGCATCATGCTGACTAAATCGACCATAACTCGAGTTACAAAACTCAAAATTTAGATCCGTAAATTTTCCTTGAAACTAGACTCATATAGATTTTCACCATAATTTTTCCAGAATTTTTCATGTGGCCAATTAGTACAGTTTATTCATCAAATTTACCTTTATTACACTGCTTGACAATTCTGACCTGTCTTTACAAAAATACAGTTATCTCATTCCACAAATTTCCTATAATGTTCTTGTTTATACCAATGAAAAATAGACTCATTAAGGATTCTACACATATAAACCATGCTTCTTAATTATTTTTGTACACTTTTTAACAAGTTTTCCAAAACAGAACAGTGACTCACGAATTCATTCAGAGCAGGTCTCACTAAAACTTAATTATCTCATAATATATAAGTCCTTTGCCTACTCTGTTTCTTTCATGTAAAAATAGACACAATAAGGTTCAATTTAATATCTCATTCATCTTCTAATTCAATATACCCAATTTTTGGTGATTTTTCTAAATCACATCACTGCTGCTACAACAAGCTGTTTCGTTGCAATTTATGAAAAAACTAACTTCTAACCAAACATACCTACATCCCTAATTCAGGGATTCATTTCGTACACAAACATTTCATTATCAACAATGATTAACTTCGATTAAGTATGCATAAACATTGCCAACATAAACCGACATTCGTATCAAAAACACAAAAAGCATACTTAACTAAAAATTTAGCCATATTCGCATGGCTATTATATACATGAACCTCAAGAATTCATCAAAACAAAGACCAAGTCATTCCTATACATGCCTTCATTTAAATCCAAAATGAAAGAGTACCAAAATGTAGATTGATAGTGTGAGCAACTTTCCGAACGATCCCGACGAGCTTGTAGCTTGTACCTAATCTATAAAACAAAGGAAACATTTCACACGATAAGCTTGCTAGCTTAGTAAGTCCTAATTTCATAAAAATATAACATTCAAATATCAACAATTTAATTACTACAATTCAACTTGTAGGCTTGTGCTCATATTTATTATCAAACTTTCAACTTCATATCGATGTGACTAAGTATAAATTCGTAGGAAAATTTCTCTTTGCCCACATATTTGTGATCAAAATATTTGTTCATAATCCAATCTTTAAATCCAAAGTGTCATCATGTAACCATAGGTACAAATATTCATATACTTGAATATCAATTATTATAACATGTCATCAATTATACAACCACATCATTCATCAATAAAACCGAGAACACATACCATTGGTAATAAATCACTAGTTCACCTTGTCTTAATTAAGTAAGAAGTTCATTCCTACTTTACATACTCACCTGAACCGTTAACTCGATAAATTTGCTTTAATTCGCCTTGAACGCAATTTCGGTTTCTAATTTGTGAAATACAACACCGGCATCAAGCCTGCTGGGCATAAAAGCCCGATAAATAACACCGGCACAAGGCCTGCTAGGCTTAAAGCCCGAATTAAATCACCGGCACTAGGCCTGCTAGGCTTAAAGCCCGAATCACATTTATGTAGTCAATCATCGCTAATACCTTTTATACTATATCACATAATGAAAGTACTTGGCTTATTTACATCAAACAATCAAAACCATTCTAATAGGCTTATATACATTCGGCTATGACATGAATATCTACTAAAATTTATCAAGCATTATCGTACAATAGATTCATAATTAATTCTTCAATATACTATAGTTTAATGGACTTACTTGAAATTTAAGTAACCCAAATTCTTCGGTTATTCGTTCACTTTGCTCTTTCCCCGGTCTAGCTCCTTTTCTTTTTGCTCACGGTCTAAGAATTATCAATGACATTCGTTCAATATGTATTTCCAATTGATTTAATGCTATTCAATTCAATTGCAAGATTTCACAATTCTTACTATTCAATCTCGCATCTATACAACTAACAAAAATCCAATCCACCACATTGCAAATATATGCATACATATAATCCACAGCTCAATTAATTTACACCCAAATGAATTATTACATTCGGTCAAATTACTAACATGAAACCGAATTATCATGAAATATATTCCTATCATATTTTAGTATTTCTCACGCCATAAGCATCATTAACATTTAAATATCTATTTCATGATTTCACATCTAAAGTCCATAAGAAGCAATTAATTTATTATATAAGCCAAATTTACTATCACATTCGGCAATATGCCTTTCTCCATACTTACTTACAATTACAAAATAGTTTAATTGCAATTTACCCTTCCCCCCCCCCCTTGGTTTCCTTGTAATCTAGCCCCTAAACAGATTCACAATTTCTCATGAATATATATATATATATATATATTTAGCTAAATCCCATAAGAGCCGAACATTGTACCTCTCTTCCCAAAATTTACAAACTAATCATCAAGACATAATTTCCAGCCGATTGTTTCCAAAGTATCTAAGCCATAACACATACCTATTTCCCTTAAATGACACTTTAATTCACTACCCAAGAAATCAAGATTTCTTCATCATACATGAATATAACATAATCCTTGCTAATGGCCGAATCTAAGGGAGGTTTTATACTCAAAATTTCCACATAAAGTTGGTAGCATTTAAGTCTACTAGCATAACCATACAAAAATTATCAAATTTGGAGCTTGATACATCACCTTAGAGACACATGCAAGGTCCGGCCATGGAGGTTTCAAAAAAAAAAAAATGGCTTCTTCTTTTTCTTTCAAATAGAATCGGGGAAGAAGATGGGAAATAGGAGAGAAAATAGAATTAAAATACTTTATTTTTGGTTTAAAAATTAACACATATTAAAGCTTGCTAATCACACAAATAATACTTTAATTATAATATACTAAAATATATTAATCAAGGCATGCTTACCGTCCACTATCTTAAAAGTGGGGAATTTGACATGCAAATCCTAAAGTTTCACAAACAATTCACTTTACCCTTTTTAATTTCATGCTCACAACTTTTGTCACCTTCGCAATTTCATCCTTTTTATTAAATTAAGCACTTAAACGACAACGTTTTTCTACGATATTTTCACACACATTAGTCCACATATAATAAACATAAAATATAATATCAAAATCTTTCTCGGGCTCGGATTCGTGGTCCCGAAACCACCGTTCCGATTAGGGTCAATATTAGTCTGTTACACTAATTCCATTATTGTCTTTGGCCGAATACTTGAAGGATCTTTTGGGATTTCTAGTGTAGCCGACTACTAAGGGAGGTTATTTGGGCTTTGGTTATCCAAGGTAAGTGAATAAGATCATAGGCCAAGGGCCATTTTATTGTGTTTAAGTGTTAGAACCGAATCTAACATGTATCTATAGGGATCTCGACATTATCAAAAGCAAGTAGCAATTTCGGGATTTAAGATTTGCAAGGTAAGTGAGCATGCACATTCAGCCGAGGCCATATTTAGTGATTCGGGTATGTTTCTTAATTGTTCATAAAGCCGAAACTAACCAAGTTAAGTGATCTAGTGTTAGCCGATTGCAAGGGAGAAACACTACGAAGTTTCGGGATTTGATTAGTAATCAAATCGGTAGCAAGGTAAGGATTTTGGTTGCAATTATCCTTCGGGATTTGATTAAGTAGCCGAATGGCTTTTTGGTTAAATTGCTTAATGTTGGCCGAATGTAGGAACTAAGATCTAGAGCATTAGATCGAGATTCTTCGGGATTTCAGTGAACTCGCTAAGTAAATCAGGTGTGTACCCCACACTAGATCTTAATAGATTTATGGTAATGTTTTAATATATGTGTTTATAATAATGTGAAATGTGGCCAAAGGTACCATGCAATGGTACAAAGTACTTGGGTACGTAACCTTAACATTATGTTAATAAATGTTATGAACATGTGATATATGGCACATATGTGAATATTGGTAGGAATGTGAAATGAAGAATGTGGCATAATTTTTGCATGATTTGTATGACATGGGGCACATGGGTGATTATGAAAGTGGAAGTGATTTGGTGGTTCATACCACAATATCTGAATGTGGTGACTTATGTCACGAAATTTGAATGTGGTGACTTATGTCACAAAATATTATCTGGTGGCTATGCCACAATATTTATAAGGGCGATGAGCATGTCGTCTGCAGCGACTGCCTTCGATGATGTGTAGCTGATGGAGGGTCGACTTAGTAGTCCCCACGGTGTGATGGTTGGTACGGGTGATGTGTAGCGGATGGTTATAAAGGTTTGGGTTCGGGATTGCATCATTATATTTAATTGCTATATGTATATGTATGATCTGATATGCCTGAATCGTTGGGACTTAGTGTTGGTTGTTACACATTGAGTCTGTTTGACTCACCCCGTTGTGGGATATTTTTCAAGTGACACTCAGTGATGGACCGGGTCGGTAGGAGCTTAGTGGTGGCCATGCTCAGCTTAAAGTTATTTTATTTGAGACTTTATTTTCTTTAATTTGGATTTTATTTCGGGTTTCTTTGATGTAATAAGGCCATTAGTATTGAACTGTTTATGCATGCATTTTTATTTATTTCAGTATGATACAATTTTTATCAAATCAAAGTATAAGTAAATTTTCTTAAAAAGTAAACTTTAAACGTTTTGACACCTAAACACAAACGATTTTCAAATTAAAGGTAAACTATAAAACAACTCGACATTTCCTGTAACTTATGGTTTGCAATATAATAATAATGTTTTCATAAAATTTCAGACTTCAAAAATTACATCATTTCCAATTCAACCACAACACAAATCGACATTTCTTCAAAACCACCCAAATTTTCCAAAGCAACAAGCAAGATTTTGAAATGTTTTACTCGAGGAACATACCAGATCTGGTCGAGGCTCGTGGGCCGGGTTTGGGGTGTTTCAGCTTGGTATCAGAGTCCAGTTTTAAACTCTCGGCCTTGGGTTTAAAGCCCACAATGTTTTCAAAATTAAGCCCAAATGAATTTTGTGGAAATCTTTGTGAAATGAGCAGGTTTTTTGGCATGGCACCTAAGTCTCCGACCCGAAGTCCACCAGGTAAGTACCCATAACTATTGTGTGATTTATAGTATGATTTGTAGAAGGGTATAACGGGAACGTAGATTAGTATGATAAGTTCTTGAACCATAGGATTAGCTTACTCCAATACAGAATTACATAAAACTTTAGTGCCTAAATAAACAAACCTGTGTCTAAGTCGCCGAGTTAGGGTGTGGCAACCATTGTGTACATGTCTAGGATTGGATTCAGGAAGAGCCTGGTATTTAAGCGGTCCTAGTGACTCACCTCCTCTTCATTCGAATCCTACCTGGTGCGTAGTGACGGTTCACCCTAACCAAGAGGACTTATTCACGGGCTAAACCCAATAATTAAAACCCGAAAGGGACTAGCCATATTTTTATAAAACCTTAGTTTTAAAATCCTCAAATTACCCTTTTTATTTGTAAAAACTATTTTTATAAAATTTTTCTGAAATATTCCCGATTTACAAAATTACCTAAATACCCCTGAATGTAAAATTACTAAAATGCCCCTGGTTTGGAAAATATTTATCACCATACTACCCTCAATTTTTAGTAAGATTTTCTTACTTTATAAAATACCAAAAATCCCTATTTTGCAAAATGTCAAGATACCCTAATTCAAAAATTTACCAAATTACCCCTGGTTTACGAAATTACCAAAATAACCCTCATTTCCAGAATTTTCGCAATACCTTTGAGTTGGCAAATCTTGCTCCCAAAAATATCCATGAGTTTTGGAAAATTTTGAAATTGCTTTTTAGATTTTTTGGAAATTACCCCGATTTATTACCAAAATACCCCTGTAGGACAAATGACGAAAATACCCCTAGGTTAGGAACAGACAAAAATGTGCGAATAGTGAATGTGTGTGGTAGATACTATTGAATGGATGTGTTACTCTGAATTAGGGTAGAAGACTTGAAACTCTGAATGATTGAAAGAACTACTACTAAAATTCTTTTCATAAAACTTCTTCGCGGATAATCAGTGGAATAAAGGCTAATGCATAAAACTTTCTTAAATCAGATTAAAGCGCGATCGTAAAAATAAGTTCTAGGGGACGTGGTCGTAATGTGCGAGGACGTGGTAGAGGCAGGATGACCGTATCGGAACCCGTTAGATCGGGTCAAGGGTCTGAGAATGAGGTACCACCCCCACCACCAGCAGTTGGTGTTGAGCAGCAAGATCAGATGGGGGATGATGCAGTATCGCAGGCGGTGCTGCGAGTTCTTGAGATGGTGGCTGGAGCAGTGAAAATATAGGAGCTCAGAAATCTGTACCCGAGCGACTCCGAGCCAATGGAGCTAAGGTGTTCCATGGTGTATCTGGTGTGGCACCCAGTACGGCTGAGTATTGGTTGGAGGTGACCGAACGAATTATGGATGAGCTCGATTTAACTGCTGAGGAGAAGCTGAAAGGAATCGTGTCGCTACTTCGCGATGAGTCATATCAATGGTGGCTCACAGTTTGGGATGGTGCTACAGCTGAGGAACTCACTTGGGAATATGTTAAGACGGCATACCAGAAGAAGTATGTTGGTACTAGCTACATTGATGCGCAGAGGAAGGCATTTCTGGGGCTGGTTCAAGGGAACAAGTCTGTAGCGGAGTACGAGGCTGAATTCTTAAGGTTGAGCCGGTATGCTCGAGGGATCGTGGCTACGGAGCATGAACGATGTGTCCGATTTGAGGACAGACTAAGGGATGGTCTGAGGTTGTTGATAGCTCCACAGCAAGAGCGGGAGTTTACTGTGTTGGTGGAGAAGGCTAAAGTAGCCGAAGGAGTAAAGGAATCCGTGAGACAGAACACGGATAGGAATAGGCAGAAGAGAGGATTTGGATCAGCAGGGTCATCAGGGAATGTGCAAAAGAGGCCTAAAGTTGATGGGCTGCAAGTACAGCAGGTTGTTGCAGGAGAGCAGTATCGTACTTGTGCTCAGTGTGGGAAAATGCACTTAGGGGAGTGTTGGAAGAAAACGAGAGGATGCTTTAAGTGCGGGTCAAAGGATCACATGATTAAGGACTGTCCTATGAAACCAGATGGGAATCGACCAGCAGGTCAGGGTTTTAATCAGGCTGGAAAAGGTGGTCAACAGGCGACGAGGGGTCGTGTCCGAACCATGGAGGAAATGGTTCCGGCCAAGGTCGTGGAGCACCAGGCAGAGGTGCTAAGGATGCAGACGCGAGACAACCAAGGTTGGTTTATGCAGTCAGGCGCCGTGAGGAGGAAGATGTGCCAGCTGTGACAACGGGTACGTTTCCTATTTCTGGAATACCTTTTATTGCCTTGCTCGTGATAGGGTCAGCTCATTCTGAGATTTCTAGTAATGTATCTAGAATTTTAAGTGTAAACTTGGATACTGTACCTAGAAAGTATGTTAGTTTTATTAAGATCAGAGTGCGCAGCAATAGCATAGTGTGGTGAGTTAGGATGTACGATTGTTCATTAGTGGGAAATTTCGAGGACGAAATTTCTTTAAGGAGGGTAGAACTGTAATATCCGGGGATTAGGGCTTGTGCATTTTTGCTTAAAAGTATGAAATAGCATGCCTATGTGTGTTGTGAATGTGTATTATGAATTTTGTGAACCTTAGGGTGTAGGTGAATGCCTTAGAAATTATTTGATTTTAAGTCTAAAAAGGGGAGCCGGGCTAAGGAGGCCTTAAGAGAAATTGTGGGGGATTTATGACATAAGGTTGGGCTTGGTAAAGTGGCTTGGAGGCGCCACTTAGGGCCTTAGCAAGTGACGCCACAAGCAAGGGGAAAGGGCCTAGGTTCGAGCAACAAGGGGAGCATTTTTGGAGTATTTTTGCGTCAAGCTAAGAGGGGAGTTGGACGGCATTAAAACACCAAGTGGATGAGCTATGGATGTGGTCAATCTCTTTTTAAAATTCGGCTAGGATAGAAGATAATTGTGGTTTTAATTTAATTATCTTATATGGGTAGATAAGAGATAAAGTAGGAGAAAAATGAGGAAGCTGATAAGGGGGGAAGAGTGGCTGGCCAAGGGACTCTCTTGAGGTGATTTTCGACCAAAATAGGAGGGAGGAGTAGCCGAATTTCATAACATCATTTAGCCTCTCTTTCATTACTCTTTTCTCTCCAAAAACCTGTCACTTTCTTTCCTCTTTTTTTTTTTTAACTTGTTCTAGCCGAAATCTCTCCCCCAAAGATCAACATTGCCGCAACTTCTTCCATCAAAATACCATCATTGCCGTAACCCCTAAAGCTTCATACCCTTCCTTTTTGTGTGCCTTGTTGAAGCCAAATCCTCTACTTGGTGGCCATAGCCGAATGCTCCTCTACCCCTTAGGAGCCGATTGGATCAGTTAAGCAAGAGCCGAATTTCTCTGCTTCAAGGAAGGACATTTGATTAAGTTGGTAAGGAACCTCTTCTATGTCGAAATACAATTCTCTTTCTTTCACTGACTGTCGAAATCAAGGTACTAATTCCATTATTGTCTTTGGCCAAATACTTGAAGGATCTTTCAGGATTTCTAGTGTAGCCGACTACTAAGGGAGGTTATTTGGACTTTGGTTATCCAAGGTAAGTGAATAAGATCATAGGCCAATGGCCATTTTATTGTGTTTAAGTGTTAGAAACGAATCTAACATGTATCTATAGGGATCTCGACATTATCAAAAGCAAGTAGCAATTTCGGGATTTAAGATTTGCAAGGTAAGTGAGCATGCACATTCGGCCAAGGCCATATTTAGTGATTCTGGTATGTTTCTTAATTGTTCAAAAAGCTGAAACTAACCAAGTTAAGTGATCTAGTGTTAGCCGATTGCAAGGGAGAAACACTACGAAGTTTCGGGATTTGATTAGTAATCAAATCGGCAGCAAGGTAAGGATTTTGGTTGCAATTATCCTTCGGGATTTGATTAAGTAGCCGAATGGCTTTTTGGTTAAATTGCTTAATGTTGGCCGAATGTAGGAACTAAGATCTAGAGCATTAGATCGAGATTCTTCGGGATTTCAGTGAACTCCCTAAGTAAATCAGGTGTGTACCCCACACTAAATCTTAATAGATTTATGGTAATGTTTTAATATATGTGTTTATAATAATGTGAAATGTGACCAAAGGTACCATGTAATGGTACAAAGTACTCAGGTACGTAACCTTAACATTATGTTAATAAATGTTATGAACATGTGATATATGGCACATATGTGAATATCGGTAAGAATGTGAAATGAAGAATGTGGCATAATTTTTGCATGATTTGTATGACATGGGGCACATGGGTGATTATGAAAGGGGAAGTGATTTGGTGGTTCATACCACAATATGTGAATGTGGTGACTTATGTCACGAAATCTGAATGTGGTGACTTATGTCACAAAATATTATCGGGTGGCTATGCCACAATATTTATAAGGGCGATGAGCATGTCGTCTGCAACAACTGCCTTCGATGATGTGTAGCGGATGGAGGGTCAACTTAGTAGTCCCCACGGTGTGATGGTTGGTACGGGTGATGTGTAGCGGATGGTTATATAGGTTTGGGTTCGGGATTGCATCATTATATTTTATTGCTATATGTATATGTATGCTCTGATATGCCTGAATCGTTGAGACTTAGTGTTGGTTGTTACAAATTGAGTCTGTTTGACTCACCCCGTTGTGGGATATTTTTCAGGTGACACTCAGTGATAGACCGGGTCGGCAGGAGCTTAGTGGTGGCCATGCTCAGCTTAAAGTTATTTTATTTGAGTCTTTATTTTCTTTAATTTAGATTTTATTTCGGGTTTTCTTTGATATAATATGGCCATTAGTATTGAACTGTTTATGCATGCATTTTTATTTATTTCAGTATGATACAATTTTTATCAAATCAAAGTATAAGTAAATTTTCTTAAAAAGTAAACTTTAAACGTTTTGACACCTAAACACAAACGATTTTCAAATTAAAGGTAAACTATAAAACAACTCGACATTTCCTGTAACTTATGGTTTGCAATATAATAATAATGTTTTCATAAAATTTCAGACTTCAAAAATTACATCATTTCCAATTCAACCACAACACAAATCGACATTTCTTCAAAACCACCCAAATTTTCCAAAGCAACAAGCAAGATTTTGAAATGTTTTACTCGAGGAACATACCAGATCTGGTCGAGGCTCATGAGCCGGGTTTGGGGTGTTTCACGTCATGAATTCGAACCCACTCTGGATGCAGCTCCAACTGATAAGCGATTGGTTCTACTTGTTTCAGAATCCTGTGCGGTCCAATAAACCTAGGGCTCAACTTGCCTTTACGACCAAACCTCAGAACCTTCTTCCATGGCGAGACCTTGAGAAATACGAATTCCCCCACGGAATACTCAAGCTCACGTCGCTTCAGGTCCGCATAGGATTTCTGTCTGTCAGATGCCGCTTTCAGATGATCCCGAATCAGTCTAACTTTATCCTTAGTCTCAGCTACTAACTCATGACCCTGAACACGTCGTTCACCCAACTCAGTCCAATATAAAGGAGTACGACACTTACGACCATACAGTGCCTCGTAAGTTGCCATCTGGATGCTAGACTGGTAGTTATTGTTATAGGCAAACTTTGCTAACGGCAAATACTCCTCCTAACTACCACGAAAATCAAAACTCGCACTTGCCAAACTTAGCATAGAGCTACATTTCCCTCAAAGTCTGAAGGACAACTCTAAGGTGCTCATCATGTTCATCCTCAGTTTTCGAATAAACCAGTATGTTGTCGATGAACACCACGACAAACCGATCCAGATAGGACTGGAATACACGGTTCAACAGGTCCATGAAAACTGCCAGTGCATTCGTCAGTCCGGAAAGGCATCCCTAGAAATTCGTAGTATCCATAATGAGTCCTAAATGTCGTCTTAAATATATCAGCCTCCTTAACCCTCAACTGATGATATCCAGAACGTAGATCAATCCTGGAGAACACAGAAGCCCCTCGAAACTGGTCAAAAAAATCATCAATCCTCGGAAGTGGGTACTTATTCTTAATCGTTAGCTTATTTAGCTACCGATAGTCTATACATATCCTCACCGTCCCATCATTCTTTTTCACAACCAGCACAGGTGCTCTCGATGGAGACACACTAGGACGAATGAACCCACGAACCAACAGCTCCTGAATTTGAGCCTTAAGCTCCGTAAGCTCTTTTGGTGCCATTCGGTAGGGGCAATAGACACCGGAGCTGTACCAGGAAGAAACTCAATCCCAAACTTCGCTTCACGATTCAAAGGTAAACCTGGTAGCTCTTTAGGAAAACATCTGGAAAATCCTTTACCATTATGATATCCTTAAATGTAGAATCCCCAAAATCTAAAACACTTACGTAGGCCAAGAATGCCTCACATCCCTTATGAACCATCTTCTCTTCCACCAGTGCGGAGATCACATTAGGTAAGTAATTCCGACGTTCTCCAATCATGACTACCTCCTTATCCTCCTCAGTCCTTAGTACGACCCTCTTAGTTGCACAATCCAAGCTAACACGATGCTTGACCAACCAATCCATCCCCAGAATTTGGTCAAACTCTCCAAATGGAAGTTCCACCAAATCAGCCAAGAAGATTGCCCCTTGTACCTCTAAAGGAACGTCCCAATACAAATTTCTACTCTAACAGATTGCCCTAATGGGCTCAGTATCGTAACTTCACTCGTCTTGCTCTTAACTGAATCCCCAAGTTTCCAGATATGTTGCTAGCTATATATGAGTGAGTAGACCCTATGTCTATCAAGGCAATATACGGTACATCAAGAAGAAAGAATGTACCCGTGATGACGTCCGGAGCATCTCCATCCTCTCGGCGACGAGCAACATAAACTAGGGCCGACTGCCTTGCTTCAGCCTGTCTAGCACCTCTGCCTGGTGCTCTCTATCCACGGCCTATGCCATTACCACCCTTAGCCTAACCACAGCCTCTTGGTGGCTGTTGTATCACCCTTTGTGACTGTGCATTACCAGTACCCTGAGCTTGCATCTGATCAGTCCTCAGTGGACACTCCCTGATACAGTGATCCAATGATCCACACCTCAGAGACGACCCAGTCCTCCTCCAACAGTCGCCCTGGTGGCGTTTACCACAATCAACACACGACTGCAGTCCAGTACCAGCAATAGGGGGCCTAGCTCTAACTGGCCCATCAGCTCTGGCCTTTTTCTTAGGCCTCTGTATAGAACTCGAGGGCTCCAATTCCCTCTTGTTCCTACCTCTCTCTCTCTATCGCGGTTTTGATGCTTAGTGTGCTTAACCTTCTCGACGATCTTCGCCTTCTCGACCAAGGCAGAAAAATCTCGCTCCCTCTGCAGAGCTATCAGAACCCTCAAGTTATCCCTGAGGTCATCTTCAAAGTGAACACATAGCTCATACTCCGATGCCACCAAACCTCGCGCATGGCAGCTCAGTCGCAGGAACTTGGCCTCATACTCAGCCATATTAGGGGCAACTCCAGTGACACCCCTAAAGAGCTCAGCTTTATTGGACCGGAGTTGTTCCGTAACCGACCCTCGACCCCCAGATCTAGTATTGGGCCCAACGACCCTCTCCAAAGTCCTTAGCATAGCCTGGGACAATGCATCGTCCCCAGCCATGAAATCTTGAGACCTAGTCTCAGTAGCAGGCGACATTGGCGTCTCACTCGTATCCAAATTCGGTATGCTACCCAATAAAGAGGACTCAGCTCAAGCTCCTCTGCGGCCTCTACCTCAGCCTCTAGTACCCCATCCGTGGATACCTCATGCGCTCATTGTCTAATCACATTTATTTGTAGTTCCAGTGTTTATTAACAAATGTTTTATGTAAAACAGTATCGATTATTCAGAGTTCGTTTTCGTAAATTGCAATCTCACTACAGTTTTTAGTATCTCTACAATTTTCAATATATACTAACTAGAGTGTTTTCAGTACAGTTTACTACCTATAGTAGTTTCAGAATATACTATCCAAACAGTTTCAGTTTAAAACAAATCACAGTTCGGAATACTTACAAGATTGGCGCCGGAGACTCGGTGTACAACTTACTCAGTAAAAACATTTCAAATCATTTGGAAAAAAATCAATTTTTCGAAAGCCCATTTTATTAAAACCCATAACCTACAGCTGAGTTTTGTAACCTGGCTCTGATACCACTAAATATAACACCCCAAACTTGACCTAGACGTTATGGCCGTATCTGGCAATGTAAAATGATAGTGTTTGTGAAACCTCGTTGTTACGATGAAAACATTCCATGTTATTATCTTTAGTAAACCTTTGTTAGAACTTAGGAAGTCGTCTTCATTCATTTAAAACATTTGTTTTGAAACATCCCTCGTTGCGGAAGCTTTAATAAAACAGTCTAGGTGATCATGTGTTTAGAAATTACTTTAACTTTTTGAAAACCGAATTTCCTACGACTAGCAGGTATAAATCCATAAGGTAAAATAAATAAATAAAAACCCAAATTTAAAACCAAAGTCCAAGGGGCTCCTTAAATTACAACCCAAATAATCAATAATAGTCAAATCTTAAATGTTAAATTGAAAACCATGAAGTCCAAAAATTACTGTGGTCACAGTTGAGTCTTCCGTCGCACCAATTCGTCTAAGTATGGGGATTACTTGTGCACATTAAACAAAAAGGGTGAGTTTACGTAAACTTAGTGTGTAATCCCACAGAAACAACAAACAATCAGTATTCACAGTACACAGTTGAACAGTCTTGGGCCTAAGCCCTTTTCAATATTAGTAATAGTTTAGGCCTTAGCCCATCTCAGTACAGTGTTAAAAATGCAGTAGGGCCTTACCCCATCACAGTATCAGTAGCAGTAACAGTTATGCAGTAGTAAAATCCTACCCACCCAGCCTCCACACCATCTCCGTCCAACCCTACACTCCATGTGGAGATATAATCATCCCACCCATCCTTACACTCCAAGTAGTACCGAATGCGGTACAAAACAGTAATTTACAACTGAGCTGCCAGTAAATTAGGCTTAAAGCCTTCCAGTACACTTCCTCCGAATAACAACCCCCAACCCAATAAAATGCAACATATAATGGATGATATGCTATTATGCAATTTCAGTACATATATTTAGTTCAGATATTAACAAGCTCAGTACAGATATCATTAAGTCAATTTCACACATTTAGGGGTCTAAATAGCACTTACCGACCCTACAGTAGGTTCACAGTCAACTTGGGCGACTCGTGCAACCTTAGAAACATTTCGATAAAAATGGGCCCATATGCCCATGTGATATGCCCGTGTGGGCACACACGTCCGTGTGGCCCACTCGACCCGAATTGGCCTTGGCCGTGTGATCCATTTTTAAAGTAACCCATGCTAGCTCAATACTCATATATGTTTTCACTATTTACTTATATGTTCATTCATAGCTATCTACTTTAGTCATTATCATTAAATTATTTGTATCTTGAGCTACAGAATTCCAAATTAAGATCCGCTTGCTGTTTTTGAAACTAGACTCAAATATATTTCTACCATAAAATTTTAAAAATTTATAGTTTATCAAATAAGTACAGTAAAATCTTTAAAGTTATCCCTATTCTGCAGTTTGACAGCTTCATCATTTCCTTACTTAAAATTATGTATCTCTTAGTACAGAATTTAGATGATTTTCTGTTTGTTTCTATTGAAAATAGACTCGTTAAGGATTCAAAAATATAAACTTAGGTCCCTAATTATTGTTTTACAACTTTTGGTGATTTTCCTAAGTCATAACAGGGGAACCCGAAATCATTTTCACCTTGTCTCACAAAATTTATTATATCTCATGATTTACAATTCCATTGCTTACGTTGTTTCTTCCATGAAAAACTAGACTCAATCAAATTTAATTTTATATTTTATTCAACCTCTAACTCAATTCCCACTATTTTTATGATTTTCAAAGTTAGACTACTGCTGCTGCCCAAAACTATTTTAGTGTAAAGTGTTGATTTCCAAGTTTATAACACCCTTATTTCCTTTCTCTACAATTTTTCGCATCATTTTCTCTTATTTCTCTTATTTCTCGATAGCAAATAATTTCGGCTTTTCACTGAATCCCATTTTCTACGTTTCGGGTACACATCTGGTATAGTTTCTGATGTGTAAGCACTCCTAAGCCTCCAGAACCTAAAAATTGACCAACATATCTCCAGATTAATCACTTAATTCATTTTTAATCAACCAATTTCAGAAGGAACTCGACTAAAAACCTAGCAAAAACTTTACCTCACTTGAATAACCATGACTTTGCACAATCACAGCGTCGATTCAAAACCACCAGCCCCTTGATTAACTCCTAAACACCAAAAGGGAATCCCCCTTTTAGAGATTAACCAAGAACGATTAGCAATAGACAAAACAGTTACTTGCTGAACATGCACAACCAACGATGAACAACCAAATCAATTGGGAAAAAAAAGAGAAAGAAACGAAAGGGGAAAAATAATGGAAATTTAGGCAGCAATTAGGGGAAAGAATCGGCAGAAGAGGGAAAACAGAAGAAGAACACAACCACTTAGAATTTTGCCCCAACACAACTGTTAGGTGAAATTGGAGCAAAAATACTATCTCCACGCCATCACAGAGAATTGAACACAGGACCTCCAACACTCCAACCCTCGACTTAACCACCAGACCAGCAGGCCCATTCTAATATAAACTTCCCAACAATTAAACTTAACCCTTTGCACAAGGTTAAGGCTTTATTTATAAAAAAATACCAAAATTTGCCCAAGTAAGGCTTGAACTTGGGACCTCACACACACACCCATAACACATAACCAATGAAGCAGATAGACATTGTGTGTCACACATACGCAAAATCAAAAAATTAAAATTTTAGGGCGTTACAAGATTTATTACAGATGTTAACAAGACCCAACATTTATTGCAGATTCTCGGGTATTATGTGACACAGATTTAGCTCAGATGAATAACCTGATGTGTTGTGATATAGGTTTAGCTCGGACGGGTAACTTGATATATATATACTCAACTCGGACAAGCAACTGGCATGGAGTAGTTTACCCGTGTATCCTGTTGGAAAAACGGGTTTGGAAAACACAATGGAACATAAATTTGAGGAAAAATCAAAGTTTTAATTTTTTTCCAGAACTAGCACTTGGTTGTGATATCTAAAGTAATAAACACTTAATCAAAATTGTATTTGGAAAACACAACGGAACATAGATTTGAGGAAAAATCAAAGTTTTACTCTTTTTTTTCCAGAACTAGCACTTGGTTGTGATATCTAAAGTAATAAACACTCAATCAAAATTGTATCTTTTTTATTCATCTAGAATGAATGCTTCGACCGAGTAGTCTTCTTATTTATCCTCAAGCTCACGTCTATCGACTGTAGACACTCTTCGAATCAAAAAAATTTCCAACAAATGACCAATGAGATAATTTTGTAATTTCTCTAAACTTCTGGGTTAAGTTGTAAATAAGAAAAATATCTCTAAAAATTTTCTGAAATAATTTCTTCAAAGAATTTTCTCCTTACAACTTTCTCTTGAATAGAAGTATGTAAAATCATGACCCAATGTTTTCTTTATATAGGGAGAGTTTAGAGAGTTCAACTATGATTAAACTTAATCACTTTAATATTAAATTAATATAATACTTATCAAGATAAATATTTTAAGCATTATATTAATTTAATATTAAATCTATTAAATTAGTAAAATACTATCAAGATAAGTATTAAATTAAATTTAATATTAAGTTTATTAAAACAATATTATTTTTGGAATAGTTAATTCGAAATCAAATTATTTGCTAGAGTCCTAGTAGGAGTGTAATTCTTCCACTGCTCAACCACCGAAGAATCGTCTCTCCCAGCCATCCTTCAGCCATCGGAATGCTATCATCGGTAGTGCCATGTCTGGTGGTGTAGGTGCGACACCTTCACGGCATCCCGAACCTATTTGGGTGTTGTTGGTTTGGTCAGGGCTAGTGACGGCTCGATCGGTCAAGTCCAGCCACCAGTTGGACTGTTGGCCAAATTTCACATACCAGGCCTGGTTTGACTAATTTTGGGTCTCAGTCTCGGTTTTTAATTCTCAAGCCTAATTTTCAATCTCAGGTCCTTTTTTCAAGCTTAATTACCCATTGGGTCAATTGTTTGACTTAAAAATTAATTTCCAAAAATATCATATTTATTTTAATTAATTCAATTTTACTTGATCAAAATTAATTTTCCAAAAATCACTAAGATTTTTCAAATTAATTTTCAATAAAATTCTTTAATCAAATTCTCTAGTTGAACAATTTTCACGACTGCCTAATTTAATTCCACATTGAATAAATCGACTCAATTAAAATATTTCCAAAGTCATAGAATTTCCTTCTGATTCAAATGCATTTCGATCTAGCTTTTGTTGAGCTAGTAGAGGGACCAATTGAGCATATACGATTAAGTTGTAGTAATTGCAACTATGTTTAGCAGCTTCGTTCTGATAATTCGCAATTTACTTAATCATGAAGTCAGCCCCTAAGTGTAATAGCCTAATTTCGGTGAAATCAGAATAGTGGTTTCAGGACCACAAATCCGAGCCGAAAATAAAATTTATTTTTATTTTATTATATGGACCGTATTATGTTAGAAAAGTCATGTGAAAATTTTGATAAGAAAATTTTATCGATTATGTGCTTAATTACAAGAAGGACCAAATCTCATAAAATGCAAAAGTTGAATTCTAGTAGCTAGAGGGATTAAATAGTTATGGAATTCAAAACTAGAGAACCTTATATGGTAATTAGACTATTAAAGAAAAGTATGTAGATATTTTGGTGACTCATCCATGGAAATTTAGAAAAAGGGTAAGGACTAAATTGGAAAGTGAAATATTTAATTAATTAAAAGATGATAAAAAAGAAATATCATCTTATTTTATCATCTTCTTCCCCCAAAACACATGTAAACCTTAGGAGAGAGAGAAAAAACTTTCATGGCCAAATTGGATTCGGATAGACCAAATTCAGAGCTAGAACGAGGAAAAGAGGAAAACGTCAGATTAGTAGATTTTACGTACACGAACATTTGTCGAGGTAAGTTCGTGTAACTAAATTATGTATATTCATATGCTTGTATTGAATGTGTATATGTGTGAATTATTTGAATGTTATAAATATGAACTTTGTTACATGATCAAGAATAATTAATTGGTTGTGTGTAAGAGGTTTCAATATTAAGTTAAAAGTGTGTTAGTGTTGTTAAAATCAGAGTGCGCAGCAAAAGCATAGTGATGTGACTTGAGCAGTGCGATTAATAGTTAGTTGGAAATTTCAAGGACGAAATTTATTTAAGGGGATAGAGTTGTAACGCCCCAAATTTTTGGGCCTAGTAAAAATGGGCCTATTAGGCCTTGGGAATGGGAGCGTTTAAAATTTTTGAGAATAAGAGAATGACACTAATACAAGTTGGACCTATTAGGTGAGTGATTTTGGAAGGTTAGGGGGTTTCCATGAAGTCTCGGGTTCAAACCTGGGCTTTAGGAAAAATTTTGATTTTAGGTGAATAAAACCTTAGGGGTAAGTAAGTAGGCTTTAAGAATAAATTGTGGAAAAAAATGACACAAGGAAGTGAGTGGTCAAGTGGCAAGGCGTCATTAAGGTTGGAAGGGAGCATGGGTTCAAGTCTTGGCGCTTGCAATTCATTTTTTTTCCTTTTAAATGAACTTAGACTTTGGCCCATAGGCTTATATTTAGTTGCGCATGTTCAAAGTCACAAAAAGAGCTTATGTTGTGGTGGCATGTAGCATATAGAGCATAGGAGAGGGCAAGGGTTCGAATCTCATGTCAAACAAGGGAGTGTTTATCTTCCGGATCGGACAGCCAGAGTTTGTGTTGGATTTAAACTCTGCTCAAGGTGAAATCCCACATCGGGAAGCTAACATGATGAGCGATCTATGAGGAGAGTAAGCATACCTAGGTTGGTGTTTGGGCATAGGAGTGTTTGGAGCGTGGATTAACTCCAGTTTCCTATCAGGATCGTGGCTAAGGAGATCGTAGCGCGTTTGGTTATCAGGTGTGTACATACACTACACACATATTAGTCGGCAAAAGCCGAAATGCCAAAAAGCCGAAAGTTTTGGCTACGTTAGTCTTGCGAGTGCGCGAACACTTGTAAGGGGAAAATCGATTTGTTATCAGAGGCCCTATGAGCGATCTCATGGACTTGGGCTGTGTTTTGGCCAATCGGGCCAAGATGGGCAAAATGGGTCGTAGGCTCAAAATAGGCAAATTTGATGATTTGGGGATTCTGATTTGGAGGAAGTACTGTACTAGTGGCTCTGCCACGTTTTACTGCTCTAGTGGATTCGCCACACATTCTAATTCTAGTGGCTCAGCCACGTATATTATTATTAGCAACTTTGCTACGTTGTTATTAGTAGCTAGGCTGTATTATTGGTGTGCTGGCTGGGTGGGTCGACTTGGTCCCTACATGGTGAGCTAGTTGGTACGGGTGGTGTGTTGGCTGGGTGGGTAGACTTGGTCCCCACATGGTGAGCTGGTTGGCACGGGTGGTGTGTTGGCTGGGTGGGTAGACTTGGTCCCCACATGCTGAGCTGGTTGGTATGGGTGGTGTGTTGGCTGGATGGGTAGACTTGGTCCCCACATGGTGAGCTAGTGGGTACGGGTGGTGTGTTGGCTGGGTGTGTAGACTTGGTCCCCACATGGTGAGATGGTTGGTACGGGTGGTGTGTTGGCTAGATTGGGTTGGGATGCATCCTCATACTGTTGCATATCTGTTTATGAGATCGGTCACTGTACTGGGCTTAGGCCACTTATTCTGTTATTGGTTTGGGCTAGGCCCAACTGATTCTGTTATGGGTTGTGACCCAAATGATATTGTAGTGGGCTTTGGCCCACGTATGCTTTAAACTGGACTGTACTATTACTGTTAGAAGGCTTTGGCCCAGACTGTTTCAGTTTCTATTTTGGAATACTGACTGTTACTCTAGTAGGGGATTACACACTAAGTTTTTGTAAACTTACCCCGTTTTTAAATGTACAGGTAATCCTCAGCCTTAGACGGTTTGGAGCTGCGAGGGACTCGGAGAAGACCACACACTGCTTATGCTTTCCGTTTTGATTATTTACTTTTAAATATTTTGATTTGGGTTGTAATAAGGCCTCTCTATTTTTAACTTATTATTTGTGATATTTATTTATGATGTTTTCTAACTGCTAAAAGTGGAATACGATTTCCAAAATGATAACTGTATTCAAAACACTACGTTTCCGCAACGTTTTCAAAATGCTTCTGCAACTCAGTTTTTAAACATCACCTTTTTGTAAATTCTTTATTTTAAATATGCTTCCGCAACAGATAAGGTTTTAAATGTAGTTACTTTTTCAAGTGGACAACAATTGCTTAAGTTTTTTTTTTTAACAAAGAGGTTTTAACTCTCAAACAAGTTTTAACAACAAGAAATATGGTTTTGAAAAACACTTCCATGTGACACGCCAGATTCGGGCCTAACTTTTAGGTCGGGTTTGGGGTGTTACACTTTGTGTTGTGAAATGGATGTGGAATGTTTCGATTGTCTTGTAAAGGCTCTTAACCCTATTCAGGTGGCAATTTCGGGTTAGGGGTGTTACAAGTCCTGACTCGATTCTAATGCTCATATTGGACCTCGAGGGTCCATTTAAGGGACGTTATGAATAATTTTGGAGGATGAATAGTAATTGATATAAATTATCTATAAATGTTCTAAAAGTTTCGATAATGCTCCATAACTCTGTTTTGACGACGGCCACGGGTTAGGGGTGTTACAATAAGATGTACCATGATTGAAAACTTCTTATTGTATACTGATTTGTCGTAATTCAGTGTAGTAGATTAAACTAGTTTTCGCACTTTAAGAGCTTGAACATAAGCATTTTAGTTAGGTTTTAATTACTTTTCAACAAGTTTAGTTAAGTGTAATAAAATGTGTTATTCGAGTATTTTATTGACCTTAGCGGTCGAATGAGGGCTAAGGGTGAGCTAATATACGTTGTGAGTGTGCAGAAAGGATACTAACTCGATATTGGTCGCTAGGTTGTAAAATCGAGCATTTGAGGTCGCAACATAGGTAGCAGAGTAAAAAAGTCCAAGACTGTCTTCAATGTCGTGACATAGCCTGAAGATGTCGCGACATACCCCTAAAACCACCCTGAAGCTGAGCATACTACCGTCGATGTCACGACATAGCACTTGATGTTTCGTGACATCGCATCTGCACAAGAAATTAATACGAGTAAGGGGCGTTTTGGTTTGCACAATCCAACTTTAAGCTCGGAACTATAATTGACCTAGGGTTAAGGACGACAACCATTCTAAGTCTATAAATAGGCTCAGCTAACATACGTTATGGAGACCTTTTGAATTTGTATAATTTTCTCTTTATATCTAGACTTCAGATTTTCTCTTTTCTTAGGTTTTATATTTTCGTTCTTGTTAGTTTCCTTTGGGAATAAATCAGATTTTAGAATTGTTCTCAAACTCTATGAGGATTCTTTACTTAAATTCAATTAAATCAGGCTTTTTCTAAACTTTACTCTTGAAATTGTTTTTTTATGTTCATTCTTTCATTCAAGTTTATATTGTTTATTATATCAATGAGGAACTAATTTTCCTGTGAGGGATTAGTGAATGGAGGTATGAATAATTAACTATTTTGTAGAGATTTCTTAACGGATCATGTAACACCCCTCACCCGTATTCAACGCCAGAATAGGGCTACAGAGCATTATCAGACTTATAAACCAATTAAACATTAAATTCGCATACAATTTCCAAATCCGTACAAATTGTATTCACAAACAACCATATTGTTCCTATTATGAGGCTACGAGGCCTAAAACATTCATTGGGGAAGGTTCGGGACTAAACCAATAACTTAGGAATTTTTTACGAAACTTAGAAAAATTTCCAAAATACAGGGGACACATGTCCGTGTCACAGGCCGTGTGGACATTTGAAATGAAAGCACATGGCTGTGTCCCAGCCCGTGTCCAACCCCTTGTAACTCTCTGACTTGGGTCTCACGGCCAACACACATGCCCGTTTCGCTAGCCCTGTGTAACACCCCTAACCCGAAACCGTCCTTGGAATAGGATTAAGAGGCACTACTGCACCTTCGAAACATTTCACATCCATTTAATCAACACAAAGTCAATCACCAATCAATTATATGAAAATACGAGCATATAGTCCCTTATCGAGGTCTACAAGACCTTAAACACGTGTTAGAAAGAGGTCAGGACTAAATCAAACAGTTACAAAAATTTTCAAAAATTTAAACATTTTTCAACACTGCAGAGGTCACACGCCCGTGCGGTCAGGCCGTGTGCCTCACACGGCTACCAGACACGCCCATGTGTCCAGGCCATGCTAAAACAGGGCATACATACTGACTTGTCCACACGGCCACCAGACAGGCCCGTGTGCCACGGCCGTGTGAAATTAAGCTAGCTACTGACTTGGTCACACAGCCACTAGGCACGCCCATGTGCCACGGCCGTGTGACCTGTCCAGGCACACTTCGAAGTGACCATTGAGCCACACGGCAGAGACACACGCCCGTGTCCCATGACCGTGTATGCAAAATAGGCCATTTGCAAGGCCAAAATGCCACCCACAGTTTGGTCATAACTACAAGCACATACAAGCCTATTTTCACACACAATTTGGCAACCAACTACATGTCAAATGATCAACATGTCATCCCATCCAATCATTCAACTTATATACCAAATTGCACAACTAAAACACATGCATTACCAAGCATGATTCATCCACAATATCACTAGATCACAATAGCATCAATCCATCACTAAGGTTACCATTCATAAGACATTTTCATTGCCATCAAGCCGTACCATAATATGCATCATATACCAACCTTTATCTAGCCACATCACATGGCTATTTTCATAACTCAAACATATTTCCCAAAACAACTAGCCTATGCATGTCATATTCAAATATATACACCTTTAAAAGTACCAAAATAGATTACCGATAATGTGATAGAGATGCTGACGATCCCTGGATCCGAGCTAGCTTTATTGACACTGTAAAACAGAGAAACAAATCACACAGTAAGCTTTCAAAAGCTTAGTAAGTTCGAAATACAATACATACAACTCAATAATACCACATCAATACATAATTAAACCATCACGTAGATAAATGCACAATTAGGCTCATCATCAATCTCAACCCTATGCTCAAGTATCTATTCATTCAACTTTTAAGGCTATCATCAACCACATAGGTTCAAACGTACCTTGTTCAACACATAGTTACTCACCATTCATGCTACTCAATTTCTCGATATTACCTCTCGTTCAACCTTTGCTATTCCTTTGATTTATTCGCACACTTAGTGCTAATTTCATAACTGAAACATAATCGTCACCGCACACGTAGTGCCAATATGTTAAATCAAACTTATATCGATATCGCACACACAGTGCCAATTCGATAAGCCGAAGCTTCTATCTTTTCGCACACACAGTGTTAATCATCTCTGTCTCGTTTCTAATTTTGCACACTTAGTGCCCTCTAATTCAATTCTTCACATAGCATTTCTAATCTCACAGTTATATATATATATATATATATATATTCATTCAATTCACATCACATAGATATAGTTTACAACTAGTATTATATCTGAACTTACCTCGGACGTCAAAATACCAAAATAGTCGATTAATCGATCACTTTGTCTTTGCCTCGATCTCAATCCGAACCTCTCGTTTCTTGGTCTATACACATTCAAATTCAATCCATTCAATCACAAATTCATTCAATTTAGTCCACACAAGCTTATTTAGGGTATTTTACAAAATAACCCTCACATTTTCACATTTTAACACTTTAGTCCCAAATTCACAAAATCACAAAATACACATAATTTGCTTGTAACCATGCCTAGCCGAATTCTTACCATACTCATACAAGCCCAAATATTTCATTTGTTTCACATTTTAGTCCTTCAATTTTCACTTTTCTCAATTATAACCAAATTACTCAAAATCAACAAAACTCCAAAGATAATATGCTAATCAAATACATATATTCCATATTTCATCATCAAATATTTCAAAGCTCATGTGTTCATCAAAGACACATTTCAAAATCATCATAAATTCTCAAAATTAAGACATGGGTTTTATAGTATATGAAGCAACGATTGCAAAAATGTAGAAATTATCAAGAACCGATTTAAAACATACCTTGAATTTGAATCAAAAGCTAGCCGAAACCTAGCTTCTTTTCTTTTCTTCTTCTTTGTATTTTCGACAATAAGATGATAAGAATGGCTTATTTTTAGCCTTTTGTTTCATTAATATTATGTTATTAATCCATTTACAAAAATAACCTTTCATTTAACCAACCACTTACTAAATAATGGATTAATTGCCTCATAAGGCCTCCACATTATAAAGACAACAACAGTTAAGCACTTAACAATCAGCACAGATCATTTTACACTTTATGCGATTAAGTCCTTTCTCATAATTCAATACATAGTCGATAAAATTTTCACACAAAACTTTCACAAAGGCTCAATCACACATTATAAACATCAAAATAAATTTTAAAATATTTTTCTGACCTCAGATTTGTGGTCTCGAAACCACTGTTCTGACTAGGGTCTAAATCGGGCTGATACAGCCCGTGTGCCCTAAAAATGGCCTCACATGCCCGTGCACCAAGCCGTGTGCTAGGCCGTGCCAATTCTGTAGGGTATACTAACTTATGCCACACGGCCAAGTCACACGCCCGTGTGCTGGGCCGTGTGGAGTATACTGACTTGAATTCTAATTCAACACTAGGGGACGCACGGCCATGTAATATGACCGTGTGTGACACACGGCTGAGACACATGCCCGTGTCTCTGCCCGTGTGGACAAAAGTAGGCTATTTACCAAGCCATTTTTCCACCCAAATTGCATGTATCTACACCAACCCATTTGGCACCAAAACATATCATATATATAGGCATTCATCTAACTCAACCAAGCATAAATTATACTATTTCAATACCAAAAACACAAGGCATACAATCTCATAACACACCATCAAATTTTATACCAATTTCACTTTCTCAAATCATCAACATAGTCATTTTATATACGTGCATTATTTTACCTAAGTTCACAAGCATACTAATTCTCAATTCATCAACCATTTGAAATCCAGATCACCTATAATCAACAAGCATCACATATCCATCATTTAACACAAACCAAAGTCATATACACATATGAATGCACAACTAAATCAACCAAATTAAGCCAACTATCATTGGTATATACAAAACCAAAAATTTAACTTTTACAAGCCATTACAATTGGTTGAATTCATTATCAAACCATAATCCAAAATAACCAAAGTTCCTACACATGCCATATACTTAATATCCTTAAGTTCAAAAGTACCAAAGTGATAGTAGGATAGAGTGATGAAGTCTCCGACAATCCTGATTTCACTATAAAACACGTAAGCTATAAAGCTTAGTAAGCTTGTATGAAAATAATAAGCAAAACTCACCATTTGAACCACCATTCAAAATATGTATATAACATACTACAAAATATTTAACCACAATGTAAACATGTAATCAAGCACCTATTCAACCATGAACTCAATTCTTTCATATGCTCGATATAAATATGTTTTACGTACATGCCTGTATTGATACTTATCTATTTCTCACCATTTCACATCTATGATATACCCATTGAACCATTTGGAATAATACAGGATACTCGGGAATCTCACACCCTAAGTGCCAATATATATATAGCCGAAGCTATCTCAATAAATCTTGCACCAAAGTGCCAATACATAGTCGAAGCTATCTCAATAATGCTCACTCTTGTGCTATCAACGGGTCTGTTCACACAAGTTGACGGTCATGATGAAGCTACACGGTGCTGCTCACACATGCTGATGAGAATCCACAACACATTCTGGATAACTCAGCCATCAGTAGGACGTATAGACCAACACCCAAACAATAATAACCCTTAATGACATGCCATTCGTATCCTAATCTATTCCTAAGGTTCAATCGGGATTTCTCGTTGCCAAATTGTCGTCGAATGTGTTCGCAAAATCGTATTTACAATTTATGCAATATCAAAGCATTTAAAATACAATTATAACAATACTTATTACATACGAACTTACCTCGATTCACAAAAACGACGAAGTAGATCGACTAATCCAAAACTTTATTTTTCCCTTGATCTAAATCCGAACTTCAGTTTTCTTAATCTATATAATATCAAATTTAACTCATTTAATCATCAATCTATTCAATTTAGCCCAAAAATCAGATTATGGCAACTTTACACTTTTTCCCCTAATATTTCAATTTCTTTACAATTTAGTCCTTATCTCATAAAAATACAAATTCATGCAATTAGGTCCCTACCCATGCTAGCTAAATTTCATATAGACCTAAAGCAACCCACATTTTTAATTTATTCACAATTTAAACATGAAATTTTCACATTTTACAAATAAATCCCTAATTGATAATTTTTCCAAAAATCACTTTACAAATGTTATTTATCTAACAACAAGCACATATTTTCTACCATTAAACATCAAAATACATCAACATTCATCAATGAAAAAACTCTAAACCTTTAACAATTTTACAAATTAGTCCCTGGGCTAGCTAGATTAAGCTGCAACTATTTCAAAAACATAGAAATAATTAAAAACAGGACAAAAATTGTACCTTAATGAGCTATACAACTTTGGTCGAATGAAAAACCTAACTATGGTGTTTCTTCTCTTCTAATTTCTGTTGAGAAGGATGATAAAAGATGATAAAATGGTTTTGTTTTAATTTAATTAATCTGTAACGCCCAAAAATCTAAGTATCTGTTTTTGCATGTTTTTAGCACAAATACATGTTTGCTTCTGTGGTTGAGTGATTTGGGTGTGTTTGGGAGTGTCTGAGAAGTCCTGGGTTCAAGTCTGGGCTTGTGCAAAATTTTTGTTTTTAGGGAATAAACCCCTTACCTATTATTAGTAGCCTTTTAAATTATTGTGGGTAAAGCATGACATAAAAAGCCTGCTGGTCTAGGGGGTAAGTGGTGTGTTATCTATGCCAGTGGTCTAAGGTTCGAATCATGCTGGAGGTAAGGGAGTGTTTATTTTGCTGCTGTGATGTGGGGGTGTTGGAGTTTGACTGAAACACTTAGGTGGTTGAGGAGAATTCAAATTGAGTGGTTGAGGGGAGGTGTGATCAAATGGAGAGATTTGAGGAGGGATTTTAGGAGAAAATCAAGGGAAGTGCGGGGAGTGGTAGAAGTGTGCCGAAAGTGGACTCTGGCACTCAAGAAATTCGGCCAGAGTGGTATATTGCTCATTGGGAATGCCTCATTTCAGTTTTGAATTGCTCTTTCTCTCTTTGGCCGAATGTGGTAGGAGTTTGTGGCGTATTCTTCTTTCTCTCATTTTTGACAACCTTTTGGCCGAAATTACTCCTATGCCTCCTTTCCCTTTTGTTCACTTTTTCAATATTAATTTTTACTTTTGCTTCTCTACTCTCAAGTCTGTTATCCCTCTCATTTTTCTTCTTTTTCTTTTGGCCGAATTGTGTGAGGTTGTGTGTATGGCTATTCGGTTCTTTGTCCTTCATTCCACATTGTTTTCCCTTGGCTGAATCTCCTTTCTTTCATCTTTCCCTTTCTTTTCCTGTTGCAGAATCTTTCCTTTTCTCTTAGGGCCGACCATGTTCCCATCTCTGTTTTCTAGTAAGCATTCTACTTGCTATTAAGTCTTACATTGTGTAGTTGGTTCTCCTCATCGCGTTGTTGGTTAGGGTAATGGAATAATGTTATCTTGTTGCTGGTCAATTAAGTACTTACCCATTTTTGGTTTGTGCCTAGGAACCTGTCGAAGGGTAGAAGGCTTGTAATCAATGGTTGGGTAGGCGAAACTTCCTTTTTTACTCGATTGAAGGTAATGTGGTGTGAGTTTAACGATTGGGATCTTGTGTGTATTCGTTTGAGTAAATGTTTAAATGGTTAATTGGGAATTGTTGATCAAGTGTAGGTTTCAAAGGTGTGGGTAGTTTTCTCATCAAATAGAAACCAGGTGTGTAACAGTACTCTAATAAACGATATCAGTGAAATGCTGAAAAGTGTGTAAGCACTGCCCAAATCGTAAACCGGCAAAAGCCGGAAAAGTACGATAATTGACACTACACGAGCGTGCATTCGCTCGTGTGGTAATCTGAATGCATAAAACGTGGGCGTTAGACTACTGAGGCCACTATGAGCGATTTCGAGGTCTTGGGTCGTTTTGGGCCATGTTGGGTCGAAATAGGCCGTGTGGGCCCAATGGGCTTGTAGGCCCCACACGGGTAAACCACACGAACGTGTGGAGAATATTGGGCCAAGATTTGTAGTTTACATGGCCGAGACCAATTCTGGACTATGTGGGCCACACAAGTGTGTGGGCCCACATGGGCCAGCATTATGGGCCTTTGGCCCTTTTTACTGTTTGACTGTTAAGGTTGCACGGGTCGCCCGAGACAACTGTGGACCTACTGATGGGTCGGTAAATATACCTAGACCCCAAACTGATGAAATAACTGTTATGCCCATATGATATATATTGACTGTTATACCCTATGATAGTAAATGACTATATGCCTTATGTTATGTATGACTGTATATGAGCATGCCAAGATGTATATGTTGCATACATGTGTGATATGATGCATGGGGATGGAATTATTATAATTGGAGGAAGTGTATTATACTGGCAGCTCTGCTACAAATACTGTTTACTGTCGTAACCAGTGCTAATTTTTTGAGTGTAGGGATGGGTGGGTGATTTTATCCCCACATGGAGTGTTGGGCTGGACGGAGTGGAGTGTAGAGGCTAGATGGGTGGGATTTCTGATTGCATGCTTAAACTATTACTATCACTGAAATGGGCTAAGGCCCACACTGATACTGATACTGTAATGGGGTAAGGCCCACACTAATACTGACATTGTAATGGGATAAGGCCCAACTGAACTGAACTATTATTTATTTGGGCTTAGGCCCAGACTGCACTTGCATGATTGGTTATTTGCTTATATGGGGTTACACACTGAGTTTTCGTAAACTCACCCCTTTGTTTATCTTACAGGTAATCCTCAATCTTAGGCTAATCGGTGCTGCGAGGGACTCGGAGGTGGCCACACAACCGCACCTGCTTCTATTATGGATTTTTATTTATAATAATTTAATTTGGGTATTTGTTTTGTAACAAGCCTCTTTAAATTTTTAAAATTTTAATTTGGGATTTTAATTATTTAAAATCTTATTGATAGTAGTGGGATGTGGATTTTCAAAAGATAAATGCTTTTCAAAACACCACGTTTTCGTAAAATACTGTAAAAGCTTCCGTATCAAACATTGTTTTAAATGTAATAACAAATTAATATGATCGACAAACTGCTACTAACAAATTGAGTTTTCAATGAACAAGATACCCATAAATTTCTATTATGATTATAATGAGTTTTAATATAGAATGGGTTTTCCAATGAAATGTTGTTTTCGAAAAACACTTCAATGTGATATCGCCAGATTCGACCATAATGTCTAGGTCGGGTTTATGGTGTTACATAACCATTAATAATCAATTTAGATGTTTAACCTTTAAAATACTTAATATTTACACCAAAAACCAAGCCACTTTCATCCACCAACTCTCAAAGGGGTTAATTGCTACATAAGGACCTCTATTTTAAGATTCTATAGCCATTTGATACCTTTAACTATTAGAACATCTCTTTTACATTTTACGTGATTAAGTCCTTTTTATCAAATTAACCATTCAAACGATAAAATTTCTTAACGAAATTTTCACACAATCATTGTAACACCCCCAGACCCGGCCCAAACGTTATGGCTAAATCCGGGAATGTCACATCAAAGGCATAATTCAAAACGATTTTTGCTAAGTTAAAGTTTAAGGCCTAAAAGCCCAAAGTCCTTGAATCTTGTAAGTTAGCTTGGAAGCCCATGTTTTTAAGTTATAGCCATTTCGAGAGCCATGTTTAGACTTTAAAAAAATATTTATTCAAGTTTTATATTCTAACAGTTGAAACATTAATAACAAAACTCAAAAGCTAAAGTCGAATTGGAGATACATGGCCTTATCACAATCCAACAGAAACAAATTAATTAAAATTATGTCTTTCAAACTAATTAAAAACTACTCTACTGTGGCCACCTCCAAGTCCTCTTCCACATCGAGCCGTCTACTGAGGATCACCTGAAACATTTAATAGAAAGGGTGCGAGTTTCGAAACTCAGTGTGTACGACCCTTGGTAATCCAATCAATATACAATTGTTACATTGGGCTTAAGCCCTATCAAAAACAGTGGTCTTGGGCCTTAGCCCATAATGACCTCATATCACATCAGTATCACATGAATGCAATGCACCCATCCCAAATCCGACCCTGTACTCCATTTCCCTTCCAACCCTACACTCCTGTGGGGATATAAATATCAACCCACCCACACTCCAAAGGTAGCACCAGCAGCGGCACTACTCAAACGTTGTAGCAAAGCTGCTATAATGGGCTTAAAGCCACCACTGGATCCACGGTCGTTAAGGGACTATGTGATCCTCAAATCTTCCTCCGTATCATCAAAACCCACCTAAATGCAACATATATTTCATGAATGCAACATACACAATTTCACACATTAAGCACTTAGGGGTATTTTAGTCATTTCACTACCCAGGGGTATTTTCATAATTCTACCCTACAGGGGTATTTAGGTAATTTGGCAAAACAGGGGTATTTTGGAAATTTTATAAATCAGTGATATTTTGGTAATTCTACAAATCAAGGGTATTTTGGTAATTTTACAAATCAGGGGTATTTTAGTAATTTTGCAAATCTAAGGATATTTTGGAAATTTTCAAACTAAAGGTATTTTGGTAATTTTCAAACTAAGGGTATTTTGGTAATTTTCAAATCAGGGGTATTTTGGTCCCTCTCGGGTTTTAGTTATGAACTTTGGCCCATTAACAAGTCCTTGCGGCTAAAGTGAACAGACACTACGCACCAGGTAGGATTCTAGAGAAGAGGAGGTGGGCCATTAGGGCCGCTTAAGTACCAAGCTTTCCCTAGATCCAATCCTAGACATGCATATGTCTGTTGCCACACTTTAACCCAGCGACTTGTCCACGGACATGTTTAATTATTAGATTAAGTCTTATGCGGTTTAAGAGTTGTTCAAAACTAGGCCTAAAGTCCATTAAACCCTAGCATACCTGTCTACGTCCCCATAAATCCCATCAAACCCATTTCACGTTCATATAGCCCATTATACCCAAATCACATCCTTATGGCCCATTAGGCTCAGATCTCATTCATATGGCCTATTAGGTCCAAAACAAATCTAGATCATGTAACATGCATGACTAACTCAATTCATATAACCAAATCAATCAATTTCATCAAACTTAGCCTCAGGGCCCACTAGGCCCATTTAGCCACTTTCGGCTTTTCGGTATTGCCGATATCATGTGTGTGTAGTGTTTGTACACACTTGGTTACTGTGACGTGCTATACTATTCTTGGTCTTGAACCTACAACCAACCAACCTTCAATCAATCACCCATACTTAATCAAAATATTTACCAAAAGTCGAAGCCTTACCATAACCTTACTGTGTGCCACCGGGTTCTAATAGCCCTTCCTTAGCTACTAATCACGAGAATCTCCTAGATCTGCACTCACACATACACCATCAAACTTCGAGTGACTCATAATCCACACAAGTCACCTCTATAGATCATACTCATATTCAACCATAATCGAGTTGAGTACAGTTACACTTTGCTAACGATCCTTACCACGCTTCTGATCTCTGAACCTTACCCTTGTTAATACAAGATTAACGACAATGAGAAGTTAGATATCCCTTCGGCTTTTAATAGAACACACTAAGGGGTTAACTGAATACTTACCAAACCCAACCTTTGATCCTGTGGCCTAGATAGCTACTTAACGAGATTCAGCTTTTAATCTTGACTGATAGTAGGTAACAATCGATTTGTGATGGAGGAAAACAAAAAAGATTCGACACTAATAGGAATTTTGGCAAGAGAAGATGATGATATTTCTGCAATAAAAGAGTTTGGCTATGAGAGAATTCTGCAAAAAGAGATTCGGCTATAGAAGATTTCGGCAACAAGGCAAGGTATTTTTGTTGTGGAAAAAAATAAGGTTTCAGCCAGGAAAAGAAAAAGAATGGAAAATTCGGCATTACATAGGACCCCAGAATCGACACACACACATTTATAAGTCCAATTCGGCACCACTTCATCCACTGCTAATCTCCTAATTTTTCTCCATGATATCTCCCTTATCCTTCTCCTAAATTCTCTCTACTGATCACTTCTCCTTAGAGTCCTTCTACACGCCACTTCCAGCCTTCTAGAAGCCTAAAATTAAACTCCAAAATAAAACTAAGCTAGCACTCGAACCTCAGACCTCCCTGCATGCATATGTCACCACCTCTCTACACCTTAGTGGCGTCACTTAGCCACTTCACCACAGGCTTCTTTGTGCCATTTTTCACTTATTTATTTAAAATCCCACTACTCACAGCCTTGATTCCTTAAATAATTAAATTAAGAATGCTCCACCACAAAACTCGAACCCAGAGCTTCTCCAACACACCTAGACACTCCAAATTCATTAAACCTTTAAAGCTGCCATGTCATTTGTCATTTTCTTGCTCACTTAAAAATTTTATGAGACCCAAAGCCCAATAGGCCCAATTCTACTAGGCCCAAATTCGAGGCGTTACAATCATTCTATCATGCTATAAATCTAAAAATAATAAAAAATATATTTCAACTTCAGATTTCTAGTCCCGAAACCACTGTTTCGATTTGACTAAAAATGGGCTATTATAAATTCTCCCTTAAGAATTTTCATCCCGGAAAATCTTACCATAAAAGAGGTTAGGGTACTATTTTCTCATAACTTCCTCGGGTTCCCACGTAGCTTCTTCGACCCCTTGACGTTGCCACAAAACTTTCACCAAATCTATGCTCTTATTTCTCAATTCCTTAACCTTTCGAGCTAAAATTTTGATCAGTTCTTCGTTATATGTCATATCAGGTTGAATTTCTATCTCAGTCAGAGAAATGATATGCGATGGATCTGATCGATACCTTCGTAACATTGAAACATGAAATACATTGTGGATCTTTTCTAACTCTGACGGTAACGCTAGTCGATATGCCACTGGTCCTATTCTTACGATGATCTCATACAGCTCGATGAATCGCGGACTCAATTTGCTTTTATAACCAAAATGAAGGATCTTTAACCACAGAGATACTTTCAAGAATACTCTACCACCGATTTGAAATTCAATGTCTTTACGTTTCAAATTTGCATACGATTTCTATCGATCTAAAGCTACTTTCAAACTGTCGTGAATTAGTTTCACTTTATCTTTAGTCTCTCTAATCAAATCGACCCCATAAATCTTTTTCTCACTGAGTTTGGACCAGTACAACAGATTTCGACATTTACTACCATACAAAGCTTCATACGATGCCATTTTAATGCATGATTGAAAACTGTTGTTATAAGCAAATTCAACCAATGTCAAATATTTCTCCCAGTTGCCTTCTAATTCTAAAACACAACAACGAAGCATATCTTCAAGAATTTGAATCACTCTCTCAGACTGACCATCAATTTGCGGATGAAACGCGGTACGAAAATTCAACCTCATACCTAGTGCCTCTTGCAATTTCTTCCAAAATCGCAATGTGAATCTCAGATCTCTATCTGAAATAATAGAAACTTGTACCCCATGCAAGCTAACGATCTTTGAAATGTACAATTCAGCCAATTTATCAAGCGAATAGTCAGTACGTACTGGAATGAAATGTGCAGATTTCATCAGTCGGTCAATGACAATCCAAATAGCATCTTTCTTCTTTGGAGCCAAGGGTAACCCCGATATGAAATCCATCATAATTCTATCCCATTTCCACTCTGGTATCATCATAGGCTGTAGCACTCCTGAAGGCACCTGATGTTAGCTTTAACTTACTGACAAACCAAACATCTCGATACAAACTCTGAAATGTCTTGTTTCATACCCGACCACCAATACAATTGTTTCAAATCATTATACATTTTTGTACTCCCCGGATGAACGGATAACCAACCACTATGTGCTTCGTGCTGATTTTCTAAATGAGCTCGAAATTCTTTGGTACACAAATTCTTTCTCGGAACATTAAATAATCATCGGATCCAATCTGATAATCTGAATCATTTTGTTTTTGATAAAATGACCTAACCGGTTACAATCAATTTATTGCATCTTTCAAAATTAAATCATGGATTTCCATAGGATAATCCACATTAAAAACCATATTACAATTTTTATCCTTAGCCAGTTTACAAAGCTGGTCCGCAATTCTATTACAGTATCTAGGAGCCCAGTTAAAAATAAAATTTTGAAAGAAATCGATCTGCTTATACAAAAGCCTCATACAATGGCCTATAGAACTCAAATTCACATCCCTTTTATTGAAACGGTTGACCAAACTGGCACAGTCAGTCTCTAGGTCTAATCTGTTCATCGGTTCGTCCGTGCAAATTTAATGCTTTCATCCATAGCCTGCATCTCCGCCCACTCAACACTCATATCTTTGTTCAGAATCCCCGTCCTGCCCCCAAGCACAAAACCATCGGCATCCCTAGACACTAAGCCGAAACACATTTGTTTGCTAAAGACAATGGCGTTGAAGTTGATTTTAACCACCCCCGAAGCTGGTTTCTTCCATACTTTTCCTGCTTTCGTTCTCGGCAGTATCGGTACCTCCACCAGGTTATATATTCGAAAGTAATGGCTTAAGGACGCTGCTCTTTCCCAGGTGACTTTGGCATCTTCCTCAACCCCCTGGATGATGTGTTTGTTCCTGCTATTCCATATATTCCAAAGAATCATGATGAAGTCAGAGACAGCAATTTTGTCCAAGACACGAGCCACTTCTTCAATCCAGTTGATGTAGCAAGAAAAGTTTTTATTAAGGAGTCTGTTGTTGAACCCCCCAAACTCTAACACTGCCCTTGCCTTTGGACAATCCTTCATCGTATGGATAAGGGTTTCCTTCTCATTCCCACATTTCGGGCAAGTATTGTTGAAACCATTACGGATGCTGGCAATTTTGTCATACGTGGAGAGAATCTCGTGACCCAGTCTCCAGTAGAAAATACAAATTTTAGGTAGAGTTTTCAATTTCCATATAAATCTCCAGAATATCCTGTGTGGTCCATACCCAACCTACTTGAGGATCAGCCAGGAATAGGCAGACTTAGAGGAGAAGAAACCGTGTGGATTGTGGAACCAGATATGTTGGTCGTCAAGGCCAATATGGAGAATGGGCAACTTACAAATTTGATCCTTCATGCTTTCACCGTAGAGCTCCAAAATCCTTTTCTCGTTCTATCCATCTTTGCGCTCATTAAAAACTCAGCCACCTTGTTTTCGTTGACTAGCCTTCTCTCAATATTAATAGACAAACCTGACAGCCCTTCAAAGCCCCAATTGTCAGTCCATATATTAATGTTTCTTCCATTACCCACATTCCATCCAAAGCTGTAACACCCCAAACCAGGCCCAAACACCACGACCAGATCTAGCATGTCATTTGAGAATATTTTTATAAAACTTCGCGAACTTCAGAGAATTTTTAAAGTCCCTTTTTGAAAACTCCGAGCTTAATGGTTCGTTGAAAACTCAGTAATAATTTAAGGAAGATTTTAATTAGCCCAATCCTTGTGTCTAGGTGACGTTTGAAAACACATGTCGTTACATTAGATTAATCTAGAAGTCAGTCATAAAAATCCGTTACAAAATTGTTAATTAAGTTGTGAGAAAAACTTTCATTTGCATTTTGTAAAGAAAACATCTTATCGATTGTTTTGTATTCAAAACGTCTAAAGTTTAAACCGAAAATTAAACCAAATTAATAGTGGCCTTATTACATAACAGAATCCCAAAACTTTAAAGAAAAGTAAAGTTCTACTTAATAAAATTGTGCATGACCACCTCGTAGTCCTCTCCGGCCCAAATTCGCGGCGCTATGTATTACCTGCAAGAAAAATGTTAAGCAAAAAAGGGTGAGTCAAAAGACTCAGTGTGCAATTGCCAAGCACCATCACTGGGCCCAAGCTGTAACATCCGGGATTTAGGGGTCTTGCATTTTACTCCGTATCTATGTGTTGGTATGCTTTGCATAACTGTTTGAGTGTGTCTGGGGCTTCGGGAAACCTTGAGGTTAAGTCGGAGCCTTAGTGAAATTTTTGGTTCTAAGCTTTTAGGGGAGGGCTAGTGGAGCCAAGCTTTAGAGGATTAAACTTTGGGGTTGTTGACACAAGTGAAGAGGTGGTGTAGTGGCAGGGAGGCATCACTTTGGGAGCTTGGAGGTTGCATCAGAGGGAGCTACAAGGGGGAGAGGGTTCGAGCTACATGGACAGGTTGCATCAGAGGGAGCTACAAGGGGGAGAGGGTTCAAGCTACATGGACAACATTTTGGAGTGTTATTTTACGCCTGGGGAGGTAAGTGGTGGATTCGGCAAGGGCACTTGAGGGGGGAATGTCGATTGGGTCAAACGTTTTTGAATGGTTGGTGGAGAGGGTTTTTAGGGGTTTGAATCATTCAAACCTATTTGAATGTGTGAAGGAGAGGGAATTAAGCAGAGAAAGAAGGGATTTGGAGAGGGGTGGAGTGTTGGCCGAATGTGGGGTTCTAGGAGGGGAATTTTCGGTCATGCAAGAGGGGTGAGAGGGGGTGTTTCAGTTTAGGGGGTTTTAGGTGCCGAATTTAGGTGTTTTGGTAGGGGGTGTGTTCATCTTTTGAGTTTTTCTCTTCTCTAAGTTCTTTGTCGAAATGTGCCAGCAATAAACCATTCATTTCTTTTCTTTTTTTCCTATGACCAAAAGCCGAAACAAAAAGAGACGATTGGTGCATTTTCGTTCCATCTTCTTTTCTCCCTACTCATTCTCCAAGTCACCTTAACCGTAAGCATCACACCCATCCTTTGCAACCTCTTTGTTTTCTCTTCTTTTCTACTTAATCCTTAAAGCCGAATCCTCTACCATTCTTCTCTCAATTTTTCCACCTTCACTTAGTTGCTTCATAAATCAAACCTCTACTCTCTCTCCCTCTCTTTTACATTTTGGTAACCTGAAGTGATTACTTCACCCTCAAAAACCGAAACCACCCTTTTCTCCTTGTGGTCGAATATGCTTTCCATTTGTTGAACCTTAGTCGAACCTTCTAATCATCTCCATTCTTCCTTTTCTTCTTCTATCTATTTATTCCTCAAGCCTCATCTCTTGGCCGAATCTTTCAAGCCGAATCTCTCCCTCGTGTGGTGACTCTTTTCGGTTGGTAATCTTTAGAGGAACTATCGTCACTCATCATTTGCCAATTCTCTTAATCGGTTCCTAGTGATAGTGGTAAAGGGTTCTCTTCTCTCTGGATCTTTCTCTTTTTCTCTTGGGTTTGCCGAAACCAAAAGCCTAGCTCTGTTTCTTATGTATGGCCGAATCTATGAAGGGCTTGACTTTGGGTCTTTTGCTTTTAGCCAGCGTTAAGGGTAGTAGGGATCTCTCGGGGTTCGACCAATAGAGGTAAGTGGGTTGCAATAATTGTTCGGCCAAGGGCCACGTTTCGTTGGACCACAAGTCATTAGGCCGAATCTAACATGGATTTATGTAGGGACTTTGACGATCTTTTAGTTCAGGTGTAGACTCTTCGGGTTCTGGCAATTTCGGTAAGGGGTATTCGATAAAAGTGTTTGTTTGGTTTCACTTATATTTTATTCAACGTTTTAACAGGGTTTTCTGACCAAGATCATATTTTATGGATTCGAGTACCAGTCGAGTTAAGGAAGGGGTTGGACACGTAGTCCCTACCCCTAAATTCAAGAAACGAGCGGTTTCAACCGTTCGGGATTGGCCACCGGGTTGCGGGCTAGCGTCTGAAAAAAATAAGCAAATCGCTGTGATCTCTTCGAGTGAGGATGTTAGGGAGATCGATAGCTTAGTTCTTCAGGTTTACAGGTGTGTAATTATCACACTAAACCTTTAAATTTTATAAATGTATGTGTTGTGATTGGAAGCCGGAAATAGCGGCAGTGGAGGGTGATTTACCCGTGTTGGGTAATCAGTAAACCAGGTTAGTATACTACTTACATTATTGTGGATGCATGTAAGTATGTTATTTATATATATATACCTATGTTTTATCATGTTGCCTATCTGCCATATTATGATGCATGTGCATGGGGTTTGGGATGTCAATGATGAAAAAGGGGAAGTGTATATATATGGGTGACTTTGTCACGATTAATGATGGCCCCGAGCCTCATTGTGGATTTTGTGATTTAATCACCTGGATTCAGTGGCTAGACCACTTATGTGGACTTCGAGCAATGTGTTTGTCAGCATGACTGCCGAAGAGGTGTGTAGCGGACGGAGGGTTGATTGTAGAAATCCCCAGGTGTGTATGAGGATGGATGTACGGAGTGGTGTGTAGAGGATGGACATTAGGTTGGGTTGGGCCATTATGTTGAACAATTATGCATGGTATGATATTTTGATGATGATTTTGGGCCAAGGGCACTTGTGGATTGTGGCAGTATAATTGCATACTGAGTCTGGTGACTCACCCTGTTTTCTTAACACATCGCAGGTAGCTCGTGACTGTTTAGACTGGGTTGGAATGGACTCGAGGTGGCCATGCGGGAGTTGATTTAGTAAACTTTATTTTAAATTGATACTTGAAATTTTCTTTTGGGATATTTTCAATATGTAATAAGGCCACTTTAGATTTGGTAAATTTCGGATTTATAAGTTAAATTCATTATTTAATATTTATCGAAGAAACGACTATACGAAAATTTTTGACATTGGATTTAAATGGAGCTTTCAAAAACTTGGGTAATATAAAAATAATCGTTTTTCTTGTATGAATAAGGGTAATAAATATAATTTAACTCAACTCGGGGATTTCTTCTTCAACTTCAAACCACTGATTTTTGAAACCAAGCGGAAAGTTTTTCAAACTTACGACATTTTTCGACTTTAGAAATAAAAATTTGTTTTACGCCTTTTTCCTAGTAACATGCCAGATCCGGTCGTGGTGTTTGGGCCGGGTTTGGGGTGTTACAATTTGGTATCGAAGCCCAGATTTTAAACTCGGCCTTGGGTTTCGGGGGTCACAACATTTTCAAAATTATGTATTTAAGTTAGTCTAAAAAAAATTTATGAAACGGTTTTGTGAAAGAATGGCACTCGAGTTTCCGACCCAGGTCCACCAGGTAAGTCTTCTGACTGTTAAATAAATTGTGTAGGGTGGTTATATAATGCATTGTTATGGATGTTAGAATTTAGAATATTTACTATAGAGGCAGAAACCTTTAGGGATGTATGTACTTTACGAAGGAACAACTTAGAATTCTGTGTCATAAAACTTTGCGTTAATAAACAAGTGGAAAGATATGCTGACTCATAAAACTTATAATCAGAGAAAGGGCGGAATGTTAGCTATAAGTACTAGGGGACGTGGACGTAATGCGCGAGGACATGGTAGAGGCAGGATGGCTGTGTCGGAACCGGTAGGGTCTGGTCATGGATCAGGGAACGAGGTGCCGCTGCCACCAGCCGCGGAAGCAGAGTTTCAAGATCAAACGGGTGGAGATGATGCGGTGTCTCAGGCGATGTTGTGAGTTTTGGAGAGAGTTGCGGGGGCAAACATGGGTACTGGGGCTCGGAAATCTGTGTCTGAGCGACTCCGATCAAATGGAGCTGAAGTATTTAGAGGTGTCTCTGGGGTAGCCCCGAATGTGGCTGAGTATTGGCTAGAGGCAGTCGAGAGAAGTATGGATGATTTGGACTGCACAGCTGAAGAGAAGCTGAAGGGCGCGGTTTCTCTACTTCAGGATAAGGCCTACCAGTGGTGGCTCACCATCAGAGAGGGTACTCCGGCAGACCGAGTAGATTGGGGTTTCTTCAAGATGAAGTTCGAGGGGAAGTACGTTGGGGCCAGTTATGTGGAAGCTCAGAGGAAGGCATTCCTGAATTTAGTTTAATGGGGTAAGACGGTAGCTGAGTATGAGGCAGAATTTTTGTAGTTAAGTCGGTACGCCCGAGGGATTGTTGCAACTGACACGAGCGCTGTGAGAGATTCGAGGATGGGCTGCGAGATGAGCAGCGAGTGTTGATAGCCCCTCAGCGAGAGAGAGACTTTGCTATTTTGGTGGAAAAAGCTAAGATAGCTGAGGAGGTTAAACGAACTGAGAGGCAAAATAGGGATAAGGACAGAGGTAGGAATAAGAGGAGTTATGGACCGTCAGCATCACCGGGAGGTTTCCAGAAGAAGCCTAGGGTTGATGGACCTGTTCGCGTTACTACGCCGGCTACTGTGGGGCAATTTCGACAGTGTGCTCATTGTGGGAGGTCACATGCAGGGGAGTGCTGGGGAAGGAATAAGGAGTGTTACAGGTGTGGGTCAAAGGATCATTTGATTAAGAACTGTCCTCAAGACATGGCTAGGGCTCGGATGGTAGGTCAGGGGTATGTGCAGCCAGGAAGGGGTGGTCAACAGATGTCGAGAGGTCGTGGTCTGAACCGAGGAGGGAATGGTTCTGGCCGGGGTCGTGGAGCACCGGGCAGAGAAACAGGGGGTACTGAGGCTAGACAGCCTGGGTTGGTTTACGCGGCCAGACGTCGTTAAGAGGGGGATGCACCAGACGTTATAACGGGTACGTTTCTCATTTTTGGGTTACCCTTTACTGCACTAATTGATGTTGGGTTGACTCACTCTTATATTGCTAGTATGGTGTCTGGAACTTTGAATATGAATCCTGAAACTGCCTCTAGGGAGATGACTGTACTTAGTCCTTTAGGGCAATCAGTAGTGGTAAATAAACTCTTTAAAAGTGCGCCATTAGAGGTTAAAGGGTCAGTTTTCCTAGCTGACTTGATGGAACTACCATTTGGGGAATTTGACTTGATCCTAGGCATGGACTGGCTAGGAAGGTACCGTGCGAAGTTGGACTGTGCTGCTAAGCACATGATGTTAAAGACCTCCGAGGATGATGAAGTCTTGGTGATAGGTGAGAGGAGAGACTACTTGTCTAATGTAGTATCTGCTCTTAAGGCAGAAAGAATGGTGAAGAAAGGGTGCATGGCTTTCTTGACTTTTGTCAGTGCCTTGGATGTAAAGGAAGCGACCGTGGTGGAGGTTAGAACAGTGAAGGAATTTGTAGATATTTTTCCAGAGGAGCTTCCAGGGTTGCCTTCGGATCGTGAGGTGGAGTTTGGAATCGAGCTTCTACCAGGTACGGCTCCGGTGTCCATCGCCCCTTATAGGATGGCACCGAAGGAGCTGGTTGAACTTAAAGCTCAAATCTAAGAGTTGTTAGATCACGGTTTTATTCGACCCAGTGTGTCTCCATGGGGAGCACCGATGTTATTTGTAAAGAAGAAAGACAGATCTATGCATATGTGCATTGATTACCGCCAGTTGAATAAGCTGACGATCAAGAACAAGTACCCACTGCCGAGGATTGACGACCTGTTTGATCAGCTCAAAGGGGCTTCGGTCTTTTTGAAGATAGATTTGAGGTCCGGATATCACCAGCTTAAGGTAAAAGAAGCAGATATTCACAAGGCGGCTTTTCGGACTCGCTACGGGTACTATGAATTTTTGGTAATGCCGTTTAGGTTGACAGACGCACCAGTAGTGTTTATGGATATAATGAATCGGGTTTTTCAACCCTATTTGGACCAGTTCATCGTGGTGTTCATAGACGACATCCTAGTATATTCCAAGTCAGAAGAGGAGCATGATGCGCATCTTCGGGTAGTTTTACAGATTCTAAGAGAGAAGAAATTGTACGCCAAATTTAGTAAGTGTGAGTTTTGGTTGAGAGAAGTTACTTTTTTGGGTCATGTGCTATCTGCAGAAGGGATAAGAGTTGATCCTCGAAAGATCGAGGCGGTGCTGGATTGGAAACCACCTAAGTCGGTGGCGGAGATTCGGAGTTTCTTGGGATTGGTAGGTTATTACAGAAGGTTTGTCGAAGGTTTTTCCTCAATTGCGGTGCCCTTGACTAAGTTGTTGAGAAAAGAGGTACCTTTTATGTGGACGGACAAGCAGCAGGAGAGTTTCGAGAATTTGAAAAGGATTTTGATGGAGGCTCCGGTATTGATTCAGCCTGAAGCTGGGAAAGATTTTGTGGTGTATTGTGATGCTTCGCACACGGGGTTAGGTTGTGTGCTGATGCAGGAGGGGAAAGTTGTTGCCTATGCGTCTCGACAGTTAAGATCGCATGAGACTAACTATCCCACGCATGATTTGGAGTTGGCTGCAGTGGTTTTCGCTTTGAAAGTGTGGCGACACTATTTGTATGGAGGGAAGTCTGTTATTTACACTGACCACAAGAGTTTAAAGTATCTGTTGACTCAGAAGGAGCTGAACTTGAGGCAGCGAAGGTGGGTAGAGCTGTTAAAGGATTATGACTGCTCAATTGAATATCATCCGGGTAAGGCGAATGTGGTGGCAGATGCGTTAAGCCGAAAGGTAATATCAGATTTGAGAGCAATGTTCACCCACCTTAGTCTATACGACGCCGGGAGTTTATTATCTGAATTGCAAGTGAAGCCGACATGGGTAAGTCAGGTTAAGGAGAAACAGTTATTGGATGATGCTTTGAGTGCTCGACTTTCACAAGTACAGGATGGTGGAATAGAGGGTTACAGTCTGAACAACGACGGGGTTTTGTGTTTTCGTGGAAGGGTTTGCATGCCAAAGGATGTGGACTTAAGGTAGATGATTCTTCAGGAAGCGCATAGTAGCCCTTACGCCATGCATCCTGGAGGAAGTAAGATGTATCAGGATCTACGAGAACAGTTTCGGTGGCCTGGATTAAAGTGAGAAGTTACGGAATTTGTGGGGAAGTGTTTAACGTGTCAGCAGGTCAAAGCAGAGCACCAGTTGCCTTCGGGGTTGTTACAGCCGGTGAGGATTCCACAGTGGAAGTGAGAGAGAATCACGATGGATTTTGTTAGTGGGCTACCTTTTACGCCTATTAAGAAAGACTCGGTGTGGGTGATCGTGGATCGTTTGACAAAATCCACTCGTTTCATACCTGTTCGTGTCGACTATTCCCTTCAAAGGTTGGCTAAGCTGTATGTGGCAGAAATTGAGAGGCTGCATGGGGTACCAGTATCAATCATATCAGATAGGGACCCTAGATTTACGTCTCGGTTTTGGAGTGCGTTGCATCAAGCTTTGGGCACAAGGTTGGACTTTAGCACGGCGTTTCATCCGCGACGGATGGCTAGTCTGAGAGGGTAATTCAAGTGTTGGAGGATATGTTGAGGGGATGTGTTATCGATTTCAGAGGCAGTTGGGAAGAATTCTTACCTTTGGCAGAGTTCGCATACAACAACAGTTATCAAGCTAGTATTCAGATGGCGCCGTATGAAGCATTGTATGGGCGGAAGTGTCGCATTCCTACCTGCTGGACGGAATTGGGTGAACGCCATATATTGGGTCCAGAAATGGTTGCAGAATCAGAGGAGAAGGTCAAGGTAATTCAAACTCGATTGAAGGAGGCATCAGACAGGCAGAAATCGTATGCGGATCTTAAGCGGAAGGAGATAGAGTTTGCAGTAGGTGATCGGGTTTTCTTGAAAGTTTCGCTGTGGAAGAAGGTGATGAGATTTGGACGTAAGGGTAAGCTAAGTCATAGATTTATAGGGCCTTATCGGGTTTTGAAGCGAGTGGGGCCAGTAGTGTACCAGTTGGAGTTGCCGTCAGAGTTGAAGCAGATGCATGATGTGTTTCACGTCTCGATGCTGAGACGTTAGCATTCAGATCCGTCTCACGTGGTGCCAGTCGAGGAGGTTGAATTAATGGCAGACTTGTCCTATGAGGAGGAGCCAATCCGAATTCTAAAGCAAGACGTCAAGGTACTACGGAGGAAGTCAATTCCCTTAGTCAAAGTGTTGTGGCGGAACCATGGTTCGGAAGAAGCGTCGTGGGAACCAGAGGAGGTGATGCGACAGCAATACCCTCATCTCTTTTGACCAGGTAATTTCGAGGTCAAAATTTCTTTAAGGGGGTAGAACTGTAACATCCGGGATTTAGGGGTCTTGCATTTTACTCCGTATCTATGTGTTGGTATGCTTTGCATAACTGTTTGAGTGTGTCTGGGGCTTCGGGAAACCTTGAGGTTAAGTCGGAGCTTTAGTGAAATTTTTGGTTCTAAGCTGTTAGGGGAGGGCTAGTGGAGCCAGGCTTTAGAGGATTAAACTTTGGGGTTGTTGACACAAGTGAAGAGGTGGTGTAGTGGTAGGGAGGCGTCACTTTGGGAGCTTGGAGGTTGCGTCAGAGGGAGCTACAAGGGGGAGAGGGTTCGAGCTACATGGACAACATTTTGGAGTGTTATTTTGCGCCTGGGGAGGTAGGTGGTGGATTCGGCAAGGGCACTTGAGCGGGGAGTGTCGATTGGGTCAAACATTTTTGAATGGTTGGTGGAGAGGGTTTTTAGGGGTTTGAATCATTCAAACCTGTTTGAATGTATGAACGAGAGGGAATTAAGGAGAGAAAGAAAGGATTTGAAGAGGGGTGGAGTGTTGGCCGAATGTGGGGTTCTAGGAGGGAATTTTCGGTCATGCAAGAGGGGTGTGAGGGGGTGTTTCGGTTTAGGGGGTTTTAGGTGCCGAATTTAGGTGTTTTGGTAGGGGGTGTGTTCATCTTTTGAGTTTTTCTCTTCTCTAAGTTCTTTGCCGAAATGTGCCAGCAATAAACCGTTCATTTCTTTTCTTCTTTTCCTATGACCAAAAGCCGAAACAAAAAGAGACCATTGGTGCATTTTCGTTCCATCTTCTTTTCTCTCTACTCATTCTCCAAGTCACCTTAACAGTAAGCATCACACCCATCCTTTGCAACCTCTTTGTTTTCTCTTCTTTTCTACTTACTCCTTAAAGCCGAATCCTCTACCATTCTTCTCTCAATTTTTCCACCTTCACTTAGTTGCTTCATAAACCGAACCTCAAATCTCTCTCCCTCTCTTTTACATTTTGGTAACCTGAAGTGATTACTTCACTCTCAAAAGTCGAAACCATCCATTTCTCCTTGTGGCCGAATATGCTTCCCATTTGTTGAACCTTAGCCGAACCTTCTAATCATCTCTATTCTTCCTTTTCTTCTTATATCTATTTATTCCTCAAGCCTCATCTCTTGGCCGAATCTTTCAAGCCGAATCTCTCCCTCGTGTGGTGACCCTCTTCGGTTGGTAATCTTTAGAGGAAGTGTCGTCACTCATCATTTGCCAATTCTCTCAATCGGTTCCTAGTGATAGTGGTAAGGGGTTCTCTTCTCTCTGGATCTTTCTCTTTTTCTCTTGGGTTTTTCGAAACCAAAAGCCTAACTCTGTTTCTTATGTGTGGCCGAATCTATGAAGGGTTTGACTTCGGGTCTTTTGCTTTTAGCCAGCGTTAAGGGTAGTAGGGATCTCTCAGGGTTCGATCAATCGAGGTAAGTGGGTTGCTATAATTGTTCGGCCAAAGGCCATGTTTTGTGGACCACAAGTCATTAGGTGGAATCTAATATGGATTTATGGAGGGACTTCGACGATCTTTTAGTTCAGGTGTAGACTCTCCGGGTTCTGGCAACTTTGGTAAGGGGTATTCGATAAAAGTGTTTGTTTGGTTTCGCTTATATTTTATTCAATGTTTTAACCGGGTTTTCTGACAAAGATCATATTTTATGGATTCGAGTACCAGTCGAGTTAAGGAAGGGGTTGGACACGTAGTCCCTACCCCTAAATTCAAGAAGCGAGCGGTTTTAGCCGTTCGGGGTTGGCCACCGGGTTGCGGGCCAGCGTCTGAAAAAGACAAGCAGATCACTGTGATCTCTTCGAGTAAGGATGTTAGGGAGATCGATAGCTTAGTTCTTCAAGTTTACAGGTGTGTAATTATCACACTAAACCTTTAAATTTTATAAATGTATGTGTTGTGATTGGAAGCCGGAAATAGCGGCAGTGGAGGGTGATTCACCCGTGTTGGGTAATCAGTAAACCAGGTTAGTATACTACTTACATTAATGATCGTAGGTAAGCTATTGTGGATGCATGTAAGTATGTTATTTATATATATATATATACCTATGTTTTATCATGTTGCCTATCTGCCATATTATGATGTATGTGCATGGGGTTTGGGATGTCAATGATGAAAAAGGGGAAGTGTATATATATGGGTGACTTTGTCACGATTAATGATGGCCCCGAGCCTCATTGTGGATTTTGTGATTTAATCACGTGGATTCAGTGGCTAGACCACTTATGTGGACTTCGAGCAATGTGTCTGTCAGCATGACTGTCGAAGAGGTGTGTAGCGGACGGAGGGTTGATTGTAGAAATCCCCAGGTGTGTATGAGGATGGATGTACGGAGTGGTGTGTAGAGGATGGACATTAGGTTGGGTTAGGCCATTATGTTGAAAAATTATGCATGGTATGATATTTTGATGATGATTTTGGGCCAAGGGCACTTGTGGATTGTGGCAGTATAATTGCACACTGAGTCTGGTGACTCACCCTGTTTTCTTAACACATCGTAGGTAGCTCGTGACTGTTTGGACTGGGTTGGAATGGACTCGAGGTGGCCATGCGGGAGTTGATTTAGTAAACTTTATTTTAAACTGATACTTGAAATTTTCTTTTGGGATATTTTCAATATGTAATAAGGCCACTTTAGATTTGGTAAATTTCGGATTTATAAGTTAAATTCATTATTTAATATTTATCTAAGAAACGACTATACGAAAATTTTTGACATTGGATTTAAATGGAGCTTTCAAAAACTTGGGTAATATAAAAATAACCGTTTTCCTTGTATCAATAAGGGTAATAAATATAATTTAACTCAACTCGGGGATTTCTCCTTCAACTTCAAATCACTGATTTTTGAAACCACACCTCAAGCAGAAAGTTTTTCAAACTTACGACATTTTCTGACATTAGAAATAAAAATTTGTTCTACGCCATTTTCCTGGTAACATGCCAGATCCGGTCGTGGTGTTTGGACCGGGTTTGGGGTGTTACACGAGCCCATTCATATACCATTTGGGCCTTAGCCCCCTAACATAATCACATTGGGCGAAGCCCATTCGGAATTGGATTGAGCCTTAGCCTTACAGCACAGTATAGCAGATAGCATATGCAAAATGATGTAAAACCCGACCCAGCCTAAGTATCCATCCGCTACACACCACCCGTTCTTGCCAAACACACCAGTGGGGATTTCTACAATCGACCCTCACCGCTACACACCATCGATGGCATTCGTGTTGCAGTTAGCTGCTCATAGCCAAAATATGTGGCATAGCCACCGATATTATGTGACAACATCACCGGAGTATGTGGCAGAGCCACCGAAAACACTGCCCCTTTCATCATTATCATACCCCCATGTCCATGCAACATACAATTAGTGGTATGAATGCAACAGATGGCAACATACATAAAATATTTTAAGCATACGTATTTTCATGCCAACGACAATATTTATAAAGCATAATCGGAGAATAACTCACCTAGTATTACGATTTTTACCCTCTATGGGTAACACAATAGCTATTACTGCGTTTCCGGCTTTCAAATAACATATGTACTTATTATAACAGACAAAAGAAGGTGTGGGAATTACACACCTGTAAACGCAAAGGACTAAACTTTAATCTCGTTGACTCCCTCACTCGCAGGGATAACAGCGATCTACCTATCCTGATCTGAAGCCAACCCACAACCCAGTGGAAAATCCTGAACGGCTGACATTGCACGCCATTTGAACTTAGGGGTAGGGACTACGAGTCTACCCCCTCCTTCGATTGGCTGCCACTCGCATCCATGAAAGAACCTTGATCAATAAAATACTATACGAAAGCTACTATTGTTCAACAACAATGTTGGGTTAAGGCAATGAACAACGAAGAGAAAGGCCACTCGAATAAGACTAGAGAGGAATTCTTTACCTTGTTACTAACGTGAATCCACACGACTGCTTGAGCAGGGACCCTCGGCAACCAAGAACTCTTAGCACCTCTCTATCTGATATTTGGCCACTAGCAAAGAGAGATGAAAGAACATATGTTACCAAGAGATGAAGCATTTCGATACAAAAGAGAACCCCTCTTCGGTTTATGGAATAAAGAGTGATCGGCTGCCAAAAGAGAGTAGGAGAGATGAAAAGAAATTGAAAAGAACCTATCTTACCTTGAATCAAGAGAAGCCGAATGATGTCCAAAGATTCAGCACAAGCCACCAATAGCCAAGAAGGTTCGGCTCAAGGATGATATCTCAAGGAGAAGAATAGAGAAAGTAAACAGTCAGGGATTCGGCTCTGCCAGAGGTCAGTGATGAAACTCCAAATTCGGCTGTGGAGACTAAAAGAAACAAAATACCAATGCTATTCGGTAAATTAAGAAAAGAATGATCGGTTGAATAAAAAAGAAAGGTTGAAATTCGGCTCACAAGGGATAAATGATACGGGTTTGTTTGTCACAAGGGAGTTTCGACTCAAGAATAAGATAAGTGAGTGACGAAAAGAAAATGAAGAAATAGGAGGAGAAAGATTCGGCTAAGATATAAGGGAGTTAAAGAAAATGAAAGAATGTAGGAGATGATTCGGTCAAGAAGAGGAAGAAAATGGAAAGAGCAAATGGAATGAAAAGAAAGTAGACTTGGAAATGAGAATGGCAAATGCCGAAAATGCAAAAGAAGAAAACATACCAAAAGAAACTCAACACTCAATGGTTCAGTTGCTTTCACACTACCCTCAAATGCCAAACTCCTTTGCTAAAGCCCCCTAAAACCGAAAATGCACCTCCCACCTCTCCAACAATCGGCCAAACTCTCTCCCTCACTCCATATCCCACGATTTCCTCCCCCAAACACTCACCATCTACCAATTCAAACAAGTTGACTCATTCAAACTCCCCAAATGCCTCTTCACCACTCATTCAAAAAACTTTGACTCATTCAACTCCCCCTTACCAGAGTCCAAGCCGCATGCTACCACCTCCCTAAGCCAACGCAAAAAAAAAAGCTTCTTTGTGCGGCATATAGGACTCGAACCTTCACCCTCTCTACTTCCCTTGTGACGCCACTTCCCTACATGCTAAGTAGCGTCCCCTTGCCACTTAACCACTCATTTTCTTATGTCATCAAATACACACAATTATACATAAGACCTACCTCTACAAGCTCCCCCCTAAAGAACCTTAAACCAAAAATTTAACCAAAGCTCCAACTCAAACCCGGGCCTTCCTAAGACCCCCAAACCCATCCAAAAAGCAAACAAAACAAGCCAACCACACAAAAACATGAAATGCAGAACTCTCTAACTTGGGATGTTACAAAAGCCCTCATGCAAGATGCTAGCAGCCTTGGCTATACTCTGCCACGTGTATGACACCCTAACAATATTTTTGGGGTGCAAAACATCCCTATCCGGAAAGTATTTCGGGCAAAGCATCCTATAACACAGGGTATCCCTATAGTTGATGAGGCGCCAAACTTGCCTACCCAAGAGAGCCACATTAAAGAGCTAGAGATCCCTAAAGCTGAGAACTCCTACGCCATTAGGGTGACACATTTGATCCCAAGCCAAAATATGCCAGCCCCTTTTGTTTTCTCCACCCCCACCAACACCGACTCATCATAGATTGAATCTCCTCAAGCACTCCTTTTGGAGCCAAAAACAGAGAAAAAGCATAAGTAGGGATCGATTGGAGAATCGATTTTAAGAAAATCTCCTTTCCCCCGTTAGAGAAAAGCTGCTTTGACCAGTTGTTAATTTTATAAGCAATACGATCCAGAATATTCTTAAAAGCGTTGGATTTCATCTTGCCAACAAGAATAGGGAGCCCAAGATAGCCGTCCAGGTAATCGACCACCTTAATATTAAAAAGACCGCTTGTAGTTGCCCGTGGGATATAGGGGTGTTAGGGCTGAAGCACACCATCGATTTTTCCAGATTAATACTTTGACCAGACATCTTTTCGAATTTATCCAAGATCTGCGTGAAAGCTTCCACCTCACACCGTTTGTTCTTAACAAACAAAAGAGCATCATCAGCAAAAAAAGATGGTTGATTCTAAAACCACTCCTACTTGCACGAATACCCTTAATCTTATTATTCTCTTGGGCATTTATCAACATGCGAGAGAAGAAATCCATGCAAAAGTGAAAAGGTAAGGGGATAAGGGGTCCCCTTGGTGGAGACCCCTTTCTGGGATAATGACTTCAGTAAGGTGCATGTTACACTTGACTCTATATCTGACTGTATGCACACAGTTCATAATTTTCTTAACCCAATCACTAGAAAAACTAGTTTTTAGTAGAACTTTCTCCAGGAAACACCACTCCACCTGATCATAAGCTTTGCTCATATCGAGCTTGATCACACATCCTTTGTTTGGACCATTTTGAGAGTTGCGGAGATAATGCATGAGCTCATGTGCAATTAACACATTATCATGAATCATCCTGCCAGGCACAAAGGCACTTTGGTTCTGGTTGATGCATATGGGAAGGACCTCTTTAAGGCAGTTCGCCAGGACTTTCAAAATGATCTTATAGACTACCCTGCACAAACTTATTAGGCTAAAGTTAGTCATCTCACAAGGGTTCGCAATCTTAGGGATCATAACCAATAAAGTTTCATTAATACTATTAACATTATTGGTTCCCTTCAAGGTCTCATGACACAACCTTAAGATATTCTCACCCACGGTCTGTCAGTGTTCTTTAAAAAAAACTCACCAAAAGCCCATCAATTCCCGGACCTTTCCTCGGGTCCATTTGTTTAAAAGCAGTCAAAATCTTAGCGTCAGTGAACTCTCTATTAAGACTCTTGTTCATACTATCAGTGATGCACTTTGGGACATAATGCAAGTCAACCTTCCCATCAGGCTCGATAGTAGATTTGAAAAAGTCGTTAAAATAATTCCATGCAATGGTACATATCTCATTCTTGTCTTCATGCCACGTCCCATGTGAATCTTTTACTCTCTGTATGCTATTCTTCTTCTTATGTCTCGTAGCCCGTATATGGAAATAACAGGTATTTCTATCCCCTTCTCTAAGTCACTGAATACGGGCCCTTTACGTCTAGTATTTTACTTCCACTTCATACAAGTGCCCCAATTTGCCACGCACAGACTTGAGGAACTTCATCGATCTCTCGCTGATAAGCCTATCCATAAGGTTTCCAATCTTCTTTTCCAAACCATTAAGTTTAACCCTCATTCTTTTATACCGATGATATTGCCAAGGTCCAAGATTCTTCCGGACATACTCCATTTTATCCAGAATATTTCTCTCTTTATTACACCAATTGCTGGTGATGATTTCCTTAACCTCCTACTCCTTAGCCCAACATGTATCATATCTAAATGTTATGGGATCATTGCATTTCTCCTCTACTTTCTACCAATAGTATTCATAAGGATAGCATCATGATTAGACTTGGATTGACACACAACCTTTGTATCAAGGAAAGGCATTTTTTCAATCACATCCTCCGAAATAAGAAACCTGTCAAGTCTCTGCTTAACAAGGTCGGGCCTCTCCTTGTTATTACTCCAAGTGAACAAACCGGTTCTAGTTTTAACATCTACCAAGGACATTTCCTCTAGGATCTCACAAAACTCATTCATTGAATTTCTCAGTTTTCACCGACCTCCTTCCTTCCTAGCATTATTGAGAATAGCATTGAAATCGCCTCCCACAATCCAACCTTCCCTAGCAGTTCTTTTCCCCTTCTAAGCATATCCTACTGATTTTTCCTTAAATTTGGATCAGCTTGACCGTAGAAACCAGTGAACCTAAGCTCCTCACCATCATCCAATTTAACCAGAGAGTCAACATGGTATTTTGAGTAATTCTAGATCGTGACCTTAACACCTTCCTTCCACATTAACGCTAGCCCACCACTCCTCCCTTCCGAACTAACAGCCATACATCCATTCATTCTACATCTATAGCTGATACGAGATAAACAGTTAGAGTGAATCTTAGTATTACATAAGAACGCAATATCAGGGGTATTAGCAACAAGAAGTTGCTTCAATTCGCGAACTGTCGCAGGGTTCCCAATCCCCTGACAGTTCCAACAGAGAACCTTCATTGTTCTTGGCGGGGCTGGTCGCTAGCCACCGCCTTAAAAGGTGAAGCAATATCCAACAATATTCTCTTAGCGATTTTTGCTGAGCTCTCGTCAATATTGTCTCTGCTTGGTCCCCTTTGTCTCTTTCTTTTGTTTTTAAAACGTCTTATTCCATCACATGTTGATTTATGAAGTCTTTTTTCCACTGGAGAGATAGACATAGAGCCCTCCTCACATTCCTTCTTTCTGCATTTTTGAACTATTTGACCATTGTCCTCCCTCGTATCTGATTTGCTTTCCTCTCTTTCTTCAGACTCTATGGGTTTTATCGTCATCACTTCTACCCCATTTCGCCCTATTCCCCAACCTTGATTCGGGGGAACAAACGCAGCCTTTAACTAGCTACTGTATAGGAGGCTCGACTCATTTGCCTCATCGCCTACCATACCATCTTGACAATTCTTCATGGTATGTCCGATCAAGCCCCATGAGTAACAATAATCTGGTAACCTCTCGTACTTCAAGGCACATATTATCTCAACCCTTTCTCTATCTACAAGCTTTATAATCCTCCTCAAAGGTTTCGAGATATTGATATTCACTTTTAACCTAATAAACTTTGTCCACCCTCCATTTCTATCCTTCCAGTCAATCGCCACAAATTCACCTATTGCCTTTCCCACATCAAGAGTAGTTTGGCGATCCATTAGCTCCAATGGTATGTTAAAGACCCTTATCCAGAAAGGAGACATATTAAACTCATTGGTATCAATGGCTTTTCCTTTAACAAAAGGCATCATTGAAAATAAATAGTTATCAAAAAGCCAGGGCATAAGGTTGAGGATTCTACTCCTATCCTCCAAGCATCCAAACTTAACGATGACTGCCTCATTGTTCAACGCTACAAAATTTACCTCTTCTTTGGTAAACCATAGCAATCTAAAGACCCTATACATCGCCTCCCTGTTAGGTTTTTCTATTACCATTACTTTACCCACAGCCCAAGATTCAAAACCTAGAAAATTCTTTTCGTCTTTTGACCGGAAAACCCTAACAAATTCTTCATCCAAGAACTTCAACCTTTCTAGTAACCCACTTATATCATCCGCCATCGTAGCTTTATCATATTCAAGTCTCTCTTCTATTGTGCAACAAATCCGCGCTATCTCCACCTCCAAACAAAGGCCAAGTCTCCAAACTCGAATAAACCTAGCGAAACACAAAGACCTAGAGAAGAAAAACAGACCAAGGATAGTGTAGAAAAAGAAAGACAAAGCCTACAAGAACCTACTTCAGAGACCAACCCAGATAAAAAAGAAATTGAAAAGAAAGCAAAAAAAAAAACAGAAAATTGACAAAAAAACAAAAGCTAAAGACGGAAAAAGAAACAAAGAAGCGGGTGTAAAGAAACTAGAAACAGGACAATCACCCTATACCACATACAAAAAAAGAAAACAAGAAAGCTAATCGCCAGAAGAAACAAGAAACGAGATAGAGCAACAAAAAAAATGACAGAAGCTAGATAAAGAAGACTACGAAAAGGGTCATGAGGAAAAAACTCTAAAGCACCTTCAAGATGTGCATGAGAGCAATGAAACCAAAGTAAACAAATGAAACCTTGAAACATGCAGAGTTACGTAGAAGAAAGTCAAATAACGGAAATTATTATTAGACCACCAAAATTCCATTAATAAAGCGACTGATTTCCAAGAAAAATCCTGCAGAAAATTGTAGGTAAAGAAACCAAAGAAACAATAATAAAATTCAAGAAAATAAAAGGTAAGATTCAAGAAAATTAGGCAAGACACCACCAAACCCGAGGAGCACTTGACGCATGCAACGTTTCAAAAGCTAAGATTGACAAGCCCCTCACGTCAAATCGCCAACATCGAACGCCAGCAAGAGAGAGAGAGATCCAAAACAAAAGCTTAAAGAAAAAAATGATAAACCGTAATATAAACATATTTTAATCCTACATTTAGCATACTTTTGGATGATTTAAACCTTGAATTGTGAAATTTAGTGCTCTTAATCCTTTTTTTTCATGTTTTATACTTAAGAAAGCACCGGAGGATGAAAAGAACGAGAAACGGGCCTAAAACGGAGTAAATGGGCCAATTCACAAAATCAACATGGCCTGGGCCCAAGACCACACGGCCGTGCCTCATTAACAGACTCAAACACAGCCTGGCCACGATTCACACAGGCGTGTGCCATGGGCGTGCCCCTGCCGTGACAAATTTAACACCCCAAATTCGGTCCAAACACCACGACCAGATCTGGCATGTCACTAGAAAAGAGTTTAAAAGTTTTACGAGTTTTAGAAGTGTAACACCCTGGTTCTAGGGGTTATGCAATTAGGGCATATCTCAGGTGTTGGTTGGCTTTTTTGGTGTGTTTGGGCAAGTTTTAAGGGATTTGGAGAACCCTGGAAGGTAGGGAATGCCTTTGGAAATTTTTAGTTTTAGGGGTTAAAAAGGGAGCTTGGACAGAGGGGGCCTTAAGAGATTTATTTGGGAGGTTAAGACACAAGAATGGCTTTGGTGGAGTGGCAAGGGAGGCGCTACTTTGAGCATTGGAAGGTGACGCCTCAGGGTGCTTAGGGGTCTCATGTTCGAGCTGCAAAGGCAGCAACTCTGGCTTTATTTTTGCGTCAAGGGGGAAGGAGTGTTGGACGGCTAGAAGGCTCTTCAAGGGATGAGGTAAGACTTGGTCTTCCTTTTTGAATTTCGGCTAGGAAGGTAAGATTTAAGGTTTGACTCATTCAAACCTTTTTGAATGAGTGTTAGGGAGGTAATGTAGGAGAGAATCGTGGGATTTTGTGAGGGGTTGAGTTGTTGGCCGAATGCTATAAAAGGAGGTGATGAGCTCTCTTGTGCCGAATTTTAGCTCTCTTCTAAAAGCCTTCACTTTTCCTTCTCATACACTTAAGCACCTCTTTTTCCTTCACTTAAGCACCTTGGCGGAAACTCCAAAATTGCTTAGCCAAATTCTCCATTTGTTCTCCCCATTTCACCTGAGCCGAAACCATTTCATTTTGTCCCTTCATACTATTAACCTGTAGCCGAAACTCCTAACTCTTGTAACTCCTATTCGATTTCTCTTTTCACTCTGAGCCGAACCTTGGTTATCAACCATAGCCAAACCTACACCTTACCTTTTTGTCCTCTCTTATTATTAAACTCACCTGGGCCGAATATCAGGAGTGGGATAGACCTCTTCGGGTTTTCTTTTGTAATCGTTGGGTGAAGGTACTTTGGGATTTGAAGTAGCCAGTCAAGCCTCCTTTTGTTAGCAATCGAATTTGGTAAGGATATTGTTTTAATAAGCTATGTATTTAGTATTCATTTAAGCCTAAGGTTTTGATGCTAAGGCCGATTGTAGGGGGAGGCAGAGCCTAACGCAGGAGACCCTTTTCAGGATTCAAGTTGAGTTAGTAAGGAATATCTATTAAGATTTAATACTTAGTTTGTGACTTGGGGTTAACCAGTTTATCTGATTAAGTGTGTTGATGGAGGAAACGACCAGTCAGAGTGGGCAAGGGAAAGTCCCTATCCCGAAGTTCAAGAAGAGGGCTGTCTCAGCGGTTCGGGATTGGCCACCAGGGTGTGGGCCAGCGGCAGGAGATAGCTGTTGTTTCTTTAAGAGATAGCGTAGGGATCGAAAGTTTAGAACTGCAAGTGATAAGGTGCGTAATCATCGCACTATTTCTTCGGTTTTTGGTTTGCTAACATGTTTACATATGCGTGATGTGTGATGGCCGATTATAATGGCTTGAATGGTGAGTTATTTATGATATATACACATGATATGATAATCAACATGTGATGCTTACTCTTTTATTATAATCTGACATGTTATACTTATGCATACATACATGGGAGGTGGATTTGATCGATGAAGGAAGAGAGTGTACACATGATGTACGTGGACTAATGTTAGCTCAGGCTACATTAGCGCTTGATGGTTAGCTGTGTGCTACCTCAAGGGAGGTGTTGGCTAGGTGCCCATCTCGGCGGTTGATGGCTATGTGCATCACCGTAGACGGATTATGCTATTGGGATCACTTTGGTTGATCGGTGGCTCAGCCACGGCCTTGAGCAGCGAGTTTGCCAAGGTAAGGTTTACGGATCACGATGTGATCAGTGGTGGGTTAGCCACGGCCTTAGGCAGGGAGTCTGCTAAGGTTGGTGTTACGGTTGGTTGTAGGTTGGGCTGAGATGCATATTTGCATGACTTGCTATGAGAAAAGTATGGTTATGGGCCAAGCCCATACGTGTGGAAATAGGTGTCGTGATTATGCACTGAGTCAGTGGACTCACTCTATTTTTCCTAACCATTTCAGGTGATGCGTAGAATTGGACCGGGATCGAAGAGGACACATGGTGGCCCATGCAGAAAGAAGAATTTAAATATTTTAAACTTAATTATATTAAGTACTTGGGTTTAAATATTGATGTAATAAGGGCCTTTTGATCTTTATTTATTTTCAGAATTATTTTATTATTATTTTTGGTACTATTTTAATTTAATTTAATTATGGTTTAATTAATTTGATTTACTTTGTGAAAATTTATTTTTATATTAGCAACCTATTTATTCAATATATATATATAAGTTAATAAAGTGTTTTTAATATGGACATTTTTATAATATCAAAGTCTAAAGTATAGTTTTAAAATTACATGGGTTTTACCAAAAAGTTAGTAAATCTTACTGTTTTACTCGAAGTTAACAAGGATTTTCAACTGTCTTTCCGCAGTGACATTGTAACACCCCAAACCCGGCCCATTTAATCTGGCCGAATTTGGAATGCCACTGCGGAACACTTTCGAAAAACATTCTTACTTAAGAGGTAAACCGTTTAAAATTTTGTCGAGTTTGGTAAAACATTTTCGTGACTTGTAATATTCTAAGTGAAAATCGAAATTTATTATAAAAATATTGGATTCGAGCTTTGCTCGGGGAAATAAAACCGTTTGCAATCAACCTTTCATATTAGGGCATAATAATAACGATACTTAATAAATGGACTGAAACACTTTAGTAGGCCTCATTACAATACACACTTAATCAAATTACGGATAATGTAAATATTTAATTCATTAAACAAGAGATTCCTTTGCATGAAAATCCACTTTTGCATGGCAACCTTTGTATCCTTCTCCGACTCGGTCCAAGCTTTACACGCCACCTGAAAGGGTTTAATAAAAATAGAGTGAGTCACCAAGACTCAGTGCATAGTTAATACACATGTCCTCAATTATGGGCTTGGCCCATGACCACTCAATCCATATATATATATATATATATAACACATACAATTTTAAATATGCAATTGTGAATACATAATATTATAAATATGATCACGAATATACAATTACGAAGTCCAATCCACAAAGTGATCCACATATTCTTCTTTTGCACATTATTACTTAAAGTTATGGCTAAGCCACCGATCCCGTAGGGATCTCACATATCTTTCAATTCACAATCCATCAAGCACGAATGCAGCACGAGGTTCGGATTAGACCACTCACATAGTGTACACCCTTTTTCTCCAATAGTCACATCATAAATCTCATGCGTACGTATATGTACCATAGCAACATTTTGTACAAAAACAAATATGTATATTTCATACCATGGTCACATATTACTCAGAACAGTATACATCACGTGTCTTCATCTTATTTTACATTCATCAATAATCAATTTATTACCACAAATCACTGAAAGATTTGTACCGAAACTACTAATCTGATTATTCGATCACTTACCTTAATATCCATACTTTTAACCTTTATTTCGACTAACGAGCACAACTCGTACATTTACAGAAAGTAACAATGCAACACTTATAATAATTAACAAACAGGAGTACAGTGCGATAACTACGCACCTGATTTTAGCGAGATCCTGATCTATCGATTCTAATATCAACTAAAATCTCGAAGGCTTCTGTTACTAATCGATTAGTCCCTAGTACACATAACCGAAAACGGTCACAAATAATACCAATAATATGGCCTTAAGCCGAAAAGCACGACCACCTACCTTGAGTACTTAAATTCTCGAAGACTCATTTGATGCTCCTTAACACTGGAATAGTCGAATCCTGAAGATTTCTTAATGCACCTTCTTGATGGCACATGCAAAAGAACACACCAACACAAGACCCTATCATCTTTTAGCCAACTTTATGCCAAATCCAAAATCATTGGATTTCGGTACACAAAACATGAAGATGGAGCGAACTAATATTTAGCTTTAAGGAGAGGTTACTTACTAAAATCGCTTGAAGAGAAAGGAAGATCACAACCACATAGTCGATAGCACTATCAAGAGAGATTCGGCTATGGTTCAAAAGGGTAGCGACACATGTGGCTGATAACAATAAGGAGATAAAGAATTCACTATTTGCTAGCCGAAATGCTTCATCAAAACCGAACTCAACTTGCTTCTTCTTTCTTTCTCTTGGTCAAGACAACAAAAAGGAAAGAAATTAAAGTATGGAATTCGGCTATGCTTAGCTTGGTTAGGGAAGGAAATGATATCAAAAGTTTTGACATCTTTTTGCTATTAGAAAACCAAATAAGATAACCCTTCAAGGTATTCAATCCGCTAAGCACCAAAATGAGGGAAAAAGAAAGCCAAGGATTCAAGAAATTTTTGCCAAGAACAAAAGACAAGGCCGGCCATACTCCTCATGCTTCCAACGGCTATGTTTTTGCCCCTCAAGGCCGGCCACATCTTTCTCCTTTTGTCATATTTTCTAACATCAAATTCTAAAAAAAATCACCATGTCAAAAAAAATCCTTTTTCCCATACATTAAAATTATTAAAACACTATAATATAACTAACCCATGCCGCACATGCTTCTATCCCCAAGGCCAAGACCCATGCTTGATTAAACTAATAAAAATAATAAAACAATAAAATGTTTAATTCTCATGCTCCCAAACTAAGGCCGGCCATAACCATAAAGAAGAGAGAAAGCATTGTTTAATATTCTTCCATCACCTTTCAAACTAAATCCCACTACACCATTTTCTATATAATATAATAATGTCACATCATTTAAAAATAATAAAATGACAAGCCCCACACTTCATTAGCAGAGAGATAACTTAGTAATGATAATAAATAAAACAATATAAGGGCAGTACCCACAAATATGCGTGCATGCCTCATAAATCAAGGCCGGCCAAGCACTCTTCTCCCTTGCTAATCTCAACATCACTTTCCATTGTTTTTAATACATTAAAAATTATTGCAACACCATAAAAATAACAACCCATTACTTAAACTCTTCCTTTAAAAAAAATATAAAAGTTTGAAGCCCCAAGTTTCCAAACAAAATAAGGCAACAGCAGCTACATGCGTGCATGCGTGCATGTACCATGCAAGATTATTTATTTCCCACCTGAAAGAGCCAAAAAAAAAAATAAACATCCAGGCGTTGTCCCAGGTCTCGAACCCGAGACCTGGAGAGAACTTTCTAAGCCCCAAGCCAGTCTACCCGCGTGTCTTTCGTGATATAAACGCGTTGCGATTTTCTTTTAAACCTTACTTGCCTTGATTCCCTTCACTTTAGCGCTAGAAGTAAAAATAGAAGGCTTCCAGTGCAACCTCCAGGACTCGAACGCGAGTCCGCCTAGTCGCAGCTTCCCAGCCGGTTCCTTAACCATTCGGCCAAGGTTCAATTCATGGTAACAAACGCATCGGAAATCCTTTTAACCCTTACCTTGCCAGTTTCCCAGGTCTGAACGCTAAAATGAAAAATAAAGCGCATCACGCGCGATCCCTGGGACTCGAACACGAGTCCTTGCGAAGGTCCCTCTTTCGCTGCTAGCGTCCTTGCCATCTCGCCCAGGCGCTGTTTTGCGATAAGACCCATCTCGATTTTCTTTTAAAGCCTTCCTTAATATAGCGCATACTTGAAAAAAATAAAATGCTATGCGCCCCATGCCACTCGAACCCCTGACCTATTCTGGCGCCGAATCTTAAGTGGCACACGGAAGCCACTTTGCTACTAGACTTTCATGTCCAAAATTTTACAAAATTTATTATTAAGGCCTCTTCAGCCAAAATTCCATTTTATACCCTAAATTTTCAAAATTTTCAAAATTGTCCCATTTTATTCCGGGAGTTTTAGGAACTCCAAAAACACATTAAAACCACTCTTGAGGCCTACTAACACTCGAGTTATTTTCCAAACTCGCAACCCCTATTTCGGGATATTACAATTCTACCCCCTTAAAAATAATTTCGTCCTCGAAATTACTTATGAACGAACATCCGTACATATCAATTCACTACATCTCAATCATATACTCAATTATACACATATGCAAACACATTTCAAACATTTTCACATTTAGCATTTACACATATGGCCACTTCTTCATAAGCATATTCAAGCTTCAATTTCATTATACATATTCTACACATCAATGGTGAGATCAATTGCACATATTATCATTCTTATCGAAGCTTGAACTATACCACATCTTACTTAGTTCAAATAGGAATATACCAACTTCCCTTATTCCTTGCAAGTACGAAAGGCTTGCACTTATCCGAGCATTTAGCTCATGGAAATAAACATGTTTCATCTTGTAAGTGATTCAGGAATTCTCTTTTATAGCACATCATCGGCATTAAGCCGGTTAGGCATCGAAGCCCGAAATACACATCGGCACAAGGCCTGCTAGGCATCAAAGCCTGAAATATACACCGGCACAAAGCCCGAAATATAGACCGGGACAAAGCCTGCTAGGCATCAAAGCCTAAAATATACACCGGCACAAAGCCTGCTAGGCATCAAAGCCTGAAATATACACCGGCACAAAGCCTGCTAGGCATCAAAGCCTGAAATATACACCGGCACAAAGCCTGCTAGGCATCAAAGCCTGAAATATATTATCAACATCTGAATCACATTACAAGCTGACCAGAATTATAAACCACATAATTCACATCACTTGTATACTTCAATAATATTTCATGATAGATAGTCTATCCACATATCACTTGTACTTATCACTTGAGTAACATTTCATGATAGAAAGTCTATCCGTCGTCGGCTTTCACTATATTTATAACCAGGATTCCATAATCCCACATGTGCACAAGGTTATGACTAACCTTAACAATATTCAATTGCTTATAGACTTATACTTAAAACATTTTCAATTTCTGGTTCCAACACTTACCGACAATATTTTCCACTCTGAGCACACGGACGGTCCCGATTTCTCATAGCTGGCTTAATCGCATGAGCAAAACTTTCAACCTTCGGTCTTTTTCGAAGACCCTCAGATAATTTAGACAATTCAAAATTTCTCCCATCACGGTTCCTATCCTTATCTCGATTTTATCTTATCGAGTTCTTAATCTCTTCAGCTATCTTAACTTTTTTGACTAACACAGCAATTCCCGTTCCTGTTGAGGAACTATCAACAGCCTCAGGCCGTCTTTTAATACGTCCTTAAACCGGACACATTGTTCATGTTTTGTAGCCACTATTCCTCGAGCATATTGGCTTAACCTTAGGAATTTAACCTCGTATTTCGCCATGGACTTGTTCCATTGAACTAGTCCTAAAAACACAGGCCTCTGAGCATCAGTGTAGTAAGTACTGACATACTCCTTTTAGTGTGCCGTCTTGACATACTCCCGAGTGGGGTCCTCCGTTGTGACACTATCCCGAATCGTGAGCCACCATTTATACATCTCATCGCAAATTAGCGTCACTATTCCTTTCACTTTTTCCTCAGGGCTCAAAACGAGCTCATCCATAACTCACTTGGTTATTTCCAACCAATATTCAATCGTACTGGGTGTCACGCTTGATATATCACAGAATAAATCCGCTCCATTAGCTCAAAGTCGCTCGGAAACAAATTTTCAAGCTTTCATATTTCTCCCTCTCCAACCACCATCTATAAAACTCGCAGCGCGATACAGCATTATCCCTCGTCTGATCTTGCTGCTCATTGTCAAAAGTTAGTGGTAGAGGTGATACCTTATCTCAAACTCTTAACCTGATCTAACGAGTTCCGATATGGCCATTTTGCCTCGATCATGTCCTCTAGGACTCATCTCTATCGCACAATCTGACTTAAAAAGTTTTATGCATTAGGAATTTGTTCCACTTATTATTCTCGAACAATTTTATGGAATAAAGTATTTAGAAGTGGTTCTTTCGATCACACATAGGTTCGGTTCAAGTTCGCTACTTCTTATTCAGAGAGTCACATACACGTTTATAAACAGGGACACATTCATTCACTATACCTCTATGATCATTACAGTCCTCACATCTTATGCATTTGTTTTCGAATAGATTAGTCTTAGGGTTCAATAGCCCAAATTTTCTAATCTACAAGCCCAATTATGCCCATACAATTCATATACTCAATATACCTCAATAGTCAGAGGTACTTACCAGGTGGACTTTGGGTCGAAGGTACAGGTGCCATGCCAGAACAAGCCCAAAATAGAAGTTCACATTTTGAAAAGCCCACTTTCAAAAACTGTTTTCGGGCCCAAAACCTTGAAGCCGAGTTTTGAACCATGCTCTGATACCAAAATGTAACACCCCAAACCCGGCCCATTTAATCTGGCCGAATTTGGAATGCCACTGCGGAACACTTTCGAAAAACATTCTTACTTAAGAGGTAAACCGTTTAAAATTTTGTCGAGTTTGGTAAAACATTTTCGTGACTTGTAATATTCTAAGTGAAAATTGAAATTTATTATAAAAATATTGGATTCGAGCTTTGCTCGGGGAAATAAAACCGTTTGCAATCAACCTTTCATATTAGGGCATAATAATAACGATACTTAATAAATGGACTGAAACACTTTAGTAGGCCTCATTACAATACACACTTAATCAAATTACGGATAATGTAAATATTTAATTCATTAAAGAAGAGATTCCTTTGCATGAAAATCCACTTTTGCATGGCAACCTTTGTATCCTTCTCCGACCCGGTCCAAGCTTTACACGCCACCTGAAAGGGTTTAATAAAAATAGAGTGAGTCACCAAGACTCAGTGCATAGTTAATACACATGTCCTCAATTATGGGCTTGGCCCATGACCACTCAATCCATATATATATATATATAACACATACAATTTTAAATATGCAATTGTGAATACATAATATTATAAATATGATCACGAATATACAATTACGAAGTCCAATCCACAAAGTGATCCACATATTCTTCTTTTGCACATTATTACTTAAAGTTATGGCTAAGCCACCGATCCCGTAGGGATCTCACATATCTTTCAATTCACAATCCATCAAGCACGAATGCAGCACGAGGTTCGGATTAGACCACTCACATAGTGTACACCCTTTTTCTCCAATAGTCACATCATAAATCTCATGCGTACGTATATGTACCATAGCAACATTTTGTACAAAAACAAATATGTATATTTCATACCATGGTCACATATTACTCAGAACAGTATACATCACGTGTCTTCATCTTATTTTACATTCATCAATAATCAATTTATTACCACAAATCACTGAAAGATTTGTACCGAAACTACTAATCTGATTATTCGATCACTTACCTTAATATCCATACTTTTAACCTTTATTTCGACTAACGAGCACAACTCGTACATTTACAGAAAGTAACAATGCAACACTTATAATAATTAACAAACAGGAGTACAGTGCGATAACTACGCACCTGATTTTAGCGAGATCCTGATCTATCGATTCTAATATCAACTAAAATCTCGAAGGCTTCTGTTACTAATCGATTAGTCCCTAGTACACATAACCGAAAACGGTCACAAATAATACCAATAATATGGCCTTAAGCCGAAAAGCACGACCACCTACCTTGAGTACTTAAATTCCCGAAGACTCATTTGATGCTCCTTAACACTGGAATAGTCGAATCCTGAAGATTTCTTAATGCACCTTCTTGATGGCACATGCAAAAGAACACACCAACACAAGACCCTATCATCTTTTAGCCAACCTTATGCCAAATCCAAAATCATTGGATTTCGGTACACAAAACATGAAGATGGAGCGAACTAATATTTAGCTTTAAGGAGAGGTTACTTACTAAAATCGCTTGAAGAGAAAGGAAGATCACAACCACATAGTCGATAGCACTATCAAGAGAGATTCAGCTATGGTTCAAAAGGGTAGCGACACATGTGGCTGATAACAATAAAGAGATAAAGAATTCACTATTTGCTAGCCGAAATGCTTCATCAAAACTGAACTCAACTTGCTTCTTCTTTCTTTCTCTTGGTCAAGACAACAAAAAGGAAAGAAATTAAAGTATGGAATTCGGCTATGCTTAGCTTGGTTAGGAAAGGAAATGATATCAAAAGTTTTGACATCTTTTTGCTATTAGAAAACCAAATAAGATAACCCTTCAAGGTATTCAATCCGCTAAGCACCAAAATGAGGGAAAAAGAAAGCCAAGGATTCAAGAAATTTTTGCCAAGAACAAAAGACAAGGCCGGCCATCCTCCTCATGCTTCCAACGGCTATGTTTTTGCCCCTCAAGGCCGGCCACATCTTTCTTCTTTTGTCATATTTTCTAACATCAAATTCTAAAAAAAATCACCATGTCAAAAAAAATCCTTTTTCCCATACATTAAAATTATTAAAACACTATAATACCCATGCCGCACATGCTTCTATCCCCAAGGCCAAGACCCATGCTTGATTAAACTAATAAAAATAATAAAACAATAAAATGTTTAATTCTCATGCTCCCAAACTAAGGCCGGCCATAACCATAAAGAAGAGAGAAAGCAATTTTTAATATTCTTCCATCACCTTTCAAACTAAATCCCACTACACCATTTTCTATATAATATAATAATGTCACATCATTTAAAAATAATAAAATGACAAGCCCCACACTTCATTAGCAGAGAGATAACTTAGTAATGATAATAAATAAAACAATATAAGGGCAGTACCCACAAATATGCGTGCATGCCTCATAAATCAAGGCCGGCCAAGCACTCTTCTCCCTTGTTAATCTCAACATCACTTTCCATTGTTTTTAATACATTAAAAATTATTGCAACACCATAAAAATAACAACCCATTACTTAAACTCTTCCTTTAAAAAAAAATATATAAAAGTTTGAAGCCCCAAGTTTCCAAACAAAATAAGGCAACAGCAGCTACATGCGTGCATGCGTGCATGTGCCATGCAAGATTATTTATTTCTCGCCTGAAAGAGCCAAAAAAAAAAAAAATAAACATCCAGGCGTTGTCCCAGGTCTCGAACCCGAGACCTGGAGAGAACTTTCTAAGCCCCAAGCCAGTCTACCCGCGTGTCTTTCGTGACATAAACGCGTTGCGATTTTCTTTTAAACCTTACTTGCCTTGATTCCCTTCACTTTAGCGCTAGAAGTAAAAATAGAAGGCTTCCAGTGCAACCTCCAGGACTCGAACGCGAGTCCGCCTAGTCGCAGCTTCCCAGCCGGTTCCTTAACCATTCGGCCAAGGTTCAATTCATGGTAACAAACGCATCGGAAATCCTTTTAACCCTTACCTTGCCAGTTTCCCAGGTCTGAACGCTAAAATGAAAAATAAAGCGCATCACGCGCGATCCCTGGGACTCGAACACGAGTCCTTGCGAAGGTCCCTCTTTCGCTGCTAGCGTCCTTGCCATCTCCCCCAGGCGCTATTTTGCGATAAGACCCATCTCGATTTTCTTTTAAAGCCTTCCTTAATATAGCGCATACTTGAAAAAAATAAAATGTTATGCGCCCCATGCCACTCGAACCCCTGACCTATTCTGGCGCCGAATCTTAAGTGGCACATGGAAGCCACTTTGCTACTGGACTTTCATGTCCAAAATTTTACAAAATTTATTATTAAGGCCTCTTCAGCCAAAATTCCATTTTAAACCCTAAATTTTCAAAATTTTCAAAATTGTCCCATTTTATTCCGGGAGTTTTAGGAACTCCAAAAACACATTAAAACCACTCTTGAGGCCTACTAACACTCGAGTTATTTTCCAAACTCGCAACCCCTATTTCGGGATATTACAGACATAACCAGATTCGGTCGTAGTGAATGGGCCGGGTTTGGGGATGTTACAAGAAGATTTTTAAAACAATTTGTAAACCCCAAGTTTCGTGGTTAAGTTAAAAACCCATTATTCATTTAGATTAGAAAATTTAGTTAGCCGAGCCTTGCTATTAGGTGACATTTGAAAACACGTATCGATTGTTTGATTATTAGATTATTAGCAAAATCCCTTTGTATAAGCAATGTGGTTTGTCAGGTTGTAAAGAAAATATTCGTTTGAATTTTTGAAAACATCTCCTCGAGTAAATTGTAATTAATACGTCCAAAAATTAAAGTCAAATTCTACCAAATTTTTAAAGTGTCCTTATTACATATTGCAAATTCCCAAAAAGTAGCAAATGATAATTAAAATAAAGTTTTTAATAGAATAACCCATGCGTGGCCACCTCGAGTCCATTCCAGCCCAGTCCAAAGATCTAAGAGTCACCTGCAAGTTGTTTAAGGAAATAGAGTGAGTCACAAGACTCAATGTGCAATTAGTCCACAAAAATCCACAATTGGGCCTAAGCCCAGAACACCATCGGCCGAAGCCCAATCATTACAGCATAACCGAATAATTAATATGGTAACCCAACCCAGCCTAAAATTCCATCCTCTACACTCTGCTCCATATGTCCATCCTCAACACACCTGTGGGGATTTTCTACAATCAACCGTCCATCCTCTACACTCCTCTTTGGCAGTCATGCTGACAGTCACACTGCTCAAAGTCAATATAACGTGGTCTAGCCACCGATAACCGTGAGATCAAATCACCGATACGATAATGAGGTACCAAGCCATCATTTAGTGTGACAGTGTCACCGATATACACTTTCCCTTCATTTCATTGACATCCCAAATCCCATGCATATGCAACATAATATAAAGCACAGATCATATGATGTCATACATACAGTATCTAGTGTACACATACAATCATGCTATCAACAATAATTATAAAGCTTTATCGTAACATACTGACCCCGGGTTTTAGTTTTACCCAATATGGGTAACTTAATCACCATTGCCGAGATTTTCGGCTTTCAAGCATAACACATACACATTTTATAAAATTAATGGATAGTGTGGTAATTATACACCTGTAAACCCAGAGAACTAAACTATCGATCTCACTAACGTCCTCACTCGTAGAGATTACCGCAATCTGCTTATCCCTTTCTGAAGCCGGCCCACACGTTTTTTGAACTTAGGGGCTGGGATTACGGGTCCAACCCCCTCCTTTGCTTGGCTGGTATTTGATTCCATAAAAGATATCTTGGTTAGAAGACCGAGTTAAGCCATTAAATAAGATAACAGCGAAAATAATGCTCTAGACGAAGAAGTCCTTACCAAAATCGACAGAACCTGGAGGTTACTACACTTGAATTAACAAATCACTGAAGTCCCTTGATTGACCGATTGTCCCCCCAGGATCCTTCAACACCGATTAGATACAAAAAGAATGCGAAAGGAGGCCCCTCCTACATTCAGCCAAAGAAATTCAGAACAAGATTAACCCCATCGGTTACCAAATACTCAAAGAATAAGAGAGAATCGAGAAAGTAGATGGCGCTTACCACTTAACAGGAAGGAATTGCTTTGGAAGGGAGATAGGGGGATGAGTGGCGGCACTTCACTGAAACAAGAATCGAAAAGAGATGTGAGCACCAAAGGGATTTGGCTAACCAAGGAATTAAGAGCAACTCAGGGAGAAAAAAGAGAGGATAGGTTTTGGCTTAAGAAGAAACAACACAATAAGAAGAAAAGCAAAAGGATTTCAGCTTGCGAACAAGAGAGAACTCGAGATGAATCTTTTAGGGTAAGGGATGAAGGTTCGGCTAAAAAGAAAAAATGGGGAAGAAATAATGAAGTGGTATGGGGGTGAGAAGTTTCGGTTAAGGGGTGTAGAGATGTGAAACAAAATATGAACAAAGAAAAATGAGAAAGAAAAAGAGGGAGGGAGAGTTGGGGTTCGGCTTCTGAAAAAGTAAATGGAGAAAGTGTGGAGCAAAGAAGACAAATGAGAAGGGTGCTACAAGTTTCAGTTTTTACCAATTGAAAATGAAACAAAAGAGCTCTTGGGAGTTGCGGCAATCAAAGAAGAAAAAGATGTGAAGAGGAGAGGCAATTGTGTTTCGGTTCTTTTGCGACCAAAGAAATGAAGAAAATGATGCAAAGTAAATGAGAGAAAAGAGTGTTTTCCCTAACGGCTCAAGGCACCTCATAAACCCGATCGAACCACAACTAAGAGAGGGACCTAGAGCTACTAACTTCAAGATTCGGCTCACCATCCTCCTAGCTCAAGACCGAACCTCTTCCCCCTCCAACATTCAAAAAAATTCAGCCATAACCCACTAGCTACCCACTCCATGCTCCCCTCCTACATTCACTCCCAATCCCCAATTCAAAATAGTTTGAAAGCCTCAAATCCCCCTTTTCACTCTTGTCCATCTACTCAAAAAGTTTGACCAATTCAACACCCACTCTTCAAGGTTCCTAGCCGAGTCCACCACTTCCCTTCCAAACGCCAAAAAGAATTCCAAAAGTGTAAACAATGCGACTCGAACCTGCTCCTTGTGGCGTCACTCTCCTGCCTCTTAAGTGGCGCCTCTTTGCCACCTTACCACTTTAATTCTTGTGTCACCAAACACAAACAATAAACTTTAAGTCCTGCCCCAATCAGCTCCCCTCCTAAAATGCCCAAAATTGAAATTTTGGCCAAGGCTTCGGCTTAACCCTGGGCCTTTCCGGGATCCCCAAACACACTCAAACAACATATAGAGCATACCAAACACACAAATACAAAGTAAATGCAAAGCCCCTAAATCCCAGATGTTACAACAAAGAAGAGTTTCACTCAGATTAAGGTACTTAGAGGCAAAGAAATCCATTCCAAAAGTCTATATAAACACCCTAGAGGCCAACCTTTAGAAGGCGTCCAACTAGGCCAAGGAGCCGAGCCAGAGAGGCCAGAATTGTGGAATTTACTGGAAGAAATCTAGTTGATTCATCTCAAGAAGCCGGAGTTATACTCAAGACGGAGGATCTCTCCTTCAATTCCTTCAGGGGTTTTAGGGTTTTCTTACGTTTTGTTTTATATTTTCTTCTGAGATGTATTCTTTTATCATTATGAACTAAACCCTCAGATACCTGAGGGGGATGAAACCTAAGATGGATCTTGTTATTGTTTTCTAAGCTATATGATAAATACTTGATTTGTTCTTAACTATGTGTTCTTAATTCTTGTTCTGATATTCCAGGATATTGATTCAAGTATTGATGTGCTTAGGCAGTGGAGCAAAAGTCCCTGTTTAAGAGTAGATCTAGCATAGTTAAGCGGAGTTGATCGCAACCCTAGAAATAGGATGACGAAAATCTACCGGATTAGGGTCAAACCTAATATGGGAGTCCATAGATCAAGTTAATGCAATTCTAGGGGTTTTAATTAGAAAGAGATTTCAATTAATCAACCTAGGGTTAGACGTTAGTAGCCTCAAAAGAGGTATTAATATAAATTAGGGAATCCTACAGATCAAGTCAAGTGAATAAATCGTCTGGTTCAGAGTTCGATAACAAGTGAAGTCTCGGTGGATTCTTCCTCGGGTATTGTCTTAATCAATTGGTTTTTTCCCACAAGTATTTTCCCCAAATTCATTCTCTTTGTCTTAGTATCTTTAGCCTATTAGTTAGTTAATTTAGATAAAAATTCCTTTAATTCTTAGGCTAGATAATAAAAAGAAAGTTAGTATTAGTACTTTTGGTTCCTTTGGGTTCGACAATCCGGTCTTGCCACAGCTATACTACTGTTCGATAGGTACATTTGCCTCAATCGTTGTCACAGTTAGTTTTTAGGCTCGATCATTCTTTTTATAAATTTTTAAGACTCTGACATACACAATCAAGTTTTTGGCGCCGTTGCCGGGAACTAAAATATTAAGTACGCTCAATTTTTATTACTTTAGCCATATTTTATTTTTGCAATTAAATTTTATTTTTACTTTTCTAAATTTTCTTCTTTTCATCTGGCAGGTATTCTAGTTTATGACTAAAAGGTACCCGTCAGGACCCTTGATTTTTGACAGTAAAATAGAACATACTGCTCGCAGAAACCAGAGAGATGTCACTGAATAATTATCAGTGGCAAGTCATGAGGACAAAACCTACTAAAGCAGCCGATGTTTTCAACCTTGACGCAATCACCATGTTATCTAACCAGGTAGAGCTTTTAAATAAAAAATTTGATGGTTGGTATGGCTCCACAGAGGTACATTTGGTAATACAGTACGATACAGATGGAAGAGGGGTGAACAACACAGAATATCTATCCTACAACCCTAGCACAGAGAACAAACAAGTCAACTATATGGGTTACTATTCTAGACCTCAAAATAATCTTTACAGTAACACTTACAATGCAGGTTGGAGGTCCCATCCCAATTTCTCATTGTGTGGTCAAGGTAATCAAAGACTGCAACTTCTTCCAGGCTTTCAACAACCACCTCACCAGAAGGAAAAGAAACTGAACCTTGAGGAGATGCTGACAAAATTTATAGCGGTGTCAGAAACTCGTTTCCAAAACAATGAAACAACACTCAAAAATCAAGAAGCATCGATTTAAGGGATTAAGAACCAGTTAGGTCAGCTTGCTAAGATGATCTCAGAAAGACCACAAGGTATCTTGTCTAGCAACACCGAAACTAACCCTAGAAAGCAACCTCAAGCAATAACTACTCACAATAGTGAAGGGTTAGATGAATCAAAATTGAAGCAAGAGAATGTGGTAGAGGAAGGTAAGGTTGAGGTAATCCATGATAAACCAAACCCAGTAATTACAGAGTACCAACCACGTGTGCCGTACCTCAATGCAATAAAGAAAGACCACACAGAGAAACAATTCGATAAATTTCTTAAACTTCCAAAGAAATTACATATTAACTTGCCGTCTCTTGAAGCTCTTTCGCAGATACCAGATTCAAGGAAATCTTTAAAAGAGTTTTTGACAAACAAACAGAAGTTAGACGATACGTCGCATGTGGAGCTAAACGTAGTGTGCCCAGTAATTCTATGAAATAAACTACCACGTAAGCTCACATTTCGTGTAAGTGACGAAACGATCACTCTTCAGGATCTTGACACGGCTAGGACATCGAGTATTAAAGTTGGAACCAATCACTTCAAAGTTGGAGACCAGGTACTGTCAGATGCAACCGACCCTCGAATAGCCGCTTCAGAGCTTAATACAAAAGCTGCGACTCCTTTTTCGGCACATAAGGTCTCTCCATACGGAATGGTCGAGGTAACACATTCTAATTTTGGTACTTTTGAGGTAAATATTACCCGACTCTAAACATATATTGATAGAATTGATAGTAAGAAAAAGGAGTTTCGACTTCGTAAACCACTATGGCCATACGAATAACAGGTAAGTCTAGCTCAAGACTTTAAACGAGCGCTTCTCGGGAGGCAACCCGAGCACTAACCCCACTAACGTCCATATTTTTGAATTTGAGCATCTAACTAAAAACTAACCAAAATTTTTAAGCGTAGGTTCCCCTACCACACGACCTTACACACGGGCGTGGCCGTGTGGACACCACGAATGTACACACTGGTGTGGCAGAGACCGTGCGAATCAAGGACAAAAATTTCCCAAAACACGGGCTGCGATAAAATGCCATGGCCGTGCGAGGCGGCAGTGGTCGAAACTGACTAAAGAACACGGGCGTGCAACGTACCTGTGCTTATAAGCCGTGGGTGACACTGATTAAGCAAAACGGGTGTGCGAACCCTTTATATTGGCATGGGCCATTCCTCTATTTAAAATCCCCTTCTTCTGTCCACTTCCCTCCCCAAAGTCTTCGTCCCCTTTCCCCTTTCTTTTTAAACGCATATCCATTTTCCATTTACTTTTATTCTTATTTTTATTTTCTTTTTACTTTCTTTATTATTTTCTTCTTATTCTCATGCCATTTAGATTTAGCTTAGGATACAATAAAATTAGACCGGCTGCTTCGAGGATTCAATTTCAAACGAATCGAGGCACTCCCCCACGTTCACCTCTGCCAATTCCTATCCGGTTTCTTTTCATTGACTCCATCCAAAATTTAGGAAGTTTCACTTCTCTCCTTATCTTATGATTTTATTACTATTTTTCTATTATCTATCTTTGTACATTGAGGACAATGTACATCTTAAGTGTGGGGGTTAACTATAGTATTATTCGAAAATTCCTAAATTCTGCCTTGTTCTTAAGTAATTTTCTCATATTATTATTAGAATGAAATTCCCTGTGATTCATGATTTTCTTTTATATGTTTCGGATTAAGTCATTGATAATTGTGTAGTTATGATTTAAACTTTAGGAGACTAGAGAATCAAGCATGATGAGTCTATTTTCAAAAATTAAAATTTTGTTAGGTTGCCTACCTGAATCTAATTATTACCTTGAAGTTTGAAATTTATAAGGTTGACATCAAAAAGCCATAATTTTTGTGAGATTTTGAGCATTTTAGAGCATATATTCTTTTTCTGCTCACTTTATTGATTATGAGAGTGTTAACATTGATTTGTTATTCTAGAACTTGCTTCAATTATACATATCGAGACCACACCTTTGATTTGATATACAGAGATGATAAAGGCACTTAGAATTTAACCCACTTATTCTACTAAAAGCCTACCCTCATAATTAACCCCTAGTGAACCCCTTTGATCCTAACAACCCTTTTTATTGACTCACCCACTAATATTAACCCCAAAACCTGGTCTGTATTTTTTATCACCATCCCTCTTGACCACCCTTATATCGAGATTTGATTTGATCAGTTGCCTAACTGTGATCTTTATTTTGGTAGTTAAATTCATCCTTTATTAGGTACTTGATTTGTTCTTAAAAAAAGTATATTCAGTATTTGTTCTATGTAATTGAGATTATACGTTTAAAAACTCCACAACTTGAAGAAGAAGCTCGTATTACTAGTAATTAAGTTTTCAATTGATGTAATTATTTAGGGTTAGTTCATTTTTCTAGTTAGGTAAATTATCAATTCAATCTCAATTCTAACCCTCTAATTTAGCCTTTATCCACAACTTTAACCTAAGCCCTGTTACAACCCTTTTTAAAGACCTTTTGATCTATGTATCATCTCATTTTACAGTGGTGGAGATTTGATTTTCAGGCAAGCCTATAGGATTAACTTTTCATGTTTGACTTATGAGTGCTTTTTCTTGAACTTTAAACACTTTGAGTGATTTGAGTGAATCTTTAGTGAGGATGTCAATCCTTGTCGATTTCGAATCAAAGGTAATTATTTAGGTAAGGGGAAACACCTAACATTTTTAGGCGATAAATGTATGACTTTGATTGTTTGAATCTTTAGGACCCTTTTATTTAAATTATCAATGTATGAATTATCTTTGAATTATGACGAAACATTATTGATGAATATTATGAATCGAGGAAGTTCATATTAATTGTAAGTTAAGAATTTTGCTTGAGGACAAGCAAATGCTTAAGTGTGGAGGTATTTGATAAATCGTAATATGAACATATTTTAATCCCATATTTAGCATACTTTTGGATGATTTAAACCTTGAATTGTGGAATTTAGTGCTCTTAATCCTTTGTTTTCATGTTTCATATTTAGGAAAGCACCGGAGGATGAAAAGAACGAGAAACGAGCCTAAAATAGAGTAAATGGGCCAATTCACAAAATCAACACGGCCTGGGCCCAAGACCACACGGTTGTGCCTCATTAACAGACCCAAACACGGCCTGGCTACAATTCACACGGGCGTGTGCCATGGGCGTGTCCCTGCCGTGACAAAGAAGAGTTTCACTCAGATTAGGGTACTTAGAGGCAAAGAAAGCCATTCCAAAAGCCTATATAAACACCCTAGAGGCCAACCTTCAAGAGGCATCCAGCTAGGCCAAGGAACCGAACCAGAGAGGCCAGAATTGTGGAATTTACTCGAAGAAAGCCAGTTGATTCATCTCAAGAAGCCGCAGTTATACTCAAGATAGAGGATCTCTCCTTCAATTCCTTCAGGGGTTTTAGGGTTTTCTTATGTTTTGTTTTATATTTTCTTCTGAGATGTATTCTTTTATCATTATGAACTAAACCCTCAGATACCTGAGGGGGATGAAACCTAAGATGGATCTTGTTGTTGTTTTCTGAACTATATGATAAATACTTGACTTCTTCTTAACTATGTGTTCTTAATTCTTGTTCTGATATTCTAGGATACTGATTCAAGTATTGATGTGCTTAGGTAGTGGAGCAAAAGTCCCTGTTTAAGAGTAGATCTAGCATTGTAACAGTCCGGTTTACACCCTAGTCAAAATAGTGGTTTCGAGACCACAAATCTGAGTCAGTATAATATTTTAATATTATTTTCTGTGCCATTGATATGTGATTAAGCATGTGGTAAATTTCCATAAGCTAATTTGTTCGTTTGTGTGTTTAATTGGACAAAATAACTTAAATGCATTAAATGTGAAAGTTGCTTGCTATTTGTTAAAGTACCAATGTGTTGTGGCTTTGTAAAGGTGAAGGCCTTATATGGCAAATAAACCATTACTATAGGTAGTGGATGGCAACATGTATAGATATTATGCTTTTTTATGTTATTTATAAGTTAAAATTTATATTATATTCATTTTATAAGTTATATCATTATAATAAAAAGAAACAAGCGTAAGTGGCTTTGTTTTTATCATCTCTTGCCGAAATTCATAAAAGAAAGAAAAGAAAAATTCAAGCAAGGGTTTGGCCATGGTTTTGGTCTAATTCAAGGTTAGTTTGTGATCCATTTTCGATAATTTCTACGTTTTTGCAATCGTTGCTTTGTCTACTGTCAAGCCCATGTCTCAATTTTGTGTATTGTTGATGTTTGTGTAAAATGCCATGGATGATATGTTGAGCTTTGAGATGAGTTTAGTTGTTAAATGAAAGATTTGAGCTCGATGAACATGTTTTGTTCTTGAAGTTTTGATGAATTTAGCTAAATAGGGTTAAATTATAAAAATAGCAATTTGAGGGACTAAATTGCTAATTTGATGGAAATTATGAGCTTGTATGATATACATAAGCATTCAGCTAAGTATGTGTATGTGTTGATTTTGTGAATTTGATGTTTTGAGAAAAATGGACTAAATTGATAAATTATGCAAATGTGAGGGTTAAAATGCAAATAGCCCTAAATGTGTGTTTGGATTGAATTGAATGAGTTTGTAAATAAAAGGGTTAATTCTGAATATGTTTAGATCATGAACCGAAGAAAACGGACTTAGATCGCGGGAAAGCGAAAGTAATCGAGTAGATGTTTCCATTTCAGATAAATAAAATCCAAGGTAAGTCATCATGCAAATAAATATATTCGTATGGAAATATCTATGTTCTTGTGACTATTGTTATTGATGAATACTCATGATATGATCTATTTCTGAATTCCGAGATAAGATCGATATAGTGATAATGTTCGAGAATTCCCGTATGAACCTAGGAATAAATAGGATTAGCTATGTCATGACATAGGTATCTGTTCTATTTTTATCATGTAAGACCACGTCTGGGACATTGGCGTTGATTTGAGATTTCGTGTAAGACCTCGACTGAGACGTTGGCATCGATATGAGCTTTAAGAGTAAAACTACGTCTGGGACGTTGGCATCGGTATGAGCTTTACGTGTAAGACCATGTCTGGGACATCGGCATCGTATTGATTTGTGTAAGACCATGTCTGGGACAGTGGCATCGATATCTGAGTGCATATAAGACCTCATCTGGGACGTTGGCATTGTATGACTATTCCGAGCTTTCTGAGTATCCTACTAGATTCCTAACGGTTCAAAGGACAAGTCTGTGATACGAATTGCAAATCCGAGCAATGATCAAGTGAAAACTTGTCTGTTTCAGGTACGTTTGATATATACACAAAGCGTGTATAAAAAGGTAAGTACTTATGTGATTTTAATTTGAAGAAATGTATGATTAAATGTATGTGAATGAGATACAAGTATGGTTATGAAAGAGATATAAATATATGTGTGAATCTTGAATTGATGAATGTGGCAAATGTGGCCAAAAAGTATGGACCAAAGCATGTATGTGCTAAGTTTGGTTTGAATATGAAATGTGCCTTTGTTTTTACAAGCTTATATGCTTTACATATTAAGTTTATTTGGATATGACTTACTAAGCTTTTGGAAAGCTTACTCTCTGTGTGTGTTTTCTCTATTTCATAGGCCGTCAAAGCTAAAGCTACTGAAGGCTCGGGACCGTCAAGGATCGTCATCACACTACTAATTTTATGTTGATACACTTTGGAAATGTATATAGTTAGATATGGCATGTATAGGCTAGTATTTGGTATAAGTTGTTGTATGAACTTAGCCATGTGATTTGGCTATTTATGAGTTGAGAATTTGCTTAAATGAATATGTAATGTGTGAAGCACGTTTTGGCATAGTTAGATGGTCCATGAAATGGTTAAGTTTTGAGTAAGTAAAGGAATGAAATATGCTTGTGATGAGATGAGTTTTAGTCTTGTAAATTGATATGTTTGGAACTAGTTTTGAATGTATGAATTGGTTGGTTAAATTGGTATGTTCTTTTTTGACATATTTGTATAAAATAAGTTGGTAAACATTATTTATAGGATTGACTCTAGTGGGTGGCATTTTGGCCTTGAAAATGGCCTATAATGTCACACGGTCGTGGCACACGGGCGTGCCTAGTGACCGTGGGCTAAGTATATAGATAGCACAAGAGTACACAGCCTTAGCATACAGACGTGTCTGCTGACTAGTAGCCGTGTGATTTTTGACAGGATCGACCACGGCCTGAGTACACGGGCGTTCTTAGTGGCCGTGGAAGATAAGTCAGTTTCGACCACGGGGAGGACACACGGGGGTGTCTAGCAACTGTGGGAGGCACATGGTCTGCCCACAGAGCGTGTAACCCCTGAAACTTAGAAAAGTTTTAAATTTTTGAGAATGTCTGTATGTGTTTCGGTTTAGTCCCGACCCAGTTTATAAGCAGGTTTTAGGTCTCGTTGACCTATTAAGGAACATTATGTTTGAGATTGATGGATGAATATAAGAACTTCTGAAAATGTTTCCGATCGATCCTGTAATGCCTTTAACCCTAGTCTAACAACGGATAAGGGTTAGGGGTGTTACATTTGGTTGGTATCAGAGCTACGGTTTAGCCGATTCTCGGACTAATGTAGCATGTCAGAGTCTAGCTATACATGTCATATATCTTAATCGTGATAGTGCGATGAATCCTGACATATAAAATGTGATTTCTATATAGCAATGGATCCCGAAAGAGCCGTAGCTGACGACTTAGAAAGTAATATGCCTGCTCCCATGCAAGGGACAGCGCCCTCTGATTTGAGACAGGCTACGAGCGGTCAAGAGGGAGAAGCTAAACAAGCTGAATCCGTGGAATAAGCCTCCGGTAGACAAGATCCGCAAGTATGAGGCTGAAGAGTTTTGAGCTAGTAATGATGATGATGCTGAAAAAGCTTAGTTCTGGTTAGAAAACACGATCTGGGTATTTGATGAGATGTCTTTGACTCCGGAAGAGTGTATAAAGTGTGTTGTATCATTACTTCGAGATGCAGCATATCAATAGTGGAAAACTTTGATTTTTGTTGTTCCGAAAGAGCAAGTTACATGGGACTTCTTTCAGAGTGAATTCCGAAAGAAATATATCAGTGAAAGATTCGTCGATCAGAAACGAAAAGTATTTCTGGAACTAAAACAGGGCCGAATGACTGTTTTGGAATATGAACGAGAGTTCGTAAGACTGAGTCAGTATGCTCGGGAATGTGTATCATCTGAAGCTATAATGTGCAAAAGATTTGAAGATGGTCTTAATGAAGATATTCCCCTGTTAGTTGGGATATTAGAAATAAAAGAGTTCGTTATACTCGTTGATCGAGCGTGCAAAGCTGAGGCACTCGGGAAAGATAAAAGAAAAGCTGAGTCTGAAGCTCGAGATATAAGAAAGAGATTTCAGAGTAAATCATTTCAGTCTGCTCTGTAAAGATTCAGAGATAATCAAAGTCATTCCAAAGATAATGTGGGACATTCGAACAAAAATCGATCTAGACCGCAAATGAGTTCCAAAACCCCAGCAACTTCAGTGGCCAGTGTTGGTAATGTTAGATCCGAGAGACCTGAATGTAAATATTGTGGAAAAAGGTATCCGGAAAGCTGTAGATTAAATGACAGAGCTTGCTTCAGATGTGGATCACTTGATCATTTTATCCGTGAATGTCCTAAGCCTGTCGAGCCAGAGACTGTTTAGAATCTGAGATCTGATAATGCACCTGTGAGAGGTAGACCTTCGAAGAATGTAAGAAATGTCAGTAGTAGTCAGAGAACTACAAGAGACAATGTTGCCAAGTCTGAAGCTAAGGCGCCTGCCAGAGCGTATGCTATCCGAGCTCGAGAGGAAGCTTCATCTCCAGATGTTATAACGAGTACTTTTACACTTTATGCTACTTCTGTGATTGCATTGATAGACCCTGGTTCTACGCATTTGTATATACATGAATTTAGTATTCAGTAAAACTTTGCCTGTAGAGTCTACTGAGTTTGCTATAAAAGTATCGAACCCCTTAGGTAAAAGTGTCTTTGTTGACAAAGTATGCAAGAACTGTCCGTTAATGTTTCGAGATATCTGTTTCCATGCTGATTTGATGCTTTTTCCATTTGATGAGTTTGATATTTTTCTAGGTATGGATTGGTTGTTTTTGCATGATGCTGTTGTGAACTGTAAAAGAAAGACTATTGATTTGAGATGTTCGAATGATGAGATTGTACGAGTTGAGTCTAATGATTTGAATGGATTGCCTGCGTGATATCTGTTTTGAAAGCTCAAAGTTATGTGAAAAAGGGTTATGAGGCATATTTCGTTTATGTGATTGATTCGAAAGTATCTGAGAAGAAAGTTGAATCAGTGCCTATTGTTTGTGAGTTTTCTGATGTATTTCCTGAAGAATTACTAAGTTTACCTATGGTTTGTGAAGTCGAATTTAGCATTGATTTACTGCCTGGTACTACACCTATTTCGATATCTCCGTATAGAATGGCACCAACAGAGTTGAAAGAGTTAAAGTCACAGTTACAAGAATTGACAGATAGAGGGTTTGTTAGACCGAGTTTTTCGCCCTGGGGAGCTCCTGTTCTGTTTGTGAAAAAGAAAGATGGCACGATGAGAATGTGCATCGATTATCATCAGTTGAATAAGGTAACTATAAAGAATAAATATCCGTTGCCCCGAATAGATGATTTATTTGATCAGTTAAAAGGAGCTATTGTATTTTCTAAGATTGATCTGAGATCAGGATACTACCATTTGAGAGTTAAAGATTCAGACATTCCGAAGACTACTTTTAGAACGAGGTACGGGCATTATGAGTTTTTAGTTATGCCATTTGGACTAACCAATTCTCCTGCTATTTTTATGGATCTGATGAACAGAATTTTCAGACCGTATCTAGATCGATTTGTTGTGGTATTCATAGATGACATCTTGATTTATTCACGTGATGAAAATGAGCACACTGAACACTTGAGAATCGTGTTGCAAACTTTAAGAGAAAAGCAATTGTATGTGAAATTCAGCAAATTGAATTCTGGTTACATGAGGTTAGTTTTTTGGGACATATTGTGTCAGCTTCCGGGATTCGTGTTGATCCGAGTAAGATTTCTGCTATTCTGAATTGGAAACCTCCGAGAAATGTATCTGAAGTCCGTAATTTTCTGGGTTTAGCTGGTTATTATCGTTGTTTTGCAAAAAAAATTTTAGTGATAGCTACTCTGTTGACTAGATTACTTCAGAAAGATGTTAGATTTGAATGGTCGGATAAATGCCAGAAAAGTTTTGATCAGTTGAAAACTCTGTTAACTGAAGCTCCAGTGTTAGTACAGCCAAAATCGGGTAAAGAATTTGTTATATACAGTGATGGTTCGTTAAATGGTCTAGGATGTATTTTGACGCAGGAAGGAAAAGTTGTAGCTTATGCCTCGAGACAATTGAAGCCTCATGAAAAGAATTATCTGACACACGACCTTGAGTTAGCTGCGATTGTGTTTGCACTTAAGATTTGGCGCCATTATCTATATGGTGAGAAATGTCATGTGTTTCAGATCATAAAGTCAGAAATATCTGATGACTCAGAAAGATTTGAACCTATGCGAAACAAGATGGTTAGAGCTGTTAAAAGATTATGAGCTCGTGATAGACTATCATCCGGGTAAAGCGAATGTTGTTGCTGATGCGTTGAGTAGAAAATCATTGTTGCACTACGTTCTTTGAATGCTCAGTTAGATTTGTCTGATGATAGTTCTATGTTAGCTGAGTTGAAAGCGAAACAATTGTTTATATAGCAGATATGTGATGCTCCGAAATCTGATAATGAGTTATTAGTGAAACAAGTTCTGTGTGGTTCGAATTCTGAATCTGAATTTCGGGTTGTTGATGATTGCTTGAGTTTCTGAGGTCGTATCTGTGTTCCGAGAAATCTGAAGTTGATTCAGCTAATTTTGAGTGAAGCACATAACAGTCGTCTATCTGTTCATTCGGGAAGTACAAAGATGTACCATGATCTGAAGCAACACTATTGGTGGTCTGGTATGAAACGAGACATTTCTGACTTTGTTTCGAAATGTTTAATCTGTCAACAAGTGAAAGCCGAACATCAAGTTCCGTCTGGGTTGCTACAACCGATTCTGATTCCCGAGTGGAAATGGGATAGAGTAACAATGGATTTTGTTTCTGGTTTGCCTTAGACTCCGAGAAAGAAAGATGCAATTTGGGTCATAGTTGACCGATTGACGAAATCTGCCCATTTTATTTCGGTAAGATCTGACTATTCACTTGAAAGATTAGCCGGATTTTATATATCTGAGATTGTTGGATTGCACGGGGTGCCACTATGTATTGTGTCTGATAGGGATTCGAGTTTACATCGAGGTTCTGGATGAAATTGCAAGAATCTAACGCCCTAAACCCGGTCAAAACGTTACGACCGAATTTGGATTGCCACAGAGGAAGTTGATTTAAAAAAAAAAACCTTGGAAAAACTTAGGAGAATCTGCCGCGATTTGAGAAAAACATCTTGTTTGGGGTATTCAGGTTGAGGGCCGTTTTATTTGGTCAAAAAAAGAAAGAAAGCATTTGCTTATACAAACCTTATCATTCCTTGTCATTTAGCCGGTTTAGGTGTTTAAAACAGGCTTATTTTATCAAAATCGAATTAGAAGGGACTTTGAGATGTGACACTTGAAAAGAATGTTGGGGGTGCTCGACTTATTTGAAAATAATAATCGTAGTGTCATGAAAATTTCAAGTTTTAATTATTTATAGCCTATTATTATTAGGTTGTCGTAAATCTGGAAAACAACTTTTATGCTTTTAGAAAAAAAACCACGTTTATCGATAGGTCATAGCATATAAAAACCAGCATAAAAAAAAAACAAAACCCAAATTAAAGTTTAAGCGGCCTTATTACAAATTAAAACCCAAAGTAGAAATAAATCATATTAAGTTCGAGTTTACTTAAAATAGTTACGTCGCATGGCCACCTCGAGTCCATCTCGGCCCAAAATCTGCCATTCACTGATTACCTGCAAAATTAGCAAAGGGGTGAGTCATCGAGACTCAATGTGTACATCCCCTATGTAATGCAAATTGGGCCTTAGCCCATTCAATATAACACATACTATGTACGTGCAATGCAGCCCGACCCGAATCAGCTCTCCATCTAAACACCCGTGGCATTAAGCCACTGTGGTTCATAACCACCGTGGTCCTAGACCACTCGTGACCGTAGTCACTCGTGACAAAGTCACTGTAATATAATCGTGTGGCCAACCCACCGTGGTCATAGACCACCGTGACGATCTCTAGCAATAATGCGTACGTGGGGCCAGCCCACTGTGGTCATAGACCACCGAGATAAGTCACTGTTATAAGCAATCGTGGTATTAACCGCCGTGGTTCTTAGACCACTCGTGACCGTAGCCACTCGTGACATTAGGAACTATTCTCCCTCCTCATTTCAACCATTCCCGAGCCCATGCTCTTTCCTATCATACGCTTTATGTATGCAACTTATTTCACAGTGAATAATAGATCATTTACATGCATAACATCCAAAATATACGTACATACTAATTAACAACAATAACAGTATCGAGAACTTACCCGGCGTCTCCAACCTTACCCCTAAGGGTAGTTAACCTTTCATATCAATTATTTAGGCTTTTCGCTCTTTCTAGTTAATAACGCAATACAACAATAATGAAGGCGTGTGAGTAGTACACACCTGATAACACGTAAGATAATACCCTCTACGTCGACGCTTTCACTAGCAGGAATGACAGCTATCTATCTATCCCAAACAGACGTCGGTTCTCTACCACAGCCCGGCAGAAAATCCCGAACCGTCGACACTGCATGCTTCTTAAACTTTGGAACAGGGATTATGGACACAGTCCCCTCCCCGGCTTGATCGTTTCTTGCATCCATGAATAGCCTTGATCAGTTACACAGGAAGGCATAGGTTGACTAAATAACAGAACTTGGTTAAGGAATAACATGATTGAAAGGAATGAATAACCGAGATTCACAAGATAACCCCCTTACCTTAAGATCCCGAATAGAGAGATGGGATTCAGAGATTGGTTGATCCCCAAACTTGGAACTCAAATGGTTCAGCTAGAGATGTTTCCCGGAATAAGCACCCCCAATGAGAGAAGAAAATAAAGGAAGAGAAGTCAATTCAATTGTAACACCAAGCTAATTAGCCATTCGGCTTTGGTTACCAAATACCGAAAGAAGAATAAGAAATGATAACAGTCTCTCTTACCTTAACAACTAAATCGATAAAAGATACGGAGTAGCTTTCTAACACCTTGCTTCACAGTATTCGGCTAACAGGCATAGAGGGAAAAGGACCAGATTTAGTTATTAATAAGGCAGGTTCAGCCTTACCAGGAAAAGAAAAAAATAGTGGGATTACTCATGAGGAAAACGAAAGAGAAAATCTTACCTTAACACAGAGGACTCGAATAACACATAAGAATATTCGGCACAAGTCACTATAGCAGAGAAGATTCGGCTCAAAAATGATATCTCAAAGAGTGGGATGAGGATTCGGCTATAAGGGACAAGTGAGAGAAGAAAGAAAAGAAAAGAAATGAAGGGAGAGGGTGCCTAAGAGGTTTCGGCTTGGTAAGGGAGAGGATGATGGAAGAGAGGTACGATTTTGGTGTTTAAGAGAATAGAATTGAATAGTGAGAGGGAAAGAGGAAAGAAGAAAGAAGAAATGAGTGTCAAAGATTTCAGCTTTTACCAAAACAAGATGAACCAATTTGCTCTTGGAGGTTGCGGCAAACTGAGGGGAAAATGGAGAGAAAAGGAAAAAAAGTATTTCAGTTTTGATTAGCAGAGAAATGAAGAAAAAGGGTTCAAAACAAAGAGTAGGATGAGTGTTTTACTAATCGATCACCCTATCACCATGCTCGTAGTGACTCTAATAAGAAAAATCGGCACAAAGACACCGCTAAGACCGATTGAACCACCTCCCAGAAGAAAAATCCAACCACTAGCCTTGAGGATTTGGCTCACACCCCACTAGACCCCAACCGAAACATCTCCCCCATCTCAAGCTTCCCACAACCGGCCATTTCCTCCATCAACTTGAAAATCCCTTCCTTTGCTCCTACATTCACTCCTGTTCATTCATTCAAAATAGGTTGAATAATTCAAACTCTCCCTTTCCCTCATGGCCTCTCATTTAAAACCATTTGACTCATTCAACACCCTCCATGCAGTGCCCTTGCTTTATCCACCACCGAAGCTCCTTAGGCGCAAAAATAAAACTCCACATTGCTAATGATGCGACTCGAACGCCTTCCCTCTGCAGCTTCTCCCTTATGACGCCTCTTCAAGCACTCTAAGTGGCGCCTCCTTGCCACTTTTCCAACTCTTTACTTGTGTCACAAAAACACAATTAAATACCCTAAAGGCCTGCCTCAGCTAGTTCTCCTCTAAAGTGCCCAAAATTAAAATCTTAGCCAAGGCTTCAGCTTAACCCCGAGCCTTCCCGGGGCCCCTAAACATAACAAATTAATAGACAGAGCATACCAAACACATAGAAACATACTAAATGCAAAGCCCCTAATTTCCGTATGTTACAAAGAAGCTTTAGGCACGAAACTGCCTTTCAGTACGCTTTTCATCCGCAAACAGATGGTCAATCTGAGCGGATCATTTAGATTCTCAAAGATATGTTAAGATGCTGTATACTTGATTTTGATGGTTCTTGGGAACAGTATTTGCCATTGATTGAATTTGCTTACAATAACAGTTTCCAGTTAAGCATCAAAATGGCACCTTATGAAGCTTTGTACAGACGTAAATGTCGTACGCCTCTGTATTGGACTGAGCTTAATGAAAATAAGCTACATGGAGTTGATTTGATAAAAGACTCAGAACAGAAAGTGAAATTGATCTGAGATTGTTTGAAAGCAGCATCTGACCGTCAGAAGTCTTATGCAGACTTGAAACGAAAAGATATAAAATTTGAGATCGATGACAAAGTATTTCTGAAAGTGTCTTCGTGGAAGAAAGTGATTCGATTCAGACGTAAAGGCAAGTTAAGTCCGAGATTCATCGGGCCGTATGAGATCATTGAACGAGTTGGGCCTGTTGCATATATATTAAGGTTGCCCTCTGAACTAGAAAAGATACACAATGTATTTCATGTTTCGATGCTCCGTAGATATCGATCCGATCAATCACATGTAATTACTCCCTCTGAAATTGAAATTCGATCCGTCACACAATTTAGGTAAGGGGAAACACCTAACATTTTTAGGCTATAAATGTATGACTTTGATTGTTTGAATCTTTAGGACCCTTCTATTTAAATTATCAATGTATGAAATATCTTTAAATTATGATGAAACATTATTGATAATATTATGAATCGAGGAAGTTCATATTGATTGTGAGTTAAGAATTTTGCTTGAGGACAAGCAAATTCGTAAGTTTGGGGGGTATTTGATAAACCGTAATATGAACATATTTTAATCCCACATTTAGCATACTTTTGGATGATTTAAACCTTGAATTGGGGAATTTAGTGATTTTAATCCTTTGTTTTCATGTTTTATATTTAGGAAAGCACCGGAGGATGAAAAGAATGAGAAACGGGCCTAAAACTGAGTAAATGGTCCAATTCACAAAATCGACACGGCCTGGGCCCAAGACCACATGGCTGTTCCTCATTAACGGACCCGAACACAGCCTGGCCATGATTCACACGGGCGTGTGCAATGGGAGTGTCCCTGCCGTGACAAAGAAGAGTTTCACTCGGATTAGGGTACTTAGAGGCAAAGAAAGCCATTCCGAAAGCCTATATAAACACCCTAGAGGCCAACCTTCAGGAGGCGTCCAGCTAGGCCAAGGAGCCGAGCCAGAGAGGCTAGAATTGTTGAATTTACTCGAAAAAAGCCAGTTGATTCATCTCAAGAAGCTGGAGTTATACTCAAGACGGAGGATCTCTCCTTCAATTCCTTTAGGGCTTTTAGGGTTTTCTTATGTTTTGTTTTATATTTTCTTCTGAGATGTATTCTTTTATCATTATGAACTAAACCCTCAGATACCTGAGGGGGATGAAACCTAAGACGGATCTTGTTATTGTTTTCTGAACTATATGATAAATACTTGATTTCTTCTTAACTATGTGCTCTTAATTCTTGTTCTGATATTCCAGGATATTGATTCAAGTATTGATGTGCTTAGGTAGTGGAGCAAAAGTCCCTGTTTAAGAGTAGATCTAGCATTGTAACAGTTCGATTTACACCCTAGCCGGAACAGTGGTTTCAGGACCACAAATCCGAGTCAGTATAATATTTTAATATTATTTTCTGTGCCATTGATATCTGATTAAGCATGTGGTAAATTTCCGTAAGCTAATTTGTTCGTTTGTGTGTTTAATTGGACAAAATGACTGAAATGCATTAAATGTGAAAGTTGCTTGCTATTTGTTAAAGTACCAATGTGTTGTGGCTTTGTAAAGGTGAAGGCCTTATATGGCAAATAAACCATTACTATAGGTAGTGGATGGCAACATGTATAGATATTATGCTTTTATATGTTATTTATAAGTTAAAATTTATATTATATTTATTTTATAAGTTATATCACTATAATAAAAAGAAACAAGAGTAACTGGCTTTGTTTTTATCGTCTCATGCCGAAATTCATAAAAGAAAGAAAAACCAAAATTCAAGCAAGGGTTCGGCCATGGTTTTGGTCTAATTCAAGGTTAGTTTGTGATCCATTTTCGATAATTTCTACGTTTTTGCTATCGTTGCTTTGTCTACTATCAAGCCCATGTCTCAATTTTCTGTATTGTTGATGTTTGTGTAAAATGCCATAGATGATATGTTGAGCTTTGAGATGAGTTTAGTTGTTAAATGAAAGATTTGAGCTCGATGAACATGTTTTGTTCCTGAAGTTTTGATGAATTTAGCTAAATAGGGTTAAATTGTGAAAATAGCAATTTGAGGGACTAAATTGCTAATTTGATGGAAATTATGAGCTTGTATGATATACATAAGCATTCGGCTAAGTATGCGTATGTGTTGATTTTCTGAATTTGATGTTTTGAGAAAAATGGACTAAATTGATAAATTGTGCAAATGTGAGGGTTATATTGCAAATAGCCCTAAATGTGTGTTTGGATTGAATTGAATGAGTTAGTAAATAAAAGGGTTAATTCTGAATATGTTTAGATCAAGAACCGAAGAAAATGGACTTAGATCGCGGGAAAGCGAAAGTAATCGAGTAGCTGTTTCCATTTCAAATAAATCAAATCCGAGGTAAGTCATTATGCTAATAAACATATTCGTATGGAATTATATATGTTCTTATGACTATTGTTATCGATGAATACTCATGATATGATCTGTTTATGAATTCTGAGATTAAATCGGTATAGTGATAATGTTCGAGAAGTCCCGTATGAACCTAGGAATAAATAGGATTAGCTATGTCATGACATAGGTATCTGTTCCGTTTTTATCATGTAAGACCACGTCTGGGAAGTTGGCGTTGATTTGAGATTTTGTGTAAGACCTCGTCTGGGACGTTGGCATCGATATGAGCTTTACATGTAAGACCATGTTTGGGACATCTGCATTGTATTGATTCGTGTAAGACCATGTCTGGGACAGTGGCATCGATATCTGAGTGCATATAAGACCTCGTCTAGGACGTTGGCATTGTACAACTATTCTGAGCTTTCTAAGTATCCTACTAGATTCCTAACTGTTCAACGGACAAGTCTGTGATACGAATTGCAAATCCGAGCGATGATCAAGTGAAAAATTGTCTGTTTCAGGTACGTTTGGTGTATACCCAAAGTGTGTATAAAAAGGTAAGTACTTATGTGATTTTGATTTGAAGAAATGTTTGATTAAATGTGAGTATGTGAATGAGATACAAGTATGGTTATGAAAGAGATATAAATATATGTGTGACTCTTGAATTGATGAATGTGGCAAATGTCGCCAAAAAGTATGGACCAAAGCATATATGTGCTAAGTTTGGTTTGAATATGAAACGTGCCTTTGTTTTTACAAGCTTATATGCTTTACATATTAAGTTTATTTGTATATGACTTACTAAGCTTTTGGAAAGCTTACTCTCTGTGTGTGTTTTCTCTATTTTATAGGTCATCAAAGCTACTGAAGGCTCGGGATCGTCAAGGATCATCATCACACTACTAATTTTATGTTGGTACACTTTGGAAATGTATATAGTTAGATATGGCATGTATAGGCTAGTATTTGGTATAAGTTGTTGTATGAACTTAGCCATGTGATTTGGCTAGTTATGAGTTGAGAATTTGCTTAAATGAATATGTAATGTGTGAAGCACGTTTTGGCATGGTTAGATGATCCATGAAATGGTTAAGTTTTGAATAAGTAAAGGAATGAAATATGCTTATGATGAGATGAGTTTTAGTCTTGTAAATTGATATGTTTGGAACTAGTTTTGAATGTATGAATCAGTTGGTTAAATTGTTTGAATGTATGAATTGGTTGGTTAAATTGGTATGTTCACATATGAGTAAGAATTAAGTTGGTAAACATTGTTTATAGGATTGACCCTAGTGGGTGGCATTTTGGCCTTGAAAATGGCCTATAATGTCACACGGTCGTGGTACACGGGCATGCCTAGTGACCGTGGGCTAAGTATATAGATAGCACAAGAGTACATGGCCTAGGCATACGGACGTGTCTGCTGTCTAGTAGTCGTGTGTTTTTTATAGGATCGACCACGACCTGAGTACACGGGCGTGCTTAGTGGCCGTGGAAGATAAGTCAGTTTTGACCGCGGGGAGAGCACACGAGGGTGTCTAGCAGCCGTGGGAGGCACATGGTCTGCCCACACGGGCGTGTAACCCCTGAAACTTAGAAAAGTTTTAAAATTTCAAGAATGTCTGTATGTGTTTCGGTTTAGTCCCGACCCGGTTTATAAGCATGTTTTAGGTCTCGTTGACCGTATTAAGGGACATTATGTTTGAGATTGATGGATGAATGTATGAATTTCTGAAAATGTTTCCGATCGATCCGGTAATGCCTTTAACCCTAGTCCGACAACAGATACGGGTTAAGGGTGTTACAAGCATAGTTAAGCGGAGTTGATCGCAACCTTAAAAATAGGATAACCAAAATCTGTCGGATTAGGGTCAAACCTAATATGGGATTCTATAGATCGAGTTAATGCAATTCTAGGGGTTTTAATTAGAAAGAGATTTCAATTAATCAACCTAGGGTTAGATGTTAGTAGCCTCGAAAGAGGTATTAATATAAATTAGGGAATCCTACGGATCAAGTCAAGTGAATAAATCATCTGGTTCAGAGTTAGATAACAAGTGAAGTCTAGGTGGATTCTTCCTCGGGTATTGTCTTAATCAATTGGTTTTTCCCACAAGTATTTTCCCCAAATTCACTCTCTTTGTTTTAGTATCTTTAGCTTAACAGTTAGTTAACTTAGATAAAAATTCCTTTAATTCTTAGCCTAGATAATAAAAAGAAAGTTAGTATTAGTACTTTTGGTTCCTTTCGGTTCGACAACCCGGTCTTGCCACAGCTATACTACTGTTCGATAGGTGCACTTGCCTTAATCGTTGTCACAGTTAGTTTTTAGGCTCAATCATTCTTTTTATAAATTTTTAGGACTCTGACATACACGATCAAAAAACCACGCTACCAACACCGCTAATCAAAAGAGACAGAAAACAAAAAAAATCATAAATCTCCAACCACCATTACACCCAAAACACCACCCCGAACTGCCATAAATTCAAAAGAATAAGGCAGACACACTACACATGGTAATAAAATAATAACACTTCCCGTTACAAAATTGTCGATTGTTGTTCATGTTGATAATCTGAATCATTAGTTGACTCACATTGTACTCTTTTGGCTTGCAATTCGTTATCACATTTCTGAGCTTCACAAATTTGTTGAATAAATACTGGTTTAACTTTTAGTTCTGCTAAAACCGAACCATCATCAGAAAAAGTTAACCATGTACTCATCGCTTGCAAAGCATATAAAGATTTTCTACTTAGAGCACCCGCGACTACGTTTGCTTTCCCCGGATGATAATCAACCACTAACTCATAGTCTTTCAACAGCTCGAGCCATCTCTATTGTCACAAATTCAAATCTTTTTGAGTCATGATATATTTCAAGCTCTTGTGATCGGTAAAGATATGCCACTTTTCACTACAAAAATGATGTCGCCAAATTTTCAATGCGAAAACAATAGCGGCCAACTCTAAATCGTACGTCAGATAATTCTTTTCATGTGGCTTTAACTGTCTAGAGGCATAACCTATCACTTTACCCTCTTGCATCAAAACACAACCCAAACCTTTCAATGACCCATTGCTAAAAATCACAAACTCTTTACCCGACTTAGGTTGAACCAACACTGGTGCCTCAGTTAACAATGCTTTCAACTGTTCAAAACTATGTTGACATTTCTCAGACCATTCAAACTTCACATCTTTCTATAGCAATCGAGTCATCGGTGTAGCAATCATTGAAAATCCTTTAACAAAACGTTGATAATAGCTAGCTAACCCCAGAAAACTTCTGACTTCAGACACATTTCTTGGTGATTTCCAGTCCACAACTGCTGAAATCTTGCTCGGACCAACTCGTATGCCTTCAGCTGAAACCATATGTCCCCAAACTCTGACTTTTTGAAGCCAAAACTCACATTTGCTGAACTTAGCGAACAATTGCTTATTTCTCAAGGTTTGTAGTAAAATTCTAAAATGCTCGGCGTGCTCAGACTCATCTTGTGAATAGATTAGAATGTCGTCAATAAATGCAACCACAAGTCTATCTAAATATTGTCTAAAATTTTGATTCATCAAATCCATAAAAACTGTAGGAGCATTAGTTAATTCGAAAGACATAACAAGAAGTTCATAATGCCTGTACATTATTCTGAACGCAGTTTTCAACACATCCGAATCTTTCACTTGTAATTGATAATAACCAGTTCTCAAATCAATCTTCGATAACACTATTGCTCATTTCAACTGATAGAACAAATCATCGATTCGCGGAAAAGGATACTTGTTCTTTATCGTAACCTTGTTGAGCTGACGATAATAAATACATACTCTCATTGATCCATCTTTCTTCTTTACGAACACTGGTGCACCCTAGGGCGAAAAACTAGGTCGTGCAAAACCTCTATTCGTTAACTCTTGCAACTGGGCAGTTATATGCATTTAAGTTTTTCCTCAAGTATGGAAATAATTTTGTGCATTCACAGGTAAATAGACTGACAGTTTGAATGAAGAATTGATGTTTTAGAAAACATGATACATAAATATATCTATTAGATTTGTTTTAATTGAAATACGTTATTATGAGTTAAAGTTGTTCTGATTGATAAAGTTATTGCACTTGTGAAGTTTGAATGGTCTGATACTTGTTAACAAAGTTTTAAATAGTTGAAAGCATTGTTAATTGAAACACTAGTTCTGGTTCAGTCTGAATCGAGTAAAGAATTCGTGATTTTCATTGAGGCGTCATTAAACAGATTGGAATGTGTTTTAGTACAAGAATGTAAAGTGGTAGTTTATGCTTCCAGACGGTTAAAGCCGTATCAAAAGAATTATCCAACAAGCGACTTAGAGTTGACTGCTATTGTGTTTGCGTTGAAAATTGGACGACATCATTTGTTCGACAAAAAAGTCACATACTTACTGATCATGAGAGTTTAAAGTAGCTGATGTCACAGAGAGATTTGAATCTGAGACATCGTTGATGGCTCGAGCTATTGAAAGATTGTGAGTTAGTTATTGATTAACCTTTAGGAAAAAGTAAATATAGTTTCTGATGCTTGAGTGGAAAAATTTTGTGTACTTTGTGAATGATGGTTACACGATTGACCTTGAAATGGTGGCACAATCTTAACTGAGTTAAAATCTAAACCGATGTTTTCATTGCAAATCTGGGAAGCTCAGAAATGTGATATTGAATTGCAAGCGAAACGAGTACAGCGTGAATAGACTTCTGATTCTAAATTTTAGGTCGGATTGATGACTATTAATATTCTTCTGAGATAGAATTTGTGTACTAAAGAATCCAGAGCTTATACAGAAAATTTTGCATGAGGCTCACAGTGGTAGTTTGTCTATTCATCAGGGGAGTAATAAGATGTACAGCGATTTGAGGTAGAAGCACTAATGGTCGGGTATAAAAAGTGATATTTCTGATTTTGTGTTCAGATGTTTGATTTGTCAACAAGTTAAAGTCGAATAACAAGTGCATTCAGGACTATTATAGCCAATGATGATACTAGAGTGGAAAATAAGAGAGAGTTATGATAGAATTCATATCGGGGTGACCCTAATCTCTGAAAAGAAAGATGCTATCTGGGATGTTATTGATTGGTTGACGAAATCTACATATTTATTCTAGTACGTATAGATTTCTCACGTGGTAGATTTACTAGTTATGTGTTTTTGAGATTGTCATGTTATACATAGTGCTAGTCTCCATTTTTTCGAATAGAGATCCGAGGTCTATATCGCGATTATGGAGAAAGCTACAAGAAGCTCTGAGTACGCGATTGTATTTTTGCACAACAATTCATCCTTAGATAGCTGATAAGTATGAGAGAGTGATTAGATTCTTGATGATATGCTTCGTTACTATGTTTTAGAATTCCAAGGTAATTTCAAAAAAATGGTTACTGTTGGTCGAATTCATGTATAATGATAATATTTAGTCTAGTATAAGATGGTACTGTAGGAAATTTTATGTGGCTGTAAATGACGAACTCTGTTATTTTGGACAGAGCTCAATGAGAAAAAGATACACGAGGTTTAATTGATTCATTATTTTGCAGAAAAAAGTGAAAGTAATTCATGAAAATTGAAAGCAGTTTTAGATAGACATAAATGGTATACAGATTTGAAACATAAAAGTATTGAATTTTAGATAGGCGACAGAGTGTTTCTGAAAGTATCGCCCTCGAAGAGGATTCTTCGTTGTGGTCACAAAGAGAAGTTGACTCTGTAATTTATTGGGTTGTATTAGTTTATTGAGAGAGAGGGCCAGTGACATACTGACTTGAATTACCATCGAAGTTAGAACAAATTTATAATGTGTTTCAGTTATCTATGTTGCGATCAGACCATTCGTATATAATTTCTCCGACAGATGTTGAGATTTAGTCGACATGTCAAATAATGAAGAACATATCCGAATTATGATACGTGAGATTAAAGAGTTAAGAAAAAAAATCATAACCTTAGTAAAGTTCTATGACATTGTCATGAGATAGTGGAAATTATGAGAAAATAATACCATAACCCATTCACTAATAAGATTTTTGAGGACGAAAATCCCTAAGGGGGGAGAGTTGTAACAACCTGTTTTTAGTCAAATCGGAACAGTGGTTTTGGAAACACAAATTCAAAGTCGAAATAATTAATATTATTATTTTAATGCCTACAGCATGAAAATATGTTTGTGTGAAAATTTCGTTAAGAAATTTTACCGTTTGATTAGTTAATTTGATAAAAAGGACTAAATCGCGTAAAGTGCAAAAGTGATGTTCTATAAGTTAAAAGGGTTTAATAGTTATGAAATTAAATGTTTGAAGGGTTTATGTTGTAATTATACCACTAATAGCATGAGTGGACAATTATGGACAACCATTATGTGATTTTAATGGTTTTATACTAAGGTTAATGAGGTAAATATGTTAATAAACATCAAATAAATAAAACCAAAATAAATTTTATCACCTTTTATTGTTATTTCGACCAAAAATGGAGAAAAGAAAATGTTCATGGAAGCCATTAGGGTTCGGCAACTTCGAGCTTAAATTGGTGAGTGTTTTTGACCCAGTTTTTAATGATTTCTATATTTTTAAGATCGTTGCAACTAGGTCTAGCTAGCCCAGGGGCTATTTTGCAAAATCGTTAAAGATTTAGAAAGTTGACATTGATGAATAAACATGTATTTTGATGTTTGATGATAGATTTTGAATGCTTGTTGATGGATATACAAGTTTTGTTAAGTGATTTTTGAGAAAAATGCAAAAAAAAAAGGATTAAATTGAGAAATGTTTAAATTTTGTGGTGAAAATGTGAAATAAATGAAAAATATGGGTTGTTAGGGACTAATTGGTAAATCGGCTAGCATGGGTTAATATTGAATTGCAATAATTTGTGTTTTCATGAAATAAGAACTAAATTGTAAAAGTTGTGAAACTTTAGGGACAAAACTGTAAATTTGCTTAAATGTGAGTTTTGGATTAAGTTGAATTGAGAGATGATAAATAAGATAATTTTGATTATATTTAGATCAAGAAAAATGAAGTTCAGATCTAGATCGAGGGAAAAACAAAGCTTCAGATTAATCGATCTATTTCATCGTTTTTGAACCCAAGGTAAGTTCGTATGCAATGAGCTTTATTATAATTGTGTTTAAATGATTTGATATTGCATAAATTGTGATTTACAATCTTACGGACACTTTCGACTAAGATTCAGCATTGGAAGTCCCTATTGAACCTTAGGAATAGTTTAGGATACTAGTGACATGTCACTAGGGGATATATTAAGTTGCCTCCGGGCCATTATATTAGCACTTCAGGTGTGAGTTATACCGATTTGGCTTCGGGCCATTAATATCGACTGATTTGGCTTTGGGCCATGATATCAGTACTTCAGATATAAGTTACCTTGATTTGGCATCGGGCCATGGTATAGGTACTTATTATGCGAGACTCTTGAGTATCCGACTTCTATTCCGAATGGTTCAACGGGTAAACGAAAAATGTGATTGAGTATGAGAATGATATGAGATGGTACAGGCATGTATGTGACATGTATAAGTTTTGGTGTGAAGAAACTTGTGAAAAATGTGATTAATATCATAATTTTGTATATGAAAGGCATTGTAACGCCCCAAATTTTTGGGCCTGGTAGAATTGGGCATATTGGGCCTTGAGCAGGGGAGCGTTTAAAATTTTTGAGAACAAGAGAACGGTACTAAAGCAAGTTGGATATATTAGGTGAGTGATTTTGGAAGGTTAGGGGGCTTCCAGGGAGTCCCGGGTTCAAACCTGGGCTTCAGAAAAAATTTTGGTTTTAGGTGAATAAAACCTTGGGAGTAAGTAAGTAGGCTTTAAGAATAAAATGTGGAAAAAAATGACACAAGCAAGTGAGTGGTAAAGTGGCAAGGCGTCATTAAGGTTGAAAGGGAGCATGGGTTCAAGTCTTGGTGCTTGCAATTCATTTTGATTTCCTTTTAAATGAACATAGACTTTGGCCCATAGGCTTATATTTAGTTGTACTTGTTTTAAGTCACAAAAGGAGCTTCTGTTGTGGTGGCATGTAGTGTCTGGAGCATAAGAGAGGGCTAGGGTTCGAATCCCATTGCAAGCAGAAAGGGATATTTATTTTGCTAAGTTGGAACGGCAAGTGGTTGTGATGGAATTAAACTCTGTTGAAGGTGGGATCCCACATCGCGAAGCTAGCATGAGAGTACGCGTAAAGCTGGCTTTAACTAGAGCGACCTATGAGGAGAGTAGGCATACCTTGGTTGGTGTTTGGGCATAGGAGTGTTCGGAGCGCGGATTAACTCCAGATTCCTATCAGGTGTGTATTTCGCACTACTCTAGCTGTAGAGCGGCAAATGCGAAAATGCCGGTCACATAGCAATGGTAGCCACACGAGCGTGCGGCTGCACGTGTGGGAGCTTTGACACGATAGTTGAGGCCATCATGAGTGTTCTTGAGGGTTTAGGCTGTTTGGGCCACGATGGGCCGAAAGGGGCCATGTGGGGCCAATGGGCCCGTGGGCCCATATGAATAAATTGTATGATTGTGTAGTAGATATTGGACTGGTCTATGTGAATCTCAAATCTGTGGCTAGATTTGGGCTAAATCGTATCTCTGTTTAGAATACCTTGGTTTACAAAATTACTTGAATACCCTTGATTTACAAAATTACTAAAATAGCCTTGGTTGACAAAATTACTGAAATACCCTCGACTTGTAAAATTATAGAAGTGCCCTCGGTTTGGGAAATTACCGAAATAGCCTCAGTTTGCAAAATTACCAAAATACCCCTGGTTTACAAAATTATCGAAATACCCTTTACGGGTAAAATTACCGAAATACCCTCGATGGGTAGAATTATCGAAATACCCTTAAGGGGTGAAATGACCGTTTTACCCCATCCGACTAAATAACCGTTGTGCCCTTAGTAGTAGTACCAGTGTTGTATGTGTATTAATTGTATGATTGATTGTGATTGACATGCACTGCATACATGGATTAGTTATGTCATGACACTGCATTGGGTTGGGTTTTTCTGATTGGAGGAAGTACGGTCATAGTGGCATCAACACGTATTCTGATCCTAGTGGCTCAGCCATGTATATCATTGTTAGCAGCTAGGCTGCATTATTGGAGAGTTGGCTGGGTGGGTCGACGTGGTCGCCACATGGAGAGCTGGTTGGTACGAGTGGAGAGTTGGCTGGGTGGGTCGACTTGGTCCCACATGGAGAGATGGTTGGTACGGGTGGTGTGTTGGCTAGACAGGGTTGGGTTGCATGTCTGTTTGCATTGATACGATTTAGGGCTTAGGCCCAAATTGATACCGTATGGGCTTGGGCCCAGACTGTGACTGTAATAGGGGATTACACACCGAGTTCTCGTAACTCACCCTTTTTCTTTAACTATGCAGGTAATCCCCAGTCTTAGAGGTTTTGGAGATGCGAGGGACTCGGAGAAGACCACACACTGCTTATGGTTTCCATTTTGATTATTTACTTTTAAATATTTTGATTTAGGTTGTAATAAGGCCTCTCTATTTTTAACTTATTATTTTTTATATTTATTTATTGTAACACCCCAAACCCGGTCAACACACCACGACCGAATCTGGTATGCTACGGAGTGACAACATTATGAAAACATACATTTGTCGGATAATTTTTCTAAAGAAGACTCTTTTATTGCTTTAGGGTTTCGAAAACTCAGTAACACATAATGTTGAGGTTGATTAGAAGTTGTTGTAATACTTGGAAAACTCGTAATTGAAAAACCCATTTGTAATTACCGATTTTCAGAAGCATTGGATACTTATTAAAACTGAATGCGATGAGTACAATCAGGTTTAAAACCTCAATGACTGATTCGGCTTCTATACACCAAAGGTCGACACCCTCTAAAGATGTTAGGGGTTTCGGCTACTCTAAAAGAACAAGAATGGAATTCAACATATCGATCTAAAATAGAAAAGAAGATAGAAAAGAGGTGGGGTTTCGATCATTACCCGAATTAATCTAGAAGAGAAACAAAATAACACTTACCAAGAGATTCGGCTAATTCCAAATGAACAAGATAGATTCGGCACTTGATATGACAAAAAGAAAACGCAAGAGGAGGGGCTAATGAGCAAAGTATTCAGCCAACACTGAAAGAAGAGAAGAAGAGACTTCTACGGTTTCGGCTTTTCAAAAAATGGGGAGATAGAGAAGATGAATGAAATAGCAAAGAAGGGTTTCGGCAATATAGGATAACTCAAAGAGAACCGAAAAGAAAAGAGAAAGGTTGGCTATTTGAGTTTCGGCTTTGAGCAAAAAGAAGAAAGGAAGAAGAGAAGGTGAGCAAGAGTGAATTCGGCAAAGAGAGACTAACAAAGAGTGAACCGAAAAGAGAAAAGGAGAAAATAGCTATGCAAGTTTCGGTTTTCACAAAAGAATAGCAATATCCAGCTTGGCCAAATGCCCAATTGGCCGAAAGGGAAAAGAGAGGAAGAACACCTGAGGTTCAGTTTTTTTAGCAGAAAACACAAAAGAAGAAAGACACTCAAAGCTAGCCGAAACACTCCCTTCCCGCACCATAGACATTTGGCCACCACCTAAAGGCTCCCCAAACCGACTACACTTCCCCCCCTAGAGTTCAAATTCGGCCAACCTCTCCAAAGCTCTCCCATCCACTCATTCAAATAAATTTGAATGAGTCAACCACCAAATTTTCCTCCCCTTCATCCATTTAAAATCTGATAGCTTAATCCTCATCCATCAAGAGAGTCCCACCTGAGCACTCCACTTCTTCAGCTTTGGCGACAAAAAGAATAAGCAGGAGTGCAATTCCTGCTGCTCGAACACAGGCACTCCTTCCCTGCATGTGGCGTCATCTCCCTTGTCCTTAAGTGGCGCCTCCTTGCCATTTTTCCAAATGATTTCTTGTGTCAACATTCCCCAATAAATTCTCTTAACCCCTAATTCTCCTAGCTCCTTTCCCTCAAGTGCTAAAACAAAAATTTTGACCATGACCCAGGACTAACCCGAGGTCATGCCTGGACCCCGAAACACATCAGACAGGTATAGCAGACATACCCTCACATGCAAACACATACAAAAATGCAAAGACCCTGATTTAAGGATGTTACATTTATGATGTTTTCTAACTGCTAAAAGTGGAATACGATTTCCAAAACAATAACCGTCTTCAAAAATACTATGTTTCTGCAACATTTTCAAAATGCTTCTGCAACTCAATTTTTAATCATCACCTTTTCGTAAATTGTCTATTTTAAATATGCTTCCGCAACAGATAAGGTTTTAAAAGTAGTTACGTTTTCAAGTGGATAACAATTGCTTAAGTATTTTGAGTTTTAACAAATAGGTTTTAACACTCAAACAAGTTTTAACAACAAGAAATATGGTTTTGAAAAACACTTCTATGTGACACGCCAGATTCGAACCTAACTTTTAGGCCGAGTTTGGGGTGTTACATTTAATGGTATTAGAGCCAGGTTACAAAACTCGGCTGTACATTGGGTTTTCAAAATTTAATTTTTGAAAGTGTTGTTTCAAAAAAGCTTGAAAAGGTTTGAAGTTTTGAAATGTTGTATAGACCGTTTTCTGAAAGTGTGGTACACCGAGTCTCCGGTACCGAATCCGTAAATTTTTTGAATAATTTTTCTGTTTAGAAATTTGAATACAGTAAGTTAGAAATACGATGGTTTCTTTAGATATTGGACTGTATTATTTGTATTTATTCTGTGTGTGTTTTGCTCGAATGTGATGTTTGGATATAGAAATTGGTTGCGTGTGAAATATCTGTCTGCTTCAATGGTTAGGTGTTTTGAGTATGTGTAGGGAGCTCCAAGTTCTAGTTAAAATATGATAGGGATATTAGAATCAGAGTGCGCAGCGGCAGCGTAGTGGTGTAACCTGTGTTGTGCAGCAATTATATAGTTGGAAATTTCGAGGACGAAATTTCTTTAAGGGAGGTAGAATTGTAACGCCCCAAATTTTTGGGCATGGTAGAATTGGGCCTATTGGGCCTTGGGCAGGGGAACGTTTAAAATTTTTGAAAACAAGAGAATGACACTAATGCAAGTTGGATCTATTAGGTGAGTGATTTTGGAAGGTTAGGGGGCTTCCATGAAGTCCCGGATTCAAACCTGGGCTTTAGAAAAGCATTTTAGTTTTAGGTGAATAAAACCTTGGGAGTAAGTAAGTAGGATTTAAGAATAAAATGTGGAAAAAAATGACGCAAGGAAGTGAGTGGTCAAGTGGCAAGGCGTCATTAAGGTTGCAAGGGAGCATGGGTTCAAGTCTTAGTGCTTGCAATTCATTTTGATTTCCTTTTTAAATGAACTTAGACTTTGGCCCATAGGCTTATATTTAGTTGTGCTTATTTTAAGTCACATAAGGAACTTGTGTTGTGGTGGCATGTAGTGTCTGGAGCATAAGAGAGCGCTAGGGTCCGAATCCCATTGCAAGCAAAAAGGGATATTTAGTTTGCTAAGTTGGGATGGCAGTTGTTTGTGATGGAATTAAACTCTGTTGAAGGTGGGATCCTACATCGGGAAGCTAGCATGAGAGTAGGCGTGAAGTTGGCTTTAAATAGAGCGACCTATGAGGAGAGTAAGCATACCTTGGTTGGCATTTGGGCATAGGAGTGTTCGGAGCACGGATTAACTCCAGATTCCTATCAGGTGTGTATTTCGCACTACTCTAGCTGTAGAGAGACAAAAGTGGAAATGCTGGTCACACGACGATGGTAGCTGTAACACCCCAAACCCGGTCAATACGCCATGACCAAATCCGGCATGCCACGAAGGAAAACGTTTTGAAGAAAAACGAGTTAACGATTAAATTTTTGTGAAAAACTCTTTGTTGAACTTTGTTTGTAGAAAACAAGTGTATAATAAATTGAAAGCTGATAATTTACTTTTGAAAACGTCAAAATAAGTCTTAAAAACTTAGTTGCAAATCCATAGATTAGAAAACCTTTTAATATTTTAAAGAAACCAAAGTGATTAGGTTGAAAACTGCATCTAAAAGAAATTTGGAAAGGTTGAGTTCTATAAAAATAGTATGAGTTATCGAAAATACTTAAGATGTTAAAATTATCATATGATTTATGTTACCCGATGGTAACGTTTTAAAAACCGTCGCATTTTGTAATTTAGAAAACTTTATGCTCAAATTATTATATCAAACATGTAAATTTGTAAGCCAAGTTTAAATCAAATCCAAAACATATAAATAATCCAAAACATAAATAAACAGGCCTTATTACAAATCCATAAAAATATGAAAACCAAATTAAAATAAAATACCCAAATGGAAGTTCATGTAAAACCAAATTTTATTGCATGGCCTCCTCGAGTTCATCCGGCTCCTTATCCGCGATCTCACGAATCACCTGAAAAGATATCCCACTGAAGGGTGAGTCAACAGACTCAATGTGTAACAATACACTAAAAGTCCAATCGATCATAGCAATAAAGCCCATTAAAATAACAAATCAAATAATAATTGATTAAATCACATGTACATATAAAATGAAATGCAATCCCGAACCCAACTTAGATATCCATCCGCTACACACCACCCGTACCTACCAATCACACCGTGGGGATTACTAAATCGACCCTCCATCCGCTACACACCATCGAAGGCAGTTGCTGCAGTCAACATGCACATCGCCCTTATAATCGTGGCATAGCCACCAGATAATCGTGACAGAGTCACCGGATTCATAATATCGTGACCGAAGTCACCGGATTCATAATATCATGACTGAAGTCACCGGATTCATAATATCGTGACCGAAGTCACCGGATTCATAATATCGTGACCGAAGTCACCGGATTCATAATATCGTGACCGAAGTCACCGGATAATGTGGTAAAACCACCGGAACACTTCCTCTTTCAATATTACCCATATGCCCATGCAATAACATATTATTTCATTATCATGCCATATACCCCATAATCATATCGGAATCGGACACATTTCATATTATGCATATAGCATTATTAACGATGCAAATATCATGCCTTGTACATTATCCCAAAAATCATAATCAAATATCGAATATGTTTCATATTAAAATCATACATAGTACGAAGGAATAACGTACCTCAATTCACCGTACCATTGAATGGTACTCGAAGCCATAATCATTTATATTTCTATATAAACACATTTTTATCAATAAAGCTATTAATCTATTAGAAATTTAGTATAAGTTACACACCTTGCAAACACAAAGAGCGATGGAATATTTAGGATTTCCGACTCTTGTCTACAACGTCGACAGAACCTACATATCACTATGTGAGAAATCGGTTATCACTAAAAGATATGGCCTTAGGCCGAATATCAACATCTTCTTACCTTGGATTATTCAAATCCCGAACGATCTCTCCCTAAACGTCGACTACAAGAAACCCCGAAATCCTCCTTCAAAGATTTGGCCATGGAAAAGTAAGAGAATTAGATTCCTAAAATCGGTTAATCCAAGGGAAAATAAAGAAAAACGATTGATAGATAATCCTTACCCGAAACACAAAGATTGATTAACCCCTACTTGAACTATAAAGGAATTCGGCCTTAACAAATTAAAAGAAAAGGAATGGTGATTTCGACTTTAACAAAAGAAGAGAAAAGATGGTGGTTTCAAATATGATGGTTTCGGTTTTTAATCAAAAGAAAAGAAAGAGAAATGGTGAAAAGTATAGAATAGTTTCGGCTATGAGAAAGAAAGAGAAGAGAAAAAGAGAATGAAAAAGAAAAAGAAAATATGAGAAATGCTTTTGGTGATAGAATGGATTTGGCACTAGAGAGGAAGAAAAGAAATGATAAATGTCTTCAAAAGTGACAATATTTTGATACCAAAAGAGAGTAAAACTTGAGAGGAAAAGAAGAAATAAAAAGTACCAATTTGGTCAAAAATGTAATGGCCAAAACAAAGCAAAGTTTTTACCAAATGCCAATTGACAATTTCGGCTAAGAGAAAATATTTGGACAAAGGAAAAAGATGCACAAAAATACTAAAATGACCAACCAATTCCCCCCCAAACTACCTATCGAAATTCGGCCACCCCCTAGCCTTACATGCCGTCCACATACATGATCTCCCAAGTCAAAACTTACCACTCAATTCTTACCATAGCAAGACACCCCACATCATGCCTTATTTTCTCCCATTAGCCTTAAAATCTTTGATTTCTTTCCCAAACATCAAACTTACCTTAAGCAAATATTCTACTTGCCAAAAGTTGAAAGTCCAACCCATCATAAATTTGAATTGGCCGTCCATTAATGCTAGGATGCACAAAATATAAAATTCTCAAAATGCCTTCCATGTTACTCGAACCACTTCCCTCAAGCAACTTTCCAAGCTCCTTAACCACCTTGCCACTGATTCCTCTTGTGCTTTAATTTAACACTTAAATTAACTTAAGTGTCAAGCTCACCTAATCCACTTCATTAAATAAACCATACTAGAATTATTCTAGCTTCCAAAACAAAATCAAACCTTTACAAGACTATGCTAACACACAAACAATACTACCCGAGCTAACACAAGTAATAAAATAATACTCAATTTTTTTTAAAAGCCCAAGGTCCAATTGGCCCAATCCTACTAGGCCCAATTTCAGGATGTTACAGTTCTACCCTCCTTAAAGAAATTTTGTCCTCGAAATTTCCAACTATCTAACAGTCATACCTCCTATCTCGCCACACTACGCTCTTGCTGCGCACTCTGATCTTAATAAAACCACAATGTACTTTTTTAACAAAATCTTGAATCCTTTTTCCCACAACCAGACATCTAATTCACAATAGCAAACCGTTATCTAACACTTACACTTATACCAAAAATTTTCCTACATTCAGCTATCACTTCCAACCAAAACATACCTGACTTGAGAGTGAGGAAACAATCCCAAGCCTTATGCTCCTTAGACCCGCATCTCAAGCATACTCCTGACTCCCTCCAACATTCTCCCGGATGACACCTTCCACAGTAATCACAAGCCAAACAGTTCGATCATGCCTTGTCAGTTTTACAGATCGAGATTGTGACCCAAGAGAACCGTGATCTCTAATCTTTTTACAGTCCACAGACCCAATCTCGAAGTGCTTCACCGATTCCTTTAACCTCCTCCAAAACTTCCTTAACTATCTGAGTCAGCTCATCAATCCGAATTCGGTCATGAGACCCCGTCTCAACCACTAGTGATGCTAACGCCTCCATTTCAGAAATATGCCTCGGTGCTGAAGATCTAGCCCTAGCACAATCGGCCTTTACCACGTCCATGAAGACCACGATCTCGAGTGCTCATGTCTAACGTCTCGACTTTTCTTATTAAAAAGTTTTATGCATTAATCAATATTCCACTTTCTTTAAAGCACAGTTTTATGAAAAAGTTTCTATAAGTGGTTGTTTTGCGAGTACACCAAACCTATAGTTTTGGGTCTCTAAAGTAATTCCTACTACTATACAGTTACATCAACATCACTATAATCATATCATCAAAATCAATAGTTTGAGGTACTTACCAGGGCGGATTGGTGCCGGAGACTCGGGGCCATGCCTTTCAAACCATATAATTTTCAACAAAAACATCTTAAAGCCATACTTTAAAACATTTTGGGCCTCGAGCCCACAGCCGAGCTTTTGAACTTAGCTCTGATACCAATTTGTAACACCCCAAACCCAGTCAATACGCCATGACCGAATCCGGCATGCCACGAAGGAAAACGTTTTGAAGAAAAACGAGTTATCGATTAAGTTTTTGTGAAAAACTCTTTGTTGAACTTTGTTTGTAGAAAACAAGTGTATAATAAATTGAAAGCTGATAATTTACTTTTGAAAACCTCAAAATAAGTCTTAAAAACTTAGTTGCAAATCCATATATTAGAAAACCTTTTAATATTTTAAAGAAACCAAAGTGATTAGGTTGAAAACTGTATCTAAAAGAAATTTGGAAAGGTTGAGTTTTATAAAAATAGTATGAATTATCGAAAATACTTAAGATGTTAAAATTATCATATGATTTATGTTACCCGATGGTAACGTTTTAAAAACCGTCGCATTTTGTAATTTAGAAAACTTTATGCTCAAATTATTATATCAAACATGTAAATTTGTAAGCCAAGTTTAAAGCAAATCCAAAACATATAAATAATCCAAAACATAAATAAACAGGCCTTATTACAAATCCATAAAAATATGAAAACCAAATTAAAATAAAATACCCAAATGGAAGTTCATGTAAAACCAAATTTTATTGCATGGCCTCCTCGAGTTCATCCGGCTCCTTATCCGCGATCTCACGAATCATCTGAAAAGATATCCCACTGAAGGGTGAGTCAACAGACTCAATGTGTAACAATACACTAAAAGTCCAATCGATCATAGCAATAAAGCCCATTAAAATAACAAATCAAATAATAATTGATTAAATCACATGTACATATAAAATGAAATGCAATCCCGAACCCAACTTAGATATCCATCCGCTACACACCACCCGTACCTACCAATCACACCGTGGGGATTACTAAATCGACCCTCCATCCGCTACACACCATCGAAGGCAGTTGCTGCAGTCAACATGCACATCGCCCTTATAATCGTGGCATAGCCACCAGATAATCGTGACAGAGTCACCGGATTCATAATATCGTGACCGAAGTCACCGGATTCATAATATCATGACTGAAGTCACCGGATTCATAATATCGTGACCGAAGTCACCGGATTCATAATATCGTGACCGAAGTCACCGGATTCATAATATCGTGACCGAAGTCACCGGATTCATAATATCGTGAACGAAGTCACCGGATAATGTGGTAAAACCACCGGAACACTTCCCCTTTCAATATTACCCATATGCCCATGCAATAACATATTATTTCATTATCATGCCATATACCCCATAATCATATCGGAATCGGACACATTTCATATTATGCATATAGCATTATTAACGATGCAAATATCATGCCTTGTACATTATCCCAAAAATCATAATCAAATATCGAATATGTTTCATATTAAAATCATACATAGTACGAAGGAATAACGTACCTCAATTTACCGTACCATTGAATGGTACCCGAAGCCATAATCATTTATATTTCTATATAAACACATTTTTATCAATAAAGCTATTAATCTATTAGAAGTTTAGTATAAGTTACACACCTTGCAAACACAAAGAGCGATGGAATATTTAGGATTTCCGACTCTTGCCTACAACGTCGATAGAACCTACATATCACTATGTGAGAAATCGGTTATCACTAAAAGATATGGCCTTAGGCCAAATATCAACATCTTCTTACCTTGGATTATTCAAATCCCGAACGATCTCTCCCTAAACGTCGACTACAAGAAACCCCGAAATCCTCCTTCAAAGATTTGGCCATGGAAAAGTAAGAGAATTAGATTCCTAAAATCGGTTAATCCAAGGGAAAATAAAGAAAAACGATTGATAGATAATCCTTACCCGAAACACGAAGATTGATTAACCCCTACTTGAACTATGAAGGAATTCGGCCTTAACAAATTAAAAGAAAAGGAATGGTGATTTCGACTTTAACAAAAGAAGAGAAAAGATGGTGGTTTCAAATATGATGGTTTCGGTTTTTAATCAAAAGAAAAGAAAGAGAAATGGTGAAAAGTATAGAATAGTTTCGGCTATGAGAAAGAAAGAGAAGAGAAAAAGAGAATGAAAAAGAAAAAGAAAATATAAGAAATGCTTTTGGTGATAGAATGGATTCGACACTAGAGAGGAAGAAAAGAAATGATAAATGTCTTCAAAAGTGACGATATTTTGGTACCAAAAGAGAGTAAAACTTGAGAGGAAAAGAAGAAATAAAAAGTACCAATTTGGTCAAAAATGTAATGGCCAAAACAAAGCAAAGTTTTTACCAAATGCCAATTGACAATTTCGGCTAAGAGAAAATATTTGGACAAAGGAAAAAGATGCACAAAAATACTAAAATGACCAACCAATTCCCCCCCAAACTACCTATCAAAATTCGGCCACCCCCTAGCCTTACATGCCGTCCACATACATGATCTCCCAAGTCAAAACATACCACTCAATTCTTACCATAGCAAGACACCCCACATCATGCCTTATTTTCTCCCATTAGCCTTAAAATCTTTGATTTCTTTCCCAAACATCAAACTTACCTTAAGCAAATATTCTACTTGCCAAAAGTTGAAAGTCCAACCCATCATAAATTTGAATTGACAGTCCATTAATGCTAGGATGCACAAAATATAAAATTCTCAAAATGCCTTCCATGTTACTCGAACCACTTCCCTCAAGCAACTTTCCAAGCTCCTTAACCACCTTGCCACTAATTCCTCTTGTGCTTTAATTTAACACTTAAATTAACTTAAGTGTCGAGCTCACCTAATCCACTTCATTAAATAAACCATACTAGAATTATTCTAGTTTCCTAAACAAAATCAAACCTTCACAAGACTATGCTAACACACAAACAATACTACTCGAGCTAACACAAGTAATAAAATAATACTCAATTTTTTTTTAAAGTCCAAGGTCCAATTGGCCCAATCCTACTAGGCCCAATTTCAGGATGTTACAGTTCTACCCTCCTTAAAGAAATTTTGTCCTCGAAATTTCCAACTAGCTAACAGTCATACCTCCTATCTCGCCACACTACGCTCTTGATGCGCACTCTGATCTTAATAAAACCACAATGTACTTTTTTAACAAAATCTTGAATCCTTTTTCCCACAACCAGACATCTAATTCACAATAGCAAACCGTTATCTAACACTTACACTTATACCAAAAATTTTCCTACATTCAGCCATCATTTCCAACCAAAACATACCTGACTTGAGAGTGAGGAAACAATCCCGAGCCTTATGCTCCTTAGACCCGCATCTCAAGCATACTCCTGACTCCCTCCAGCATTCTCCCGGATGACACCTTCCACAGTAATCGCAAGCCAAACAGTTCGATCATGCCTTGTCAGTTTTACAGATCGAGATTGTGACCCAAGAGAACCGTGATCTCTAATCTTCTTACAGTCTACAGACCCAATCTCGAAGTGCTTCACCGATTCCTTTAACCTCCTCCAAAACTTCCTTAACTATTTGAGTCAGCTCATCAATCCGAATTCGGTCATGAGACCCCGTCTCAACCACTAGTGATGCTAACGCCTCCATTTCAGAAATATGCCTCGGTGCTGAAGATCTAGCCCTAGCACAATCGGCCTTTACCACGTCCATGACGACCACGATCTCGAGTGCTCATGTCTAACGTCTCGACTTTTCTTATTAAAAAGTTTTATGCATTAATCAATATTTCACTTTCTTTAAAGCACAGTTTTATGAAAAAGTTTCTATAAGTGGTTGTTTCGCGAGTACACCAAACCTATAGTTTTGGGTCTCTAAAGTAATTCCTACTACTATACAGTTACATCAACATCACTATAATCATATCATCAAAATCAACAGTTTGAGGTACTTACCAGGGCGGATTGGTGCCGGAGACTCGGGGCCATGCCTTTCAAACCATATAATTTTCAACAAAAACATCTTAAAGCCATACTTTAAATCATTTTGGGCCTCGAGCCCACAGCCGAGCTTTTGAACTTAGCTCTGATACCAATTTGTAACACCCTAAACCCGGTCAATACGCCATGACCAAATTCGGCATGCCACGAAGGAAAACGTTTTGAAGAGAAACGAGTTAACGATTAAATTTTTGTGAAAAAACTCTTTGTTGAACTTTGTTTGTAGAAAACAAGTGTATAATAAATTGAAAGCTGATAATTTACTTTTGAAAACCTCAAAATAAGTCTTAAAAACTTAGTTGCAAATCCATAGATTAGAAAACCTTTTAATATTTTAAAGAAACCAAAGTGATTAGGTTGAAAACTGTATCTAAAAGAAATTTGGAAAGGTTGAGTTCTATAAAAATAGTATGAGTTATCGAAAATACTTAAGATGTTAAAATTATCATATGATTTATGTTACCCGATGGTAACGTTTTAAAAACCGTCGCATTTTGTAATTTAGAAAACTTTATGCTCAAATTATTATATCAAACATGTAAATTTGTAAGCCAAGTTTAAATCAAATCCAAAACATATAAATAATCCAAAACATAAATAAACAGGCCTTATTACAAGTCCATAAAAATATGAAAACCAAATTAAAATAAAATACCCAAATGGAAGTTCATGTAAAACCAAATTTTATTGCATGGCCTCCTCGAGTTCATCCGGCTCCTTATCTGCGATCTCACGAATCACCTGAAAAGATATCCCACTGAAGGGTGAGTCAACAGACTCAATGTGTAACAATACACTAAAAGTCCAATCGATCATAGCAATAAAGTCCATTAAAATAACAAATCAAATAATAATTGATTAAATCACATGTACATATAAAATGAAATGCAATCCCGAACCCAACTTAGATATCCATCCAGTACACACCACCCGTACCTACCAATCACACCGTGGGGATTACTAAATTGACCCTCCATCCGCTACACACCATCGAAGGCAGTTGTTGCAGTCAACATGCACATCGCCCTTATAATCGTGGCATAGCCACCAGATAATCGTGACAGAGTCACCGGATTCATAATATCGTGACCGAAGTCACCGGATTCATAATATCATGACCGAAGTCACCGGATTCATAATATCGTGACCGAAGTCACCGGATTCATAATATCGTGTCCGAAGTCACCGGATTCATAATATCGTGACCGAAGTCACCGGATTCATAATATCATGACCGAAGTCACCGGATAATATGGTAAAACCACCGGAACACTTCCCCTTTCAATATTACCCATATGCCCATGCAATAACATATTATTTCATTATCATGCCATATACCCCATAATCATATTGGAATCGGACACATTTCATATTATGCATATAGCATTATTAACGATGCAAATATCATGCCTTGTACATTATCCCAAAAATCATAATCAAATATCGAATATGTTTCATATTAAAATCATACATAGTACGAAGGAATAACGTACCTCAATTCACCGTACCATTGAATGGTACCCGAAGCCATAATCATTTATATTTCTATATAAACACATTTTTATCAATAAAGCTATTAATCTATTAGAAGTTTAGTATAAGTTACACACCTTGCAAACACAAAGAGCGATGGAATATTTAGGATTTCTGACTCTTGCCTACAACGTCGACAGAACCTACATATCACTATGTGAGAAATCGGTTATCACTAAAAGATATGGCCTTAGGACGAATATCAACATCTTCTTACCTTGGATTATTCAAATCCCGAACGATCTCTCCCTAAACGTCGACTACAAGAAACCCCGAAATCCTCCTTCAAAGATTTGGCCATGGAAAAGTAAGAGAATTTGATTCCTAAAATCGGTTAATCCAAGGGAAAATAAAGAAAAACAATTGATAGATAATCCTTACCCGAAACACGAAGATTGATTAACCCCTACTTGAACTATAAAGGAATTCAGCCTTAACAAATTAAAAGAAAAGGAATGGTGATTTCGACTTTAACAAAAGAAGAGAAAAGATGGTGGTTTCAAATATGATGGTTTCAGTTTTTAATCAAAAGAAAAGAAAGAGAAATGGTGAAAAGTATAGAATAGTTTCGGCTATGAGAAAGAAAGAGAAGAGAAAAAGAGAATGAAAAAGAAAAAGAAAATATGAGAAATGCTTTTGGTGATAGAATGGATTCGGCACTAGAGAGGAAGAAAAGAAATGATAAATGTCTTCAAAAGTGACAATATTTTGGTACCAAAAGAGAGTAAAACTTGAGAGGAAAAGAAGAAATAAAAAGTACCAATTTGGTCAAAAATGTAATGGCCAAAACAAAGCAAAGTTTTTAGCAAATGCCAATTGACAATTTCGGCTAAGAGAAAATATTTGGACAAAGGAAAAAGATGCACAAAAATACTAAAATGACCAACCAATTCCCCCCCAAACTACCTATCAAAATTTGGCCACCCCCTAGCCTTACATGCCGTCCACATACATGATCTCCCAAGTCAAAACTTACCACTCAATTCTTACCATAGCAAGACACCCCACATCATGCCTTATTTTCTCCCATTAGCCTTAAAATCTTTGATTTCTTTCCCAAACATCAAACTTACCTTAAGCAAATATTCTACTTGCCAAAAGTTGAAAGTCCAACCCATCATAAATTTGAATTGACCGTCCATTAATGCTAGGATGCACAAAATATAAAATTCTCGAAATGCCTTCCATGTTACTCGAACCACTTCCCTCAAGCAACTTTCCAAGCTCCTTAACCACCTTGCCACTAATTCCTCTTGTGCTTTAATTTAACACTTAAATTAACTTAAGTGTCGAGCTCACCTAATCCACTTCATTAAATAAACCATACTAGAATTATTCTAGCTTCCTAAACAAAATCAAACCTTCACAAGACTATGCTAACACACAAACAATACTACCCGAGCTAACACAAGTAATAAAATAATACTCAATTTTTTTTTAAAGCCCAAGGTCCAATTGGCCCAATCCTACTAGGCCCAATTTCAGGATGTTACAGTAGCCACACGAGCGTGCAAGCGCACGTGTGGGAGCTTCGACGCGATAGTTGAGGCCATCATGAGTGTTCTTGAGGGTTTAGTCTATTTGGGCCATGATGGGCCGAAAGGGGCCATGATGGGCCGAAAGGGGCCATGTGGGGCCAATGGGCCCGTGGGCCCATATGAATAAATTTTATGATTGTGTAGTAGATATTGGATTGGTCTATGTGAATCTCATATCTGTGGCTAGATTTGGGCTAAATGGGCCACACGAGCATATGGGCCCATTTGGGCCGAGAATAGACCCTAGGCTCATTCGTATAGTTATCTCTGTTTAGAATACCTTAGTTTACAAAATTATTGAAATACCCTTGGTTTACAAAATTTCTTTAATACCCTCAACTTATAAAATTACCGCAGTACCCTCGGTTTTCAAAATTACCGAAATACCCTCAGTTTGCAAAATTACCGAAATACCCCTGGTTTGTAAAATTACCGAAATACCCCTAAGGGGTGAAATGACCATTTTACCCCCAACCAGCTAAATGACCGTTGTACCCTTAGTGGTAGTACCAGTGTTGCATGTGTATTAATTGTATGATTGATTGTGATTGAGATGCACTGCATACATGGATTAGTTATGTCATGACACTACACTGGGTTGGGTTTTTCTGATTGGAGGATGTACCGTTATAGTGGCATCGCCACGTATTCTGATCCCAGTGGCTCAGCCACGTATATCGTTGTTAGCAGCTAAGCTGCATTATTGGAGAGTTGGTTGGGTGGGTCGATGTGGTCCCCACATGGAGAGCTAGTTGGTACGGGCGGAGAGTTGGCTAGGTGGGGAGACTTGGTCCCCACATTGAGAGATGGTTGGTACGGGTGGTGTGTTGGCTGGACAAGGTTGGGTTACACGTCTGTTTGCATTGATATGATTCAGGGCTCAGGCCCAGACTGATACCATATGGGCTTGGGCCCAGACTGTGACCATAATAGGGGATTACACACTCAGTTCTCGTAACTCAACCTTTCTCTTTAACTGCGCAGGTAATCCCCAGCCTTAGAGGATTTGGAGCTACGAGGGACTCGGAGAAGACTACATACTACTTATGCTTTTCGTTTTGATTATTTACTTTTAAATATTTTGATTTTGGTTGTAATAAGGCCTCTATTTTTAACTTATTATTTGTGATATTTATTTATGATTTTTTCTTACTGCTAAAATTGGAATACGATTTCCAAAACAATAATTGTCTTCAAAACACTACGTTTTCGCAACGTTTTCAAAATGCTTCTCTAACTCAATTTTTAAACATCACATTTTCGTAAATTGTTTATTTTAAATATGCTTCCGTAACAGATAAGGTTTTAAAAGTAGTTACGTTATCAAGTGGACAATTGCTTAAGTATTTTGAGTTTTAACAAAGAGGTTTTAACTCTCAAACAAGTTTTAACAACAAGAAATATGGTTTTGAAAAACACTTCAATGTGACACGCCAAATTAGGGCCTAACTTCTAAGCTGAGTTTACGGTGTTACATTTAATGGTACCAGAGCCAGGTTGCAAAACTCGGCTGTAGATTGGGTTTTCAAAATTTAATTTCTGAAAGTGTTGTTTCAAAAAAGCTTGAAAAGATTTTAAGTTTTGAAATGTTGTATAGACCAGTTTCTGAAAGTGTGGTACACCGAGTCTCCGGCACCGAATCCTTAAGCTTTCTGAATACTTTTTTTGTTTAGAAATTTAAATACAGTAAGTTAGAAATATGGTGGTTTCTTTAGATATTGGACTGTATTATTTGTATTTATTCTGTGCGTGTTTTGCTCGAATGTGATGTTTGAATATAGAAATTGGTTGTGTGTGAAATATCTGTCTGCTTCAATGATTAGGTGTTTTGAGTATGTGTAGAGAGCTCCAAGTTCTAGTTAAAATATGATAGGGATATTAGAATCAGAGTGCGCAGTGGCAGCGTAGTGGTGTAACCTGTGTTGTGCAGCTATTATATAGTTGGAAATTTCGAGGACGGAATTTCTTTAAGGGAGGTAGAATTATAACGCCCCAAATTTTTGGGCCTGGTAGAATTGGGCCTATTGGGCCATGCGCAGCGGAGCGTTTAAAATTTTTGAGGACAAGAGAATGACACTAATGCAAGTTGGATCTATTAGGTGACTAATTTTGGATGGTTAGGAGGCTTCCATGAAGTCTCGAGTTCAAACCTGGGCTTTAGAAAAAAATTTAGTTTTAGGTGAATAAAACCCAGGGAGTAAGTAAGTAGGCTTTAAGAATAAAATGTGGAAAAAAATGACACAAGGAAGTGGGTGGTCAAGTGGCAAGGCATCATTAAGGTTGCAAGGGAGCATGGGTTCAAGTCTTGGTGCTTGCAGTTCATTTTGATTTCCTTTTAAATGAACTTAGACTTTGGCCCATAGGCTTATATTTAGTTGTGCTTATTTTAAGTCACAAAAGGAGCTTGTGTTGTGGTGGCATGTAGCGTCTAGAGCATAAGAGAGGGCTAGGGTTCAAATCACATTGCAAGCAAAAAGGGATATTTATTTTGCTAAGTTGGGACGGTAGGTGGTTGTGATGGAATTAAACTCTGTTGAAGGTGGGATCCCACATCTGGAAGCTAGCATGAGAGTAGGCGTGAAGCTGGCTTTAAATAGAGCGACCTATGAGGAGAGTAAGCATACCTTGGTTGGCGTTTGGGCAAAGGAGTGTTCAGATCACGAATTAACTCCAGATTCCTATCAGGTGTGTATTTCGCACTACTTTAGCTATAGAGCGACAAATGCGGAAATTCCAGTCACATAGCAATGGTAGCCACATGAGCGTGCGAGCGAACATGTGGGAGCTTCGACGCGATATTTGAGGCCATCATGAGTGTTCTTGAGGGTTTAGGCTGTTTGGGCCACAATGGGCCGAAAGGGGCCATGTGGGGCCAATAGGCCCGTGGGCCCATATGAATAAATTGTATGATTGTGTAGTAGATGTTGGACTGGTCTATGTGAATCTCATATCTGTGGCTAGATTTGGGCTAAATGGGCCACACGAGCGTGTGGCCCCATTTAGGCCGAGAATGGGCCCTAGGCCCATCCGCATCGTTATCTTTGTTTAGAATACCTTAGTTTACAAAATTACTGAAATACCCTCGACTTGTAAAGTTACCGAAGTACCCCCGGTTTGTGAAATTACCGAAATACCCCTGGTTTGCAAAATTACCAAAATACCCTCTTACGAATGTATCGCGCACTCGCAAGACTACCATAGCCAAACTTTCGGCTTTTCAGCATTTCGGGATTTGTCGATCTATTGTGTGCGTAATGTATGTACACCCTTTCGACTTTCTATTAAACTATCAAATCATACGGTAGAAGTACACACCTTACCACTTAAAGTATTAAGTACTCATATTGTAACATCCTGAATTAATGGGCCTATGTGTTTAGTGTGTGGATATGTTTAATGTGTTAATTTAACTGTTATGGGTCCAAATTGGGCTCAGGATGTGGTCAAGGCCTTGGTGAAATTTTTTTTTGGGCACTATAGGGTTTAAAAGGTGGTATTTGTGTTTAAAATATCAAAATGGGCTTGTGGCCCAATGGTCAGTGGCGCCACTTAGAGAGCAAGGAGGTGGCGCCACGCAAGGGAGTAAGGGGCCCAAATTTAAGTTTCATGGAGCCCAATTCTTTTAATTTAAGTTAGCTAATTTTTGGGCATTAGAGTTAGGTGGAGTGGACGGCAACAAGGCTCAAAAATAGGAGGATTTATGTGAATGTGATAATGTAGATATTATAGTTGATAATATGGAAGGTAAAGGAGAAAAGATAGGAATTATCTGCAAGGCTAAGTGGTGGCCGATTTTCAAACTCTGAGGGGGAGGAGAAATCGGTTTCTAATATGGCTAAGGAGTGCCGAAACTTTAAATAGTCAGGTGAGGGTTCTCTTCTTTATTTTTCGGCATTTAGGGTTTCCATCTTTTCTTTCTCTTCTTCTCTGAGTAAAAGCCGAAATTCCTAACCCTATTCCCTCATCTTCACTTTGATTCAAAAGACGAAACTCCACTGTTCTTTTCTCTTCTTTCTTCTAAAAGCCGAAACCTCATAATCCTTTTTCTACATTCTTTTCTTTTGATCTTTGCTAAACCTGAACCTACCTCTAGTCTGCCGAAATTCTCTTTTCTTCTTCCTACCGATTTCTTCATTAAAAATCGAATCTACATAGACTCATTCCTATCATCTTCTGATCTTCTCAAAAAGCTGAAATCTCAAAGGGGTAGTCGAATTCTTTGTGTTAAGGTGAGTGCCGATTTTCTTATCTCTTCACTTTCTCTTTTGGTTTTTGGAAGACAAAGCCGAAAAGCTAATGGTTTAATGGTTCTATGTATTTTCTTGTTGGGCGACATTCGGGAATTGAAGTAGATCTCTTAGATCTAAAAGCCGAAAACACTAGTCCCTGAATCTCATATCACATTTCAGAATTCCAAGGTAAGGATTTCAATTCTCCTTAAGATGATCAACCGTTTTCATTTCATTAGTTGTGCCTTAACCTAATGTTTTGTTACCGGCTTCTGAACAACACCTTAGGCAGATAGCGGTGGTGTTGACTATGGATAGCGTCGACTTAGAGGGTCTCGTTCTAACGGTAATCAGGTGTGTAGACTCTAACACACTCTTTAACTGTAATTTATGTGTTATGGGCTAAAAAGCCAAAAAGTGGCTGTGTAGATAGTCGAATAAAATCCTAAAAGGGTTAGGCAAGGATGCCAGGTACGTAATCATGGACATCTCTATGTGTATCGAAATATATGAAAGTCTGTATGATGTTTTCTTTGTATGTGTATGCATGGGGTGGGATTGATATGATGAAGGGGAAGAAGGTCGCATAGCGATCGGTGGCTTTGCCACATAGGTCACCTAGTGATTGGTCTTTATGACAGGCAGCTTAGCTGTCGAAATGCTACTATGTATTATTAAGGTCACATAGTGATCGATGGCTATGCCACGTTTAATGATTCCTGAATAACAGGAATAGGCAGTATGGCTGTCGTTATGGTGTGTAGAGGATGGAGGGTTGATTGTAGAAATCCCCAAGGTGTGATGGTTGGTACGGGTTGATGTGTAGAGGATGAAATTCTAGGATGGGCTGGGCTAGTAATCATTTATGGTTTATCATGTAATTATGATTGTTGCCTTTATGTTTGTGCCAGGGCTCATAATGTGTTTGTGAGCCCAAGCCTTTTATGTGTTCTCGGGATTTGCACACTGAGTCTTTATATTTCTATAGATTATTTTCGGTTTTTCTTTAAGTTTTCTTTTTATTTATTTTGGGAATATTTATGTAATAAGGCCCCATAGTTCATATTCACCTAAGTAGTTTTTATTATTTGCAACTTATGAAATTAGGATAAAGGTTTAGTTATACAAAACAATAATAATACAAGTTTTTTTTTCCAAACATCATTTATTATTCAAATATTGTCTAATTAACTTACGATTTCCAAAAACAACAAAGCAAAAGTTTTCAATGTACAACCCGTAGCATACCAGATTCGGTCGAAACGTATGGGCCAGGTTTGGGGTGTTACAATTTGGTATCAGAGCCCGATTCAAAACTCAGGCTGTGAAATGGGTCTAGTTGTGTTTTGAAAATTTGATGTGGATTTGAGAAAAATGTTTTGGTTGAAGATATGGCCTTCGAGTCTACCGGCATCCGATCCACGCAGGTAAGTATTCTAACTCTTGATATGATATGCATGATTGGGCTTGATGGGCTTGATACGTGGATTAGTATGTTAGGCACTGATGGACTTTAGGCTTAGTTTAAACAACTCCCTAAATTCATAAGATTTAATTCAACCAAACAAACCTGTAAACAAGTCGCGAGATTAGAGTGTGGCAACAGGCATACGCATGTCTAGGATTGGATTCAGGGAGAGCTTGGTACTTAAGTAGTCCTAGTGACTCACCTCCTCTTCGCTGGAATCCTACCTGGTGCATAGTGACTGTTCACCTTAGTCATGAGGACTTGTTGACAGGCCAAACTTTATAATTAAAACCCGAAAGGGGCCAGCCACCCTATTTCAAAAAAAAACCCCAAGTTTTGTAAAATTTCCAAAAATACACTTGATTTGTGAAAAATTTCCAGAATACTCCAGAATTGCGAAACTACCAAAATTTGTGAAAATTACCGAAACACTCCGGTTGGCAAAATTTCCAAAATACCCTTGGTTTGTGAAAATTTCCAAAACAACCGTAATTTTATAAAATACCCATGTTTTGCAAATTTACTCGGAAACCCCTAGATTTACAAGAGTAACCCGATTTGTGAAAGTAAATTTTCCAAAGTACCCCTGCATGAAAAAAAAACTTGTTTTCCAGAATACCCTTGCTTCAAAAAAAAATGTACCAAAATACCTCTAATTCAAAAGAAATCACCAAGATACTTTATTTTGGAAAATTACAAAAATACCCTGTAGGACAAAACTACGAAAATACCATTGGGTAGAGAAATGATGAAAATACCCTTATGTGATGAATGTGAGTGCGTAGATGATATATGTATGTTGATGTGTGATGGTTGAATGTATGTGGGTTCTAGAATTAGGAGATAAACTTAAGACTGAAACTGTAGATAGGTACGAATTCGAAAGAACTACTTTCAAACTACTATTCATAAGACTGTTCGTGGTTAATCAGTGAAAGAAATTAATAATTCATAAAATTTCTAATTCAGATACTACGAGAATCAACGATGAGTGCTAGGAGAGGAAGAAGAGGCCGCGACCGAGGCCGTGGAAGTGTTAGGACTGATGTGCTGACTCAGCTAGTTAGGGAGGTACTGAAGGAGGTTAAAGAAATCGGTGAAACACTTCGGCTTAGGTGCGTGGACTGTAAGAAAAAAAGAGATCGTAGTTTTCTAGGGTTACAGTCTCGTTCTGTGAAGCATGTTAAGGAACGTCCAAACTTTCGGGTGTGCGAATATTGCAGAAGGCGTCATCCGGGTGAATGTTGGAGGAAGTCAGGAACATGTTTAAGATGCGGGTCTGAGGAGCATAAGGCTCGGGATTGTTCAATCACCATTAAGTCGGGTATGTTTTGTGTGGATGCTATATTTTTGGGTATAGAAACTGTATGCGTACAATGTTTATATATTATTAAATTAGAGTGCGCAGTGAAAGCATAGTGGTGAGACTTGGGTAGTACGATTAATAGTTAGTTGGAAATTTTGAGGACGAAATTTCTTTAAGGGGGTAGAACTGTAACATCCTGAATTAATGGGCCTATGCGTTTAGTGTGTGGATATGTTTAATGTGTTAATTTAACTGTTAGGGGTCCAAATTGGGCTCAGGATGTGGTCAAGGCCTTGGTGAAATTTTTTTTTTTTGGGCACTATAGGGTATAAAAGGTGGTATTTGTGTTTAAAATATCAAAATGGGCTTGTGGCCCAGTGGTCAGTGGCACCACTTAGAGAGCAAGGAGGTGACGCCACACAAGGAGTAAGGGGCCCAAATTTAAGTTTCATGGAGCCTAATTCTTTTAATTTAAGTTAGCTAATTTTTGGGCATTAAGGTTAGGTGGAGTGGACGGCAACAAGGCTCAAAAATAGGAGGATTTATGTGAACGGGATAATGTAGATATTATAGTTGATAATATAGAAGATAAAGGAGAAAAGATAGGAATTATCTGCAAGGCTAAGTGGTGGCCGAATTTCAAACTCTGAGGGGGAGGAGAAATCGGTTTCTAATATGGCTAAGGAGTGTCGAAACTTTAAATAGTCAGGTGAGGGTTCTCTTCTTTATTTTTTGGCATTTAGGGTTTCCATCTTTTCTTTCTCTTCTTCTCTGAGTAAAAGCCGAAATTCCTAACCATATTCCCTCATCTTCACTTTGATTCAAAAGCTGAAACTCCATTGTTCTTTTCTCTTCTTTCTTCTAAAAGCCGAAACCTCATAATCCTTTTTCTACATTCTTTTCTTTTGATCTTTACTAAAGCCGAACCTACCTCTGGTCTGCCGAAATTCTCTTTTCTTCTTCCAGCTGATTTCTTCATTAAAAGCCGAATCTACATAGACTCATTCCTATCATCTTTTGATCTTCTCAAAAAGCCGGAATCTCAAAGGGGTAGTCGAATTCTTTGTGTTAAGGTGAGTGCCGATTTTCCTATCGCTTCACTTTCTCTTTCGATTTTTGAAAGATAAAGTCGAAAAGCTAATAGTTTAATGGTTCTATATATTTTCTTGCTGGGTGACATTCGGGAATTGAAGTAGATCTCTTAGATCTAAAAGCCGGAAACACTAGTCCCTGAATCTCATATCACTTTTAAGGATTTCAAGGTAAGGATTTCAATTCTCCTTAAGATGATCAATCGTTTCCTTTTCGTTAGTTGTGCCTTAACCTAATGTTTCGTTACCGGTTTCTGAACAACACCTTAGGCAGATAGCGGTGGTGTTGACTACGGATAGCGTCGACTTAAAGGGTCTCGTTCTAACGGTAATCAGGTGTGTAGATCTCTAACACACTCTTTAACTGTAATTTATGTGTTATGGGCTAAAAAGCCGGAAAGTGGCTGTGTAGACAGTCGAATAAAATCCTACAAGGGTTAGGCAAGGATGGCAGGTACATAATCATGGACATCTCTATGTGTATCGAAATATATGAAAGTCTGTATGATGTTTTCTTCGTATGTGTATGCATGGGACGGGATTGATATGATGAAGGGGAAGAAGGTCGCATAGCGATCGGTGGCTTTGCCACATAGGTCACCTAGTGATCGGTATTTATAACAGGTAGCTGAGCTGTCGAAATGGTACGATGTATTATTAAGGTCACATAGTGATCGGTGGCTATGCCACGTTTAATGATTTCTAAATAACATGAATAGGCAGTACGGCTGTCGTTATAGTGTGTAGCGGATGGAGGGTTGATTATAGAAATCCCCAAGGTGCGATGGTTGGTACGGGTTGGTGTGTAGAGGATGGAATTCTAGGATGGGCTGGGCTATTCATCATTTATGGTTTATCATGTAATTATGATTGTTGCCTTTATGTTTGTGCCAGGGCTCATAATGTGTTTGTGAGCCCAAGCCTTTTATGTGTTCTCAGGATTTGCACACTGAGTCTAGGTGACTCACCCTTTTATTTTCCTACTCTTTCAGATGAGCAGTAGATCGTGGACATGGGGGCCGAGACGGACTCGAGGGGCCATCAAGTCTTAATATTTCTATAGATTATTTTCAGTTTTTCTTTAAGTTTTCTTTTTATTTATTTTGGGAATATTTATGTAATAAGGCCCGATAGTTCATATTCACCTAAGTAGTTTTTATTATTTGCAACTTATGAAATTAGGACAAAGGTTTAATTATACGAAACAATAATAATACAAGTTTTTTTTTCGAAACGTCATTTATTATTCAAATATTGTCTAATTAACTTACGATTTCCAAAACCAACAAAGCAAAAGTTTTCAATGTACAACCCGTAGCATACCAGATCCGGTCGAAATGTATGGGCCGGGTTTGGGGTGTTACACATATTAGTCAGAACCTATATGAAACATTACACTTCATTAGTCACTTACTTAATAAATTAAAATAAATCCATTACAACCACTCACCAAAGGACAACCTATACTTGCCTTGATCGGCTCTGATTTGCCTATTTAATCCGAGGTCCATTGTAGTCCCCCTTCCGCATCCAGGCAGAAAGTCCCGAACCGCCGACACCTTACGTCGCTTAATCTTGGGAGTAGTGGTCACTTTCTCACACTCAGTCGGCATCTTTGCTGACACTTTACTAGATCCCCCTTTGCTTATCGTAAATTCCTGATCAATCGGCCAAATGAATGCAATAGCTAGTCCCAAAAGATTTAGCCAATGAGAGGAGAATAAAAGATTTGAAAGAGGGAGAGAATGAATATTCGGTTAAGTAACTAAACAAAAAAGGACTGCTTTGATAAAATTGTGGAAGAAAAAGGGTGGCACACAAGGATTCGACAAAAAGGAATACTGGACCTTAGGGACCAAGAATATGCGGCATAAAAGAAATAGCTAGAAGCAAAGGAAAGAAAAGAGTTTGATGAGAAGGAAGGGAAGAAATCTGCGCAAAATAGAAGAGGAAGAATAAGGGAGTTCGGCTTTCAGGTATTTGGAGAGAAAAGTAGTTTTTGGAAAAATAAAAAGAAAGAATTTGGCATTAGCCTAGAACCCCAAAATCGACACCTATTTATAGCCTATAGCCGAATTTTCTATCCCTAAATTCCCAATTTGGCTCAACATCTTCCACATATCTCATCTCCTAATTTTTCTCCACGATAAGCTCCTTAATCCCTTCCTAACTTTTCTCTTCTGATCACTCTCCTTAGAGTCCATCATCACACCACTTCCAACCTTTTAGAAGGCCAAAAGTAAACTCCTAAAAATTAATTAAAAATTTCTTCTCCTCAAAGTTCGAACCCAGAACTTCTCCAACACCCCTAGACACTCCAAGTTTATTAAACTCTTAAAGCTAACATGTCATTTGTCATTTTCTTGCTTAAAAAATTTATGAGACCCAAAGCCGAAAGCCCAATTCATCTAGGCCCAAAATTCGGGGCATTACAATTCTACCCCCTTAAAGAAATTTCGTCCTCGAAATTTCAACCTAACTATTAATCGCACCGCTCAAGTCACACCACTATGCTTTCACTGGGCACTCTGATCCCAATAATTTCAACATATACCCAAAACATCCACCTACTTCAAACATTTTCAAGCACATGCAGAAGAAGTACCAAATTCAGATTCAAATGTTTACAAAGCCCTAACACTTCCACGGCTTTTGCCGCGGCCCCTTGCACCTCTTCTAGCGCTCATCATCGATTCGCATATTATCTTGATTAGAAATTTTATGAAGTTTTAATCAATTTCAATAATTAAGCCGATGTTTTATGAAGTATTAAGTGGAGTATTGTTTTCGCAGTCGCAAATCCTCTACAGTCTTAGTTCTCTATGGGCTTTAGTTTTACTCTAGGCATATTCTAAAAGTAGCCCACTATCTACAGTATAACAGTTTAAAATAACTAAGTATCAAGAGAACTTACTTGGTTCGACGTTGGAGACTCGGTGTGCCACACAACAAGAATTTCTAAAATATTTTGACTCACTCGAAAACAATTTTTTAACCCAAATACTATGGCCCATTTCATGGCCAGAGCTTTGAAATCAGGCTTTGATACATTAAATGTAACACCCCAAACCCATCCTAGAAGTTAGGCCCGAGTCTGGCATGTCACATTGAAGTGTTTTAGCGAAAACTTTATTTTCATTGAAAACCCTTCATAAAGTAAAATGTTGAGCACAAAAGCACTTTTTAGTTGCAGCAGTTTTATTTAAAAACAAACAATTTATAAAACTTGGTATTTAATAATGGAGTTGCGAAAACGTAATAATTGAAAACAGCCATATCTTAGGAAAATAAACAGTGTTCTGCCTCCAAAATATAAAACATAATAATATAATAAACCCACAAAATAATAATAATCAGAGAAAAGGCCTTATTACAATCCAAACCAAAATAATTTTAAAATACTAGGAATTTTAAAGAAAATCCAAATAATAATATCTTGCTTTAAAGAAAATCCAAATAATAATATCTTGCTAGCTGGCCACCTCTAAGTCCCACCATTCGTCGAACCGCCTACTGAGGGTCTGTAACATCCCAAACCCGGTCTATGCGTTAAGACCAGATTTGACATGTCACACGAAATGATCATATGTAAAGTCTTTTAAAGATTTGCAGAAATCGGATTTTTCAAAATAAATTTTAAAAAAGAAGGTGTTTATTGAAAATCGAGGTTGATTGTTAAATTTAATAATTTAAAGACGTAAGAGTTTATAAATTGAAATTTAGAAAAAATAATTGATCCAATATTCCGAGAAATGTAAAAGAGTTCAAAAGAAATTTTGAAAAAAAACAAGATTTCTAAAAGAGTTATTCCAGAAAGTTTTCCGAGTTAAAAATAATTAAGAATGAAATCCTTTTCGTACGTTTATTTAAGAAAACGTTTATCTCTATTTTTAGAAAAGAAAATCCCACTTAAGTATTTTAGAACATAATATAAAATCCATCCACAAGTAAAACATCCATAAAAATTTAAGCAGAGGCCTTATTACATCACAACTTAAAAGCAAATATTAAAAAGTACTTAAAAGAAATCCGAAATTTAAATAACCCATTATTCGTAGTATGGCCTCCACTGAGTCGTCCCCGGCCCAAGCCTCCATCACTGATCATTACCTGAGGAGGGTAAAGAAAACAGGAGTGAGTTACTTAGAACTCAGTGTGTAATCCACTTACCATTGTTCACTGGGCCAAAATTCAATTAAACATTTATCTGGGCCTGAGCCCATTACAAATATAACAATTTATCATGTATAGAATGTATGTGATATGCAATTCCCAAAACCAAACCTAAATTTCCATCCGCTACACACCACCCGTACCAATCAACACACCTGTGGGGAGCTTTAGTCACCCACCCCGCCAACACACCAACTGGGCATTAAGCCATATATCAAACTGGGCACGAAGCCATTAAACTGGGTACGAAGCCATCAGAATTTTGTAGCAAAGCTACCAGAACTTCTCTTTATCAAAAAGCCCAACCCATGCAATCATGTATATAATATGCATAACAATCCATTCATACAATTATTCCAACATAAGGCCCATTATTCAAATTATTACAATCTGGCCCATTACACATTTTGGCCTATATAATCTCATATTACACTTGGCCTATTTATCAAAGATCACATATAACCCATTTATCACATATCACTTATGGCCCACTGATCAATTATCACTTATGGCCCATTTATCACATATCACATAAGGCCCATTTAGTCACATATCACTTATGGCCCATTTAGTCACATTTATCAATTTAGCCCATTAAGGGCAATTTCGTAATTTTCACGGTCTTAATACCGATTTTCATAGTTTTTACCATTAGAGTGATAAATATACTATTTTACCCGATTTCACTAACTTGTGATTTAATCCCACGATTACTACGATATAGTCATCTAACCCATGAGATATGGTGCGAGATTTACACACCTGATTACGGTGAGCAATACACTTTCTTGATCGTCAACACCTAGAATATTTTTAACGCTCGATTAGAAAAATAAACGCAATCTAATAGAGCTATTCTAAAGAAACAATCTAAGATTTACCCTCGGAATCGCGAATAACTACAATTTGTCGATTTTCCCCGGTTAACGGTCCACAACCCGTTGGAAAACCTCGAACAGCTAATGGCTCCGAACTACGAACAACTTCGAATAATTGATTCTCCCCGGATGAGGGTCCACAACCTGATGGAAAGTCTCGAATTGCCGAAATAGCCCTTCGTTTGAATCTAGGAGTTGAGAACGCCAAACCACTCCTTTTGGAAACACCACTAGATTTCCCTTTCAAAACGTCACTACGGGCCTCCATTCGTTAGATCTTTAGTAAATCGATAATATACTAAAGTATGGACTTAAGAAATGGTATAGATAGGCTTACCACGATGTTCCAAGTGATCCACGAATAAATCCCTATATATAAGAATCAGTTACTCCTTTCCATTCTATTAATCATCTTAATAAATATAGGATGATCGTGAAAACCGTGAAGAACTCTCACCTTGAAGGTTTTTGATCCGAATTCAAGTGATTACGAGATAACTTCGAGGAGATGGCGATTCGACTTTTCACTATTTCACGAAAAGGATTTGTCTAAGAGAAATGGATGATGGTTTTGGTCAAAAAGGCTTTCCCAAGCCAACTTATGAATTCGGCCAAAAGCAAACAAATAACAAATTAAAAACCAATGAAGAGAATTCTTACCGATTGTCCAAAGTTTGAATAGAAGAAATGATTGAGAAGAAATATATGAGAAATGGAAGTTTCGGCTATGAAGATGGTTATTAACATTCGGCCATGGTGAAAGATTTTGGAAAAGAAATAGTGATGTTAAGAGTTCTTTACAAGATGAAAGAAAAGAGAAAAAGAGATAAAAGAGAGAGTTTATGTTTCGATTTTCAAAGAAGAAGAATAAGCAAGGAAGAAGTTTTGATATTGGTGTTCATTCGGCCAAGGAAGAAAGGAATTGAAAATGTCCCACAAGGTTGTATGATTTTGGCACAAAAAGGAAAAGAGTTTAGGGAGAAGAAAGGATGGTACCAAAATGGTCAAAAAGATGAAATGGCCAAAAGAAAAACAAAAACTTTACCCTTTTTCTTATGTCAAAATTCGGCTAGGAGGAAGAGTTTGGAGAGAATTTTTGATACACATGATGCTAAGAAATTGACCAAACCTAACTCATAATCCTAACCAAACTACTAACAACATTCGGCCACTCTCCCTAGCCCCAAAAACCGTCCATGTTCAAGCCAAAAAGGGGTCAACATTTGCCAACATTACTTTTCATAGCACATTCCTCAATTTAAGCCACTTGTTCCCCTACATACCTTATCCCATTGATTTCTTTCCCTATGTTCAATTCTTGCCTTAATCCTTTAGCCACCTTGCCATAAACTAAAAGTCCAACCTTCCAAAAATAAAGCTTGGCCGACACATGCTAGATGAGTGCAAAAATTTAAGTCACAAAAATGCATACTAAGGGATTCGAACCTCTCCCCTCAAGACAATACATATGGTGCATATCCTCTTAACCAATAGCTCAATTATGCTATCTTTTTACCACTTAATTACCTTAAGCTATAAGGTCACTTGTTCCACTTCATTAAAGTACTAATTTCCAAAAAAATATACCAAATCCAAATAAATCCCGAACCTTCTCAAGACTATTTTAACACACACATAGGATAATTAAATTAGCTGAGCACCAAAATAATGCAACATATAAAAATTCAAATTTTAGGATGTTACAGGGTCACCTCAAAAGTTTGAAAAGGAGGGGGTGAGTTTTGAAAAACTCAGTGTGTACAACCCTCAACTAATATAAAGCAATCATAAGTCCTTTTGGGCCTGAGCCCAACTTAGTAGCGGTGGCCTTTGGCTGAAGCCCATATCACATTAATATCACAATAATATCGTACATGCAATGCTGTGCAAACCCTCCCCAAATAATCCAACCCTGCACTCCATTTCCCTTCTAACCTACACTCCTATGGGGATATAAATATTAACCCACCCATCCCTACACTCCAAGGGTAGCTCGGTTGTGGTACTACCTAACGTTGCAGCACAGCTGCTAATTATATAATGGGCTTAAAAAGCCATCGGTGGATCCACGGTTGTCAAGCAACCATGCGATCATCATATACTTCCTCCGTTCCATAATTCCCACCTATATACATCCTAAACAGAATATCATATGAATGCAGCAAATATACAAGTAACATCCATAAAGCTTACATTCAACACATAGGGGTATTTTAGTCATTTCCCAAGTCAAGGGTATTTTAGTAATCCTACCCTACAAGAGTATTTCAGTAATTCTTAACAGTATGGGTTTTAAATTACGAACCTTTGGCCTGTCAACATGTCCTCGTTGGCTAAAGTGAACAGACACTATGCACCAGGTAGGATTTCGGAGAAGAGGAGGTGGGTCACTAGGACCGCTTAAGTACCAAGCTCTCCCTAGATCCAATCCTAGACATGCATATGCCCATTGCCACACTCTAACCTTATGACTTGTCCACAGATGAATTTGGTAAATTAATAAGTTTTATGATGTTTAAGGATTTATTATAACTAGGCCTAAAAGTCCATTATAAAACCCTAGCAAGTCTACAGGCTTTCACACACTCATATAGCCCAACAGACCCAATCACATTTTTCTACGGCCCATTAGGCTCAATCACACTCATATGGCCCATTAGGATCGAATCCATTCCAAATCATTCAATAAACTTAATTAACTTATCACATATTACCAAGTTATCAACATTTGCTTATTTAGGCTCATGGGCCCGTCGGGCCCATTTGGCCCATTCTGGCCAATTGGCCAAAACGTGACCCAAGTCCATGAGATCGCTCATGGGGTCTCTGGTATCATATCGAATACCCTCTTACGAGTGTTCGCGCACTTGCAAAACTACCGTAGCCAAGCTTTCAGCTTTTCGACATTTCGGGATTTGCCGATCTATTGTGTGTGTAGTGTGTGTACACCCCTTCAGCTTTATATTAAATTATCGAATCATAGGGTAGAAGTACACACCTTACCACTTAAAGTATTAAGTACTCATATTCGTTAGAACCTATATTCAAACATTACACTCCATTAGTCACTTACTTAATAAATTAAAATATATCCACTACAACCACTCACTGAAGGATAACCTATACTTGCCTTGTAACATCCTAAAATTTGGGTTTCTGCATTTTGCACTATTTCATGTGTTTGGCTAGCTATCCTTGTTATTTGGGTGTGTTCGGGGGTCTTAGGAAGGTTCTGGGTCGAGTGGGGGCCATGGTTAAATTTTGGTTTTAGGGCATTTTGGTAGGGTGAGCTAGTGGAGGCGGGACTTAAGTTTAATAGTTAGTGTTGTGTTAACAAAAGAAAGCAGGGTGGCCTAGTGGAGTTGGCGTCATATGGGAAGCAAGGGAAGTGAGGTTCGAATCTCATTTGTTGCACTTTGGAGCTTTATTTTTGTGCTCAAGGTGGGGAAGAGTTGGCATTCGATTGGGACTCTACCAGGTGAAGATTTGAATTGGTCAACAAGTTCAATTGGATGATGGGGAGTGGATTGAGGAGCAAGTTGAGGAGCAAATCATGGGATTAAGGTGTGAAGGGGAGTTTGGCCGAAAGTGGGAACTTGGGAGGGAGTGAAAATTCGGCTAGGGGTGTTAGGTAGAATATTCGGTCAAGTGAGGGGGGAGTGCCGAAACTTTCCATTAGGTGCTTTTAGCTATTCTTTTTCCCTTTCCTTCAAGTTTATGCATTTTGGTTCTTTTGAGCATTTTGGGTTTCTCTATTGCAATCTTTCTTGACGAATTTTCAGTTGCTTTTCTCCTCATTTTCACATTGTTTTCTTTTATTGTCACCTAAGTACTTCTTGGCCGAATCTTTTCTTTGAATCTCTGTACATCCATTTCTATCTTTTTCCTCTCATCTCTTCCTCTTGTGATCTCCATAGTAGAAATATCTACCTTTTCCCTCTATTCTTCCATTGAGTATATTTCTTCTATTCTCTCATTAGCGGGTTTGCAAATTGATATAACCCTCCATAACCAAATTTTGCCAAACCTTAAGAAGCAAGTAGTTAGGTCTCTTCTGTTTACTGAAAGTTCCTCTTTATTTGGTATTTGCTAGTTGCAAGGTAAGGTCTTTTTCTTAATTTCTTTGACAATGGTTCTTGTTCTGTTTCTTTCTATCTTCTTCGCTCTAAAAGCCGGAGGTCTCACTCTGTTTCTTCTTCCTAAGGCCGAACCTGTTTAAGTGCAAGCACACTCTTTTAGCCTCTTCTTAACTTCGAGATTTTGTAAGGTGGGTGGTAAGTTAGTTTTGGTCGAATATGGGTGATGGATGGACATTCTTAATATAAGTATTTAGGCCGAAATGCCGTTTCTTATTGTTTTGCTTTGGGGCATCGGTCCTAACTTGTGTGTTATTTAGGGACTCATCCAGAATCGTAAGCCGAATCCGTTGGTGTTCGGTTCTCCACTAATTAAGGTAATGAGTTTTTCTCTAGTTTCTATATGATTGGTCTCTTTTCATTGTACTCTGTCATAACCAAACCTCTTTGTTAGACAATCGCTGATTTCACTGAGGTACCTTACTGATCGAACTCTCTTCATGGATGTGAGTGCTAGCTGTTCTAAGGAGGCATCGGTAAGGGAGCCTAAGGAGAGTGGGCTCGTACCCTCTGCTCTTAATTTCAAACGTCGTAGGGTATCAGCGGTGTGAGATTTTTCGTCGGGTTGTGGTAGAGAGCCGACATCGGTTTGGGATAGGCAAACCATTGTTATTCCCGCTAGTGAGAGTGACGGTGATCAGGAGTGTATAGTCCTTCGTATAATCAGGTGTGTAATCCACACACCTTCATTTGTTTGTTTAGCAGTAATATGTGTATTGACTAAAAGCCAAAATAATCGTAACGGCAATTGAGATACCCTAGTGGGTAAGGTTGGAGATACCAAGTAAGTAACACTTATGACTATGCCATTTGAATAACTAGTTATCTGATGTACATTGATATATGTCTTGCATTCATCACATTATGATAATATGTTGCATGGGATTGGGATATGATATTGATGAAAGGGGTAGTGTATTTCGGTGACTCTGTCACACTATTTCGGTGGCTATGCCACATATTTTGGTGACTTTATCACATTATTTCGGTGGCTATGCCACATATTTCGGTGACTCTGTCACAATTTCAGCAATGAGCAACATGACTGCAACATGACTGCCATCGATGGTGTGTAGCAAATGAGGGTTGATTGTAGAAATCCCCACCGGTGTGTTTTGGCTGGTCGGGTGGTGTATAGCAGATGGATTACTAGGCTGGGCTGGGTTGCGTTGCATTGCATTCATTATCTGCTATACCATGACTAATAGGGCTAAGGCCCAGTTTCTCTCCGTAAGGGCTAAGGCCCAGTTGGTAACTGAATGGGTTTGGGCCCAGTTATTGATTGTGTGGGGGATTACACACTGAGTTCTTGTTACTCACCCCTCTGCTTAATTTTTCAGGTAATCCCTAGCTTGAGGATTTGGGCCGAGGTGGACTCTGTGGTGGCCATGTGTTATTTCTTTCGTAAACTTCGTTTTTCATTACTTTGGACTTGTTTTAATTTGGGAATTTATTCTGTGATAAGGCCACTAGGATTTTATTTTAGTTTTTTTTACTTTATTTTAAAGTATTGACTGCTTATTATGAAAGGTTCAAAATGGAGTTTTATTAAAAATGTAAATAACCATATTCCAAAACACTAACAAATGGTTTACAAGTTATAAACAATGAAACTCGGGATTTTCTTAAAACTACAATAATTGTTTTCAAAAATGTCACATCCTGAAATGCACCGATTTCGATTCTCGTATTATAAAACAAGTTTTTGGTAGTTAGTAATATTCACAACATTTTACAAGGAAACCTTAAAAACGTCTAGGCCTGGTTTAGGCTGTTACATTTTATGGTATCAGAGCCCGGTTGCAAACTCACCTGTAGAATGGGTTCAAAAAGCGTTTTCCAAAATTGGGTTGAAATATGGTTTAAGAAATGTACATCTTTTTGGAAGTGTGGCACCCGAGTCTCCGACACCAAATTCGTAAGTCTTCTGACTCTGTTTGATATTATGAAATGATTTTAGGAAAACCATTAGAGTTAGTGTATTATGACTTCTAGTTATAAGACTGTAAAGACCGAGACATTAGGAATTCGATACGTGAAAACTACTTTTAAATCTACCTTCAAAAGATATATGTTAACAACATTGGAATAATATACTAATTCATAAAATTTGTAATCAGATTAAGTCGATTCCATTAACATGAGCGCTAGAGGACGTGGACGTGGTGGACGCGGCCATGGTAGAGGCTGGGGTGCTGAGGCTGGATCCTCAGAATCTAGGCATGGGCCGGAAGGTGAAGTGCCAGCATCACCAGTAGCGGAAGTGAGAACTCAGGACAGAACTGGAGGGGACAATGCTTTGTCCCAAGCTATGCTGCGAGTCTTGGAACGGGTTGCTGGGGCAAGCACTGGATCGGTAGCCTGAAAATCTATCCCTGAGCGACTGCGGGCAAATGGGGCTGAGATATTTAGGGGCATTTTTGGTGTGGCCCCAAACGTAGCTGAATATTGGCTGGAAGCGGTTGAGAGAATTATGGACAATCTGGACTGCATGGCGGAGGAAAAATTAAAAGGAGCAGTGTCCCTCTTACGAGATGAGGCATACCAGTGGTGGCTCACAGCAAGGGAGGGTACTTCAGCGGACCATATCACTTGGGACTTCTTTAAGACAGTGTTCCAGGGGAAATATGTTGGGGTAAGTTATGTGGATGCTCAGAGGAAAGCATTTTTGAACTTGGTTCAAGGGAATAGATTTGTGGCGGAATACGAGGCGAAATTTCTGCGCTTAAGTCGTTACGCCCGGAGGATAGCTGCGACCGACTACGAGCATTGTGTTTGGTTAGAAGATGGTCTGCGGGATGAGCTGCGAGTAATGATAGCTCTGCAGCGAGAAAGAGATTTTTCTATACTGGTTGAGAAGGCAAAATTGCCGAAGAGGTGAAGCGTTCTGAGAGGCAGAACTGGGATAAAGATAGGGGCAAGAATAAGAGAAGTTTTGGGATGTCAGGGTCTACTGGGGGTTTCTAAAAGAGGCCTAGGTTTGATGGGCCAGGCCGAGTTGCGATGCCTGTTGCTGTTGGTCAGACTCGATCGTGTGCTCTGTGTGGGAAAATACATCCATGGGAGTGTTGGAGAAGAATTGGAGGATGCTTCAAGTGTGGACCTAGGGATCATTTGATAAAGGACTGTCCATAAGAGGTGACTAGTGTGCGGACGATAGGTGAGGGAGTTGTTCAAGCAAGAAGAGGTGGTCAGCAGCCGCCGAGGGGTCGTGGCCCGGTCTGAGTGGGAAATGGATTTGGTCGAGGTCGTGGAGCACCAGGTAGAGGTGCTGGTAATACAGATGCAAGACAGCCTGGATTGATTTATACAGCTAGACGTCGAGAGGATGGCGATGCACCGGACGTCATAACTGATACGTTTCTTATATTTGATAAACCATTTACTACTTTGATTGATATTGGATTGACCCATTCATATGTTGCTTGTACTGTGTCTGGGACTTACTTCTAGAGAATTGACTGTGATTAGCCCTTTAGGACAATCTGTGTAGTCAACAAACTATTTAGGAATGTGCCTTTAGAAGTGCAAGGGATTGTTTTCCTGGCAGACTTGATGGAACTACCGCTCGGCGAGTTTGATCTGATACTAGGCATGGACTGGTTAGTTAAGCATCATGAAAACGTGGATTGTGCTGCTAAGCGCATGATATTGAAGACTTCCGAGGATAAGGAGGTGCTGGTGATAGGAGAAAGAAGGAATTATTTGTCCAATGTGGTGTCGGCACTAAAGGCTGAAAGGATGGTGCGAAAAGGGTGTGAGGCATTCTTAGCTTTCATCAGCGCTTTGGAGCCAAGGAATTGTCTGTAGGGGATGTTAAAACGGTGAAAGAGTTCTTGGACGTCTTTCCTGAAGAGCTTCCAGGGTTACCTCCGGATCGCGAGGTGGAATTTGGCATTAAGCTGTAGCCAGGAACGGCTCCGGTGTCCATCGCCCCATATAGGATGGCGCCGAAGGAACTGGTGAAGCTTAAAGCTCAGATCCAAGAGCTGTTGGATCGTGGATTTATCCGACCAAGTGTATCTCCATGGGGAGCGCCGGTATTGTTCGTCAAGAAAAAAGATGGGTCGATGCGTATGTCCATTGACTATAGGCAATTCAACAAGTTGACAATTAAGAACAAATACCCGCTGTTGGAACACCGGCACCCCATGGCGCAGCAAAATAAAATTAATCTCGGCGATCCAAACCATGAATCCATGTGTGAGGAACGAATCAAGGTAAAATAAAGGTTTAGAAATTACCAAAACTTCAATCTGAATAGAAAGCGATGCTTCGACAACAAGAGTTCTGATCTACTGTCGAATCAAGCCACAACCTTTTCTGATGTTGGCCTCTACGTAATCCACCCGGTTTGACTATGAACGGAAGAAATCTCCAAAACTAATTTGAAGGTTTATTTGCTTGACGGCTGCTAGACCTAACAAGCAATCTATTAGGGTTTTCTCATAAGCTTTGTCTCTTTTAAATACCTTTTATATTGGGTATCCTTTTAATTGGGCCTTTTATAATGGGTATCTTTTTCATTGGGCCCATTTAATTGGTATCCTTTTAATACCCTTTTATAATTGGTATCTCTTGAATGTATCATAAGATTAAATAAACACAATAAAGTTTTTAACCGAAAATTATAATTACATTAATTATATCCGAAAATTATAATTACATTAATTATAATAAGGATTTCGGTAAACTATATTTATTTAAATTTACATATGAATCAAATTCATATATTAATAGAATTATGTTGTCATTATGTGTACAACATCCTTGTACATATAATATGTTCAGTATTTGATTGTCCAATTAAATTAATTCTTTAATTAATTTAATTCATGTGACAACCAAAAAACAATACCAATTATATTTTATTCCGCTCATTTAAACCATAGGGTGTGACCCTGTAGGTTCTTGCAACGTTAACAGTAATAATAGAACGATTCTAATGTCACAAACAATGAGTGGCATCTAGCAATGCATCATTGCTACCTAAGTTACAAGAAGTCATGATTCCACATAACTTTTTGTGATTAACCTTTCATGCATTAATCCTTAAGTCCTTTATATCTGGAATGGACACAAGTCATGGAATAGTCACACTTGTGTAGTCCATCCCATGTTTCTTTATATCTTGAGTAGACTATGATATACAAATTAGTATGACATCTCATGTCAACTTATTTGAGCATGGCCATGCATTTCTAGTCTCACTCAATCAAGTGGCCTAAGATATTACTCCCATTATGTAGGAGGGACTTATCCTATATTGATCAACCATATCCCTCTACATAGATTGTGGTATATCCAACATCAGCCTTTATAGAACAACCAGTTACCGTGTACGTTTGACTGTATCAAAATATACAACTCACGATGTTGAGATAATAATTATCTCAAGTCTGAGGATCATATACATATTAATCACTATGAGTAATGTTGTGACAATTACATAATAATCCAATAAACATACTTATAACGGGTCAATCCAATATGTTGTTCTCTAACACACATATTCATGCATTGATTTTGACAATCCACATCAATGACAACTCTTTATCATCAATCAACTACATGTTAGTCTTAATGCATTATTGTTGTCCTAGTCAACAATAATACTCGACTAAGGATCTTTTAAGAATAATCATATTATTCTCAGGACATTATTATAAAACAGTTTATTTGTATACACAGATAGAAAAACTGAAATAATAATGACAACGCTTTATATTAATAAATATGGTAAATAAAGTATTTTATTACAACCATCTCATGATTGATCTTTGGGCATACTCTTACACCCGCTACCAAGAATTGACGATTTTTTCGATCAGCTGCGAGGAGCTTCGGTCTTCTCGAAGATAGATTTGAGATCAGGGTATCATCAGCTAAAGGTAAAAGAGGCGAATATTCATAAAACTGCTTTTCGAACTCGGTATGGGCATGATGAGTTTCTAGTGATGCCGTTCGGATTGACTAATGCACCAGCTACTTTTATGGACATGATGAACCGGGTCTTTCAACCCTATCTAGACCCGTGGTTGTGTTCATAGATGTCATTTTGGTGTACTCAAGGATTGAGGAGGAGCATGATTTGCATCTTCGGGCTGTTCTGCAGATTTTGAGGGAGAAGCAACTTTACGCTAAATTCAGCAAGTGTGAATTTTGGCTAAAGGAAGTGACCTTTTTGGGACATTTTGTTTCTGCCAAGGGGATTAGTTGACCCCTGAAAGATCGAAGCTATTTTGGACTGGAAACCACCGAAGTCTGTGTCAGAAATTCACAGTTTTCTATGTTTGGCTGGGTACTACAGAAGGTTCGTTGAGGGGTTTTCGCTGATTGCTGCACCTCTAACCAAGTTGTTACGGAAAGGAGTGCCATTTGTGTGGACGAACAAACAACAAGAAAGTTTTGAAAAGTTGAAGAAGATTCTAACTAAGACACCAGTGTTGATTCAGCCTGAGGCTGGGAAGGCATTTATAGTTTATTGTGATGCGTCGTACACAAGGTTAGGATGTGTATTGATGCAAGAAGGGAAGGTAGTACCATATGCGTCTCGGCAATTAAGACCACATGAAGTGAACTATCCCACTCATGACTTGGAGCTAGCTGCTGTGGTGTTCGCCCTGAAGATATAGAGACACTATCTGTATGGAGAAAAGTCAATTATCTACACTGACCATAAAAGTCTGAAATACCTCCTTACTCAAAAGGAGTTGAATTTAAGGCAACGAAGGTGGATTGAGTTGTTGAAAGACTATGTCTGCTCGATTGAGTATCACCCGGGTAAAGCTAACGTAGTGGCAGATGCGTTGAGTCGTAAGGTAATAACGGATTTGAAGGCAATGTTTGTTCATCTCAGTCTGTATGAAGATGGTAGCTTGTTAGTTGAACTTTAAGTGAAGCCTGCATGGGTAAGTCAGATTAAAGAGAAGCAATTGTTAGATGAATTGTTATGTTCTCGACTTCAGCAGGTGAAAGGTGGTGAGATAGGGGATTTTGGTCTGAATAGTGAAGGGGTATTATGTTTTCATGGAAAGGTTTGTATGTCGAAAGACTCTGAGTTGAGGTAGATGATTCTACGGGAGGCGCATAGTAGTCCTTACGCTATGCATCTCGGTGGAAGTAAGATGTATCGAGATCTACGGGAATAGTACTGGTGGCTAGGATTGAAGCGTGAAGTTACCGAGTTTGTGGGTAAGTGTTTGACATGCCAACAAGTGAAAGCAGAACATCAGTTGCCTTCGGGGTTGCTGTAACTAGTGAAGATTCCACTTTGGAAATGGGAGAGGATAACAATGTATTTTGTTAGTGGGCTACCACTGACGCCTACTAAAAAAGATTCAGTGTGGGTGATTGTCGATCTGTTGACGAAGTCCGCCCACTTCAAACCGGCTCGTACAGATTACTCGCTTCAGAAGTTGGCCAAGTTGTATGTGGTAGAAATCGTGAGGTTGCATGGGGTACCTGTGTCTATCATATCAGACAGGGATCCTAGATTTACATAACGGTTCTGGAAGGCGTTACATGAAGCTTTGGGTACAAGGCTAGATTTCAGAACAGTGTTCCATCCGTAGACTGATGGTCAGTCGGAAAGGGTAATTCAGATTCTAGAAGACATGTTAAGGTGCTGTGTAATCGACTTCAGAGGTAGTTGGGAGGATTTTCTACCATTGGCAGAATTTGCATACAACAATAACTATCAATCCAACATTCAAATGGCACCCTACGAGGCGTTGTATGGACGTAGGTGTCGTACCCCTACTTGCTGGACAGATTTGGGTGAGCGACAGTTGTTGGGTCTGGAATTGATCTCAGTGACTGAGGAAAAGGTTAAGTTGATTCGGGCTCGGTTGAAGGAAGCTTCCGATAGGCAGAAATCGTATGCAGATCTGAAGCGTACAGAAATAGAAATTTCAGTAGGGGATCGTGTCTTCTTGAAAGTCTCACCCTAGAAGAAGGTTCTAAGTGTAACAGACCAATTTTGGCCCTAATCGGAACGGTGGTTTCGGGACCACGAATCCGAGCCTAAGAGATATTATAATATTATGTTTTGTGTTTGTTATGTGTGTGTTTTAGTAAGTGTGAAAATTTCGTGGAAAATTTTAGCTATCTGATGTTTAATTTGTTAAAAAGGTCTAAATTGCAAGAAGGACCAATGTAGTGGGCATTAATAAAAAGGGAGCTAAGTGAATTGTCCATTAAACATGGGGATTTGCATGTCAAATTCCCCATAATTAAACAAGGTGGACGGCAAGCATGCAAGAATATTATGCTTTCTATGTATTTTTTTCTATCTTAAGTATTATTATATGATAAGCATGCTAAATGGGTGAATATTGATTTAAACAAAAAGAAAAATTTCTTTCTTCTTCCCTTATTCATCATCTACCCGAAACACCATCAAGGAAAGGGAAGAACCTTCATCTTCTTCATTCGGCCCTTGCATGTATTAGGATAGGTAAGAGTTTGAGCTTTACTTTAATAACCTATCTTGATATGGCTTGATTTCTTGATTATTTTTCTTTGGAAACAAGCAAAGCTCGTTAATTTTGGTAAGATGAGATTCGGCCATGGGTGCTAATTTTGTAGTTTGTTGTGTTAATAAGTTAGATAATATGAGAAGAAATGGCATGAACTTGTAAGAAGATTTTGTTGATTTTGGCTTGAAGGTACCATCATAGTTGGCCGAATAATAGGATGGATATTCATGAAAACATTTTTCTTGTGTTTTGATTTTCGGCTATGGGTGTAAATCTATAGTTATTGTGCAAGTGAAAATCTAGATACATGAGAAGATGTGGCATAAATTCGCAAGGAAATTAATTTAGTTTACACAAGGGAATGTTTTCATCCTTGGCCGAATGAGAGGAATTTATTCATGAATCCTATTCTCTAGTTTTGGTGTTCGATCAATTACCTATAGTATAATTGACCATGGATGATTGCTTATGAATAAATGTAGTTATTAGAGGAGCTATGTATAAGAGTCAATTGTTCGGGTAAATTAGTGGAAGGGGTAAATTGATGGAAGGAAGAGTTATGGAAAATCCTAGGGACCTAATGACCATTCGGTCATTGAAGAGAAGTACAATTTGGTTGCAAACTTTATTGTGGGATGCCATGAGTTAAATTGAATAAATGGAATGCTTGAATTTTGTGTGATTATTGTTCAAATTAAACTAATGAAGTAGGAAATTAAGTTCTTAATTCTCTTAAGTTGAGCTATGTGTGTTTTGTTTTGAGTTGAGCAAAAAGGGGATAGGATGAATGTGAATAAAATTTGTTTAACATTTCTTAGATCGGGAACAAAAAAAGAAGGAACAAGATCGAGGAAAAACAAAGGTTCTAGAGTAGCCGAGTTGCACGGCTTATCAACAACCGAGGTAAGTCCTAAAACTAAAGTATATTGAAGAGTTAATTATGAGCCTATTACACGATATAGTTGATAAATTTGAGTAGGTATTCATGCCATAGCCGAATGTACATAAGTCTATTAGAATGATTTTGAGTAGTTGATGTAAATAAACCAAAGTACTTTCATTACGTGATACAGTATAAAATGATATTAGAAATGATTGATTCCATTAATGTGTTTCGGGCTTTAAGCCTAGCAGGCCTAGTGCCGGTGATTTAATTCGGGCTATTAAGCCTAGCAGGCCTTGTGCCGGTGTTATTTATCGGGCTATTAAGCCTAGCAGGCCTTGTGCCGGTGTTATTTATCGGGCTATTACGCCTAGCAGGCCTTGTGCCGGTGTTAATTATCGGGCTTTTATGCCTAGCAGGCTTAATGCCGGTGTTATACTTCACAAACTAGAAACCGAAATTGGGTTCAAGGCGAGTTATAGCAAATTTACCGAATTAACGACTCAGGTGAGCACGTAAAGTTGGAAGGAGCTTTCTATTTAACTAAGACAAGGTAAATTAGTGATTTAGTGATCTATCACTAATGGTATGTTTTCTTGGTTATAATGATGAAAGATGTGGTATAGAAATTTTTGGTCTTTTAAGTATATGAATGTTGTACCTACGTTCACATGATAACACCTTAATAGGAAATACGAGCACAAGCCTACTAGTTGAATAGTAGAAATTTTAATTGTTGAGAATTGTATGTTATTTTATTTTTGTAATTAGGACTTACTAAGCTAGCAAGCTTATCGTGTGAAATGTTTCCTCTGTTTTATAGATTAGGAGCAAGCTCATCGGGATTGTTCGGAAAGCCACTCACACTATCAATCTACAATTTGGGTACTCTTTCATTTTGGTTTTAAACAAAGGCATGTATAGGAAAGATTTGGTCTTTGTTTGATGAACTCTTAAGGCACTTGTATTTAATAGCCATGCGAATATGGCTAAAATTTTTAGTTAAAGATGCTGTTGTGTTTTGATATGTATGATGAATTGTGATGGCAAGGTTTATGCATTCTCAATCGAAGTTAAATCGTTTTTGTTAAGGAAATGTGATCAAAGAAATGGATTCTTGAGTTAGGGGTTGATGTATGCTTGATTAAAAACTAGTATGTCATATATTAAAAAGAAACAGCATGCAATAATAGCAGTGATGTGATTTAGAAAAATCACCAAAAATAGGGTGCATTGGATTAAAAGGTGAATAAGATGTGATATCAAACCATATTGTGTCTATTTTTACATGAAACAAACAGAGTAAGCGAAAGATTTATACATTATGAGATAATCAAGTTTTAGTGAGACCTGTCCTGGCTGAATTCGTGAGTCACTGTTCTGTTTTGGAAAAATTGTCAAAAATTGTACAAAAATAATTAGGAATCATGGTTTATATGTGTAGAAACCTTAATGAGTCTACTTTTTATTGGTTTAAATAAGAACAGTATATGAAAATTATACAATGAGATAACTACATTTTTGTAGAGACAGGTCAGAATCAGCAAGCTGTGTAATAGGGGTAACTTTGATGAATAAACTGTACAAATTGGCCACATGAAAAATTCTGGAAAAATTATGGTAAAAACTTATATGAGTCTAGTTTCAAGGAAAATTTACGGATCCAAATTTCGAGTTTTTAAACTCGAGTTATGGTCAAATCATTCGGCATGACGCAGTTTGACAGCTTCAATTTTTATGTCCCGAACTTGTAGTCAAGTCTAGTAACGCCTCTTGCTCAACTCCGGCGACGGTCTCGGGTAAGGGGTGTTACATTTGATTGGTATCAGAGCTTATGGTTTAGTCGATTCTAGGACTACCGTAGCGCGTGTGAGTCTAGCTATACATGCCTTTTGTATATATATTGATAGTGTGGTGACTTCTGACAGCCTGAACTTTGTTTTATTTAGTAAATGGACTCTGAACCAGAAAGAGCTGTAGCTGATGATGTGGAGAGCGTGGCGCCTGACCGTACCCACGGATCAGCGCCGATAGACTCTCGACCTGTTTCGGGTAGCCACGAAGGAGAAACTAAGCAAGCCTTTTATCGGATGATGAATGAGTGGTTTGCTCAATTTATTCAAAATAACCCGGCTGTACCCCAACCTCCGCCCCCGAATAATCCAACTCCGGATCCTCTAGCTCCCCCAATGATAGACCCAATGAGATCTAGTAGGCCCCCAGTTGACAAAATTCGAAAATATGGGGCCGAAGAATTTAAAGCCAATGACGATGATGATGCTGAGAGAGCCGAGATGTGGCTTGATAACACTATTCGGGTACTTGATGAGTTGTCTTGTACTCCGGATGAATGCTTGAAGTGTACTATATCCTTACTACGGGACACTGCATATCACTGGTGGAATACACTAGTATCAGTGGTTCCGAAAGAAAAAGTGACATGGGATTTCTTCCAAACTGAATTCCGCAAGAAGTATATTAGCCAAAGATTTATTGATCAAAACGAAAAGAGTTCCTTGAGCTGAAACAAGGACGAATGACGGTAACGGAGTATGAACGAAAATTTGTCAGGCTCAGCCGTTATGCTAGAGAGTGTGTCTCTACTGAAGCCATTATGTGCAAAAGATTCGAAGACGGCTTAAATGAAGATATAAAGATGTTTGTTGGCGTTCTTGAAATCCAAGAATTTGTAACTTTAGTTGAGAGAGCTTGCAAAGCTGAAGAGCTCGGGAAGGAGAAAAGAAAGGCTGATACCGAAGCCAGAGACATCCAAAAGAGGTCTTCGGGCAAAGTCTTTCATTCCACGAGCAAGAAGCCCAGAGATGACTACAGCCGACAGAAAGCTACTATAGATCCGCCTAGACGGGATCGACCTCCTATGAGCTCCCGAGCTACCTCGATAGCCAGTGTTGGTAACATTCCACAAAATAGAGTTGAATGCAAGTACTGTGGGAAATGGCACTCAGGGAGTTGTAGATTCCATGATCGGTCTTGCTATAAGTGTGGATCGTCAGATCATTTTATCAGAGAGTGTCCGAAGTTAGCTGAGCAGAATGCAGTTCAGAACACTACACCGAGCAACGTGCCAATGCGAGGTAGACCACCCAGACATTCAGGCAATGTAGGTGGTAGCCAGAAAGGAATAAAGAACACTACAGATCGATCTGAGGCTAGAGCTCCAGCTAGAGCATATGCCGCGCGAGCTAGAGAGGATGCTTCCTCCCCCGACGTCATTACCGGTACTTTCACTCTTTTTGATACTACTGTAATTGCACTAATTGATCCTGGTTAGACTTATTCTTATGTGTGTGAAACTTTAAAATTTGGCAAGACTCTGCTAGTTGAGTCTACCGAATTTGTAATTCGTGTGTCCAACCCTTTGGGTAGATGTGTGCTTGTTAATAAAGTGTGTAGAGGTTGCCCGTTGATGGTACGAGACTATTGCTTTCCAGCTGATTTGATGTTGTTACCCTTCGATGAATTTGATATAATCTTGGGTATGGATTGGTTAACTTCACATGAGGCAGTGGTGGATTGCAAAAGAAAGTTTATTGATTTGAAATGCCGAAACGGTGAGACAATCAGAATAAAATCCTGTGATGTAAATGGGTTACCTACAGTAATATCTTCAATGGTAGCCCAAAAGTATGTGAGAAAAGGGTGTGAGGCCTATTTGGCTTATGTACTGGATAATAAAATGTCCGAGAAACAAATGAAATCGGTACCAGTTGTATGTGAATACACCGATGTGTTTCCTGAAGAGCTACCGGGCTTACCCCCAGTACGAGAGATTGAGTTCGGCATTGAATTGGTGCCGGATGCGACCCCAATTTCGATAGCCCCGTACCGAATGGCGCCTACTGAATTAAAAGAATTGAAAGCTCAGTTGCAAGAATTGACAGAGAGGGGTTTCGCACGACCAAGTTTTTCTCCGTGGGGTGCACCAGTCTTATTTGTGAAAAAGAAAGATGGGACAATGCGAATGTGTATCGACTACCGGCAACTAAATAAGGTAACTATAAAGAATAAGTACCCGTTACCTCGGATTGACGATTTATTTGATCAGTTGAAGGGGGCTTCAGTGTTTTCGAAGATAGATTTGAGATCGGGCTATTATCAATTGCGAGTCAGAGATTCAGATGTGCCAAAGACTGCATTCCGAACGAGATACGGACATTATGAGTTTTTGGTTATGCCTTTTGGACTCACTCATGCACCGGCCGTTTTCATGGATCTAATGAACCGAGTCTTTCGGCAGTTTTTGGATCAGTTTGTAGTAGTGTTTATTGATGATATATTGATCTACTCCAAAAATGAAGCGGAACACGCTGAGCATTTGAGAGTAGTACTACAAACTTTGAGAGATCAACGGTTATATGCAAAGTTCAGTAAGTGTGAGTTCTGGAGGAATGAAGTCAGCTTCTTGGGTCATGTTGTTTCAGTGTCAGGTGTTCGGGTGGATCCAAACAAGATAGCAGCTATACTCGAGTGGAAACCACCAAAGAATGTTTCCGAGATCCGAAGTTTCCTAGGCCTCGCGGGGTATTATAGACTATTCGTAAAAGGTTTTTCTGTAATAGCTACACCCTTGACGAGACTACTACAGAAAGATGTCAAATATGAGTGGTCAGAAAAATGCCAGAAAAGTTTCGAGCAGTTGAAAGCCCTTTTAACCGAGGCTCCAGTGTTGACTCAGCCCGAATCGGGTAAAGAATTTACTATTTTTAGTGATGCTTCTTTGAATGGGTTGGGTTGCGTTCTAATGCAAGAAGGCAAGGTGATAGCCTACGCTTCAAGACAATTGAAGCCGCACGAAAAAAATTATCCGACTCACGATCTGGAGTTGGCAGCCATTGTGTTCGCATTGAAAATTTGGCGTCACTATTTATTCGGTGAAAAATGTCATGTTTATTCAGATCACAAAAGTCTAAAATATTTAATGACTCAGAAAGATCTAAATTTGAGACAACGCCGATGGTTAGAATTGCTGAAAGACTATGAATTAGTGATTGACTACCATCCGGGAAAAGCTAATGTTGTTGCGGATGCGTTGAGTCGAAAATCATTATTTGCTCTTCGTGCATTGAACGCACGGGTGACGATGTCTGAGGATGGTTCGATCATAGCCGAGTTACAAGCGAGACCGATGTTTATTCAGCAAATTTGCGATGCACAGAAAGTTGACGAAAAGCTAGTTGCTATTCGGACTCAGTGTGAAAACGCTACAGAATCAGATTTCCAGATAGATGCAAATGACTGTTTGAATTATAAAAGTCATTGTGTGTTCCGATGAACTCAGATTTGATACAGATGATTCTGAGTGAGGCCCATAATGGCCGAATGTCGATACACCCGGGTAGCACAAAAATGTATAATGATTTAAAACAGTTCTATTGGTGGCCTGGCATGAAACGAGATATATCCGAATTTGTCTCCAAGTGCTTAATCTGTCAGCAAGTGAAAGCTGAGCATCAGGCACCATCCGGATTGCTTCAGCCAATCATGATACCCGAATGGAAATGGGATAGAATCACCATGGATTTTGTATCTGGTCTCCCTATGACAGCTAGTAAGAAAGATGCCGTATGGGTTATCGTTGATAGACTGACTAAATCAGCTCATTTTGTGCCGGTACGTACCGACTATTCACTTGACAAACTCGCCGAGTTGTATGTGTCGCAGATTGTAAGATTGCACGGTGTACCAAGTTCCATTGTTTCAGATAGAGACCCAAGATTTACATCGCGATTCTGGAAGAAATTGCAAGATGCTTTAGGTACTAAACTCCATTTTAGTACAGCTTTCCATCCGCAAACAGACGGTCAGTCTGAGCGAACTATTTTGATACTTGAGGACATGTTGAGGTGTTGCGTTCTCGAGTTTGAAGGTACATGGGAACGATACCTACCTTTGATTGAATTTGCTTACAATAATAGTTTTCAATCTAGCATAAAAATGGCGCCTTGTGAAGCTTTATATGGTCGAAAATGTCGCACACCGTTGTATTGGACTGAACTTAGTGAGAATAAGATACACGGGGTTGATTGGATTAGAGAAACTGAACAGAAGGTGGCTGTAATCAGAAGTAATTTGAAAGCTGCTTCAGATCGTCAAAAGTCCTATGCCGATTTAAAACGCAAGGAAATTGAATTTCAGGTCGGAGATCGGGTGTTCTTGAAAGTTTCTCCGTGGAAGAAAATACTCCGATTCGGTCAGAAAGGCAAGCTGAGTCCGAGATTTATCGGACCGTATGAAATCATTGAGCGTATAGGGCCTGTTGCTTATCGATTGAAACTGCCCCTTGACTTAGGAAAGATACACAATGTATTTCACGTCTCGATGCTTCGTAAATACAGATCGGATCCGTCCCATGTGATCACCCCGTCAGAAATTGAAATTCGACCTGATTTGACCTATGATGAGGAACCGATCCGTATCTTAGCCTGGGAAACCAAAGAGTTAAGAAATAAAAGAGTTCCATTAGTAAAGATTCTATGGAATCGTCATGGAGTTGAAGAGGCTACGTGGGAGCCTGAAGAGTCAATGAGGCAACAATATCCGAACTTATTTAACGGTAAGATTTTCGGGGACGAAAATCCTTAAAGGGGGGAAGAGTTGTAACAGACCAATTTTGGCCCTAATCGGAACGGTGGTTTCGGGACCACGAATCCGAGCCTAAGAGATATTATAATATTATGTTTTGTGTTTGTTATGTGTGTGTTTTAGTAAGTGTGAAAATTTCGTGGAAAATTTTAGCTATCTGATGTTTAATTTGTTAAAAAGGTCTAAATTGCAAGAAGGACCAATGTAGTGGGCATTAATAAAAAGGGAGCTAAGTGAATTGTCCATTAAACATGGGGATTTGCATGTCAAATTCCCCATAATTAAACAAGGTGGACGGCAAGCATGCAAGAATATTATGCTTTCTATGTATTTTTTTCTATCTTAAGTATTATTATATGATAAGCATGCTAAATGGGTGAATATTGATTTAAACAAAAAGAAAAATTTCTTTCTTCTTCCCTTATTTATCATCTACCTGAAACACCATCAAGGAAAGGGAAGAACCTTCATCTTCTTCATTCGGCCCTTGCATGTATTAGGATAGGTAAGAGTTTGAGCTTTACTTTAATAACCTATCTTGATATGGCTTGATTTCTTGATTATTTTTCTTTGGAAACAAGCAAAGCTCGTTAATTTTGGTAAGATGAGATTCGGCCATGGGTGCTAATTTTGTAGTTTGTTGTGTTAATAAGTTAGATAATATGAGAAGAAATGGCATGAACTTGTAAGAAGATTTTGTTGATTTTGGCTTGAAGGTACCATCATAGTTGGCCGAATAATAGGATGGATATTCATGAAAACATTTTTCTTGTGTTTTGATTTTCGGCTATGGGTGTAAATCTATAGTTATTGTGCAAGTGAAAATCTAGATACATGAGAAGATGTGGCATAAATTCGCAAGGAAATTAATTTAGTTTACACAAGGGAATGTTTTCATCCTTGGCCGAATGTGAGGAATTTATTCATGAATCCTATTCTCTAGTTTTGGTGTTCGATCAATTACCTATAGTATAATTGACCATGGATGATTGCTTATGAATAAATGTAGTTATTAGAGGAGCTATGTATAAGAGTCAATTGTTCGGGTAAATTAGTGGAAGGGGTAAATTGATGGAAGGAAGAGTTATGGAAAATCCTAGGGACCTAATGACCATTCGGTCATTGAAGAGAAGTACAATTTGGTTGCAAACTTTATTGTGGGATGCCATGAGTTAAATTGAATAAATGGAATGCTTGAATTTTGTGTGATTATTGTTCAAATTAAACTAATGAAGTAGGAAATTAAGTTCTTAATTCTCTTAAGTTGAGCTATGTGTGTTTTGTTTTGAGTTGAGCAAAAAGGGGATAGGATGAATGTGAATAAAATTTGTTTAACATTTCTTAGATCGGGAACAAAAAAAGAAGGAACAAGATCGAGGAAAAACAAAGGTTCTAGAGTAGCCGAGTTGCACGGCTTATCAACAACCGAGGTAAGTCCTAAAACTAAAGTATATTGAAGAGTTAATTATGAGCCTATTACACGATATAGTTGATAAATTTGAGTAGGTATTCATGCCATAGCCGAATGTACATAAGTCTATTAGAATGATTTTGAGTAGTTGATGTAAATAAACCAAAGTACTTTCATTACGTGATACAGTATAAAATGATATTAGAAATGATTGATTCCATTAATGTGTTTCGGGCTTTAAGCCTAGCAGGCCTAGTGCCGGTGATTTAATTCGGGCTATTAAGCCTAGCAGGCCTTGTGCCGGTGTTATTTATCGGGCTATTAAGCCTAGTAGGCCTTGTGCCGGTGTTATTTATCGGGCTATTACGCCTAGCAGGCCTTGTGCCGGTGTTAATTATCGGGCTTTTATGCCTAGCAGGCTTAATGCCGGTGTTATACTTCACAAACTAGAAACCGAAATTGGGTTCAAGGCGAGTTATAGCAAATTTACCGAATTAACGACTCAGGTGAGCACGTAAAGTTGGAAGGAGCTTTCTATTTAACTAAGACAAGGTAAATTAGTGATTTAGTGATCTATCACTAATGGTATGTTTTCTTGGTTATAATGATGAAAGATGTGGTATAGAAATTTTTGGTCTTTTAAGTATATGAATGTTGTACCTACGTTCACATGATAACACCTTAATAGGAAATACGAGCACAAGCCTACTAGTTGAATAGTAGAAATTTTAATTGTTGAGAATTGTATGTTATTTTATTTTTGTAATTAGGACTTACTAAGCTAGCAAGCTTATCGTGTGAAATGTTTCCTCTGTTTTATAGATTAGGAGCAAGCTCATCGGGATTGTTCGGAAAGCCACTCACACTATCAATCTACAATTTGGGTACTCTTTCATTTTGGTTTTAAACAAAGGCATGTATAGGAAAGATTTGGTCTTTGTTTGATGAACTCTTAAGGCACTTGTATTTAATAGCCATGCGAATATGGCTAAAATTTTTAGTTAAAGATGCTGTTGTGTTTTGATATGTATGATGAATTGTGATGGCAAGGTTTATGCATTCTCAATCGAAGTTAAATCGTTTTTGTTAAGGAAATGTGATCAAAGAAATGGATTCTTGAGTTAGGGGTTGATGTATGCTTGATTAAAAACTAGTATGTCATATATTAAAAAGAAACAGCATGCAATAATAGCAGTGATGTGATTTAGAAAAATCACCAAAAATAGGGTGCATTGGATTAAAAGGTGAATAAGATGTGATATCAAACCATATTGTGTCTATTTTTACATGAAACAAACAGAGTAAGCGAAAGATTTATACATTATGAGATAATCAAGTTTTAGTGAGACCTGTCCTGGCTGAATTCGTGAGTCACTGTTCTGTTTTGGAAAAATTGTCAAAAATTGTACAAAAATAATTAGGAATCATGGTTTATATGTGTAGAAACCTTAATGAGTCTACTTTTTATTGGTTTAAATAAGAACAGTATATGAAAATTATACAATGAGATAACTACATTTTTGTAGAGACAGGTCAGAATCAGCAAGCTGTGTAATAGGGGTAACTTTGATGAATAAACTGTACAAATTGGCCACATGAAAAATTCTGGAAAAGTTATAGTAAAAACTTATATGAGTCTAGTTTCAAGGAAAATTTACGGATCCAAATTTCGAGTTTTTAAACTTGAGTTATGGTCAAATCATTCGGCATGACGCAGTTTGACAGCTTCAATTTTTATGTCCCGAACTTGTAGTCAAGTCTAGTAACGCCTCTTGCTCAACTCCGGCGACGGTCTCGGGTAAGGGGTGTTACACTAAGATTTGGACAGAAAGGTAAGTTGAGCCCCAGGTTCATCGGGCCTTACCGAGTGTTGAAACGTGTGGGACCAGTGGCTTATCAGCTTGAGTTACCTTCGAAGTTGAGACAGATACATAATGTATTCCATGTTTCGATGCTAAGGGGCTATCGTTCAGATCCATCTCACGTAGTGTTAGTGGAAGAAATTGAAGTAAGACCTGACCTGTCTTTTGAAGAGGAGCCAGTGCAGATTCTAAATCGGGATGTTAAGGTGTTGAGGAGGAAATCTGTTCTGAAACACCCCAAACCCGGCCCACGAGCCCTGACCGGATCTGGCATGTTCCTTGAGTAAAACGGTTCAAAACTTGGTTGTTTCTTTGGAAAACTTTGGTTGGTTTTGAAGAATAATTGATTCATGTTGTGTTCGAGTTGTAAACGAGTTTATGTTGAAGTCTAGATTTTGATAAAACTTTATTTTCAAGACCATAAGTTGAAAACGTTGTCAAGTTCTTAGAGTTTACTATTTAAACTGAAAACCATTTGGGTTAGGTGTCAAAACATTTCAAGATTTATTTTTAAGAAAAATTACTTAAACTTTAATTTGATAAGAATCGTGTCATAATAAAATAATTAAAAATGCATGCATAAGCAGTCGCATATTAGTGGCCTTATTACATCAAATGAAAACCCGAAATAAATTCAAGATACTTAAATAAAATAGGAAGTCCAAAATAAAATAAAATTCTGAGCTGAGCATGGCCACCACTAAGTTCCTGCCGACCCGGTCCATCACTGAGCGTCACCTGAAAAAAATATCCCACAACGGGGTGAGTCAAACAAACTCAGTGTGTATAACCACCAACACTAAGTCCCAACAGTTTATGGCATATCAAATCATACATATACATATAGCACATATAAATAATTATGCATTCCCGAACCCAACCTAGATAACCATCCGCTACACATCACCCGTACCAACCATCACACCGTGGGGACTACTAAGTCGACCCTCCATCCGCTACACACCATCAAAGGCAGTCGCTGCAGACGACGTGCTCATCGCTCTTATATATATTGTGGCATAGCCACCAGATAGTTATTTGTGACATAAGTCACCACATTCAGATTTCGTGACATAAGTCACCACATTCAGATATTATGGTATAAAACCACCAGATCACTTCCCCTTTTCAAATTCACCCATATGCCCCATGTCATACAAATATGCATAAACCATGTCATATTCCTTATTCACATTCTTATAGTTTCACATATGTGTCATAACAGATCATATTATACTCATAGTAGGAGTAGGTAAACGTACCTGAGTACTTTGTACCATTGCATGGTACCCTAGCCATATCTTTCACATTCTTATTAACACATGCATTAAAATAATACCATAAATCTATTAAGACTAAGGGTAGGGCTACACACCTGGTATTAACGCTTTATTGAAATCCCAAAAACCCGATCTAATGCTTTAGATCCTTAATTCCTACATTCGGCCAACACTTAGTATTTTAGCAAAAGCCTATTTGGCTATGTAATCAAATCCTGAAGGATTATCACAATTTAATCCTTACCTTGCTGCCGATTTGATTACTAATCAAATCCCGAAAACTTGTGATGTTCCTTCTTGCAATCGGCTAGATACTATATCACTTAACTAATTAGTTTCCGGCTTTTGAATAAATAAGAAACATATCTAAATCACTATATATGGCCTTGGCCGAATGTCAGATTCACTCACCTTGTGAATCTTAAATCCCGAAAAGTAATCTCTTGGCTATGAAGATGTCGAAATCCTACAGGGTACATGTTGGATCCACTTCTAACATTTAATCATAGTAAATGGCCCTTGCCAGAATATCACATAACTTACCTTGCGATTTTAAAGTCCCGAAAGATCCCTTAATATTGAAAACTGCAACACATTTACTTGAACCCATAGAGCTATTCGGCTATGTCCTAGTTGTTGATCAATTGATTTCGGCTTTTGGGGCTTAGTGAGAAATCGATTATGGTCTAGAAAGAACTTACTTTCGGCTTTTAAAAGATTGTGAAGAGAAGAAGAAAAAGATTGAGCAATTTAGGCAATAGTGATGGTAAAGATTCGGCTAGCACAAGGAATATTTCGGCTTTTGATGCTAAGGATTCGGCTAGGCTTACCTGTGTTTTCGGTTTTGCCAAAATAAAAGAGAAGAGGAGGTTCACTAGAGAATTCGGTAGAGGAACAAAAAGAGAAAAGAAAAGAATGAAGAATGCCACACTTCTCCCCTTTTGCCGAAATTACTATACCTAGAGCCCCCTATTCGGCCATCTCCTCCTCTTACTATCAAATTCCTTGTTATTCTCCTATTTTCTCTCTTTCTCATCTATAATAAAATAATTAAGATAAAACAACAATTATCCTTGCCCTTAGCCAAAAATTTATAAAGAATTTAATCACATCTAAAGCTCTTCCGCCTAGTCTCCCCATGCCGTCCACTACTGCCCATTTCTGCTGCAAAATAAAACTCCTTTTTGCTTCCCATGCAGCTCGAACCCAAGCCCTTCACACATGCTTGTGGCGTCACTTACTAGGCCTTAAGTGGCGCCTTGCAACCACTTTAACAAGCCCAATTTCATGTCCAAATTCCCCTACTAATTTTCTTAAGGCCTTATCAGACTTAGCTTCCTCTTTTAAACTTTAAAAAGTCAAATAATTTCTAAGGCATTTTTCCTACCTTCTAAAGTTCTAAAAATAAAATTCATAGGACACATTCATAATATACACAAGCATGCTACCTCATACAATTTAGTATTAATGCATAAGCTATAATCCAGGATATTACAGATTCTGTTGGTCAAAGTATTATGGCGTAATCACGGTTCACAGTAAGCCACGTAGGAGCCGAAAGAGGCAATTCGACAGCAATACCCTCATCTCTTCTAATCAGGTAAATTTTGAGGCCGAAATTTCTTTAAGGGGGATAGAACTGTAACATCCTAAAAATTGGGTTTCTGCATTCTGCTAGCTATCCTTGTTATTTGGATGTGTTCGGGGGTCTTGGGAAGGCTCAGGGTCGAGCCGGGGCCCTGGTGAAATTTTGGTTTTAGGACATTTTGGTAAGGTGAGCTAGTGGAGGCGGGACTTAAGTTTAATAGTTGGTGTTGTGTTAACAAAAGAAAGCAAGGTGGCCTAGTGGAGTTGGCGTCACATGGGAAGCAATAGAAGTGAGGTTCGAATCCCATCTGTTTCACTTTGGAGCTTTATTTTTGTGCTCAAGGTGGGGAAGATTGGCATTCGGCTGGGACTCTACCAGGTGAAGATTTGAATTGGTGAACAAGTTCAATTGGATGATGGGGAGTGGATTGAGGAGCAAGTTGAGGAGCAAATCATGGGATTGAGGTCTGAGGGGGAGTTTGGCCAAAAATGGGAACTTGGGAGGGGGTGAAAATTCGGCTAGGGGGTGTTAGGTAGAATATTCGGTCAATTGAGAGGGGGAGTGTCAAAACTTTCCATTAGGTGCTTTTAGCTATTCTTTTTCCCTTTCCTTCAAGTTTGTGCATTTTGGTTCTTTTGAGCATTTCGGGTTTCTCTATTACAATCTTTCTTGCCAAATTTTTAGTTGCTTTTCTCCTCCTTTTCGCATCGTTTTCTTTTATTGTCACCTAAGTACTTCTTGGCTGAATCTTTTCTTTGAATCTCTGTACATCCATTTCTATCTTTTTCCTCTCATCTCTTCCTCTTGTGATCTCCATAGCCGAAATATCTACCTTTTCCCTCCATTCTTCCATTGAGTCTATTTCTTCTATTCTCTCATTAGCGGGTTTGCAAATCGATATAACCCTCCATAACCGAACTCTACCGAACCTTAAGAAGCAAGTAGTTAGGTCTCTTCTGTCTACCAAAAGTTCCTCTTCATTCGGTATTTGCTAGTTTCAAGGTAATGTCTTTTTCTTAATTTCTTTGCCATCGGTTCTTGTTCTGTTTCTTTCTATCTTCTTCGCTCTAAAAGCTGAAAGTCTCACACTGTTTCTTCTTCCTAAGGCCGAACCCGTTGAAGTGTAAGCACACTCTTTTAGCCTCTTCTTAACTTCGGGATCTCGTAAGGTGGGTGGTAAGTTAGTTTTGGCCAAATATGGGTGATGGATGGACGTTCTTAATATAGGTATTTAGGCCGAAAGGTCATTTCTTATTGTTTTGCTTCAAGGCATCGGTCCTAACTTATGTGTTATTTATGGACTCATCCAGAATCACAAGCCAAATCAGTTGGTGTTCGGTTCTCCACTAATTAAGGTAAGGAGTTTTTCTCTAGTTTCTATACGATTGGTCTATTTTCATTGTACTCTGCCATAACCAAACCTCTTTGTTAGACAATCGCTGATTTCACTGTGGTACCTTACTGATTGAACTCTCTTCATGGATGCGAGTGCTAGTCGTTCTAAGGAGGCATCGGCAAGGGAGCCTAAAGGGAGTGGGCTCGTACCCTCTGCTCCTAAGTTCAAACAGCGTAGGGTATCAGCGGTGCGAGATTTTTCGCCGGGTTGTGGTAGAGAGCCGACATCAGTTTGGGATAGGCAAATCGTTGTTATTCCCGCTAGTGAGAGTGACGGGGACCAAGAGTGTATAGTCCTTCGCATAACCAGGTGTGTAATCCACTCACCTTCATTTGTTTGTTTACCATTAATATGTGTATTGCCTAAAAGCTGAAATAACCGTAATGGCAATTGAGATACCCTAGTGGGTAAGGTTGGAGATACCAATTAAGTAACACTTATGACTATGCCATTCGAATAACTTAGCATGATTTATGTGTGTTCTAGTTATCTAATGTACATTGATATATGTCTTGCATTCATCACATTATGATAATATGTTGCATGAGATTGGGATATGATATTGATGAAAGGGGCAGTGTATTTCGGTGACTCTGTCACACTATTTCGATGGCTATGCCACATATTTCGGTGACTTTGTCACATTATTTCGGTGGCTATGCCACATATTTCAGTGACTCTGTCACAATTTCAGCGATAAGCAGCATGACTGCAGCGTGACTGCCATCGATGGTGTGTAGCGAATGAGGGTTGATTGTAGAAATCCTCACCGGTGTGTTTTGGCTGGTCGGGTGGTGTGTAGCAGATGGATTACTAGGCTGGGCTGGTTGCGTTGCATTACATTTATTATCTGCTATACCATGACCAATAAGGCTAAGGCCCAGTTTGTCTTCGTAAGGGCTAAGGGCCAGTTGGTAACTGGATGGGTTCGGGCCCAGTTATTGATCGTGTGGGGGATTACACACTGAGTTCTCGTAAGTCACTCCTCTGCTTAATTTTGCAGGTAATCCCTAGCTTGAGGATTTGGGCCGAGGTGGACTCTATGGTGGCCATGCGTTATTTCTTTCGTAAACTTCATTTTTCATTACTTTGGACTTGTTTTAATTTGGGAATTTGTTCTGTATTAAGGCCACTAGGATTTTATTTTGTTTTTTTTTTTTACTTTATTTTAAAGTATTGACTGCTTATTATGAAAGGTTCAAAATGGAGTTTTATTAAAAATGTAAATAACCATTTTCCAAAACACTAACAAACGGTTTACAAGTTATAAATAATGAAACTCGGGATTTTCTTAAAACTACAATAATTGTTTTCAAAAACATCACATCCTGAAATCCACCGATTTCGATTCCCGTGTTATAAAACAAGTTTTCAGTAGTTAGTAATATTTACAACATTTTGCAAGGAAACCTTAAAAACAAATCTGATTTTCAAAATGAAAATAGAACTCAAAATTTTTAAACGATCGTGAAGTTTCTTTAAAAACCTTTCCATGTGACATGCCAATTCCAGTCGTAACGTCTAGGCCGGGTTTGGGGTGTTACATGCCTTGATTGACTACAATTTGCCTATTTAATCCGAGGTCCATTGTAGTCCCCCTTCCGTATCCAGGCGGAAAGTCCCGAACCGCCAACACCTTATGTCGCTTAAACTTGGGAGTAGTGGTCACTTGCTCACACTCAGTCGGCGTCTTTACTGGCACTTTACTAGATCCCCCTTTGCTCATCGTAAATTCCTTATCAATCGGCCAAATGAATGCAATAGCTAGTCCTAGAAGATTTAGCCAACGAGAGGAGAATAAAAGATTTGAAAGAGGGAGAGAATGAATATTCGGTTAAGTAAATGAACAAAAAAGGATTGCTTTGATCAAATTGTGGATGAAAAAGGGTAGCACACAAGGGATTCGACAAAAAGGAATACTAGACTTTAAGGACCAATAATATGCGGCACAAAAGAAATAGGCTAGAAGCAAAGGAAAGAAAAGTGTTTGATGAGAAGGAAGGGAAGAAATCAGCGCAAAATAGAAGAGGAAGAATAAGGGATTTCGGCTTTCAGGTATTTTGAGAGAAAAGTAGTTTTTGGCAAAATAAAAAGAAAGAATTTGGCATTAGCCTAGAACCTCAAAATCGACACCTATTTATAGCCTATAGCCGAATTTCCTATCTCTAAATTCCCAATTCGACTCAACATCTTCCACATATCTCATCTCCTAATTTTTATCCACGATAAGCTCTTCAATCCCTTCCTAACTTTTCTCTTCTGATCACTCTCCTTAGAGTCCATCATCACACCACTTCCAACCTTCTAGAAGGCCAAAATTAAACTCCTAAAAATACTAAGCTAGGATTCGAACCTCGTATCTCTTTGCTAGCCCATAATGCCACCTTCCTATACCCTAACTGGCGTCACTTAGCCACTTCACCACAAGGCTCTTTGATGCCATTTTTCCCTATTTTTATTTAAAAGCACAACTACTCACCACACTGGCTCCTTTAATAATTAATTAAAAATTCCTTCTCCTCAAAGTTTGAACTCAGATTTCTCCAACACCCCTAGACACTTCAAGTTTATTAAACCCTTAAAGCCAACATGTCATTTGTCATTTTCTTACTTAAAAAAATTTATGAGACAGAAAGCCCAAAGCCCAATTCATCTAGGCCCAAAATTCGGGGCGTTACACTGGGTTTGGGGTGTTACAGGTTTGTTAGATAATATATGCTAAATATTGATATATTTAAATTGTTGATTTATAATCTTGAGATAGAATTAAGTTTACTGTATACGAGCTTATTAAGCTTTATAGCTTACTTTATTTTTCTATGTTTTATAGTAATTTCAAAGCTAGCTCGGATTCGAGGATCGTCGAAGATTTCGTCACACTATCCTATTATCGATTTGGTACTTTTAAGCTTATGTTTTGAGCATATGGCATCTATAGGGACTTGGTCTTTTGGTATATGTATTTTAGCCACTTGTGTTGGCTTGTGAATATTAGGTTCGATTTATATATACATAGCCATGTAATTTAGCTTATAATGGTGAATTTGATGATGTATATAAATGTGCAAATGACCTTTGTTTGAGTTTAGTAATTGCCTTATAAAATGTTAGTTATGATGGTATTTGATGCTTGTTGAAAATGGATATGGTGAATATCTAATGGTTGACGAATTGGTAATTATTATGCTTATGGGTTTAGGTAATTTGATGCATGTTTGAAAATGACCATATTGATGAATGAAAAGGGTTACATTTGGTTTGTATTTGAATTGCATATTGGGGTATAGTGAGTCTTGTATTTGTTGGTATTGAAATGGAATAAAAGATGCTTGGTTGAAGTTGATTGAATGCTTATTTATGCTTTGTATTGGTACCAATTGGTTTGATGTAGGTGTGTACAAATTTGGGTGGCAAATTGGCTTGGTAAATAGCCTATTTTTGTCCAGACGGGCAGAGACACGGGCTTGTGTCTCAGCCGTGTGAGACACACGGTTGTGTTACACGGTCGTGTGACCCCTGGGGTTAAAATTGAAATTAAGTCAATATGCTCCACACGGCCTCACACACTGGCGTGGGACTTGGCCGTGTGGCATAAGTTAGTATACCCTATAAGATTGGCACGGCCTAACACACGGCGTGGCACACGGGCGTGTATGGCCATTTATAGGGCATACAGGCTATCCACACGGGCGTATATGTTGGTCGTGTGACCTAAGTCAGAGAGTTACATGGGCTGGGACACGGCCATGTGATCCCATTTCGAATGTCCATACGACCTTGGACACGGGCATGTCTCTTGGCTGTGTAAGAGACACGGCCGGGACACACGGGTATGTGACCCTTACAGTTTGGAAAATTTTCTAAGTATTCTAAAAGTTTTCAAAGTTATCGGTTTAGTCCAATGCATATTTTGGGCTTCATTGGCTTGTATTGGGGACGATATGATTGATGTTGAATGATGATTGCATGAAATGTAAAAATGTTTGAGAAATGTATGTGTAATTGTATGATAAGTCCGGTAATACTCCGTAACCCTATTCTGGCATTGAATACGGGTGAGGGGTGTTACATTTATTGGTATTAGAGCTACGGTTTAGTTGATTCTCGGACTAACGTAGCATATGTGAGTCTAGCTATACATGCCATATATATAACCTATGTTAGTGTGATCTCTCCCGTCTTTGATGAGATTTGTCTTACTTAGATAGAGATGTTTTCCAACCGAGCTAGTTTCAGTGATACTGAAAATGATACTCAAGCATCGGAGTAAAAATGTGTTTTTGATGAGTTGAAATTCATAAAGGTATGAATAAAAGTTCCTAATATTGTGTTGATGATAAATGTTGTATTATATGTGTGTATATATAAGACTCAAATTTTGAGGCTTTACAATCTTCACCCCCTCACCAGTATAGTGTTATACAATGAAGTTCACAAGATTTAGATTGGATAAGCTCACAAGTGTGAAACTATAGAGTTCAGTGGTTGAATAATTATTAATGCAGTTAGAGATGAGAAAGGGTTAGCAAGTAAAGATAGTTCCAGAAGAGATATCAGCTTGTTATGAAGATCATTCAGATTACGCGATGATGCTGTTAATAAAGAAGTTAATCTCGACTAATCGACTTATTCAAGTATAATGTCTAAAGAATGTATTAACTGGAAATTCTTATGAATTGATTTTCGTTAGTGAATGGAATAATGTGGGATTAGTGATGACTGTAGTAGTCAGTGGAATCATGTTTGAATTGTAAAGATATCCGAGTGCAGTGTTATAGTTGAGTAGATTATGACGAACTCTTCTGGGTATTCTATATGTTCATTCATTCTCAGAAATATATGTAGCTGTTCATTTTTTGATGAGATTCTTGTCTTATGAGAACGCTAATTAACCATATTGTTAGATGAAAGTATTGTGGATTTAGTTGGTTTATGATCGTCATTGCTTTATCTTTCTTTGTATTCTATTCCATTACATTTGGTAGAAAATTTGACGGTAAAATCCATATGATGTTAGTATTCTGTTTCTACTGGTTGTTGCTCTGCTTTATATATATGGAAATTATATTGCTTCTGTCACAATTGATTCCAGTTCGTATGAGTGGTGTTTTTCTTCTGGATTTTTTTTGCGATATCATCGAGATCTTTATCATCCAATATGGGTTGTATTCTCGAAAATTCAATATAGCTTCACATCTTGGATTTCATTATCTCAGTTTTCTTGTCATTCTTACTGTTTAATGTATCAAATATAGCTCATCTGTAAAGGATATTTAGTGAAAAAAAATTATATTTATTATGGTTATAATTTCTAGTCTGATCATGGGAGCATGGTGATGTTGATCTCAGGTTTTTCTAGTTTTCGTGAAAGGGGTTGACATCGGCAAAAGTATAGATGGTGGAAGCTCAAGCTCAAATTTGTATAATAGTTTTCTTTTCTCACGTAAGCTTGATTAATGTCAATGAGTTAAATCGGGGTATTATGATTCGTTGAGCTGATGCAGTTTGTAAAGATCTTTGACTAGCATGTTGAGGGAATTATGAAAGATTGTATGTTTGATTTGTTCTAACTACATGAAGAAGAGATTACTTTGAAATGTTATTATCTGATAGATAAGATCAATTCAGTTGCTTTAAATCTAAGTGGGCTAATTAGTTGAAGAATAATTTGAGTTATATGCATTTAAGTTTATCCTCAGGTATGGAAATAATTTTGTGCATTCACAGGTAAATAGACTAATAGTTTGAATGAAGAATTCATGTTCTAGAAAACATGATACAGAAATATATCTATTAGATTTGATTTAATTGAAAGACATTATTATTAGTTAAAGTTGTTCTGATTGATGAAGTTATCGCGCTTGTGAAGTTTGAATGGTCTGATACTTTTTAACAAAGTTTTAAACAGTTAAAAACATTGTTAACCGAAGCACTAGTTCTGGTTCAGCCTGAATCGGGTAAAGAATTCGTGATTTTCAATGATGCATCATTAAACGGATTGGGATGTGTTTTAGTACAAGAATGTAAAGTGGTAGTTTATGCTTCCAAATGGTTAAAGCCATATTAAAAGAATTATCTGACACGCGACTTAGAGTTGGCTGCTATTGTGTTTGTGTTGAAAATTGGACGGCATCATTTGTTCGACGAAAAATATCACATACTTACTGATCATGAGAGTTTAAAGTAACTGATGTCACAAAAAGATTTGAATCTGAGACAACGTTGATGGCTAAAGCTATTGAAAGATTGTGACTTAGTTATTGATTAATCTTTGGGGGAAAAGCAAATATAGTTGTCGATGCTTGAGCGGAAAATTTTTGTTTACTTTGTGAACGATGGTTACACGATTGACCTTGAAATGATGGAACAATCTTAGCTGAGTTAAAAGCTAAACTGATGTTTTCATTGCAAATCTGAGAAGCTAAGAAATGTGATATTGAATTGTAAGTGAAACAAGTACAGTGTGAATAGACTTCTGTTTCTAAATTTTAGGTCGGACTTGATGACTATTAATATTATTTTGAGATAGAAATTTTGTATTGAAGAATCCAGAGCTTATAGAGAAAATTTTGCACGAGGCTCACAGTGGTAGTTTGTCTATTCATCAGGGAGTAATAAGATGTACAGTGATTTAAGGTAGAAGCACTGATGGTGTAACATCCTAAAAATTTGAGTATCGATATGTTGCATGTCTTTGGTGTTTAGCTTGTGAATGATTTTATTTGTGTGCCTATTAGAGTCTTAAGGAGGCTCGAGGTTATTTGGGATTAGAATAAATTTTAGTAAAGAGAATTTACTGTAGTGGAATCAGGTGACTTTGAAGTTTAAGTTAATTAAGTGATAAAAGATAGCATAAGTTGAGCTATTGGTAAAGTGGTTATGCGCAACATGTATGGTCTTGAGGGGAGAGGTTCGGATCTCCTAGCATGCAAATTGTGAGCATTTATTTTTGCTTTTTCCTAGCATGTGTCGGCCAAGCATCATTTATGGATAAGTTGGACAAACTCTTTTATGGTATGGTGGCTAAAGGTTATGGCAAGCTTGAACTAAGGGATAGAATTAACTTGATTTCAGCGATAGGATTTTAAAGCTTTGGAAAGTAGAGAATCACAAGGCATGATACAAGGAAGTTGTCTTGGAAACTTTTGCATGGCCATTTTGACCATGTATTTGGATGGTATTATGGACAAAAGGGGGGAGCCGAAATTTGGTGGTTAGTTTGGGGTAGGATGGTAGCTTGTTAGAATTCTTTTGGTCATAATTTTTGCTCATCCAAAACATCTTTCCTCTCATTTCCTTTCTCTCATAGCCGAATGTGTCTTTAGCTTGGAGAAAACAACTTTGTTGGGTTTCATTTAGGCATTTTCTTTTTGACCATTTGGTCATTTTTGCTTATCACTCTAGTATCCTATTGTGTGTCTTTCTCCTAGTGCCGAAACTACCAACACAAAAAGCCATTCCTTTTTCTTTCTCCTCCCCCATTGCCGAATGCATATTGTTCCTAAACTCATCTCTTTTCTCCTTCTCTTTTCTTCTCTTTGAAAACCGAATTATAACACCTTCTCTCCATTCTCTTTTCTTCTCCATTTTTATTTATCATTCAAACACTTTCTCCATCTTTTTCTCCGCATGGCCGAATGGTACTAATCCCATTTTCTCCAATTTTTCTTCAAAGCCGAATCTTCTATTCATCTATATGGTCTTGTTGATTATTCTTTCAACCCTCGTTTAAGCAATAGTGTGATAGTGGAGTGCCGAATCACCATCTCATCAAAGTCATCTTGAAGTTATTAAGTACAGATCATATCTATCAAGGTAAGGGTTCTTATCAAGGAGTTACATATTACTCGACATATTGATATAGATGGGTTATTAACCGATTTCGTTTTAGGGGACGTTATCGCTTGTTTTTCATCTTGTGGAACAAGGATATTTTGTGGTAAGCCAATCTCATCCTTAAAATCGTTAGTCATAAATTTCGATATTTTAATTAGCCAGACTAATGATCTTTTGTCAATGGAGGCAATCAAGATAGGGACGAAAAGGGTGGTAAATAGTGTTCGGAAGAGGAGAGGTTTTGTTATTCCCCTTAAATTTAAGCGAAGGGCTGTTTCGGGAATCCGAGATTTTCCATCGGGTTGTGGACCCTCATCTGAGGAAAACCAATTATTTGAAGTATTTCGTACTCCTGAGCCTTTGTTTGTTCGTGGTTATTCAACGGGTAGCGAACCAACGATCGGGGGGAAACCGCATATAGAAGTTGTTCGAAATTCCAAGGGTAAAAGTCTAGATTGTTATTTCTAAGAATAGATTTATAAATAGTATTAGTATTCTAAATTATCGTGATGCGTATTTAGGTATCGACGAATGGGAAAGTATAGTTCTCAACGTAATCAGGTGTGTAACTTCACTCTTATATTTCGAGTTGGATGTTATATCGTAAACATTAGGATAAAAATCGTAAAGATGGAAAAATTAGAAAATACGACATAATTAACACTTTTGTGTTAATGCATGAAATCAGGTTATAAGTTGTGAAAATTACAAAATCACCCTTGATGGGTTAATTTGATAACTAGTAAGATTTTTGTGATATATGGGCCAAAAACTGCTAGATCGATGTATGGGCCAAAAACTGCTAGATCGATATATGGGCAAAAAACTGCTATATTGATACATGGGCCAAAAACTGCTAGATTGTTAAATGAGCTAAAATGCTATTTTGCCTAATGGGCCAAATTGATAAATTGAAATATGGGCCAACTTGTAATATGGGCCTTTTGTTAAATTTATCATGAGAATATATTATTATGTTTCATTTACAAACATGATTGCATGGGTTGGGAAAATTGATGAAGAGAAGAAAGGCCTGTTGCCAAAAATCTAGTTCGGGTGGCTTTGCCACAATCTAGTTCGGTGGTGCACCACAAAATTATTAAAATGGCTTTATGCCTGAGATTGGTGTGTTGGCGGGGTGGGTTGACTTGATCCCCACAGGTGTGTTGGTTGGTACTGGTGGTGTGTAGCGGATGGAAATTTAGGTTTGGTTGGGAATTTCATTCTACATGCAATTGTATTATTTTGTTATTAAATTTGTAATGGGCTCAAGCCCAATATAATGTCTTGATGACTTGGCCCAGTGGAATTGATGAGTAAGTTACACATTGAGTTCTAAGTAACTCACTCTGTTTTCTCATCCTTCTCAGGTAATGACAACTGATGGAGGCTTAAGCCGGGAATGTCATCGTGGAGGCCATACTTCGAATCTGGGTTTTATAAACTATGAATTTCAATTAAGTATATTTAGTTAATTACTATTTTAGGTATGATGTAATAAGGCCTCTATTATTATTATATTGTGGACTTTTATGTGCGGATGGATTTAATTATGCTTTAGACACTTAATTTGGGCTAATATTATTTTTAATAATGTTTCTTTAAATATTCTTGTTTTCAAACTATTTTGAACTTTTTATAATAAAAAAACTATTTTAAAGTTTTTAACAATTAATTTCTAAATTTTAAGATTTCAAACAAGTACTTCCTTATTCATCGATTTTAAATCAAATTCTTGGTTTTTACTAAATTTTCACTTCAAAAGAAAAGTTTTATAGAACTGTTTTATCTAAATCATTAACTAATTTAAATGGATGTTTATATTGTGTGACAAACCAAATCTCGTCTTTACGCATAAGCCTGGTTTGGGGTGTTACAGATGGTCGGGTATGAAAAGCGATTTTTTTTATTTTGTGTTCAGATGTTTGATTTGTCAATAAGTTAAAGCCAAATATCAAGTGCATTCAGGACTATTATAGCCAACGATGATACTGGAGTGGAAAATGAGATAGAGTTATTGTAGACTTTGTATCGGGGTTACCCTAATCTTTGAAAAGAAATATGCTATCTGGGTTGTTATTGATTGGTTGACGAAATCTGCATATTTATTCAAGTAAGTATATACGATGACTGATATGGCTTATTCATCAATCTTTTTCTTGATTCTCTAGCCTCAAAATTCGCTTTTCTCTTTTCTTTGCCCAATTCTTCAGCTTTGGAAGCTCAGTCAACTAAAACAAAAAATTCTTTCAATTTTAGAATCCCGACCAACAGTCTGATGTCCTCGTTCAATCCATCTTCGAATCTTTTACACATAATTGCTTCGGTTGAAACACATTCCCGAGAATACTTACTGAGTGTCATGAACAGTGGCTCATACTCTGTCACAAACATACGACCTCGTTTCAGTTCAAGAAACTCTTTGCGCTTCTGATCAATAAACCGTTGACTGATGTATTTTTTTAAATTCTGCTTGAAAGAATTCCCAGGTAACTCTCTCTCTCTCAGTACCATAGATACTAAAGTATTCCACCATTGATACGATGTGTCCCTCAGAAGTTATATAACAGATTTTAAACATTCAGCCGGTGTGCAAGAAAGTTCATCAAACACTCTGATAGTGTTTTCAAGCCAAAACTCAGCTCTCTCAGGATTGTCATCAACATTAGCTCTAAACTCTTCGGCTTCATGTTTTCAAATCTTATCAATTGGCGGCTTATTCAGTTGTAGAAGTTCCATACCTTGAGGAGCTACGGGAACCGATTGGGGATTAGGTGAGGGTGGAGGTTGTTGAGCAGCCAGATTTGTCCAAAAAAAGTCCGTGAACCACTCATTCATCAATTGGAAGAAGGCTTTTTTAGACTCTCCTCCCTGGCTACTCGATACGGGTCTCGATTCTGATTACGCTACTCCGTGAAAGGAGGCAGGCGCGTTACTTCCAACATCATCAACTACAGCTTGATTAGGATCCATTTACTATATAAAAACACGATTTAAATTGTCAGGAGATATCACACTATCACAAGTTATATATGGCATGTATAGCTAGACCCTCACATACGCTACGTTAGTCCTAGAATCGACTAAACTATAGCTCCGATACTAATAAATGTAACACCCCTCACCCGTATTCAACGCTGAAATAGAGCTACGGAGCATTATTGGACTTATAAAACAATTAAACATTCAATTCACATACAATTTCCAAATCCATACAAACGGTATTCACAAACAACCATATTGTCCCTATTATGAGCTTATGAGGCCCAAAACATGCATTCGAGAAGGTCCAGAACTAAACCGATAACTCAAGAATTTTTTATGAAACTTAGAAAATTTTCCAAAATACAGGGGACACATGCCCATGTGGCCCGGCCGTGTGTCTCACACAGCCAATGACACGCTCGTGTCAAAGGCCATGTAGACATTCAAAATGAAAGCACATGGCCGTGTCCCAACCCTGTTCGACCCCGTGTAACTCTCTAACTTGGTTCATAGAGCAACACACACGCCTGTGTACCAGGCAGTGTGCTAGGTCGTGCCAATCCTGTAGGGTATACTGACTTATGCCACACGGCCAAGTCACACGCTCGTGTGCTGGGCCGTGTGGAGCTTACTAACTTGAATTCTAATTCAACACTAGGGGACGCACGGCCGTGTAATATGACCATGTGTCACACACGGTTGAGACACATGCCCATGTCTCTGCCCGTGTGAACAAAAATAGGCTATTTACCAAGCCATTTTTTCACCCAAATTGCATGTATCTACACCAACCCATTTGGCACCAAAACATAGCATATGTATAAGCATTCATCTAACTCAACCAAGCATAAATTATACCATTTCAATACCAACAACACAAGGCATACAATCTCACAACACACCATCCAATTTTATACCAATTTCACTTTCTCAAATCATCAACATAGTCATTTTCTATACGTGCATTATTTTACCTAAGTTCACAAGCATACTACCTATAATCAACAAGCATCACATATCCATCATTCAAAACAAACCAAAGTCATATACACATATGAATGCAAAACTAAATTAACCAAATTAAGCCAACTCTCATGGCTATATACAAAACCAAAACTTTAACATTTACAAGCCATTACAATTGGCTAAATTCATTATCAAACCATAACCCAAAATAACCAAAGTTCCTATACATGTCATATACTTAAGATACTTAAGTTCAAAAGTGACAAAGTGATAGTAGGATAGAGTGATGAAGTCTCCGACAATCCCGAATCTGAGCTAGCTTTGATTTCACAATAAAACACAAAAAATAAACAAAGTAAGCTATAAAGCTTAGAAAGCTCGTATGAAAATAATAAGCAAAACTAACCATTTGAACCACCATTCAAAATATGTATATAACATAATACAAAATATTTAACCACAATGTTAACATGTAATCAATCACCTATTCAACCATGAACTCAATTCTTTCATATGTTCGATATAAATACGGTTTTCATACATACTTGTATTGATACTTATCAATTTCTCACCATTTCACATCTTCGATATACCCGTTGAACCATTTGAAATAATATAGGATACTCGAGAATCTCACACCCTAAGTGCCAATATATATATAGCGGAAGCTATCTCAATAAATCTTGCATCGAAGTGCTAATACATAGCTGAAGCTATCTCAATAGTGCTCACTCTCGAGCTATCAACAGGTCTGCTCACTCAAGTTGTAGGTCATGAAGAAGCTACATAGTGCTGCTCACACAAGCTGACGAGAATCTGCAACACATGTTTGATAACTCAGCCACTGGTAGGACGTACGGACCAACACCCAAACAATAATAACCATTCCTAAGGTTCAATCGGGATTTCTCGTTGCCAAATCATCATCGAATGTGTCTGCAAGACCATATTTACAATTTATGCAATATCAAAGCATTTAAAATACAATTATAACGATGCTTATTACATACGAACTTACATCGATTCACAAAAACGACGAAGTAGGTCGACTAATCCAAAACTTTGTTTTTCCCACGATCTAAATCCGAACTTCATTTTTCTTAATCTATATAATATCAAATTTAACTCATTTAATCATCAATCTATTAATTTAGCCCAAAATCACATTATGGCAACTTTACACTTTTGCCCCTAATATTTTTATTTCTTTATAATTTAGTCCTTACCTCATAAAAATACAAATTCATGCGATTAGGACCCTACCCATGCTAGCCGAATTTCATATAGACCCAAAGTAGCCCACATTTTTCATTTATTTCACAATTTAACCATGAATTTTTCAAATTTTACAAATAAATCCCTAATTGACAATTTTACCAAAAATCACTTTACAAATGTTGTTTATCTAACAACAAGCATACATTTTCTACCATTAAACATCAAAATACATCAACATTCATCAATGGAAAAACCCTAAACCTTTAACAGTTTTACGAATTAGTCCCTGGGCTAGCTATATTAAGCTGCAACAAGCTCAAAAACATAGTAATCATTAAAAGTGGGACAAAAATCGTACCTTAATGAGCTATACAACTTTGGCCGAATGAAAAACCTAACTATGGTGTTTCTTCTCTTCTAATTTTCATTGAGAAGGATGATAAAAGATGATAAAATGGTTTTGTTTTAATTTAATTAACCATTAATAATCAATTTACATATTTAACCTTTAAAATACTTAATATTTACAGCAAAACCAAGCCACTATCATCCACCAACTCTCAAAGAGGTTAATTACTACATAAGGACCTCTACTTTAAGATTCTATAGCCATTTGATACCTTTAACTATTAGAACATCACTTTTACATTTTACGCGATTAAGTCTTTTTTATCAAATTAACCATTCAAACGATAAAATTTCTTAACAAAATTTTCACACAATCCTCATGCTATAAATCTCAAAATAATAATAAAATAATTATTTCGACTTCAGATTTGTGGTCCTGAAACCACTGTTCCGATTTGACTAAAAACAGGTTGTTACAGATCAGCTATTTAGGAAAGAAAGAACCTAAACCCTAGGTCTAACAACCCTAGGAAGTCACCAAGGTTGGAATTAACCCAAAATTGGTATGACCTATCCGTAAACACCTTAAACTTGAACTTGTCTAGACTGTGAGGTCAGAAGACATGTAGTTATTGTCGATTCAGTATTTCAGTGGATGTATCGGAAGATCTTGCTGAGGTACTGACTAGTTGATGGAACAAGCAAACCTGAGACGATAGTTGCTTAAGCTTACCTAACCGAGCTAATCATCCATTCCCAGATTTGATACATATTTCCTTATTTGATTTCTTGCCTTTCATTTGTTTAATTTTCATTTATGTTTTTAGCATAGTTTATGAAAATTCTTTTCTTTTAATTCTCCATACTATAAACTGATTAGAGTATTAATTAGATCTATTTATGTTTAAGTTAGAATTAATCTAGTGCTCGCCTCCTTTGGGTACGATCCTTGGAGTACTTACCTACTTTGTTGTAACTATATTGCAACCTAAACCGTATACTTGCGAATACCATTTGTTCACATCTTTTGTGCATGATTCCTACAATGGACGTTGGTACGTCGGAGGCAGTCATGTTGTTGGCACTATTGTCAGGGAGGCAACGTCACTATATTAGTTTTAATTTTTGCGTCCTAATAGGATAATTAAGAAATATTCAGGTTATAGCTATGATCTTTAGTTATTTTGTTATTTGCTAAACATTACTGACACGTTTCTGCTATTTAAAGAACTTAAGCGTACACTATTGTCCAAGAAAGTCATAGAAGCGACCACAGAAATCAGTCTAGCATAAATAATGGATAACTTTGATTATATGTGGTTGGATGAGGAATTAGATTATGATGATGATATCTATGAGGAAGGTGTCAATGAGGAATGGGAGATCCAGGAGAACCAGCGATTATTAATGCTTGGACTAAGCCAACTACGAGGAGAAATTCCAACTTCTCTACCAGATGACAATGTTGGTAGTGATACAAATTAGATAAAACATCAAAACGAGATAGGCCAAGAACCAAATAAGAAAGGAAGCTTAATCATAAATGCTTGTAAGGAAAGGGAACTTCTGAACAATTGGTTAACCCTAGGGATGGAAGAATATCAAAGTAGGCTAGGAGAAACAACATCACGGGTAGTTACAGAGCCAGTTGAGTAAATGGTAAAAGGGCAACAAAATCAATTAGGAGTTGAAATCACCTTCCCAACAACGGCAGGGTCTCTCGAGGAAAATAACGTGCAAGATCAGGATATTATAGATCTACCCCAATAATCAAAGATAATGCTACTTACTGCTAATCTAGTTGAGGAATGCTCAAAACCTTGGAAACTAGTAGAAGAGAGCAAGAACAGACATGCAATTCTGGGGATACATTCAACTTGAATGTTTTCTGCAAGATACTAATCCTTAATTAGGAAACCTAAAAGTTTAATGATTTACATATCTTCCAAATGCTAAAAAAGATCATATTGACAGGATTCATGACCACAAGGTCGGCATCAACCAGCAAATAACACTGTCACTTATAGAGACAAGGCCGAAGAAGTCACAAAGTATTCAACTACTACAAGGATCATTTCAAACCAAAGTAACTCGAAACATAGAAGAACTTGATAACCTTGGGAACTAGAATCTACGTCATGTGGTATGTGATGACCCACCAACCGAGACATATGAGGTGATCCTTTAAATATTAATTTCGATAAAAACCTACTTTAAAGTCTGTATGTACAAAAAGAATGAACAATATTTCCTGAATTTTTTGCAAAACAAGGAGTAAAAAAATATTAGGGTTATTAAACTGTCGTGTGACCTTAAGCATGACTAATTGTTTCAACTTACGAAGGGAAATTTTGGTGGTTAATGCAGGATGAAAAAGTAAATTCAAAAAATGAGATAAATGAAGAAGAGCAAAATGGCATGATGGAAGCTGAACCAATAACGACAAAAAACAAAACAAGGGAAGCATCCACATGCATATTCATTGAGCTGACGGATGACTCCGGCAACAAGCGCTGACATTTGTTTTTATTCTATTTTATTTTATTTAACTACTAACTTACTAAAAAATATTATAGATTTTGATAACCAGTTAGTTAATATTTTATGTGATGATCAAATACAGATCTAACATACACATGAGATGCATTAGAAATAGGAAATTTGGGAAACCAGAGTCGATGTCGCAACAACGTGTCTAGTAGCAGGAAATTATAAAATTTATATCAATGCTGCGACAACACTTTGCAGTGTCATGACAGGAAGGACAATTTCTCAAAATTTCAAAACTGCAGGGTGTGTCACAACATTGAACCCCGGTGTCGCAACATAAGCAAACTGACAGGGATGTCCGACACAGAACTCTTGTGTTAACCTAACCAGTTCGTACAACCTAGGTGCATAACCTTTATTTTACCTAATTTGAACTTAAAAACCCTTATTTTTTAACTTTAAAACACTTTAACTCTAACTTTTAAGTTCTTCTAAACATTAAACCTCTCTACAAACTATTAATTTCCCAAACCCCTTTTCATCCCAAACCCTAACTACACAAATCTCTATTGTTATTTTTAAGGTTAAATTAAGGGCAAAATCATCAAGCATTCAAAGAAGAAGAAGGGAGGCCAATGTTTAAAGTATTTATTTCCCATTACTTATCATTGTTTCTTGTTGCTTAAAAGTAGAATAATAGAAAATGCCTCCTAGAAAGAGTAAGAAAACTTCGGTACTAGAAACTCCGGTAGTTTCGAACCCTACAAAATTTGAGAACCCAAATGCTGAAAAATATTTTCTTGAGTTACAAGGTAGGCTTTTTATCCAAGAGTGAGGGTTCAAGCCTTCAATGTTTTTTTGTAGTGAAATTTGGACTTTAGTTAGGTACCATCGTTGGAAGCGATTCTGTGTCATTCCCATGGAAACTACAGTGATCTCGGTAGTGCAAGAATTTTTCGCTTCTTTTAGAAACCAAGAAATACGAAAATGACTAAATTGGGATACTGTAACAGTAAGAGGTGAAGAGGTGCCGATTACTCCTAGGGTATGTGAGTTCTATGATATACCTTTCTATAGTAAAGACTTCCTTAATAGCACAGGTTTAGACAAATTTGAGGATATATATACGGAGGATGTTATTAAGTACTTAGCTCCAGATAGAGGTACATGGAACCATATGCTATATATAGATTTGCCAACTAACTTCAACCAGGCAATTATGTTCTCGGTAGAAATAATGTGGATGTAATTCATAGGCACTAGGATTCCACCCGCATTAAATGTTTCTATCATTAATACCTTTCGATCGATTTTATTATATGACATTTTACAGTGCAAGAAGATATGTGTGGGTAAATTGATATACCATGAAATGAGGAGTTGTGCACACAGCCAAAAAGCTAGAATCTTCTTTCCTCATTTGGTAACAAAACTGTGTCAAAGGGCAGGAGTTCCAATGGGAGAGAACTCATAGTTCATGAAACCAACAAAAAGCATCATTGAAGATTCATTGTATACACAATATGTCAAGCTTCAAAGGAAACAAATCATGAATTGGAATCAGAGGAGGAAATGGAAGATGGATGTTTCAGTGTCACTTAAACGGAAAGAGAAGGCCAAGAGCTCGAATAGGGGCAAGCGGGAGCACAAAGGAAAGCTTGATGGAATGATTAGGTGGATGTAAGAAACAAGCCCAATACTCCAAGAATTTACTCGACTGAACAGGTTAAAAGCTCCAAATTACTCGCCAGACATGTTCAAGCAAACACAGACACATCATGGAAATGTAGTGTAACAGCCCAATTTAGGGCCTAGTCGGAATAGTGGTACGAGACCATAAACCCAAGGTAGAAATGTGAGTTTTAAGGTTTATGAGATGTTTACATGATAGTATGAATGTTTCATGAAGAAATTCTATTAAATTGTGATTGAATGGTCCATTAGGACTAAATTGCAAAAGTTGTAAAATATGGGATTCTAGAAGCTTTTAGTACGAAATAGCTTTGGATTATTAATTAGAGTTACTTAAATAGTAATTTTCCTAATTTATAATTTTTGGACAAAAATGGACATGAGTTAGTAAAAAGGGCATTTTGGCCATTTGGCTAATTAATGATTAAAAAGGATGAAATAAGTCAAAACTCATGTTCATCTTCTTCAAGCTTAGCCAAATAGCTAGGGTTTGTTCAATTTTTCAAGCTCCTGGTAAGTGCATCCTAGCTCTGTTTTTAATATTTTTCGTATTTTTGAAGTCCTCGTATCTTGAATTAGCTATTTTTAGCTATATGTTGAGCTAGGATTCATGTTCAAAAATATACCCATGTATGGCATGCATGTATTTTGATGTTTTAAGGAAGATTATGAAAGTTTGATGTTGAATAAACATCTTTTTCTAAGTGAATTTCATGAAAATAACTTGTAAGGACTAATTTGTGAAAGTTTTGTAATTGGTCTTACATAAGTGAAATAGTAAGAATTGAATATTACTATAGTTGAGAAAATGAATCAGCTAAGCATGAATTATAAGAAAGTTGTATGAAAATCACTTTATGAGCCTAGGGGAAAATGTGTAAATATGAGAAAGCTTAGGGGCAAAATAGTAATTTTGCCAAAGTATGAGTTATGAGTCAATTTAGTCAATGTGAGTATTAAATGAGTTAAATTATTATTAATATAGATCAAGAAAAACGAAGCCCAGATCGTAACCGAGGCAAGAATAAAGTCGTGGACTAAGTTGACTATCTTCATACATTTTGTATATCGAGGTAAGTTTGTATGATTTTTAAGCTTCATGAGTATTTTCATTGAATTGCTTATTATATTGTTATTGTACATTATTTCCATGAAGTTGTTTAAATATGTTTAAACAAGGAAATTAATGAAATTAAGTACATGAAGGTCCCGATTGAAGTGGATTACCGAGGATGCTTAATCTACAATATGAGACAAGGAAGCTCGTATAAGACCATGTCAAGACATGGCATCAGTAACCAATCAAATATATCATGTAAGTCCAAGACAAGTCTTGGCACTAAAGAGTTACTATGAGATAAAGACCCATGTAAGTCCAAGCCAAGGCATGGCATTGGTGAGTCTCCAAGCAAAGATATCATGTAAGTCCATGACAAGTCATGGCATTGAAAATTTATCATGAGATAAAGGTCCCATGTAAGTCCAAGCCAAGGCATGTCATTGGTGAGTACCAAGGAAGATTTCGTGTAAGTCCAAGCCAAGCAATGCATTGACAAGTTTCACTAAGTAAAGATACCAAGTAAGACCATGTCAAGATATAGAAATGGTGAGTTTCCAAGGAAAGGCCCAAGGAAGACTTCGTATAAGCCCATGTAAAGACATGGCATCGACAACAAGTTAAGAGATCCCTTGTAAGACCATATCTAGGATATGGCATTGGCATCGAGACATATATATGATAGATTTAGTATCCTCCATTATTCAGGTTAATTCATCGGGCAAAAGAGTAAAGAAAGAATGGGATAACAAGAAAGTTAAGCATGTAAAGCTATTATCAAGTCAAAGTTGAATAAGAGTATTCTTTAAGCTTAGAAAGATGAAGTTTGAGTTTACGCTTACATTAGCAAAGTATACTAATCTATATGATTTAGTGATACAGGTATCTTGTTTACATTACAAGCATGAGACGAGTAAGTAACATGAAATGAGTATGAATAAGTAAGAGTAAGTAAGCTTTAGCTCTTGAGAATTGTGATACTATCGTTTTATGAAGGATGAGTTATGTTAAGTAGTCATATTGATATATGCATTACATGCAAACTTACTAAGCTAAATGCTTACCTCTTTATTTCCTTCTTTCCTTGTAGTCTCGCCAAGCTAACTCGTGGATCATTGACGTCGGAGCTCGAAACACACTATCAGTCACTATTTTGGTATACCCAAGTTGTTTATATTGAGTATGGCATGTATAGGAACCATTTCATTGAAGTTATGTTCAAGATGAACCAAAGTGTTAGCTATCAAGTTTATTATTCTTTTTATATATGGCTAAGAGATTGACCAATACTCACTAAGTTTATATATATATATCAATGTCGATGAATCATGTATTATTGTTCATGTTTTGATGAAGTATTTGAGTTGTTGAATTGGGTATATGATTGATATTGATTTCAGGGTGTCAATTGGCTTGGAAAATAGCCTCTAAATGTCCACATGGGTAGATACACGGGCGTGTGTCTAGGCCGTGTGTGACACAAGGTTAACCCACATGGGAGTGTTAATAGGCCATGTGCTCCCTGCATGTTAGTGTTTTAAGTCAGATTAGACCATGGGCTAGCCACACGGACGTGCCTAGGCCGTGTGAGAGGATCAATGTTCACCACAGGTAGAGAACACGGGCGTGTTCCTAGTCCATGTGACACAAGCAGAATACCTAAGTTATTATACACAGGGTAGGGACATGGGCGTGTGTGACCACACGACCTGATCCCACGTGCGTGTCCCATTTCACATGGGCATGTGACCCCTATTTTGATGAAAAGTTTTCTAAGTTCGTAAAAGTTTCCAGATGCGAGTTTAAGGCCTCGTAGGCCCATAAAAAGTATGTTATGACTAAGAAAGAAAAGTTTTTAAATCAAAACAAAATTTTATAGCCCGTAAGTATGCGTTAAAGTATGTTTCAAGTATGGTAATGTCTCATATCCAATCTCAGTTTTGGACTCGGGTATGGGGTGTTACATGTAGAGGAGGAGGCAACTCTAGAGAATGAGAGCGGAGAAGACCTCCCAAGAGAAGAAGCTGATTTTGAGACGGCTTTTCAGCCGTAATCTTCTACACGAAAATGGCCCGTCATTAGAAGCCCAACCCGCCATGCACCTTCAAAAGGTGGGAGCTCTCATCGAGAATATGAATCAAAAAAGGGAAAAGCCCCAATTGAAACAAGTCATTTGCCAAGTTGGGATGATTTGGATGAAGATTAAACTGAACCCTTATTTTTTTGGGATTATTTTAGTTTGGAAAGATTTTTTTAGGGATAATAGTTGATTAGTAGTTTTTTGTGTTGAATTTTTTGTGAAGGAACCGCATAGAGGAGGCACAACAATTAGAGCTTTAAACGGTCAAATCAGGTGGAGTTGTTACATAAAAAATTTGATAGTTTCGATGGTTCTTCGCAGGCACGTCCAGTAATGCAGTGCGACGCAAGTGAAGGAGTGGTGAATCCTGAGTACCCACCCTACGGACAGGGCATGGAGAGCGAACAGATGAACTATATGGGTAATAATTTCCAATCTAATAATAACCCTTATAGTAATACTTATAATTCAGGTTGGAAGAACCACTCCAATTTCTCATGGGGCGGTCAAAGAAATCAAAGATCACAACCATCCCAAAACTTCCAAAAACAGCCCTACCCACATGAAAAGAAGCTGAACCTTGAAGAGGCGCTAACAAACTTCATAACAGCCTTAGACACATGTTTCCAGAGTATAGAAACAAAACTTGAGGCATTGTCATAGGAACTCAAGGATCAAATCGGGCAACTTACTAGGTTAGTTTCTGAAATACGATTCGAAACCTTATCTAGGGAAAAAGAGCAGGTCCAAGCAGTGACACTGAGAAGTGGAAAGGAGTTAATCAAAACAAAGAAGGAGGTACCACATGATCCCGATGAGGCAAAGATAACTCTGACCTACGAGAAAACTAAACCAATAATCATGTATTCAGCAAACTTGAAGAAAGACCGCTTAGACGCACAATATGGTAAATTTCTTGAACTTTTCAAACAGCTACATATTAACTTACCTTTTATTGAAGCTATTTCGCAGATGCCAACATATGCAAAATTTTTAAAGGAGCTTCTAACAAATAAAAGGAAGTTTGAGGAAATTTCAATAGTAGAACTTAATGAGGAATGCTCAGCTATCATCCAAAACAAGCTACCAACCAAATTGAAAGATCCAGGAAGTTTCACTATCCCTTGTTTAATTGGTAGTTTGAACATAGAAAAAGCATTAGCTGACTTAGGTGCCAGTATTAATCTAATGCCTTATAAAATGTTTAAGCAACTTGGTCTCAGGGAACCAATACCCACTAGGATGAGTATTCAGTTAGTTGACAGATCTGTTAAGTATCCTAGGGGAATTATTGAAGATGTTCTGGTAAAAGTAGATAAATTTATATTTCCCGTTGATTTTGTTGTGCTTGATATGAATGAGGACATAGAGGTACCTTTAATTTTGGGGTGACCCTTTCTAGCTACTGCTAGGGCTGTCATTAATGTTGGTGACGGTAAACTCACATTAAGAGTAGGAGATGAAGAAATTGTGTTCTAGATTTATGATGCCATGGGATATTCTAGAGAGCAAGATGATTCTTGTTACTTTTTTGATGCCACTGATCACATTTTTCAAGAATCTTTGCAGGAAATCATGCACAGTGACTCGATGGAACTGTGTCTTTCACAAGGTGAGGGGAATGATGACGATACCGATGAAGAGAATCCCAATGCATCACCTTCTAGGCAGATGAAAATAGAGGACATCAAGATTAATGACGAATTAAAACAAAAACCCTTTATTGATGAGCTACCCAAGCTAGAACTAAAACAATTACCAAAGCACTTAGAATATGCATTCCTAGGGAATAATTCTACGCTACCAATAATCATCTCTTCGGAACTAGGACTCCAGGAGAAAGAAGAGTTGCTAAGAGTACTAAGGAAACACAAAAGGGCCATAGTGTGGAAAATGTCGGACATTAAAGGAATAAACCCATCATTTTGCACCCACAAAATTTTAATGGAAGATGAGTATAAACCGTGTGTGCAACCTCAAAGACGGTTAAACCCCAATATGAAAGAAGTCGTCAAAGCTGAGGTAATTAAACTTTTAGATGCAGGAATAATTTATCCTATTTCTGATAGCACTTGGGTAAGTCCTGTGCATGTAGTTCCGAAGAAAGAGGGCATGACTGTCGTAACCAATGAAAAGAATGAATTGATCCCCACCAGGACAGTCACAGGTTGGAGAGTCTGTATAGACTATAGGAAGCTGAATGACGCAACCAAAAAAGATCACTTCCCTCTACCGTTTATTGATCAGATGTTAGAAAGGTTGTCTGGGCATATGTACTACTGCTTCTTGGACGGACTCTCCGGCTACTTCCAAACCCCAATAGAGCCTGAAGATCAAGAGAAGACAACATTTACATGCTGATACGGTACGTTTTCTTATCGTAGAATGCCTTTTTGATTATGTAATGCTCTTGCTACTTCTCAGCACTGCATGTTGGCCATCTTTGATGAACTTGTGGAAGAAATTATGGAGGTATTTATGGACGACTTCTCGGTGTTCGGTAATTCTTTCCACCTTTGCCTTAAAAATTTAAAATAAGTTTTAATAAGATGTGAGGAGACGAATCTCGTCTTGAATTGGGGAAAATGTCACTTTATGGTTAGAGAAGGGATTGTGCTAGGACATAAGATTTCTAGTAAAGGGATTGAGGTAGATAAAGCAAAGATTGAAACCATAGAAAATTACCCCCTAGTTCAGTTAAGGCTATTAGAAGCTTTTTAGGACATGCTGGATTTTACAGAAGATTCATTAAGGATTTTTCTAAAATAGCTAAGCCTTTAACAAAATTACTAGAAAAAGATGTTCCTTTCAATTTTGATCAGGAATGTTTAGATGCATTCAATGTCCTCAAGGATAAACTAGTAAATGCCCCATTTATAATTGCACCTGATTGGAATTTACCCTTTGAACTAATGTGTGATGCGAGTGATTTTGCAGTAGGTGCAGTTCTGGGACAATGAAGAGACAAGCATTTTCAGCCAATTTATTATGCTAGCAGAACATTGACACCCGCACAAGAAAACTATACCACCACAGAGAAAGAATTGCTAGCTGTAGTTTTTGCTTTTGACAAATTTAGGCAATATTTAATATTATCTAAAGTTGTTGTTTACACTGATCATTCAGATCTTCGTTATCTCTTAACTAAATCTGATGCAAAACCTCAACTCATACGTTGGATCTTACTCTTACAGGAATTTGATGTGGAAATACAGGATAAAAAGGGAGCTGAAAACCTTGCAGCAGATCACCTCTCCATACTTGAGAACCCACATATTGAAGAGCTTGACAAAAGTGAGATAAACGAATCGTTCCCTGAAGAACAACTCTTTTCTATAACCAACTTCGAGGTACCATGGTTTGTAGATATTGCGAATTATTTAGCTGCTAACATCTTACCAAAAATTTTAACACATCATCAAAAGAAACGATTCTTTGCTGATGCGAAAAACTATTTTTGGGAAGATCCTTTTCTTTTTCGCATATGTGCAGATCAAGTAATTCGGAGATGCGTTACAAGGGCGAAAGCAAGTAAAATCATGGAACACTGCCATTCAGGACCTTCAGGAGGACATTACAGCGGGATTAAGATAGCACACGAAATACTTGAATCTGGATTTTATTGGCCAACTCTTTTCAAAGATGCCAACAGGTATGCCGCTTCATGTGATAAATGCCAAAGATCAGGTAATATTTCTAAACGTGATGAAATGCCTCAAACATATATGTTATCATGTGAAATATTTGAAGTATGGGGTATTGACTTTATGGGTCCGTTCCCTTGTTCATTTGGAAATAAATACATCTTAGTAGCGGTTGATTACATGTCAAAATGGGTGGAGGCCCAAGCTTTACATACTAACGATGCTAGAGCTGTAGTAAAGTTTCTTAAGAAACTTTTCTCTCGTTTTGGAACACCCAGAGCAATCATCAGCAATAGGGGTACTCACTTTTGCAATACTCAATTTGAAAATGTAACACCCCCAAACCCAGCCCACGAGCCTTGACCGGATCTGGTATGTCACTGCGGAAAACACTTGAAAAATATTTTGACTTAAAGTAAAACGTATAAATTTATCGTCTTTAGAAAAACATTGTGTACTTAAAATTTCGAAATAAATTAAGTTGTTACAAAATATTTCAATTTAAAACTTTAATATAAAATTCTTATGATATGAGGTGTTAAAAATAAAAACATTTCCAAATAATAATGCAGTTGTCAATCCACCTTAACATAAATAAAATTCCCAAATACTTTAAATGGCCCTTATTACAATAAATAATCATTCATAAATACTGAAAATATAAAATATTTAAAACAAGTAAAATATCTTCTGCATGGGCCACCTCGTATCCACTCCAACCCGGTCCAAGCTTTACGAATCACCTGCAATGTTGGTAAAATTTGGGTGAGTCAAACAGACTCAGTGCATAGTTATTACACATGTACTCACATATGGGCTTGGCCCATATCCGCACAGTCCATACACATAAATATGCAATTATGAAGCCCAACCCAACCTAGTGTCCATCCGTTACACCTACCTCGGCAGACCTGCTGCCCAAGGCCGTGGCTAATCCAAGTGATCCCACATATCTTACTTTGGCAGACCTGCTGCTCAAGGCCGTGGCTAAGCCACCGATCACCTAAGTGATCCCACATATCAATCAGTCCACGGTGATGCACACAGCTATCAAGCGCCGAGATGTGGCACCTAGCCAACACCTCCCTTGATGAAGCACATAGCTAACATCAAGCGCCAATGTAGCACAAGGCTAACATTAGACCACGTACATAAATATGTACACCCTATCCTTCTTTCACATTCAGATCCCAGGCCCCATGCATATAAATGTATCATGACCACATATCACTTGAAACAGATATACATCAGATGCCATCACATTTTCATACATATATCATATGTAAATTATCGTCATAAAAAACACTGACCTGGTTAATCGATTACCCATCATGGGTATCCACCATTTTAGCCCTTATTTCGGCTACCATTCACATCATATCTCATATACATAATAACACATTTAAACATTCATTTAAGCATTCAAGAGACAGTGTGATAACTACGCACCTGTTTGGTACAGTCTACTCAATCCCGAAACTCTCTTTATTCCCGTCGATTTGCCCCTAAACCAAAGTACACAATCGGTCACACTTATATACCAAAATATGGCCTAAGGCCGAATACCTTAACTCACCTACCTTGTTTATCAAAACCTGCTGTACTTTTTCCTTGAATAGTCGAAATCTCTACACACTATATGACAGATTCGGCTTTACTACATAAATCCAGGGAAATGGCCCTTGGCCGAATATCACTTTGACTTACCTTGATCCCTTCAAATCCCGATAGCTTTTCCTTAATGCTCCTTAATGTTGGCTACCTTCACAAGAAACACATATCATGGCACAAGCATATTCGGCCATCCCTAAACCAAGGCTTAATCCTTGATTCGGCACACTTAAAAGAAAGAAAACCCAAACCGATTGCTAGGATAGAAATTACTTACCACCTCGTTGCTTTAAGAGACCAAATGAGAGAAAAAGGTTTCGGCTAAACCTTTCCAATGTTAATGGGATATTCGGCTAACTCAAAATAGGTATAGAAACGAGGTTGAGATGGTGTTTCGGCACTTTAATGATGAAGAGGGTAACGCAAGAGTAGGGAGAGTTGAAAACTTTAGAGGATTCGACCAAGAATAAACTAGATCAAAGTTTCGACTATGGTAAAAATAAAGAGAAGGATTCGGCACCAAAAAGAACTAAAGAAAGAAAAGAATGGAGGGGAGGTTTAGTTCAGTTTAGAGATGAAGTAAAGAAAAGCTAAGAGGAACCAAAGATGCACTCCACACTTGCACTTTCGGCTTTTGCCACAGGGAAAAGAAATAGAGAACAATCGAATTCTTTGGAGAAGAGAAAATGCAAAAGAGAGCCTAACATCAAACTAGGCAAATTCGGCCTCTCCCCCCCTTATCATGACCGAAATTGACACCACCAAGAGCCCCACATTCGGCCACTACCCTTTCCCCTATCATATCCCACATTTTTCTCCATTATCACTACATTTAAAAAAATACTAAAAATAATCCCTTAATTCTTCCTGTCATATCCCTTAATTATCTCCTCATTTATCTCTTATCATTTAAACTAAATAAAATAACACCTCAATTATCCTCTATCCTTTAGCCAAAATTTAAAAGAAAAACCAAGCTTTATCACCTCCTTCCAAAGCCCCAAAGCCGTCCATCACTCCTCCCTTGTCTTGACGCCAAAATCAAAAACAAAACCCCACTTTATGCTGCCCACGTGATTCGAACCTCCTCCCCTTGAAGCTCCCTTTGACGCAACCTTCCAAGCCCCTAAGGTAGCGACCCAAGCAACTTCTCCAATGCTATCATTGTGTCATAAACTCCCACACAAATTCCCTTAAGGCCTCCTTAGCCAAGCTCCCCTTTTTAACCCTTAAAATTTAATAATTTCCTTAAGCCTTCTCCTATATTCCAGGGTTCTCCAAACCCCTCAAACTCATCCAAACACACACTAAGCCTACTAACACTTGAATTATGCACTAAATGCATAACCCCTAAAACCCGGATGTTACAGAAAAAGTCTTAAGAAAATATGGAGTACACCATAGAACAGCTACCCCTTATCATCCCCAAACCAGTGGGCAAGTGGAAGTGGCAAATCGAGAGCTTAAGTGAATCCTAGAGAAAACGGTTGAATCATATAGGAAGGATTGGGCAGTAAAGGTAGATGATGCTTTATGGGCCTACAGAACAACATTTAAAACCCCTCTAGCGACATCCCCGTATAAACTCGTTTACGAAAAGAGTTGTCATCTACCATTTGAGTTAGAACACAAAGCCTACTGGGCGATAAAATTCTTAAATTACGATCTCAAAACTACAGGTGAGAAAAGGATGATGCAGTTAAACGAATTGAATGAATGGCAAACTAAGGCCTATGAGAATTCACGACTATATAAGGAGGCAACAAAACAACGCCATGATGCTCATTTAAAACAATCAAAGCAATTCGAAGTAGGAGACTTAGTCCTGCTGTATAATTCAAGGCTCAAACTATTTCCTGGAAAGCTAAAATCAAGGTGGTTAGGACCATTCGTGATAAAATCTATTTTTCCTTACGGTACAGTCGAGGTAACCCATCTAACTCAAGGAACATTGAAGGTAAATGGCCACCGACTGAAGATTTATAATGGTGAGGATTTCAAGGAATTAAGAGAGGAGCTTCAGCTCCGTGAACCTTCTTTAAGAAATGAAAATAGGGTAAGTCTAGCTTAAGACTTTAAACAAGCGCTTCTCGGGAGGCAACCCGAGCACTAACCTCACTAACATTAGATTCTTAAATTTTAGCATTTAATTCCATACTAACTAATCCAATAAAGCGTAGGTTTTAGACCACAAGGCCTTACACATGGGTGTGCCCGTGGCCGTGTGGAACCCAGGGGACAGACCACGGGCATACTTGTAGCCGTGCACGACAAGAGGCAAATTTTTTCTACACACGGATTGGCCATGCCCGTGTCTTGAAACCGTGGACTATACTGACTTGTCGAACATGGGCGGAACACGCCTGTTCTACATGACCGTGTAAAGAAAAACACGGGCGTGCCACTTTACCCACGGCCGCGCGCAAGCACCCTGAACTCGCCCAAAATTCAAAATCACGAAAAACATGGGCTCATAAAAATTGAGCACTGCGTGGTCCCTGCCCATGCTCGAACCCCTATTTAAGGAACCCAACTGCACATCTTCCCCAACCCAACCCTAAATCAATTTTTCTGAACCTCTTTTCTCCCAAATCCGGCCATCAGACCCAAAACCACCCATATTCTAACCCCCAAAACCCTTCAACCTTCCTTTATCTCCAAAACACATACAAAAACCGCAACCACGCCCGTGCAAATAGGAACCCAGGCCCTCGCCACCACCGCGCTGCCTAGCAAAAGCGTAGCACACCACCGTGCTCAGCTCGTGTCCCGTCGATACACACTGCCACACCCTTAAAAACACTACTGGTTCCCTTCGTTACTTCATTTTCTTACTGATTGTTCGAATTCAAATTCCATAATATTTTGCTTTACTATTAGTATAAATTATTTAGAATTTTAGAACTTGTTTCAAGTTTCATGTTATCTAGTTTCTTTAGTGTTATTTGCTCTCTTGCAAACTCATTTTGATTGCTATATTGAAAATTTTGCTTTAGATATTTATTTTCAATTTGATAGAATTGGTTGCTCATAGTTAGAGTAAATCGTATTTAGCCTTTAAATATCTCGGGTCTAGACAAAAATGCTTGATTTAATTCGGTACAAAAATTACTTGAATTTTAACTATTTTCAAGTACAATGTCATCGTCGAGAGGAAAACGAACCGCACCCACCCCTAAGAAACGAAAAGGCCCTGGCTCGTCCTCAGCCAGTGCCTCTTCCGAAGTACGACACCGCTTCCTCCAATTTACTTAGGAGGCCCAGGTGGAATGTTACAAGGCATTTCGGGCACGACCTCTCGGTACCGGTAGGTGCATTGACTGGGACGCTTCAGAACAAGTCGGGGTAACAGTCAATATCTGAGCACTACTCTCGACCGAGCCGTGGGACCAATTCTTTTCCATCATCGAGCCCACGTACTTAGATCTCACCTTGGAGTTTTGTGTCACTTTTACACTACAGACGGTGATGGCACAATATGATGACCCGGGCACAATTCAATTCTGTTTGGGAGGCACTGTACGAAGACTGAATGTGCCACAATTTGGGGCTACACTCGGACTTTACACAAATGACTTCGTAGCAGACAATGACCTCTCCAAACTACACCGACATATCCACTCAACCCCCGTAAGCTATTGGTATAACTTAACCCCACACAGGGGCACCTACGATCCCAATCATTCAAAGGCGACGGGCCTAGCCCTATCTCTGAGGTACGTACACGCAATTTTGGCTCACACTTTTACAGGTCGATGCGAGAGCACCAGCGTCATAAACACTCACGACGTCTACTACCTGTGGTGCATGTCCAACGGACACGTCATCGACCTAGCCTACTTCATAGCCCGCGCCATCCAGCACCAGACGAAGCCACATAGGAGGGGAATCCTATCGAGTGGGCCCATACATCACACGTTTGGCTCGGTACTTTGGCCACTTCAACACCGAGACCCAGACCTCCTCCCTAACACTGATGGGGCAGGTGGTACCTCAAGGCATCAAGACAATGCTGCACATGAGGATGATTAAATATCGTCGTGGGACTGACCATCCTCAGTACCGATTAGCCCACTCCACTGACGAGGAGGAGCCAGAGGACATTACTGATGATGTCCCACAGGAGGCACCACTTCCGAGCCAACAATCCTCCCAGCCAGCAGCTTCACTGTCGAATATCTCTGCACGCCTTACCCAGTTCGAGCAGTACTGTACTCAGCAGTTCAGTGACACCGCTCGACGTTTTGACAGGATCGAGGCCAACCTCCAGCAGATATGCCATCACTTCCATATTTCTTCACCGACACCACAGCAAGACCCAACTAATGAAGAGGACCTCTGAGTCCTCTTACTTTTCTTTTTTTTTTTTTTTAGTTATCTTTTCTTTATTTTAAGTTTTTCTTTAAATTCTTCTTTGTCTTAACTTAAACTTTTTCCCTTTTCATACGTCAAACTTTTAGTATGATTCATTGGCTATCTAACATTCGAGTATGACTAACAAACCCCTGTTTGATTACGCCACAAGACATCTAACCGATGACTTTGCAGTTTCAATTGTACACTCCAAACTAACGAACAAATCACTAGGAGTACCTCACTACTACATAAGTCATCTTTCACCTCCAACTCAAGGAATCCATCTATAATTCAGGAAGTGTCACTTTTTCCCCTCTCTTTTAATTATCTATTAACTATTATTATCTATCTTTGTACATTGAGGGCAATGTACATCTTAAGTGTGGGGGGTAAAAGTGCCTAACTTTCTACATTATTCTCAAATCCCTGAATTTAGTCTTGTTTTTAAGTAATTTCCTCATATTACTAATTAGGATGAAATTTCTGATGATTTATGATTTTTATTGACATGTTTTTGAGTAAGTCATAGTCAATTGTGCATTGATGATTGAAATTATAAGATACTAGAGAATCAAGCATGATAAGTCTATTTTTCAGAATTAAAATTTTTGCTAGGTTGTTAACCTAAATCTAAATATTACTTTGAAATTTGAAATTTACAAGGTTGATGTCAAAACACCCATATTTTTTTGTGAGATTTTTGAGCCTATTAGAGCATATATTCTTTTTCGTGCTCATTTTTTTATGAGTGTGTCAACTTTGAATTGTTATTATAGAACTTGCCTCGTTCATACATATCGAGACCACACCTTTGATTTGATATACAGAAATGATTAAGGCACCTAGGATTTAACCCACTTAATCCATAAAAAGCCTACCTTCACAATTAACCCCTAGTGAACCCCGTTGATCCTAAGAACCCTTCTTTTTGACTCACCTAATATTAACCTAAAACCATTTGTATTTGTTACCACCATTCATTTTAACTACCCTTATATCGAGATTTGATTTGATCAAGTTATCTAGTTATTTTATTTCAGTATATGAATTTATCATGTAATTTGACTTGTTCTTTAAAAAAAATCGAAGTATATTCAATATTAGTATTATGAAGAGTGAGCTTATATAGTTAAAGTCTATTTATCAAAAGAAAAGCTCGTAGTATTAAGGATTACTTTTCAGTTGATATTATCGTCTTAGTATTCCTAGGTAGGTAACTTATCGATTCAATCTCGATTCTAACCTCCTAATTCAGCCATTTTCTACACCTTTAACCCTAGCCCCGTTACAACCCTGTTAAAGACCTTTTGATCTATTTATCATCTCATTTTACAGTGGTGGAGATTTGATTTTTTAGGCAAGCCTATGGGATTAACTTTTCAGGTTCGACTTTTGAGTACTTAATTTTGAACCTTAAACACTTCGAGTGATTTGAGTGAATCTTTTGTGAGGATGTCAGTCCTTGACGATTTTGAATTAAAGGTAATTATTTAGATAAGGGGAGACACCTACGTTTTTGTACTACAAATGTATGACTTTGACTGTTTGAATCTTTAGGACTCTTTGAGTTAAATTATCCATGTATAAATTATCTATGAATTATGATGAGACATTGTCGGTAGGAATTATGAATTATGGAAAGTTCGTTTTAATTGTAAGTTGAGAATTTTGCTTGAGGACAAGCAAAAGCTTAAGTGTGGGGGTATTTGATAAACCGTAAAAGTAACATATTTTAAGCCCACATTTAGTATGCTTTTGGATGAATTAAGTCTCGATTTATGTAAAAAGGTGCTCTTAATCCTTTGTTTTCATGTTTTCTACCCAAGAAAGCACCCGAGGATGAAAAGAATGAAAAACGGGCCCAAAATGGAGTAAATGGGCCATATCACGAAATCCACACGACCTGGGCCCAAGACCACACAGCTTTGCCTCATAGAGTAACTAGAATATGGCCTGATCCCAATTCACATGGTCGTGCCTCATTAAAGAAATTCGAACATTACTTAAAGACCGTTCACACAGGCGTGTGCCAAGCTCGTGTCCCTGTCGCGGGAAAGAGCAATTGCATTCGGATTTGGATACTTAGGGGCAAAGAAACCTATTTCGAAAGCCTATATAAACCCCCTAAGTATTACCTGAAAGAGGGTGGTTAGCTAGGCCAATGAGCTGAGCCAGAAAAGTCAGATTTGTGGAGAATCACTTGAAGATAGCCAGTTGATCCATTTCAAGAAGCCAAAATTCTACTCAAGACGGCGGATCTCTCCTTCAATTCCTTTAAGGAGTTTTAGGGATTTCTTATGCTTTTTTTTTATCTTTTCTTTTGAGATGTTCTCTTTTATTGTTATGAACTAAACCCTTAGATGGGGGGATGAAACCTAAGACAGATCTTGTTATTGTTTTCTGAACTATATGATAAATACTTGATTTGTTCTTAATTATGTGTTCTTAATTCTTGCGTTGATATTTTTGGGATATTGATTCAAGTATGATGTGCTTAAGTGGAGGAGCAAAAGTCCCTACTTAAGAGTAGATCTAGCATAATTAAGCGGAGTTGATCGCACGCCTAGAGATAGGGTGACGAGATTTTGTCGGATTAGGGTGAAACCTAATATGGGAGTCCATAGATCGAGTTAATGCGATTTTAAGGGTTTTAATTAGAAAGAGATTTCAATTAATCAACCTAGGGTTAGACGTTATTCGCTTTGAGAGAGGGTTTAATATAACTTAGGGAATCTTACGGATCAAGTCAAGTGAATACATTGTCTGGTTCAGTGTTAGATAACAAGTGAAGTCTAGGTGGATTCTTCCTAAGGGTATCATCTTAATCAACTGAGTTTTCCCAACAGTATATTCCCCAATTCATTCTTTTTGTCTTTGCATCTTTAGTTTAGTTGATAGTTAAATTTAGATTAGATAAACAATCACTTTAATTCTTAGGCTAAATAATAGAAAGAGAGTTAGTATTAGTACTTTTGGTACCTTTGGGATTCGATATTTCGATCTTGCCTAAACCATACTACTGTTCGATATGTGCGCTTGCCTTAAAATCGTTGTCAGAGTTAGTTTCCAGGTTCGATCATTTTTATTATAAATTTTAAAGCTCTGATTTCGACGATCAAAATAATAGACAAAATCATCTATATTAGTAAAATTTATTAATCTAGATTTTACTATAACAGGAAAATCTTTTAGTAAGTGAAAAGAAAGATTTTGGACAGTTATTTCTTTAACAAATCCCCATTCAATACTGGTTATATCAAATGGTTCATGATCAAGTCTAAATTTGATAGTAGGAAATTGTTCTCCTATATCATTAGTAAAAACATAATCTTGTAAAAAGTATTTTGAAAAGAGATCCATGGTTTACTTCAAGGTTTTGGAAAAAGTTACAAGAGGCATTAGGTACTAAATTGAATTTTAGTACAGTATTCCATCCCCAAACTGATGGACAGTCTGAAAGAGTAATTCAAGTACTCGAAGACATGTTGAGATGTTGTGTATTGGAATTTGAAGGTAATTGGGAATGATATCTACTTTTGGTGGAATTTGCATATAATAATAGTTATCAATCGAGCATAAAAATGGCACCTTATGAAGCGTTGTATGGACGAAAGTGTCAGACTCCATTATATTGGACTGAACTTAAAGAAAATTGGTTGCATAGAGTTGATTTGGTAAAAGAAACCGAAGAAAAAGTAAAGATAATCCGTGATTGTTTGAAAGCTGCATCGGATCGACAGAAATCGTATGCGAACTTGAAAAGAAAAGAGATTGAATTTCAAGTGGATGATAAAGTATTTTTGAAAGTGTCTCCATGGAAGAAAATTTTGAGATTTGGCCGTAAAGGTAAATTAAGTCCAAGATTTTTTGGTCTCTATGAAGTGATAGAAAGAATCGGTCCAGTGGCTTATCGATTGTCTTTACCATCAGAATTAGAAAGAATTCATAATGTGTTTCATGTTTCTATGTTGAGGTGATATCGATCGGATCCATCGCATGTGATTTCACCAATTGAAGTGGAAATTCGATCGGATATGACATACGAAGAAGAGTCGATTTGAATCTTAGCACGAGAAGTGAAACAGTTGAGAAACAAAGAAATTGCTTTAGCGAAAGTGTTATGGAAACGACATGGAGTGGAAGATGCAACATGGGAAACTGAGGAGGCTATGAGGAAACAATATCCCAACTTATTCACTGGTAAGATTTTCGGGGACGAAAATCTTTAAACGGGGGAGAATTGTGATAGCCAGAAATAGGGCCTAATCGGAACAGTGGTTGCGAAACCATGAATCAGAGATATAAAAGTTTATTACGATTAATTATTATGATTTAACGAGTGATTAAATACATGTGTTAGAGTATCGATAAGAAATTTTATTGATTGCATGCTTAAATTTCCTATTAGGACTTGTTTGCAAAAGTTGCTAAATAGGGGTTCTAATTCATAGAGCACTTGATTGTACATAGATAAAAATAACTAAAGTTTTAATGAAGGGCATTTTAGTCATTTGGTATTAAAAAGAAATTAAAAGGGAAAAAGATGGCAAAATATGTCCATCTTCTTCATTAGGACGAAATTTCAAGGGTTCTCCATAGCTATGGTTTGTTTCAAGCTTCCAAGCTCCATAATAAGTGATTCCAAGCCCCATTTTTAATGTTCTTTATGTTTTGGGGGTCCTGGTAACTTCATTTAGCTTATACTAGCAATAATTTAACCTAGGGTTCTTATTTGGAAAAATACCCATAGGTGAAATGTGTTTATTTTGATTTTTTATGATAGAATATGAGGTTTGAAATTATGTTAAACAACTTTTGCTAAGCGATTTTAAGTGAAAAAGAGTAAAACGGCTTAATTGGTAAAAATACCTAATGTTCATAAGTACATGTTAGAGTGAGAATTTGATGTTGTCATCGAAGGGAAAAATGAACAGCATGTCATAAATCATAAGAATAAGGGATAAAGTTAAATTTCTGAGCTTTGGGGTAAAAGTGTAAATATATAAAACTTTAGGGGCAAAAATGAAATTTTGCTAAAATATTGTGTATGAATTGTATTTGAATGGAATATTGATAAAATGTAGTAAATTGTGCTAATATAGATCAAGAAAGAAGGAATAGTGAAGGTGATCGGGAAAAAGAGAAGGTTATCAACTAATTTACGAAAATAGTCGTTTTGCATCCTATGTAAGTTATGTGTAAATAATAGCAATATATCTTTATAAATTGTGAATTATATTTGATATGTGAATTAATATTGAATGTGGAAGGAAAATTGTTCATGAATTATTCAATTGATAAAGTGTTTAAAATAAGTGTTAAGAGTAAATTCTCGGTTGAACTTAGGAATAGAAGTGGATACAAGTGATATATCACTAGAGACCAGTGTTATTGTGTTACAATGAGTCTCGGGTGCTGGGTGATCTAGCATGTGATGTAGACATCTGACAGCTTGTGTGAGCAGGCCTGTGGACATTTCCAGTGTTATTGATCAGTGGTAGCTTCGGCTACATTATAGTGGTAGCTTCGGCTACATATTAGTGGTAGCTTCGGCTACATATCAGTGGTAGCTTTGGCTACATATCAGTGTGGCACTTATGTGCTAATTCTCTACATATCCATGTATATTCCAAGTGCTCAATGGGATTAATAATAAATTAAAGTGAATATGAGATGAAGTGTGTATGCAGTTATAATTGAAAGAATGAGCATACATGATAATGATTAAGTACTTAAATGTATGTGCAAGTGAACTGGTAAGATTGTACATGTGTAAGTGATTAAGTTTGCTAAGAAGGATATTAATTAATTGTATGTGAAAATGTTAATTATTGATTGAGTGCTTACTGTTTACATGTAACTTACTAAGCTATTAGTAGCTTACTCGTTCTTTTCCTTTCCTTTGTTTTATAGTGTGTTGAACTTACTTGGATTGGAGATCGTCGGAGCCTCATATCACACTATCAAGCCTTTATTTTGGTATATAAATGCTTTTGAAATATTCTAAGTTATGGCATGTATAGGGATCGAATTTTTTTTTTTGGATACCTAAGTGATGTTTACTACAAAGTAAATATGAAAAAGTAAAAATTTGCAATGAAATAGTTTTTGGACAACAGCAGTAATGTAACTTTGAAAAATCACCAAAAATAGATGAAATGGAATTAAAATGTTAATAAGATATAGAATTAAATCTTGTTGTGTCTACTTTCATATGAAAGAAACAGTGTAAGCAAAGGAATTCTATATTCTGTGATATTTGAATTTTAGTGAGACAGGGTCAGAATGGTATTTGAAGTCCTCTGTTTAGAGTTCATAAAAATATTAAAAATTGTACAAAACTAATTATGAGTTATAATTTATATTTCCAGATTCTTTAGTGAGTCTAATTTTAGTAGAAATAAGTAGAAACAATATACAAAAATTGTACAATGAGAAAATTGATTTTTAGTGAAGAGTGGTCAGAACCGTTGGACTGTGAAATAGGGGAGATTTTAATGAATAAACTGTACTAATTGGCTAAACCAAAAATTATGAAAATTTTATGGTGAAACGATATATGAGTCTAGTTTCAGGAAATATTTACGGATCTAAATTTTGAGTTTTGTAACTCGAGTTATAATTACATTAATACCTGTTGCGCAAATGGACAGATTTATTGTGAATGATGAAATAAATTATTTTTTTACACCCGAAGTAGTAAGATAAGTTAAATAATGCCTCGTGCTCGACTCCGGCAACGGTCTCGAGTGTGTGGTGTTACATTCGACTCATAATTCATATTTAGGTAAAATTATAGTTTTTGACCCTAAACTTTCTCATAATTACACTTTTGCCCCTTAGCTCGTAAAATGATTTTCATTCAACTTCCTTATATTTCAAGCCTAGCCGAATCATATTCATAACTATAGCAACCTTCAATTTCTACTATTTCACTCATGTATGACCATTTTCATAACTTTTACAATTTGGTCCCTACACGCATTTTTCATGAAAATCACTTAGAAAAAGATGTTTACCCTACATCAAACTTTCATAATCTTCCATAAAACATCAAAATACATGCATGTCATACATGGGTAAATGTTTGAACATGAACCCTAGCTCAAAATATAGCTATGAATAGCTAAATCGAGCTACGAGGGTTTCAAAAATACGAAGAACATTAAAAACGGGGCTAGGATGCACTTACAATCAAGCTTGAAAGTTGAAGAAACCTTAGCTATGGAGGGCTTGTAAAATTCGACTATGGCAAGAAGAGGATGGACACAATTTGACTTCTTTTTCCCTTTTTAATCTTTTATTTACCAAATGACAAAAATGCCCTTAATGACCCTTTCTTGAGATTTTTCCTTCCCATGTCCATTTTTGTCCATCACCCAATATAATGGTCTAATTGCTAAATAAGGACCTCTAGTAATTTTCATAATTCTATTTCATACTTAAATCTTCTAAAATCTCACATTTTCCATTCTTTGCAATTTAGTCCTAATGGACAATTAAATCACTGATTAATAAAATTTCTTCATGAAATTTTCACACAAGCATGCAACCACCTCATAAGCCTCATAAAGACCATAAAAACTTATATTTCTACTTTGAATTTGTGGTCTCGCACCACTATTCCGACTAGGCCCTAAGTCGGGCTATTACAATTCTCCCCTTTAGGGATTTTCGTCCCCGAAAATCTTACCAGCAAAAAGGTTTGGGTACTGATTTCTCATAGCCTCCTCGGGCTCCCATGTAGCCTCTTCTACCCCATGTCTCTGTCATAAGACTTTCACGAGAGCTATAGTTTTATTTCTTAACTGATTGACTTCTCGAGCTAGAATCTTGACCGATACTTCTCCATATGTCATGCCGGGTTGAATCTCAACCTCTATCGGTGTGATCACATGCGAAGGGTCTAATTGCTAGCGTCGCAACATAGACACATGAAACACATCGTGAATCTTCTCTAACTCAGATGGTAAAGCTAATCGATATGCTATCGGCCCTATCCTCTCGATGATCTCATATGGTCCAATAAAACGAGGACTCAATTTTCCTTTCCAGCCAAATCTAAAACCTTTCCTCCATGGCGACACTTTCAAGAATACTCTATCACCGACCTGATACTCAGTTTCTTTCCTTTTCAAATTCGAATAGGATTTTTGTCTATCAGAAGCAGCTTTTAGACAATCTCGAATCACCTTACTTTTTCTTCAGTTTCTCTAACCATGTCAACCCCATGAATTTGGTTTTCCTTAAGCTCAGTCCAATATAAAGGCGTTCGACACTTACGCCCATACAAAGCCTCTTAAGGCGCCATCTTTAAGCTTGACTGAAAACTATTGTTGTAAGAAAATTCTACCGACGGTAGGTATTTTTCCCAACTGCCCTAAAACTGGAGAACACAACCTCGAAGCATATCTTCGAGTACTTGTATCAATCTCTCCGACTGACTGTAACACCCCAAACTCGGCCTAGACGTTACGACCAGATCTGATGCATCACATAAAAAGGTTTTTCAAGAAACTTTCCAATCGTCTAAAAATATTTGAATCTCTTTTGAAAACTCCGAGTTAGGTTGGTCGTTTGAAAACTCAGTGTTCATTTTTGAAAACTTGTATTAATTTAAAAACTGCCTTTACTGTGAAAATCGAACTTGAACTATTGTGGTTATGCGATATTTTGAAAATACTTGATGTTGTTTCAAATGAAACCAAAGTATTGTCCATTATCGTTATAAAACGTTCGTTGCATTTTGGAAAACAGTTATTACATTTTTAGGAAAAACCCTGTACTGATTAATTCATAAAGGATAATTAATGCGTTTTAAAATAAAACCAAATCAAAAAACCAGTGGCCTTATTACAAAACAGATTCCCAAATTGAAATAAATTTAAAGAAAAGTAAAATCGAGTTTACTAAAGAAACAGTGCATGGCCACCATAGAGTCGGCCCCTATCCGCAGCACTAGGAATCACCTGCAAAAATTAAGCAGAGGGAGGGTGAGTCAAGAAGACTCAGTGTGCAATTCCCCGCATGAACCATAACTGGGCCCGAGCCCATTCAAATGCCATCTGGGCCTTATCCCTTACAAAATCACATTGGGCGAAGCCCATCCAGAAACGAACTGGGCCATAGCCCTATTAACATAGTATAGCAGATAGTGAATGCAATGTGATGCAAATCCCAGCCTAGCCTAGTTATCCATCCGCTACACACCACCCATTCCTGCCAAACACACTAGTGGGGATTTCTACAATCGACCCTCACCGCTACACACCATCGATGGCAGTCATGCTGCAGTCAGCTGCTCATCACCGAAATATGTGGCATAGCCACCGAATTAATGTGACAACATCACCAGAATATGTGGTAGAGCCACTGAAATAATGTGACCAAGTCACCAAAATAATGTGGCAAAGCCACCGAAATACACTGCCTCTTCCATCAATATCATAACCCAAAGCCCATGCACATATTATCATATTGTGATGAATGCAATCATATTTCCAGTATACAACAGATAATCGAATAATACATATATTCATGCTATATTATTCGAAAGGCAAAATCATAAAGGTACTTACTTGGTGTCTTCAACCTTACCAACAAGGGTATCTCAACTATCGTTACAGCCATTTTGGCTTTTGGCCAAAACAATTCTTAATAGAAAAATAATTCAAGAAGGTGTGAGAGTTACACAACTGATTACGCGAAGAATTAAACACTCTTGGTCGTCGACACTCTCACTAGCGGGAATAACAGTTATTTGTCTATCCCAAACAGATGTCAGCTCTCTACCACAACCCGGCAGAAAATCCCACACTGCAGATACGGCACGTCGTTTGAACTTGGGAGTAGAGACTACGAGTCCACTCCCCTCAGGCTCCCTTAACGCACCCTCCTTGGATGGGCTTGGTTAACAAGAAGTCGTACAACACCAAGTTTGGCTATGGATTAAATTAAGGAACCCTTAACGTTGACTGAAGGAATTCAGCTATAGCTTGCACCAACAAAACCCGATTGAAGAGGGACCTTCGGCAGCCCACTAGCACCTTGTTTCTTGATATCTGGCTTAGATAGAGAGAAACCGAATGAAGTCTAAGGAGATTCGGCACAAGCAGCCAATGTCAAGAAGGTTTCGGCTTAAGTGCTAGAACAAGAAGAAATGAAAAGAAAAAAGAATGAGCAACTGAGGTTCGGCTATGTGGGGACAAAAATGAAAAAGCAATGAAGAGGGAAAATGAAATAGAAGAAGAGTTCGGCTAAAGAAAAGAAAAGATTAAGACAGGATTCGACTAACACCCACAATGAAAGAACAAATGGAGAGAAAGAGATGAGAAGTAGCAAGGTTTCGGCTAGGTAAGAAAAGAAATGATAGAAAGAGAGGTTCGGCTATGGATTTCGGCAATCATAATGGTCAAAAGAAGTGTTTTCAAAGAGAAAAGAAAAGAAAACTCATGAAGGGTTGGAGTCTCGGCAATAAGAGAAGCCACAAAGAAAATAAAATGCTTAACGAAAGAAGAATTAGTGACCAAAAAGGGTACCCGAAATCTAGAATATCAACTGCAGAAAATGCAAACGAAGAACTAAGCCTGCACAGAGGATTTCGGTACAACACCAAAAGGTTTGATTTGCTCTCCTTTCACTAATGCCGAATTTTCCTAGCTAAGTGCATCACATAGCCGAAATCCCCCTCCCACCTTTCCAACATTCGGCCAACACTCAACCACCTACCCACTTCCTTGATTTACTCCTCCAAGTCATCTCCATCCACCAATTTGAATTGTTTGACCAATTCAAACACCCCAAGCTACTCTTGTCCACCCGCTTGAATTTTTTGACTCATTCCACAACCACCATGGTAGAGTCCCAGCCGAATGCCACCTCTTCTCCATCCTGGCACCAAAAATAAAGCTCCATAATGTGACAGATGGGGTTCGAACTCCTCCCCTTTGCTCCCACATGTGACGCCACAACCACTCCACCTTGTGCTTACTTGTGTCATCAACACAAATAAATATCCTTAAAGCCTGCTTCCCCTAGCTCTTCCCCCCTTATGCCCAAAAACCAAAATTTTACCAAGGCTCTAGCTCGAACCCGAGCCTCCCCAGGACCCCCAAACACACCAGAATAACAAGCTAAACGAGCCAAACACATAAAATAGCACAAAATGCAGAACCTCTAATTCTAGGATGTTATAGTTCTACCCCCTTAAAGAAATTTCGGCCTCGAAATTTACCTAGCTATAAGAGATGAGGGTATTGCTGTCGAATTGCCTCTTCCGGCTCCCACGTGGCTTCTTCTGAACCATGATTACGCCATAATACCTTGACCAACGGAACCAACTTCCTTCTCAACACTTTAACATCCCAATCCAAGATCTGCACTGGTTCTTCTTCAAAAGACAGGTCTAGTCTCACTTCAATTTCTTCCACCGGCACTATGTGAGATGGATCCGAACGGTAGCACCTCAACATTGAGACATGGAATACATCATGTATCTGACTCAACTCCGGAGGTAACTCAAACTGATAAGCCACTGGTCCCACACATTTCAACACTTGATAAGGCCCGAAAAATTTGGGGCTCAGCTTGCCCTTTCACCCAAATCTTAGAACCTTCTTCCAAGGTGAGACTTTTAGAAAGACCCGGTCACCCACTGAGAATTCTATTTCTTTACGCTTCAGATCTGCATACGGTTTTTGTCTGTCGGAAGCTTCTTTCAACCAAGCCCGAATCAACTTAACCTTTTCCTCAGTCTCTGCGATCAATATTCGAACCCAACAACCGTTGCTCACCCAACTTTGTCCAGCAGGTAGGGGTACGACACCTACGACCATATAAAACCTTGTAGGGTGCCATCTGAATGCTGGATTGGTAGCTGTTATTGTACGTGAATTCAGCCAACGGCAGGTAATCTTCCCAACTACCTCTAAAATCAATTACACAGCCCCTTAACATGTCTTCCAGAATCTGAATTACCCTTTCCGACCGACCGTCAATCTGTGGGTAGAACGCTGTGCTGAAATCTAGCCTTGTACCCAAAGCTTCATGCAACGCCTTCCAAAATCACGATGTAAACCTAGGATCCTGTCTGATATGATAGACATTGGTACCCCATGCAATCTCACAATTTCCGCTACATATAGCTTGGCCAACTTCTGCAACGAATAGTCGACACGAACAGGTATGAAGTGGGTAGACTTTGTCAACGATCGACAATCACCCACACTGAGGCGTCAGGGGTAGCCCACTAACGAAATCCATCGTTATCCTCTCCCACTTCCAAAGTGGGATCTTCACCAGCCTCAACAACCCCGACGGTAACTGATGTTCTGCCTTCACTTGTTAGCATGTTAAACACTTACTCACAAACTCGGTAACTTCCTACTTCAAACTAGGCCACCAGTACAGTTCACACAAATCTTGATACATCTTACTTCCACTGGGATGCACAGCGTATGGGCTACTATGTGCCTCCCGCAGAATCTTCTGCCTCAACTCCGAGTCTTTCGGCATACACACCTTTCCATGAAAACACAATACCCCTTCACTGTTCAGACCAAAATCTCCTGTCTCACCACCTTCCACTTGCTGAAGTCGAGAACTTAACACTTCATCTAACATCTTCTTTTCTTTAATCTGATTTACCCATGTCGGCTTTACTTGAAGTTCGGCTAACAGGCTACCATCTTCATATAGACTGAGATGAGCAAACATTACCCTCAAATCCAATATCACCTTACGACTCAACGTATCTGCCACTACGTTAGCCGTAGATTCAATCGAGCAGTCATAATCCTTCAACAACTCAATCCACCTCCGTTGCCTTAGATTCAACTCCTTCTGAGTAAGGAGGTATTTCAGACTCTTATGATCCGTATAGATAATCGACTTTTCTCCATACAGATAATGTCTCCAAATCCTCAGGGCGAACACCACCGCAGCTAGCTCCAAGTCATGAGTAGGATAATTCACCTCATTTGGTCTTAATTGCCGAGACGCATACGCTACTACCTTCCCTTCCTGCATCAACACACACCCTAACCCTGTGTGCGAAGCATCACAATAAACAACGAACTCCTTCCTAGCCTCAGGCTGAATCAATACTGATGCCTCTATCAAAATCTTCTTCAACTTCTTGAAGCTTTCCTGCTGTTTATCAGTCCATACAAACGGTATCCCTTTCTGTAATAACTTGGTTAGGGGTGCAGCGATCAACGAGAATCCCTCAACAAACCTTCTATAGTACCCAGCTAACCCAAGGACACTTCAAATTTCTGCTACGGACTTCGGTGGCTTCCAGTCCAGAACAGCTTCGATCTTACGAGGATCAACCCTAATCCCCTCGGCAGAAACAACATGCCCCAAGAAGGTGACTTCCTTCAGCCAAAATTCACACTTGCTGAATTTAGCATACAGTTGCTTCTCTCTCAATACCTGCAGAACAACCCGAAGATGTGATTCATGTTCCTCTTCCGTTCTTGAGTACACCAGAATGTCATCTATGAATACCACCACAAACCGATCTAGATAGGGTTGGAAGACCCGGTTCATCATGTCTATAAAAGCGGCTGGTGCGTTCGTTAACTCAAACAGTATTACTAAGATCTCGTAGTGTCCATAATGAGTTTGGAAAGCAGTCATATGAATATTCGCCTCTTTGACCTTTAGCTGATTATACCCAGATCTCAAATCTATCTTCGAGAACACCGAAGCTCCTCTTATCTGATCGAACAAATCGTCTATCCTTGGCAATGGGTATTTGTTCTTAATCGTCAACTTGTTCAACTGACGATAGTCAATGCACATACGCATCGACCCGTCCTTTTTCTTCACGAACAATACCGGCCCTCCCCGCGGAGATACACTTGGTCGAATAAACCCACGATCCAACAACTCTTGGATTTGTGCTTTAAGTTCCACCAGCTCCTTCGGCGCCATCCTATATGGGGCAATAGACACCGGAGCCGTTCCCAGAAGTAGCTCAATTCCAAATTCCACCTCGCGATCCGGAGGTAACCCCGGAAGCTCTTCAGGAAAGACATCTACGAATTCCTTCACCATTCTAACATCCCTTACAGACCATTCTTTTGCATCCAAAGCACTGATGAAAGCTAGAAACACCTTGCACCCTTTCCGCACAATCCTTTCAGCCTTTGGTGCAGAAACCACATTGGACAAGTAATTCTTTCTTTCTCCTATCACAATTACTTCTTTATCCTCTGGAGTTCTTAGCACCATACGCTTAGCAGCGCAATCCAACTTTGCATGATGCCTAACCAGCCAGTCCATGCCTAAGATAAGGTCAAACTCACCGAATGGCAATTCCATCAAGTCTGCCAGAAATTCTACTCCTTGAATTTCTAAAGGCACATCCCTAAACAACTTGTTAACTACTACGGACTGTCCTAAAGGGCTAACCACAGACATTTCTCTAACGGCAATTTCAGACTTAATGTTCAAAGTCTCAAATACGGTACAAGCAACATATGAATGGGTCGATCCAATATCAATCAAAGTAGTAAACAGTTTATCAACTATAAAAAACGTACCGGTTATGACGTCCGATGCGTTGCCATCCTCTTGCCGTCAAGCTGCATAGACTAAACCCAGCTGTCTTGCATCTGTATTGCCGGTACCCCTGCCCAGTGCTCCACGGCCTCGACCAAAACCATTTCCTCCTCTGGCCGGACCACGACCCCTCGGCGGCTGCTGACCACCCCTCCTGAACTAAGCAAAACCTAGACCTATTGGCCGCACCTTCTCTAATTCTTGTGGACAGTCTTTTATCATATGATCTTTAGATCCACACTTGAAACATCCCCCAGTTCTTCTCCAACATTCCCCCGAATGCATTTTCCCACATAAAGCACATGGTCAAAACTGACCTACCGTAGTAGGCATCGTAACTTGAGCTGGCCCATCAAACCTAGGCCTCTTTTGAAAACCCCCAGATGATCCCGACGACCCAAAACTCCTCTTATTTTTACCCCTATTATTATCCTTGTTTTGCCTCTCTGACCGCTTTACTTCTTCGGCTATTTTAGCTTTTTCAACCAGAATGGCAAAATCTCTTTCTCGCTACAAAGCTATCAGTACTCGCAGCTCGTCTCGCAATCCATCATCGAACCGTACACAACGCTCATAGTTGGTCGCAACTATCCCTCGGGCATAACGGCTCAGGCGCAGAAATTCTGCCTCATATTCAGCCACAGATTTACCTCCTTGAACCAGATTCAGAAATGCTTTTCTCTGGGCATCCATATAGCTTGCCCCAACATATTTTCCTTGAAGTGCTATCTTAAAGAAATCCTAGGTAATACGGTCCACTAGAGTACCCTCCCTTACCGTGAGCCACCACTGGTATGCCTCATCTCGAAGGAGAGACACTGCTCCTTTCAACTTTTCCTCTGCCGTGCAGTCCAAATCATCCATAATCCACTCGACTGCTTCCAGCCAATACTCCGCTACGTTTAGAGCCACACCAAAAATACCTCTAAATATCTCGGCCCCATTTGCTCGAAGTCGTTCCGGAATAGATTTTCGAGCTACTGATCCCGTGCTTGCTCTAGCAACCCGCTCCAAAACATGCAGCATAGCTTGAGACAAGGCATCGTCCCCTCCGGTTCGGTCTTAAGACCCTGCTTCTGCTACTGATGATGTTGGCGCTTCACCTTCCGGCCCATGTCCTGATTCCAAGGGTCCAGCCTCAACACCCCGGCCTCTACCACGGCCGCGTATACCGTGTCCACGTCCTCTAGCGCTCATGATTACTGATTCGAATTATTCTGATTAAAAATTTTATGAATTAGTATATCTTCTACTATTTATTACCAGATAGTCTTATGAAAATAAAATTAGAAGTAGTTCTCGCAAATTATATTTCTAAAGGTCTCAATCTCTATAATCCTAGCCCTTATAACTAGCAATCATAATCATTAAATAGTTTCTCTCTAATCATTCATAAAATCAAACAGAGTCAAAGAACTTACAGATTCCGTGCCCGGAGACTTAGGTGCCATACCTCAAAAATAAAACATATATTTCTTAAACAATATTTCAAACAATTTTTTTAGAAGACATTGTCGAACCCATACCACAGCCGAATTTTGCAACCTGGCTCTGCTACCACAATTGTAACACCCCAAACCTGACCTAGACGTTACGACCGGATCTGGTGCGTCATATAAAAAGGTTTTTCATGAAACTTTGCAATCGTCTAAAAATATTTGAATCTCTTTTGAAAACTCCGAGTTAGGTTGGTCGTTTGAATACTCAGTGTTCATTTTTGAAAACTTGTAATTAATTTAAAAACTACTTTTACTGTGAAAATCGAACTTGAACTATTATGGTTATGCGATATTATGAAAATACTTGATGTTTTTTTAAATGAAACCGAAGTATTGTCCATTATCGTTGTAAAACTTTCGTTGCATTTTGGAAAACAGTTATTACATTTTTAGGAAAAACCCCGTATTGATTAATTCATAAAGGATAATTAATGCATTTTAAAATAAAACCAAATCAAAATACCAATGGCCTTATTACAGAACAGATTCCCAAATTGAAATAAATTTAAAGAAAAGTAAAATCGAGTTTACTAAAGAAACAGTGCATGGCCACCACAGAGTCCACCTCGGCCCCTATCTGCAGCACTAGGAATCACCTGCAAAAATTAAGCAGAGGAAGGGTGAGTCAAGAAGACTCAGTGTGTGATTCCCCACATGATACATAACTGGGCCCGAGCCCATTCAAATGCCATATGGGCCTTAGCCCTTACAAAATCACATTGGGCGAAGCCCATCTAAAAACGAACTGGGCCTTAGCCTATTAACGTAGTATATCAGATAGTGAATGCAATGTGATGCAAATCCTAGCCCAGCCTAGTTATCCATTCGCTGCACACCACCCATTCCTGCCAAACACACCAGTGGGGAATTCTACAATCGACCCTCACCGCTACACACCATCTATGGCAGTCATGCTGCAGTCAGCTACTCATCACCGAAATATGTGGCATAGCCATCAAAATAATGTGACAACGTCACCAGAATATGTGGCAGAGCCACTGAAATAATGTGACCAAGTCACCGAAATAATATGGCAAAGCCACCGAAATACAGTGCCCCTTCCATCAATATCATAACCCAAAGCCCATGCACATATTATCATATTGTGATGAATGCAATCATATTTCCAATATACAACAGATAATCAAATAATACATATATTCATGCTATGTTATTCGACAGGCAAAATCATAAAGGTACTTACTTGGTGTCTTCAACCTTACCCACAAGGGTATCTCAACTATCGTTACAGCCATTTCGACTTTTAGCCAAAACAGTTCTTAATGCAAAAATAATTCAAGAAGGTGTGAGAGTTACACACCTGATTACGCGAAGAATTAAACACTCTTGGTCGTCGACACTCTCACTAGCAGGAATAACAACGATTTGTCTATCCCAAACAGATGTCAGCTCTCTACCACAACCCAGCGAAAAATCCCGCACTGCAGATACGGCACGTCGCTTGAACTTGGGAGTAGAGACTACGAGTCCACTCCCCTCAGGCTCCCTTAACGCACCCTCCTTGGATGGGCTTGGTTAACAAGAAGTCATACAACACCAAGTTTGGCTATGGATTAACTCAAGGAACCCTTAACGTTGACTGAAGGAATTTGACTATAGCTTGCACCAACAAAATTCGATTGAAAAGAGACCTTCGGTAGCCTACTAGCACCTTGTTTCTTGATATCCGGCTTAGACAGAGAGAAACCGAATGAAGTCCAAGGAGATTCGACATAAGCAGCCAATGTCAAGAAGGTTTCGGCTTAAACACTAGAACAAGAAGAAATGAAAAGAAAAGAGAATGAGCAACTGAGGTTCGGCTATGTGAGGACAAAAATGAAAAAACAACGAAGAGAGAAGATGAAATAGAAGAAGAGTTCGGCTAAAGAAGAGAAAAGATTAAGACAGGATTCGGCTAACACACAAAATGAAAGAACAAATGGAGAGAAAGAGATGAGAAGTAGCAAGGTTTCGGCTAGGTAAGAAAAGAAATGATAGAAAGAGAGGTTCGGTTATGGTATTTAGGCAATTATAATGGTCAAAAGAAGTGTTTTCAAAGAGAAAAGAAAAGAAAACTCATGAAGGGTTGGGGTTTCGGCAATAAGAGAAGCCACAAAGAAAATAAAATGCTTAACGAAAAACAATTAGTGACCAAAAAGGGTACCCGAAATCTAGAACATCAACTGCCGAAAATGCAAATGAAGAACTAAGCCTGCACAGAGGATTTCGGTACAACACCAAAAGGTTCGGTTTGCTCTAATTTCACTAATGCCGAATTTTCCTAGCCAAGTGTATCACATAGCCGAAATCCTCCTCCCACCTTTTCAACATTCGGCCTACACTCAACCACCTACCCACTTCCTTGATTTACTCCTCCAAGTCCTCTCCATCCACCAATTTAAATTGTTTGACCAATTCAAACTCCCTAAGCTACTCTTGTCCACCCACTTGAATTTGTTGACTCATTCCACAACCACCATGGTAGAGTCCCAGCCGAATGCCACCTCTTCTTCATCCTGGCACCAGAAATAAAGCTTCATAATGTGGCAGATGGGGTTCGAACTCCTCCCCCTTGCTCCCACATGTGACGCCACAACCACTCCACCTTGTGCTTACTTGTGTCATCAACACAAATAAATATCCTTAAAGCCTGCTTCCCCTAGCTCTTCCCCCCTTATGCCCAAAAACCAAAATTTTACCAAGGCTCTAGCTCGAACCTGAGCCTTTCAAGGACCCCCAAACACACCAGAATAACAAGCTAAATGAGCCAAACACATAAAATAGCACAAAATGCAGAACCCCTAATTCTAGGATGTTACACTGACCGTCGGTTTGGGGGTGAAAAGCCGTACTAAAGTTCAACTTGGTGCCCAAGGCCTCTTGTAACTTTTTCCAAAATCTGGACGTAAATCTGGGATCTCTATCTGAAATGATTGATAATGGCACTCCATGAAGCCTTACTATCTCTGAAACATACAAGTTTGCTAACTTGTCAAGTGAGAAATCAACTCGTACAGGTATAAAATGGGCTGACTTCGTAAGTCTATCGACTACAACCCATATGGCATCTTTTTTGCTCGGTGTTAACGGCAAACTAGTTACAAAATCCATGGTAACCTGGTCTCATTTCCACTCGGGTACCATTATAGGTTGAAGCAAACCTGAGGGTACTTGATTTTTGGCTTTTACTTATTGATAAATCAAGCATCTTGAAATGAACTCAGAAATATCTTTCATCATACTCGGCCGCTAATACTGTTTCTTCAAATCATTATACATCTTTGTACTGCCCGGGTGTACAGATAGACATCCACTATGTGCCTCATGTAAAACTCTCCGAATGAGCTCTTCATTTCTCGGTACACAGATTCTATCTCTGAACATCAAACATCCATAAGAATTTATCCGAAAATCAGACTCAACACCCAAATCACACTGAACTCTTTCAGCTTGCAATTCACTGTGACCTTTCTGAGCCTCATAAATCTCTTGAAGGAACATTGGTCTAAGCCTCAACTCAGCTAGAATAGAACCATTGTCTAACGAGGTCACCCATGTATTCATATCTCTCAAAGCAAATAAGGATTTTCTACTCAAAGCATCGACGACCACGTTTGCCTTTCCCGGGTGGTAATCAATAACCAGCTCATAATCTTTTATCAGCTCTAACCATCTCCGCTGCCTTACGTTCAACTCATTTTGAGTCATCAAGTACTTTAGGCTTTTATGATCGGTGAATATTTGACATCTCTCACCATACAAATGGTGTCTCCAAATTTTCAATGCAAAGACAATGGCAGCCAACTCTAAATCATGCATCGGGTAATTCTTCTCATGTAGCTTTAACTGTCTAGAGGCATAGGCTATCACCTTTCCTTCTTGCATAAGCACACAGCCCGATCCATTCAATGATGCATCGCTGTAGATTACAAATTCTTTTCCCAGCTCAAGTTGCACTAAAACTGGAGCCTTTGTCAACAATGCCTTTAATTTCTCGAAACTCTGCTGGCACTTTTCTGTCCTCTCAAATTTTACATCTTTCTGTAATAATCTTGTCATCAATGTAGCTATCATGGAGAATCCTTTAACGAACCGTCGATAATAGCCAGCTAGGCCTAGAAAACTTCTAACCTCCGACATAGTTTTCGGCAGTTTCCAATCAACAATAGCTGAAATCTTGCTTGGGTCAACTCGGACTCCATCTCCTGAGACAATGTGTCCTAAGAATCCAACTTCCTTGAGCCACAACTCACTTTTACTAAACTTGGCATACAGTTGATTATCTCGCAAAATCTGTAAGATTATCCTTAAATGCTTGGCATGCTTGTGCTCATCCCGAGAATATACCAGTATGTCATCAATAAAAATCACTACAAACTTATCTAGAAATGGTCGAAAGATGCAATACATTGAATCCATAAACATGGCAGGGGCATTTGTTAAACCAAAAGGCATGACCAAAAATTCATAGTGCCCATACCTCGTCCGAAATGCAGTCTTCGGCACATCTGAATCTTTTACTCTCAACTGGTAATATCCCGACCTCAAATCTATCTTGTAAAACACGGTGGCTCCCTTCAATTGATCGAACAGATCATCAATTGATCATCAATCTTTACGGTTACCTTATTAAGCTGTCGGTACTCTATGCACAATCTCATGGAACCATCTTTCTTTTTCACAAATAGTACGGGAGCACCCCATGGAGAATAGCTCGGTCTAGCAAAACCTTTGTCTGTTAACTCTTGCAACTGTGCCTTCAATTCCTTCAAATCGGTTGGAGCCATTCTGTATGGAGCAATTGATATAGACGCCATACCAAGAACTAATTCAATTCCAAATTCAACCTCTCTAACCGGTGGCAACTCTGGCAACTCTTCTGGAAACACATCTGGGTACTCGCATACTATCAGCACTGGTTCAATCTTTAACTCAGTTTCTTTAGCATTCATAATGAAAGCAAGATATTCTTCATACCCCTTTCCTACATATCTCTGAGTTGACATATGAGAGATCACTACTGGCGATCTATCTTATTCATCTGATTCAACACGAAGAGTGTCCCCATTTTCACATCACAATTCAACATATTTCTTTCCACAATTTACTGTCACATCATGAGTGGTTAACCAGTCCATACCAAGGATTATATCAAATTCATCAAATGGCAAAAGCATGAGATTTACCTTAAAAAAATGACCTCTAATCATCAATGGACAATCTTTGCATACTTTGTCAACTAATACACTTTTGCCTAAAGGATTAGACACTTTTATCACAAATTCTGTGAACTCTACGGGCATGCTCATTCTAGATACTAATTTCATGCAAATATATGAATGAGTAGATCTCGATTCTATCAAAGAAATAACTTTAGTATCATGGAGAGAAAATGTACTCGTAATCACATCAGGAGATGATGCCTCTTCGCGAGCGCGAATGGTATAGGTCCTCGCAGGCGCTCTACCCTCAGATCTCGAAGCCTGCTCTCTGGGCGTATTCTTACTACTTGTTCCACTTCTCGGGTTTCTCCGTGGTTTTCCTCTAACAGTGCCTCCGGTCTCGCATCCTGAGGCTTCTCTTTCTCGTCCACTTCAAGACAATTTCTAATAAAATGGTCTAGAGATAAACAGGCTTTCTCATTTGCTCAACATTCGCCAGAATGACATCTGCCACACCGCGGACACTCCAGTCTACTCGGTCGGGTGTTGCCAACACTAGCAACTGATGTGGTCTGGGCTTTAGTCCCTAAGTATTGTTTGCTCTTACTTTTGTTTGAAAACTCGGCTAAAGTAGCTGATCGGGTAGGAAAATCTCTCGACTTCTTGGCCGACGAATGAAATGACTTACTCAATTGTCTCTTTCTTGAGTCACGAGACTCCATCTCAGCTTTTCTTTTCCCTTTCACTAATTCCTCGGCCTTACAAGCCCCGATCTACTAATACAACAAATTCCTTCAACTTGGGGACACCAACAAACAGTTTGATATCTTCATTTAACTCGTCCTCAAATCTCTTACACATGATGGCTTCGAAGGACACACACTCCCGAGCGTACTTGCTGAGCCTCAAAAACTCGCGCTCATATTCAGTTACCGTCATCTTTCCTTGTTTCAGTTCAAGGAATTCCTTTCTCTTCTGATCAATGAATCTTTGGCTTATATACTTCGTCCAGAATTCTTCTTGGAAAAACTCCTATGTAATTCTTTCCCTTGGTACAACCGATACAAGGGTATTCCACCACTGATAAGCGGAATCTCTCAGAAGAGACACTACACATTTCATGCACTCTTCTAGTGTGCATGATAATTCATCAAATACCCTGATGGTATTTTCAAGCCAAAACTCTGCCCTTTCCGGATCGTCATCTTTACTAGCCCGAAATTGCTCGGCTCCTTGTTTCCGGATTCTATCAACCGGAGTCTTTTCTCTTCTTACCACATCTACAACTTGGGGAGCTACATGGGTAGGTTAAGGAATAGGCGGGGTGGAGAAGGTGGAGCATTCAGATTTGCTCGAATGTAATCTGTGTACCATTTACTCATCATACGGAGAAAGGCTTCTCGGGCCTCTTCTCCCTGACCCAAAGTCTCGGGTCTACTCTCTACTGGCGCAATCCCTTGCGCGGGAGCCGGCACATTACTTGCAGTATCATCGACTGCAGATCGGTCAGGATTAGGATCCATTTACTATATAAAAACACAATTTAAGTCGTCAGGAGTCATCACACTATCATTATATAAATAGTCATATGTATGGCATGTATTGCTGGACTCATGCTTACGCTACGTTAGTCCGAGAATCGACTAAACCGTAGCTCTGATACCACTAAATGTAACACCCCTTACTCGTGTCCGACGCTAGGTCCGGATACAAGGTATTACCATGCTTAACCTTGCTTGAACGTGTAAAATCGACTATAAAATTCCAACTTAAAACTTCTCTTTCTTTGTCATAACATACATATTATGGGCCTACGAGGCCTTAAACATACATCTGGAAGGTTTCGGAGTTCAACCGGAAACTTTTAGACTCTTTGAAAAAAAATTTACCTAAACAGGGGTCACACGCCCCTGTAACATGGGACACACCCGTGTGGGCAGGCCGTGTGGTCTCACGCGCCCATGTCCCTAACCCGTGTAGAATTTTATTTCTATTTCGGACCTATAGGGGTTTTCACACGACTAGGCACACGCCCGTGTCTATAACCCGTGTCCTTCACACGGCCTAAACACGCTCGTGTCTTCTACCCGTGGAGCTCGCTGATTTTGACGTCATCAAACCTTAATTAGCATACGGCCAAGGCACACGCCCTTGTGTTGGCCCATGTGATAAATCAAATTCTCGTAAAATAATGCAGGGGATGGATGACCTACTAACACACCCATGGGGATGGCCGTGTGGACATCTATAGGCTACTTTCCAGGCCTCTTGCCACCCTGAAACATAGACTCATTCATTTATTCACAATTAGCACAAAACATAGCCATATTAAACTATGAAAAATCTTTCAACTAACATTCACTCCATCCACATTCATATTTAATAGTTTGCATGAACATTCAGTTCATTATACTCATCGATCTTATAACATGAACTTAACAACATTGACCAATTTACCATGACCATTTACAAAATGAGTATAAAAACATTAATAGCCAACCCTATCTCCTTCTAATATAACATGACACCAAATGATCAAGTTCCTATACATGCCACACTCAAAATGAATTAACTTTACTATACCGAAGGAATGGTTGATAGTGTGATTCGAGCTCCAACTTTCTACGATCCCTGAGCTAACTTGGCGAAACTACAAGGAGAAAGGGAAAAGAGAGGGGTAAGCATATAGCTTAGTAAGTTTGCATGAAATTCTAAAGCAACATAATTGCTTTCATAAAATTTATCTATCCATTGACACAACATCCACACAAGTCTCAAATGCTTAACATTTTTATCCATACTTACTCATAATTCGGGGTGAGCAAAACTTGATTCGACTCGAAAAAATCGAAAAAAAATCGAATTTCGAGTTAAACGAATCGAGTTATTCGAGTCAACTCGATTTTTTTCGAATTTCGAGTTCGAATCGAGTTGAGTTTTCGAATTTGAATAATTCGAATATCAAACTATAATATTTTACATTTTTACCCTAAATTCTCAAACCTTTTTACTTTTCCCTCAAAACTTTTACTCCTTCCCACTTTCCCCCAAAACTTTTACTCTCCTCCCATCCCAACCCCCTATTCTACCCAAAATCATTTCCCACCAAAATTTTACTCTTCCATTTAGATTTTCTCAAAATTTTACTCCCAAAAACCCACAAAACTTTTTATTTTCCCCCAAAATTTTTACTCCCTCCCACTTTTTCCCTAAAACTTTTACTCCCTTCCCATCTCACCTCCCATCTACCCCAAACCCATCCCCCCTCCATTTTTTTTAATATTTTCCCTTCAAAATTTTACTCCCCTATTTATTTTCCCTCAAACTTTTATTCTCCAAAACTTTTTATTTTCCCCCTAAACTTTTACTTCTTACCCTTTACTCTCAAATAAAAAATCAAAATTATCCAAAAAAAAATCACTAAACATAAATAGTAATAATTTTATTTATATCTACTGTTTATATTATTAAATTAAATTTCACATTTTATATTATTTATATTATTGAATTGTTTAGTCATATTGAATATTTATATTAAAGTTGAATTATTAATTATGCCATAAAATATTTGTGTTAAAATTTTATATTGGTATCAATTTCACATTTTATCTTTAAAATAACTTTTATTAAAAAATCACATTTTTACATTTAATATATTTTTTAATTCCAAAATACATAGTGGCAAGAATCTGAAGATAATTGAAAGAACTAAACAAGCAAAGAAGCTAACCCGTATATAAAAGATTATTAAATAAATTATTTGGTGATGAAAGTTAATAAAAAATTTGGTTAAAGTGGTCAAATTTTATTACGATGGGTGACAATGGTTACAAGGACCCAAAATTATTTTATAAAATTTAACTCGAACAAATATATTCAATTCGATTCGTTTTGATTCGATTCGAATTCCATCTCACTCGAATCGATTCGAGAAAATTTCAAATCAAATTAGGATGATAAAATATGATTCGTCAACTCGATTAACTCGAAATTTTTTCATTCAATTCAATTCGATTCAATCAAACGCTCACCCCTACTCATAATTATTCTTACCCATCTCAAGTTACTTTATGGGTTCATAACGTGTATTTTCTCATGGTACCTGTATCACTTATCACATAACTTATCATATACACTAACATGAGCATAAATTCAAATCTTCATCATTCATAACATGAATGGACCTCAAGGTCATAATTAGATAGTTTTAGTTATATACCATCTAACTTACATAGCTCATTTACCCATGAACTAATTGGATTATCATAAAATATTCAAATTCACCTTGCATAAATATTGATTCCAACGCCATCTCTCGGAATGGTCTTACATGGGATCACTTCTTGATGCCGATGCCACATCCCAGATATGGTCTTATACAGGATCTCAAAGCTCAATGTCGATGCCATGTCCCAGACATGGTCTTATACGAGATCGTACACGGATGTCGATCCCATATCCCAGATATGGTCTTATTCGAGATCTTTCTTTGGTGCCAAAGCCATGTCCCAAACATGGCCTTATACTGGACCTCCCTTATCTCATGTGAATACATAGATATCATTCTTATTCCGGAACTTTAACCGGGACTTTAGCTTAGCTTATACTCACTAATTCTTCATCGAAGCTCCCTTACTCAAATTTCATAGAAATGACATACATTATCATAATATCATACAGTTTCAAATATCGAAACATAATGAAACTTTAACTTCATACAAACTTACCTTGAATCTCAAAATGTGTATCAATGCTCGATTTAGTCCTCGATTTTATTCTGGCCTCAGTTTCGATCCGGGCTTCACCTTTCTTGATCTATAGTAACAATTTCGCTTGTTAAACTCACACATTGACTAATTCGACTCATAATTCATATTTAGGCAAAATTACAATTTTTGCCCCTAAACTTTCTCATATTACACTTTTGCCCCTAGGCTCGTAAAATGATTTTCATTCAACTTCCTTGTATTTCAAGCCTAGTCGAATCATATTCATAACTATAGCAACCTTCAATTTCTACTATTTCACTCATGTATGACCATTTTCATAACTTTTACAATTTGGTCCCTACATGCATTTTTCATGAAAATCACTTAGAAAAAGATGTTTACCCTACATCAAACTTTCATAATCTTCCATAAAACATCAAAATATATGCATGTTATACATGGGTAAATTTTTGAACTTGAACCCTAGCTCAAAATATAGCTATGAATAGCTAAACCGGGCTATAAAGGTTTCAAAAATACGAAGAACATTAAAAACGGGGCTAGGATGCACTTACAATCAAGCTTGAAAGTTGAAGAAACCCTAGCTATGGAGGGCTTGTAAAATTTTGCTATGGCAAGAAGAGGATGGACACAATTTGACTTCTTTTTCCCGTTTTAATCTTTTATTTACCAAATGACAAAAATGCCCTTAATGACTCTTTCTTGAGATTTTTCCTTCCCATGTCCATTTTTGTCCATCATCCAATATAATGGCCTAATTGCTAAATAAGGACCTCTAGTAATTTTCATAATTCTATTTCATACTTAAATCTTCTAAAATCTCACATTTTCCATTCTTTGCAATTTAGTCCTAATGGACAATTAAATCACTAATTAATAAAATTTCTTCATGAAATTTTCACACAAGCATGCAACCACCTCATAAGCCTCATAAAGACCATAAAAACTTATATTTCTACTTCAGATTTGTGGTCTCGCACCACTATTCCGACTAGGCTCTAAGTCGAGCTATTACAATTCTGACTTGTAAATCTAGCATGCAAGGGGACACATGGCCGATAAACACGCCCATGGGACCGTGTGTCACACATGGCCTAGACACACGCCCGTGTGTCTACCTATGTGGACATTAAAAAGGCTATATTTCAAGCCAAATGCCACCCTACAAAGCATTCATACTTATATTGTAACACCCCTAGACCTGGCCCAAACGTTATGGTCGAATCTGGGAATGTCACATCAAAGGCATAATTCAAAACGATTTTGCTAAGTTAAAATTTAAGACCCAAAAGCCCAAAATCCTTGAGTCTTGTCAAGTAATGATAAAAGCCCATTTAATTATTTTAAGTATTCCAAATACCATGTTTAAACATAAGAAATTTGCTCAGGTTTAATAATTAAGTAACAGTTGAAACAACAAAACTCAAAATCCAAAGTCAAATCGGAGTACAAAGCCTTATTACATCCAACAAAAATAAAGTAATTAAAATCATGTCTTTTGAGACAAATAAATAAAACTTCTAAGTATCTTTTAGTATGGCCATCTTCGAGTCCTCTCCCACGACGAGCCGTTTACTGAAGATCACCTGAAACATTTTATAAAAAGGGGGTGACTTTCGAAACTCAGTGTGTACGACCCTTGCTAATCCAATCAACATGCAAAGATCACATTGGGACTAAGCCCTATCAAAAATGGTGGTCTTGGGCCTTAGCCTACAATGACCTCATATCACATCAGTGTCACATGAATGCAATGCACCCATCCCAAATCCAACCCTGCACTCCATTTCCCTTCCAACCCTACACTCTTGCGGGGATATAAATATCAACCCACCCATCCCTACACTCCAAAGGTAGCACCAGTAGCGGCACTACTCAAACGTTGCAACAAAGCTGCTATAATGGCTTAAAGCCACCGGTGGATCCACCGTCATCAAGCAACTATGCAATCCTCAAATCTTCCTCCGTATCATCAAAACCCACCCAAGTGTAACATATATTTCATGAATGCAACATACACATTCAATACCTAAGGGTATTTTCGTAAATCTACTCTACAAGGGTATTTAGGTAATTTTGCAAAACAGGGGTACTTTGGAAATTTTGTAAATCAGGGATATTTTGGTAATTCTACAAATCAAAGGTATTCTGGTAATTTTACAAATCAGGGGTATTTTAGTAATTTTGCAAATCTAAGAATATTTTGGTAATTTTCAAATCAGGGGTATTTGGTCCCTCTCAGGTTTTAGTTATGAACTTTGGCCTATTAACAAATCCTTGCGGCTAAAGTGAATAGACACTATGCACTAAGTAGGATTCCAGAGAAGAGGAGGTGGGCTACTAGGACCGCTTAAGTACCAAGCTCTCCCTAGATCCAATCCTAGACATGCATATGTCCGTTGCCACACTCTAACCCAGCGACTTGTCCACATGTAACAGTGGTTGCGAAACCACGAATCCGAGATAGAAAAGTTTATTACGATTAATTATTATGACTTATTGAGTGATTAGATGCATGTGTTAGAATATCGATAGAAAATTTCATGAATTGCATGTCTAATTTGCCTATTAGGACTTAATTGCAAAAGTTGATAAATATGAGTTTTAAAGGTTAAAGGATTTAATTGAAGAGCATAATTGAAGTAGAGGTTTTTAAAGGGTAATTATACCATTAGGTTTTCATAGACAAAAATGGACATATATAGGTAGAAAGAACCAAAGTTTTTAATGAAGGGTAATTTAGTCATTTGGTAATAAAAAGAAATTAAAAGGGAAAAATATGGCAAAATGTGCTCATCTTCTTCATTAGGCCGAATTTTCAAGGGTTCACCATAGCTAGGGTTTGTTTCAAGCTTCCAAGCTCCATTGTAAGTGATTCCAAGCCCCGTTTTTAATGTTCTTTACATTTTTGAAGCCCTGGTAGCTCGGTTTAGCTTATTCTATCAATAATTCATGCTAGGGTTCATATTTGGAAAAATACCCATAGGTGAAATGTGTTTATTTTGATGTTTTATGATAGAATATGAAGTCTGAAATTATGTTAAACAACTTTTGCTAAGTGATTTTAAGTGAAAACGAGTAAAACGGCTTAATCAGTAAAAATACCTAATGTTCATAAGTACATGTTAGAGTGAGAATTTGATGTTTTCATAGAAGGGAAAAATGATCAGCGTGTCACAAAACATAAGAATAAGGGATAAAGTTTAATTTTCGAGCTTTGGGGCAAATGTGTAAATATGTAAAAGTTTAAGGGCAAAATTGTAATTTTGCCAAAGTTAGAGTTAATGGTTGTTTTAATAAATGTGTGTATTAAATATGCTAAATTTTCTATTATAGATCAAGAGGAATGAAATTTGGAGTTGGATCGGGGAAAGAAAAAGATAGTGGACTAAATCTATATAGTTTATCGTATTTTGTTTTCAGGTAAGTTTGCGGTAAATAAATGCAATATTCTATTATTTTACATTTAATACTATTAAATTCCAGCATTTACATATTTATTCTATAAGTTTATCATTTAAAGACTCAAGTATGAATTGACGGAAAAGCTACCTCAGAAAGTTCCGGTTGAACCATAGGAATGTGTAGGATACAAATGTCATGACATTAGGGTTTAAGGAAATCATGTAAGACCATGTCAAGACATGGCATTGATAAGTTTCTATAAGGCAAAGGTCCCATGTAAGACCATGCCAAGGCATGGCATTGGTGAGTTTATAAGGCAAAGGTCCCATGTAAGACCATGCCAAGGCATGGCATTGGTGAGTTCATAAGGCAAGGATACCACGTAAGACCATGTCAAGACATGGCAATGGTTAAGTTTCATAAGGAAAGGTACCCGCATATCCTTAGTATTCCAAGTGGTTCAACGGGAAAATTCAAAGAGTATACCAAAGGAAAGGTAAGACAAGTTCAAGCTAAAAAGGTACAGGTAAGAATTTAAGACTTAAGTATATTAAATTAAAGGCTTAAATAATCTTGGTAAGAAAAGATTAAGATAATTCATTAAGAATGTTGTTATTTATTTACATGTAAACTTGCTAAGCTTTATGCTTACTCCCATTCCTTTCTCTTTTTTTTTAGTATTACAAGCCAACTCGGGGATTGCAAGGACGTCGGAATTCGTTACACACTATCAAAGGATTATATTGGTATTTTGTAACTTGAACATTTTTAAGTTATGGCATGTATAGGGACTTAGCCATTTTGTGTGTATGTCCTTATGGTATGCCTTAATATTGGCTTGTAAATGCTTCATAATGATTAGCCATTAAAATGGTTAATTAAGAACATGTTTTGGATGTTATGTATGCCTAGATGATAGTTATTACAAAGAAATTATGAAAGAGTAAAAAAATCTATAGGGGAACAGTTTTGGACAGCAATTGTGATGTGATTTTGAAAAATCACTAAAAACAGTATAAATGGAATTATAGTGTGAGTGAGATATAGAATTAAAGCTTATTGAGTCTATTTGTATATGAAGGAAACAATTTAGGCAAAAGAGTTGTATATTATGAGATAATTGATTTTTTGTGCAGAGGGGTCAGAACTGTCAAACTGTGTAATAGGGGAGACTTTAACTAATAAACTGTACTAATTGGCCTCACCAAAAATTATGGAAAAATTATGGTATGAAGATATATGATTCTAGTTTCATGAAAAATTTACGGATCTAAATTTCGAGTTTCTTAACTCGAGTTATAGTCAATTTAATGAACATGACGCAGATGGACAGTTTCAATTTTTATGCCCCGAACTAGTAAGTTAAGTCTAGTAATGCCTCTTGCTCAACTCCGGCAACGGTCTCGGGTAAGGGGTGTTACATTTATTGGTATCAGAGTAAGATTTTAGTCGGTTCTCAGAATATTCAGTATGAGTAAGAGTCTATCTTTACATGCCATACTTATATTTTGATAGTGTGACGACTCTTGACGATTTTAAAATGTTTTTCTTTTATAGTTATGGATCCCGAACGAGCTGGTGAAAATGATGTATAGAGTAATGCACCCGCTCCCGCTGAAGGGACGGTGCCACCAGATAGTAGTGAAAGGCCCGTTACAGTTAGTCAGGGAGGAGGGGCTCGAGAAGCCTTCTTCCAAGCTATGAATGAATGATTTGCTGAGTTCGTTCATACGAACCCAGCTGTTAGACCTCCACCCCCTCATGATTCTCAGACCACCCATGTAGCTTCCCCAGTTACAGATACAGTTAGAAGAGAGAAGCCACCCGTTGACAAGATTAGAAAACAAGGGGCCGAGGAGTTTCGGGCTACCAAAGATGATGATGCAGAGAAAGCTGAATTTTGGCTCGAGAACACTATCAGAGTCTTTGATGAGTTATCCTGCACACTAGAAGAGTGTATTAAATGTGTAGTGTCACTTCTTAGAGATTCGACCTACTAGTGGTGGAAGACACTTGTGTCAGTAGTACCTAAAGAAAGAGTTACTTGGGATTTCTTTCAGGAGGAGTTCCGTAAGAAGTACATCATTCAGAGGTTTATTGACCAGAAAAGAAAAGAGTTCCTTGAATTAAAACAGGGTAAGATGATTGTTGTAACATCCTAAAATTTGGAATTTTATGTGTTGCATTATATTTGGTGCTAAGCTAGTTAAACTATTAATTTTGTATGTTTAGGAGGTCCTGAGAAGGCTCGGGGTCTTTTGGGACCTAGTAAATATTTTGGCATTTAACACTTTAAGGAGATAGAGTAAGTGAGCTTAAAGCTCATGGAAATAAATGAGTTAATAACTAGCATAAATGAAAAATTAGTAAAGAGGTTATGGCGCCACATGATGTACCTTGAGGGAAGAGGTTCAAATCCTATTGTGTGCAAATTTTGACTATTATTTTTGCACTCTTTCCTAATGTGTCGGCCAAGCTTATAAATAAGGCAAGTTGGACTTTTTAATTTTGGCAAGGTGGCTAAGGAAATAAGGAAAGGGTGATGGTAAGGTAAGGAATCAAAAAAAAAAGGGGGCAAGTAAGGGGAACATGTGGCTTATTTCATGGAGATTGTTTTGGAAAGTTTGGGTGGCCAAACTTTTGACTATTAGGGGCATGAAGGTGGACGATTTTGGGGCTAAAGAGTGATAGCTGAATTTTGCTTGGTGCTTTGGTGAGATTAAAGTGTTTGTTTTGGTCAAAAATACCTTTTTGCATCAATTGTGTCTTTTTCTAAAAATTTGCTAGTCTTTGTGAGTTTTGGTTTTTCTTTCTTTCTTCTATTCTCTCCTCTTTGTCAAATCCTTCTAGCACAATTGTGCATTTTCCTCCTCTTTTGTTTGGTCAAAACCTTCATCCCTAGTTCATTTTTCTTGGATAGCCGAACAACCTATCATCCATCTAACCTCCCATCCTTTCTTTTAATCATTCCTCTAATCTTTTATCTTCTCTAAACCAACACCACCATGAGATCACATATTCTTGTTTGATTATTCCCCATAGCCGAATATCAACATATATATTCCTCTATGACCGAATCTTCATCTCTTCTTTATCTTTTCTTCTCATCCATATTAGCGCTCATTTCTTGATTTAATCAGTAAGTGTTATTTTCAACTATTTATTTTCTTTCTTTTAATGCCGAATCTATATTTTGGTTTGGGATGGTCATTTTGACCGAGACCATCACTTATTCTTTCTCAAACAAGATCTTTTTCTTCTTCGTAGTGATATAGTGGAAGGTCGAAACCTTGATTCTTCCGAAGTCATCGTATAATCGCTAGAAATCGGTCCTAAAATATATATAAGGTAAGAGTTCTTCACGGATTCTATAATATTCTTTATTCGTTAAGATGGTGATGATTAACCGATATTATTTATAGGGAATAAATCGCTTGATATATTCAATCGTTGATCACTCAGAAATTAGTGTCGAGTGGAGATCTCAAAAGGAGCGGATTAGCGATCCTTACTCCTAAATTCAAGCAAAGGGCGGTATCAGTGATTCGGGATTTTCCACCAGGTTGTGGACCGCCAACCGGGGAAAACTGACAAATCGTAGCTGTTCACGATCCTGAGGGTATTGACGATCAAGAAAGCGTAGTGCTTACTGTAACACCCCAAACCCGGACAAGACACCACGTCCGAATCTGGTATGCTACGGGGAAATCGTTTTTGAAAAGTTAGATTTTCCGTTTAAAAGCTGAGTGAAAACACAGTGTATTTGAAACAAATTTGAGTAGACTTGTTTGAAAAACGGTTGGTGTATTTGAAACCCGGAGATTTTGAAAACTTAACCAAAATGTGTAGTTAAAACGAGTTTAAACCATTTAAAACCTCAACAGTTTCTTAATGTTACTTAAAACATTTTTAGACTTAGGAGAAATACAAGTTTGAATTGAAAACCATTTGTATTTGTTTAACATACAGACTTAGTGTGATACCCGATGGTATGGTTTGAAAACACATTGCGTTATGATTTTGAAATTATTATCTTTCCAAGTTTTAGTAAAATTCATACCAACTTATTTTGTTAAGGCATATTAAAATCTAATTAAAACATCAAACATCATAAAACATAAATTAAAGGCCTTTTTCAAATCCAATTTAAATCCCAAATGAAAGTAAATAAGCTATAGTACCCAAATTCTATAGTCCGAGCAAAACTTTTATTAAAGCATGGCATGTGCACCCCGAGTCCATCCCGGCTCCATGTCAGCGTCTACGAGTCACCTGAAATGTTAAAGGAGAGGGTGAGTCGAATGACTCAGTGTATAAATCCCGCTCCCGATAAAACAACATGCTAACACACATCATACATAGCAACATAATTAATGCAACCCGTTCCTAACCATCCATATCGCCTTTTCTACCCCGTGTGGTACCAAACCACTGGTGGTGCCAAACCACTGGTGACATATAGTCACAATGTGTTACCAAAACACTGGTGTCCCAAAGACACAATATCCGTCAATGTGGTACCAAACCACTGGTGTCCCAAAGACACAATTGTGCTACCAAAGCACTGGTGACCGAAGTCACAAATCCAATGATGATGGGGCCAACCCATCGTGTGATACCAAATCACTAGCAGACGATCCCATATCTCAAGTGGGGCCAACCCACGGTGGTCTAACCACAGGGACAATTCGCAATGAGGTGCCAAACCTCTGGTGTCCCAAAGACACAATGTGCTACCAAAGCACTGGTGACCGTAGTCACAAATCTGGTGATGGGGCCAACCCATCGTGTGATACCAAATCACTGGCGTCAATCCCGTATCTCACAAGTGGGACGAGACGCTGAGGTACCAAACCTCTGGAGGTGCCAAACCTCTGGTGACCCAAAGTCACAAAGTGTGTTACCAAAACACTGGTGCTCGTCAGCACAAAATATCACTGCTCCCTCCACTCGTATCACCCATCAACATACCATACTCATGTAATCATGCATATCATACAATCATGCATATCATGCTAATATGTCTAATCTCATATCCCATGTCACATATATCCACAGTCATGGTAACATATAGATCATCATTAAACTCATAATAATAATACTGACCTACCCGAGTCCAGAATCATACCCATTTGGGTATCCTATCAATCATCACTGTTTCATTAATCATCTCCCAGATTATCAATCATATTACTAAATATAAGTGTGTTAGTATACACACCTGATAAAAACGAGTCTAGAATCCCAACGAAACGATCTAAGTCCCTCGAGTACTAACTCCTACAATCGGCCAAACATTAGGGGTTAGGCATCTATGACATTCGGCCATCAACAATTAACCAAAGGGGTTAATATCGACCCCTTACCTTGCTCTTGTGAATGGTTTGGTTTCCAACCAACCCTCGAACCAACAGTGGTCCTTCTGATAATCGGCCAACACCTATCAAGAACATAGTTAATCCTTAATCACCCTTGCCTTAACCGAAACCAAAGAATTGGACTAATAATAATATATCAACCACTTACCCTTACTTACCAATTGATTAACAAAGGGAAAGACTCCAACTGACTACTTGAAATCCTTGATTGCCCTAAGATGAGAGGTTAAAACGAATGGTTAATCCTCTTCCATAAACCAAAACATCATAACCATTGAGAGATAAGAAGAATGGCCATTCGGCCAATAGCTTACCAATATCCAAAATTCGGCCAAAAGAGAACTTCTAGGAGAGAAGATAGATTCGGCTATCACCTTTAACAGAGAGAAAAGATTCGGCCACCAAGTTTAACACATACCCAAATTCATTTTTTTTTAAGTAGAAGAGAAAGAATAGTAATGAGAGGGAAATAGGGATTACGGCAACAAGGTGCTCATGGAAGAAAGTTTCGGCAACAGGCAATTGAGAAGAAGAAAGAAATAAAGAAGATAGAGGGAGGGTACCTTCGGCTTTGGAAAGAAAAGAAATAGATGAAGAATGTCTTGGGTAAGATTCGGCTACAATGATTCCAAGCAAAGAAGAAGAAAACAATTATGAAAAAGGGAAGAAGTAGTTTCGGTTTACAAGATTGAAAGAAAAGAGAAAAGATGGAACAAGGGTATTCGGCTTATCAAGGAATGTTGAGAAATCAACACAAAAATTCGGCAATCCTTAGGGAGGTTTTGATTTTCGGTTTACAAAGAAAGAAAAACGAAAAAGAAAGCACTAGAGAATTCGGCTACCAATGTCAAAAATGAGAAGACATTAGCTTACAACCCCTTGACCGAAACAACCAAAATTCCAAAAAGAATTTCGGCATAACACCTCCCCACTTCCCAAAACCGGCCACCTTCTCCCCCAACTCCCCAACATTCGGCCACATCCCCCATGCACTCCCATCCACACATTTCAAAAGTGTGGACCAAGTCTTTCTCCTCAAGTTGCTCTCCACCTTTCATTTGAATGTGAAGACTTGGTCCAAGGTAGAATTTCACTAGCCTTCTACCTCTCCTCCATGCCGTCCCAAAAAGAAGTCAAAAGGGGAACTCTGCAGCTCGAACACTAAACCTCCACTCCTTGAAGTTGACGCCACACCAAGCTCCTCCCTTGCCACTCTGCCAGCTCTTCACTTGTGCAATAAAATACCAAAGAAAACCCTTATACCCTAGCTCCAACAGCTCCCCTGACTTAACACCCAAAAACCAAAATTTTCCCATTCCCTCAGGCATACACCTAGGCTACAATTAAGCCCCTAAAACACCGAAATAGCAACACAGCACACTAAACACATGCAATATCATGCAGCAACAAAATAGCCCCTAACCCGGGATATTACAGTTCTACCCCCCTTAAAAATAATTTCGGCCTCGAAATTACCTGATCAAAAGAGTTGCGGGTATTGCTGTCTCATCGTATCCTCGGGTTCCCACGTGGCTTCTTCTATGCCATGATTCTGCCAGAGTACCTTAACCAAAGGCACAGACTTCCTACGCAGAACCTTCACATCCCGATCAAGAATCTGCACAGGTTCCTCTTCCATAGTCAAGTCTGGATTTACCTCGATCTCTTCCACCGCTACCACATGCGACGGATCCGAACGATACCTCCGAAGCATCGAAACGTGAAAGACGTCATGAATCTGACTAAGATCTGCTGGCAACTCCAGCTGATACGCCACTGGTCCAACTCGTCTCAAAACCTTATACGGCCCAATAAACCTCGGACTTAGCTTGCCTTTCTTCCCGAACCTCACCACCTTCTTCCAAGGTGAGACCTTCAGGAAAACTCGATCCCCCACAGCAAACTCTATATCTCTTCGCTTAAGATCGGCATAAGACTTTTGCCGGTCCGAAGCTTCCTTCAAACGAGCCTGAATCACTTTAACTTTATCTTCCGTCCCAACAACCAACTCGGGTCCCAACAACTGACGTTCACCCAACTCCGTCCAACACGTAGGTGAGCGACACTTCCTACCATACAACGCTTCATACGGTGCCATCTTGATGCTCGCTTGGTAACTGTTGTTGTAGGCAAACTCGGCTAATGGTAGAAACTCCTCCCAACTACCTCTGAAATCCAAGACACAACCCCTCAGCATATCCTCTAAGATCTGAATAACCCTTTCTGATTGACCGTCAGACTGCGGGTGAAAAGCTGTGCTGAAATCCAAACGAGTACCCAGAGCTTGATGCAATGCTTTCCAGAACCTCGACGTAAACCTGGGATCCCTATCCGAGATTATCGAAACTGGCACACCGTGCAACCTCACTATCTCCGAAACATACAGCTTCGCTAGCTTCTGAAGTGAGTAGTCAACCCTCACCGGAATAAAGTGAGCTGATTTAGTCAGTCGATCCACCACTACCCAAACTGAATCCTTCTTACTTGGCGTAAGCGGTAGTCCACTGACAAAATCCATGGTTATCCTCTCCCACTTCCACTGAGGAATCTTTACAGGCTGAAGCAAACCTGACGGCAACTGGTGCTCAGCCTTGACCTGCTGACAAGTCAGACACTTCCCAACAAACTCTGTCACCTCTTTCTTCAAGCCAGGCCACCAAAACTGCTCTCTAAGATCCCTATACATCTTGCTACCTCCAGGATGCATAGCATAAGGACTGCTATGTGCGTCCTGAAGAATCTTTTGCCTCAGCTCAACATCCTTAGGCATACAAGCCTTACCTTGGAAACACAGAACCTCATCACCAGACAAGCTGTAACCCTCCAAACCACCATCCTGCACTTGCAACCTTCGCGCACTCAGAACCTCATCCTCTAACTGTTTCTCTCTGATCTGCTCAACCCAAGTAGGCTTAACCTGCAACTCTGCCAGGATACTCCCGTCGTCATACAAGCTCAAATGGGCAAACAATGCTCTTAAGTCCGAAACAACCTTACGGCTCAACGCGTCTGCTACCACGTTAGCCTTGCCCGGGTGATACTCAATAGAACAGTCATAATCTTTCAGCAACTCAACCCATCTACGCTGCCTCAAATTCAAATCCTTCTGAGTCAGGAGATACTTCAGACTCTTGTGATCGGTGTAGACTATCGATCTCTCTCCGTACAAGTAGTGCCTCCAAATCTTTAAGGCGAAGACTACAGCCGCTAGCTCCAAATCGTGCGTCGGATAGTTGACCTCGTGTGGCCTCAGCTGTCGAGAAGCGTAAGCCACAACCTTGCCCTCTTGCATCAGCACACAACCCAATCCCGTATGTGATGCATCGCAGTAGACTATGTATTCCTTACCAGCCTCAGGTTGAATTAGAACCGGAGCCTCAGTCAAGATCTTCTTTAACTTATCGAAGCTTTCTTGCTGTTCCCCAGTCCATACAAACGGAACTTCTTTCCTCAGCAACTTGGTCAACGGCGCTGCTATCAACGAGAAACCCTCAACAAACCTTCGGTAGTATCCGGCCAAACCCAGAAAACTCCGAATCTCAGCCACTGACCTAGGCGGCTTCCAATCCAACACTGCCTCAATCTTACGAGGATCTACTCGAATCCCCTCAGCCGACACTACATGACCCAAGAACGTCACTTCCCTAAGCCAGAACTCGCACTTACTGAACTTAGCATAGAGTTGCTTTTCCCTCAAAATCTGCAGCACCACTCTTAAATGCGCATCATGCTCTTCCTCTGTCCTTGAGTACACTAAGATGTCGTCTATGAAAACCACAACGAACTGATCCAGATACTGCTGAAACACCCTATTCATCATATCCATAAACGCTGCCGGTGCGTTAGTCAACCCGAATGGCATTACCAGGAATTTGTAGTGCCCATACCGAGTCTGAAACGCTGTTTTATGGATATCCACCTCCTTAACCTTCAACTGATGATACCCAGATCTCAAGTCGATCTTAGAGAATACCGCTGCACCCTTCAGCTGATCAAACAAGTCATCTATCCGTGGCAACGGATACTTGTTTTTAATCGTCAGCTTGTTCAACTGGCGGTAATCTATACACATCCGCATCGTGCCATCCTTCTTCTTAACAAAGAGTACCGGCGCACCCCACGGCGAAACACTTGGCCTGATGAAACCTCGATCCAATAACTCCTGGATCTGAGCCTTAAGCTCCACCAATTCCTTTGGTGCCATCCTATACGGAGCAATAGACACTGGCGCAGTCCCGGGTAACAGATCTATCCCGAACTCTACCTCTCGATCTGGCGGCAAGCCCGGAAGCTCCTCAGGAAAAACATCAGCAAATTCCTTAACAGTACGAACCTTCTCAACCGCAGACTCTTTAGCCTCCAAGGCATACACCTGAACTACGTACGCTTCACAGCCCTTCCTGACCATCTTCTTCGCTCTCAGAGCAGATACCACATTTGATAAGTAATCTCTCCTATTACCTATCATAGCCACCTCATCACCATCAATCGTCTTAAGAACCATGCGCTTGGCCGCGCAATCCAACCTCGCCTGGTACTTAACCAGCCAATCCATCCCAAGAATCAGATCGAACTCCCCAAACGGCAGTTCCATCAGATCAGCAGCAAACACTACCCCTTGGAGTTCTAGAGGTACATCTCTAAACAGCTTATCTACCACTACAGAGTGACCTAGAGGGCTAATCACAGTCATCTGCCTAGAAGATGTCTCAGAGTCTAAATCCATTGTCTCTACTATACTACTGGCAACATAAGAGTGTGTCGAACCCACATCAATTAAAGCAGTATAAGGAGAACCAAAGATCAAAAACGTACCGGTTATGATGTCCGGTGCGTCGCCCTCCTCTCGGCGCCTCGCAGCATATACCAATCCAGGCTGTCTGGCATCAGAACTACCCGCACCTCTGCCCGGTGCTCCACGGCCCCGACCAGAACCATTACCACCTCTGCCATTACCACGGCCCCTCTGCGGTGGCGGTCCATTACCTCTGAACTGATTACGACCCTGACTCTCCGACTGAATCCTGGCCATCCTACGCGGACAGTCCCTAATGCGATGCTCCAGAGAACCACACTCGAAGCAACCTTTTCCTCCGGTCCAACAACCACCCCAATGAGATTTCCCACACTGATTACACTGCGGCGGTCCCTGTCTAGCAGCAACAAACCTAGCAGGCTGATTCGGCCCACTCGGTCTAGCCCTCTTCTGCGGATTACCCGACGATCCAGAAGACCCAAAGCTCCTCTTAAGCCTACTCCTGTCCATACTCTGCCTCACTGACTCCTTAATACCCTCGGCTACCTTAGTCTTCTCAACTAAGACAGCAAACTCGCGCTCCTGCTGAGGAGCAATCAGCAGTCTCAACTCGTCTCGCACCCATCCTCGAAACGAACACACCTCTCATGCTCCGTGGCCACAATGCCCCTGGCATACCTACTCAGCTTCAGGAACTCAGCCTCATACTCAGCAACCGATTTACTCCCCTGAACAAGCCTCAGAAATGCCTTTCTCTGGGAGTCAATATAACTAGCTCCGATGTACTTCTTCTGATATGCAGCCCGAAAATAATCCCATGTCAAATCCTCTACTGCCACACTGTCCCGAACCGTGAGCCACCACTGATATGACTCATCCCGGAGAAGCGATACGATACCCTTCAGCTTCTCTTCAGCCGTCAAGTCCAGATCATCCATGATCCGTTCAGTTGCCTCCAGCCAGTATTCAGCAGTGCTAGGAGCAACACCAGATACACCTCGAAAGAATTCGGCCCCATTAGCCCGGAGTCGCTCAGGAACAGATTTCCTGACTCCTGCACCACCACCAGCTCCAGCTACCCTTTCCAACACTCGCAGCATCGCCTATGACACTGCGTCGTCCCCGGTCTGATCTTGGAACTCACCACCTCCAGCTGGTGGCGGAACCGGTATCTCATTTTCTGAACCTTGCCCAGATCCTACAGGCTCAGAAACTGTCATCCTACCCCTACCTCTACCACGAGTATTACGACCACGTCCGCCTCGAGTGCTCATGACTAATCTTTCTACGTATCTGATTAAAGAATTTTATGCATCAGTGTTTATTCCACTTGTTTAAAAGCAAGTCTTATGAATATTTAAAGAGGATTTGTTCTCGCGAGTTCACAAAATCCTATCAGTTTCAATCTCTAAAGTAGCATACTATTGCTATTTATCAAATCGTATCACATCCAATCAATTCACAAAGAATAGTCTGGGGTACTTACCTGGGCGAACTGGTGCCGGAGACTTGGTGCCATGCCTTTCAAACCATATATTTAGACCTTTAACACTTAAAACATCTTTTTGAAAACATTTTGGGCCTCAGGCCCCACAGCCGAGCCTTTAAACTTGGCTCTGATACCACAATTGTAACACCCCAAACCCGGACAAGACACCACGTCCGAATCTGGTATGCTACGGGGAAATCGTTTTTGAAAAGTTAGATTTTCCGTTTAAAAGCTGAGTGAAAACACAGTGTATTTGAAACAAATTTGAGTAGACTTGTTTGAAAAATGGTTGGTGTATTTGAAACCCGGAGATTTTGAAAACTTAACCAAAATGTGTAGTTAAAACGAGTTTAAACCATTTAAAACCTCAACAGTTTCTTAATGTTACTTAAAACATTTTTAGACTTAGGAGAAATACAAGTTTGAATTGAAAACCATTTGTATTTGTTTAACATACAGACTTAGTGTGATACCCGATGGTATGGTTTGAAAACACATTGCGTTATGATTTTGAAATTATTATCTTTCCAAGTTTTAGTAAAATTCATACCAACTTATTTTGTTAAGGCATATTAAAATCTAATTAAAACATCAAACATCATAAAACATAAATTAAAGGCCTTTTTCAAATCCAATTTAAATCCCAAATGAAAGTAAATAAGCTATAGTACCCAAATTCTATAGTCCGAGCAAAACTTTTATTAAAGCATGGCATGTGCACCCCGAGTCCATCCCGGCTCCATGTCCGCGTCTACGAGTCACCTGAAATGTTAAAGGAGAGGGTGAGTCGAATGACCCAGTGTATAAATCCCGCTCCCGATAAAACATGCTAACACACATCATACATAGCAACATAATTAATGCAACCCGTTCCTAACCGTCCATATCGCCTTTTCTACCCCGTGTGGTACCAAACCACTGGTGGTGCCAAACCACTGGTGACATATAGTCACAATGTGTTACCAAAACACTGGTGTCCCAAAGACACAATATCCGTCAATGTGGTACCAAACCACTGGTGTCCCAAAGACACAATTGTGCTACCAAAGCACTGGTGACCGAAGTCACAAATCCAATGATGATGGGGCCAACCCATCGTGTGATACCAAATCACTAGCAGACGATCCCATATCTCAAGTGGGGCCAACCCACGGTGGTCTAACCACAGGGACAAGTCGCAATGAGGTGCCAAACCTCTGGTGTCCCAAAGACACAATGTGCTACCAAAGCACTGGTGACCGTAGTCACAAATCTGGTGATGGGGCCAACCCATCGTGTGATACCAAATCACTGGCGTCAATCCCGTATCTCACAAGTGAGGCCAACCCACGGTGGTGTTAACCACAGGGACGAGACGCTGAGGTACCAAACCTCTGGAGGTGCCAAACCTCTGGTGACCCAAAGTCACAAAGTGTGTTACCAAAACACTGGTGCTCGTCAGCACAAAATATCACTGCTCCCTCCACTCGTATCACCCATCAACATACCATACTCATGTAATCATGCATATCATACAATCATGCATATCATGCTAATATGTCTAATCTCATATCCCATGTCACATATATCCACAGTCATGGTAACATATAGATCATCATTAAACTCATAATAATAATACTGACCTACCCGAGTCCAGAATCATACCCATTTGGGTATCCTATCAATCATCACTGTTTCATTAATCATCTCCCAGATTATCAATCATATTACTAAATATAAGTGTGTTAGTATACACACCTGATAAAAACGAGTCTAGAATCCCAACGAAACGATCTAAGTCCCTCGAGTACTAACTCCTACAATCGGCCAAACATTAGGGGTTAGGCATCTATGACATTCGGCCATCAACAATTAACCAAAGGGGTTAATATCGAACCCTTACCTTGCTCTTGTGAATGGTTTGGTTTCCAACCAACCCTCGAACCAACAGTGGTCCTTCTGATAATCGGCCAACACCTATCAAGAGCATAGTTAATCCTTAATCACCCTTGCCTTAACCGAAACCAAAGAATTGGACTAATAATAATATATCAACCACTTACCCTTACTTACCAATTGATTAACAAAGGGAAAGACTCCAACTGACTACTTGAAATCCTTGATTGCCCTAAGATGAGAGGTTAAAACGAATGGTTAATCCTCTTCCATAAACCAAAACAACATAACCATTGAGAGATAAGAAGAATGGCCATTCGGCCAATAGCTTACCAATATCCAAAATTCGGCCAAAAGAGAACTTCTAGGAGAGAAGATAGATTCGGCTATCACCTTTAACAGAGAGAAAAGATTCGGCCACCAAGTTTAACACATACCCAAATTCGTTTTTTTTTTTAAAAGTAGAAGAGAAAGAATAGTAATGAGAGGGAAATAGGGATTACGGCAACAAGGTGCTCATGGAAGAAAGTTTCGGCAACAGGCAATTGAGAAGAAGAAAGAAATAAAGAAGATAGAGGGAGGGTACCTTCGGCTTTGGAAAGAAAAGAAATAGATGAAGAATGTCTTGGGTAAGATTCGGCTACAATGATTCCAAGCAAAGAAGAAGAAAACAATTATGAAAAAGGGAAGAAGTAGTTTCGGTTTACAAGATTGAAAGAAAAGAGAAAAGATGGAACAAGGGTATTCGGCTTATCAAGGAATGTTGAGAAATCAACACAAAAATTCGGCAATCCTTAGGGAGGTTTTGATTTTCGGTTTACAAAGAAAGAAAAACGAAAAAGAAAGCACTAGAGAATTCGACTACCAATGTCAAAAATGAGAAGACATTAGCTTACAACCCCTTGACCGAAACAACCAAAATTCCAAAAAGAATTTCGGCATAACACCTCCCCACTTCCCAAAACCGGCCACCTTCTCCCCCAACTCCCCAACATTCGGCCACATCCCCCCATGCACTCCCATCCACACATTTCAAAAGTGTGGACCAAGTCTTTCTCCTCAAGTTGCTCTCCACCTTTCATTTGAATGTGAAGACTTGGTCCAAGGTAGAATTTCACTAGCCTTCTACCTCTCCTCCATGCCGTCCCAAAAAGAAGTCAAAAGGGGAACTCTGCAGCTCGAACACTAAACCTCCACTCCTTGAAGTTGACGCCACACCAAGCTCCTCCCTTGCCACTCTGCCAGCTCTTCACTTGTGCAATAAAATACCAAAGAAAACCCTTATACCCTAGCTCCAACAGCTCCCCTGACTTAACACCCAAAAACCAAAATTTTCCCATTCCCTCAGGCATACACCTAGGCTACAATTAAGCCCCTAAAACACCGAAATAGCAACACAGCACACTAAACACATGCAATATCATGCAGCAACAAAATAGCCCCTAACCCGGGATATTACACTTACCGTAATCAGGTGTGTAATCTCACACCGTTATTCGTGGGTTAATGATTTATATCATATTGGTAGTAAATCGCTTGATTAAAATCATATTAAGGTGAAATCAGAAAAATTTGGCTTAAACCTCATTATTTTGATAAAATTGACAAATTCGGTATTAACACCGTGAAAGATTACGAAAATGCCCCTAATGGGCCAAATCGATAAAATTTGCTATATATGATATATGGGCCGATGTGATAATTTGCTATATGGGCCGATGTGAAAATATGATATATGGGCCGATGTGAAAATATGATATATGGGCCGATGTGATAATTTGATATATGGGCCGATGTGATAATTTAATATATGGGCCGATGTGATAATTTGATATATGGGCCGATCTGATATTTTGTTATAATGGGCCATAATTTTTGTAATAAACATCCGATTAAATTATCGTTATTATATTATGATTTGTTATGCATTATATACATGATTTGCATGGGACGGGATAATGATGAAGAGAAGTTCTGGTGGCTCTGCCACAAAATTTTGGTGGCTCTGCCACAAATCTGTATAGTTGCAATGCCACGTAAATTCTGATATTCTGGTGGCTTGGCCACAAAATTATATTTGCTATAAATGGCTTAATGCCTGCGATTGGTGTGTTGGCGGGGTGGGTTGACTTGATCCCCACAGGTGTGTTGGTTGGTATGGGTGGTGTGTAGCGGATGGATTACTAGGCTTGGTTTGGGAATTTGCATTTCATTTTCACATTATATTCATTACATTATTATTATATATGGGCTTAGGCCCAAATAATTGCTTAATGGGATTTTGGCCCAGTGGACAATGGTAAGTGGGTTACACACTGAGTTCTAGCAACTCACCCTGTTTTCCTTACCCCTTTCAGGTAATGATCAGTGATGGAGACTTGGGCCTTGGATGACTCGGTGGAGGCCATACTACAAAACAGTTTAAATTGGAATTTGGATTTCTTTTTAGTACTTTAAATTACTTTGTTTGAATTAAGGTTGTAATAAGGCCTCTGGATTAAGTTTTGTTTTGTTTTATGTTTGACGAATTTTATAAAGTGCTCTAAGTATTTCAAATTGAGATTTTTTTTTCTAAAAACTAAAATAATCGTTTTCTTAAAATGGATATATAAAAAGAGTTTCATAATAAACTTTCATAAATATATTTTTAACTCGGAAATTTCTCTTAATAATTTTTCATCAACGTTTTTTTTTAAATTATTTTCAAATTCTTCTCGAATTATTAACAATATTTGCAAAGTCATGATTTATAAGATTTTCGTATCTCAAATTTATTGATTTATCAAACAAATCTATTTCTCAATAAATACTTCGTTTAAATTTTGAAATCTGTTTTACTTAAATTTTTGAAAAAGACTTAGTAGTATTTTCTCATGCGACATGTCAGATCTGGCCTTAACATATGGGCCGGGTTTGAGGTGTTACATTTTATGGTATCATAGCCCGGTTCAAAACTCGGTTGTGGTTTGGGTTCAAAAACATTTTTTTCAAAATTGTTTTGAAATGTAAAAATTTAGAACGTATGTTTTTTTAAAGGAAGTATGGCACCACGGTATCCGGCACCAAGTCAAGTAAGTGTATGTTATTGTATGATTATGATTATTGTGATATGACTATAGGAACACTCTAGAACTTTTAGTTTTAGGTGTTGAAACTATAGAGATTGAGACTATAGGATGCATTTACGAAAACGACTTTACTTCTTATACCTCATAAAATATTGTTTAATAAATATCAAAATAGTATACTGATCCATAAGACTTCTAATCAGATTAAATCGAATTACCAAATATGAGCGCTAGAGGACGTGGACGCGGTAGACATGGCCGTGGTAGAGGTCGAGGTGCTAGAGTTGCGTCTGAAGTGCCGAGACATATACCGGAAATGGACGCACCTGCGTCACCCGTGACTAAAAATGGATCACAAGACCGTATGAGGGAGGACATCGCTCTGTCCCAAGCAATGTTGCGAGTCTTAGAAAGGGTTGCTGGGGATAGAACTGGGCCAGCATCTCGTAGGTCAATCTCGAAACGACTCAAATCAAATGGTGCTGAGGTTTTTAGGGGCATCTCGGGTGTAGCCCTAAATGTCGCGGAGCACTGGCTCGAGGCTGTGGAGCGAATCATGGATGATCTGGATTGCACCGCCGAGCAAAAACTAAGAGGAGCTGTGTCTTTGTTAAGAGACGAGGCGTATCAATGGTGGCTCACTATTCGGGAAGGCACTCAGGCCGACCGTGTTACTTGGGATTTCTTCAAAACTGCATTCCAAGGAAAGTATGTCGGGGCTAGCTATGAGGATGCCCGAAGGAAGGAATTCCTAAATCTGGTCCAATGAGGTAAGACTGTGGCAGCTTATGAGGCAGAATTTCTATGACTGAGTCGTTATGCCCGGGGTATAGTGCCAACTGACTACGAAGGCTGCGTGCGTTTTGGGGACGGGTTGAGTGATGAGTTGCGGGTATTGATAGCCTCACAACAAGAAAGGAATTTTGCCACACTTGTGGAGAAAGTGAAGATAGCTGCAGAGGCTAAGTACTCAGAGCGGAAAAACTGAGAAAAAGATAGAGGCAAGAGTAAGAGGGACTTTAAGTACTCAGGTCCTACTAGAAAGTTTCAGAAGGGGTCCAGGAATGATGAGCCAACTCGAGCTAGAGTACCAGCTGCTACCAATCAGATACAACCATGTGCGGATTGCAGAAAACGACACCCGGGTGAATGCTGGAAAAGAACAGGTGGTTGTTTCAAATGTGGTTCCAAGGACCATCAACTCAAAAATTGTCCTCGACAGACTACTCAGACTCAATATGCTAGTAACTATGATGCACAGCCAGCTAGAGGCGCTCAGCATCCATCGAGAGGCCGTGGGCTAGGTCGAGGTGGTAATGGCGTAGGACGAGGTCAGGGTGCACAGGGTAGAGGTACTTGTTTCAAGGGTAACACGGAGGCGAGGCAGCCAGGGTTGGTTTATGCGGTCAGACGCCGAGAGGATAGCGATGCACCTGATGTGATAACCGGTACGTTCTTCATATCCGATGTTCCTATTACTGCTTTGATAGATATCGGATCTACCCATTCGTATGTTGCTAGTGCTGTATCTGGAAATCTGAACATTAGATTTGAGATTACTGCTAGAGAGATGATGGTAATTAGTCCTTTAGGACAGTTTGTGATAGTGAATAGATTGTTTAGAGATGTGCCCTTAGAAATTCAAGGAGAAACATTTTTGACGGATTTGATGGAATTGCCTTTCGGCGAGTTCGACTTTATTTTAGGCATGGATTGGTTGGTGAAACACCATGCGAACTTGGATTGTGCTGCAAAGCGGATGACTCTAAGAACTTCGGAAGATAAAGAAGTGGTGATGATAGGTGAAAGGAGGAACTATCTATCAAATGTGGTATCTGCCTTAAAGGCAGAAAAATTGGTGCGAAAAGGGTGTGGAGCATTCATAGCCTTCATTAGTGCGCTGGATGCCAAGGAATTGTCGGTGGAAGGTGCTAGAACGGTGAAAGAGTTTTCGGACGTATTTCTCGAGGAACTTCCTAGATTGCCTCCGGATCGGGAGGTAGAGTTTGGCATTGAGTTATTGCCAGAAACGGCTCCGGTGTCCATTGCTCCATATAGAATGGCGCCGAAGAAGTTGGCGGGGCTTAAAGCTCAAATTCAGGAGTTGTTGGATCGAGGATTCATTCGACTGAGTGTGTCACCGTGGGGAGCACCGGTCTTGTTCGTCAAGAAGAAGATGGATCGATGCGTATGTGCATCAATTATAGACAGTTGAATAAGTTGACGATTAAGAATAGATATCCGTTGCCGAGAATCGACGATCTGTTTGATCAACTGAGAGGAGCTTCAATTTTCTCGAAGATATTTGAGATCGGGTTATCTCCAACTTAAAGTCAAGGAGGCGAATATTCATAAGACTGCGTTTCAAACTCGTTATGGACATTATGAGTCCTTGGTGATGTCGTTTGGGTTGACCAATGCGCTGGCTGCATTTATGGACATGATGAACCAGGTCTTCCAACCCTATTTAGATCGATTTGTGGTGGTGTTCATAGATGACATCTTGGTGTACTCGAAGAATGAGGAAGAGCACGATTCGAATTTGCGGGTAGTATTGCAGATATTACGGGAAAAGCAACTTTATGCCAAATTCAGTAAGTGTGAATTTTGGCTGAAAGACGTGACCTTCTTGGGGCATGTTGTATTGGCCGAAGGAATTAGAGTTGATCCCCGAAAGGTAGAGGCTGTGTTGGATTGGAAACCACCAAAGTCAGTGGCCAAAATTCGGAGTTTTCTAGGGTTGGCTGGTTATTACCGGCGTTTCGTTGAGGGGTTTTCGTTGATTGCTGCACCCCTAACTAAGCTGTTGCGTAAGGGAGTACCATTTGTGTGGTCAGATTAGCAGCAAGAGAGCTTTGAGAAATTGAAGAAGATTCTGACGGAAGCGTCAGTATTGATTCAACCTGAGGCTGGAAAAGAGTTTATTATTTACTGTGATGCGTCACACACGGGCTTGGGATGTGTGTTGATGCAAAGTGGAAAAGTGGTGGCTTATGCATCTCATCAGTTAAGGCCGCACGAAGTGAATTATCCCACTCATGATTTGGAGTTGGCTGTAGTGGTGTTTGCTTTGAAGATTTGTAGACACTACCTGTACGGTGAGAAGTCGACCATCTATACAGATCATAAGAGTCTAAAGTACCTCCTTACCCAAAAGGAGTTAAACTTAAGACAGCGAAGGTGGATAGAACTGCTGAAGGATTATGACTTCTCAATTGAGTATCATCCCGGAAAGGCTAACGTGGTGGTAGACGCATTGAGTCGTAAAGTGATATCAGATTTGAGAGCGATGTTCGCTCATCTCAGCTTGTATGAAGATGGTAGTCTGCTAGCCGAACTTCAGGTGAAGCCTGCGTGGGTAGGTCAGATTAAGGAAAAGCAATTATCAGATGAAAAGTTGGGTTCCTTACTTCAGAAGTGGAAGGTGGTGTGATAGGGGATTTTGGATTGAATAATGATGGAGTATTGTGTTTCTGCAGAAGAATCTGTATGCCCAAAGATACGGAATTGAGGCAAATGATTCTGCGTGAGGCGCATAGTAGCCCATATGCTATGCACCCCGGGGGAAATAAAATGTATCGAGACCTCCATGAACAGTATTAGTGGCCAGGGTTGAAACGGGAGGTTACTGAATTCGTGAGTAGGTTCTTAACATGTCAGCAAGTGAAGGCGGAACATCAATTGCCATCGGGATTACTACAACCGGTGAAGATTGCATTATGGAAATGGGAACGGATAACGATGGACTTTGTTAGTGGGTTACCCTTAACGCCTACTAAGAAAGATTCTATCTGGATAATAATGGATCGGTTGACGAAGACTGCCCATTTCCTACCTGTTCGTACGGATTACTCATTGCAGAAGTTGGCCAAGTTGTACGTAGCAGAGATTGTGAGGTTACATGGGGTACCAGTGTCTATTATTTCGGACAGGGATCCTAGGTTTACATCACGGTTTTGGAAAGCCTTACATGAAGCTTTGGGAACCAAGTTGAATTTCAGTACGACATTTCATCCTCAGACGGATGGTCAGTCGAAGAGAGTAATCCAGACTCTGGAAGACATGTTAAGGGGATGTGTGATTGACTTTAGGGGTAGTTGGGAAGATTTCCTACCATTGGCAAAGTTTGCTTATAACAATAGCTATCAATCCAGCATCCAAATGGCACCCTACGAGGCATTGTATGGTCGTAGGTGTCGTACTCCTACTTGTTGGACTGAATTGGGGGAGCGACAATTTTTGGGTCCTAAGCTGATATCGAAGATGGAGGAAAAAGTAAAGGTAATCTGAGCACGGTTAAAGGAAGCTTCGGATAGACAAAAATCGTATGTGGATCTGAAGCGTAAGGTTATTGAGTTGGCGGTGGGAGATCAAGTCTTTCTAAAGGTCTCACAATGGAAGAAAATCTTCAGATTTGCAAGGAAGGGCAAGTTGAGCCCTAGGTTCATCGGGCCGTACCGTGCTTTGAAGCGTGTTGGGCCAGTGGCTTATCAGCTTGAGTTACCTCCGGAGTTAAGTCAGATACATAGTGTATTTCATGTCTCAATGTTAAGGCGTTACCGATCAGATCCGTCTCATATAGTACCGGTAAAGGAAGTTGAGATAGGAACTGATTTGTCGTTCGAGGAGGAACCAGTGCAAATTCTAGATCGGGACGTTAAGGTACTGAGAAGGAAGACTGTGCCATTAGTCAAAGTTCTATGGCGTAATCACGGAGCGGAAGAAGCTACGTGGGAGCCTGAGGACATGATTCGGCAGCAATATCCTCACCTCTTTTAATCAGGTAAATTTCGAGGACGAAATTTTCTTTAAGGGGGTAGAATTGTAACATCCTAAAATTTGGAATTTTATGTGTTGCATTATATTTGGTGTTAAGCTAGTTAAACTATTAATTGTGTATGTTTAGGAGGTCCTGAGAAGGCTCGGGGTCTTTTGGGACCTAGTAAAAATTTTGGCATTTAGCACTTTAAGGAGATAGAGTAAGTGAGCTTAAAGCTTATGGAAATAAATGAGTTAATAACTAGCATAAATGAGAAATTAGTAAAGAGGTTATGGGGCCACATGATGTACCTTTAGGGAAGAGGTTCAAATCCCATTGTGTGCAAATTTTGACTATTATTTTTTCACTCTTTCCTAATGTGTCGGCCAAGCTTATAAATAAGGCAAGTTGGACTTTTTAATTTTGGCAAGGTGGCTAAGGAAATAAGGAAAGGGTAATGGTAAGGTAAGGAATCAAAAAAAAAAAGGGGGCAAGTAAGGGGAACATGTGGCTTATTTCATGGAGATTGTTTTGGAAAGTTTGGGTGGCCAAAATTTTGACTATTAGGGGCATGAAGGTGGACGATTTTGGGGCTAAAGAGTGATAGCCAAATTTTGCTTGGTGCTTTAGTGAGATTAAAGTGTTTGTTTTGGTCAAAAATACCTTTTTGCATCAATTGTGTCTTTTTCTCAAAATTTGCTAGTCTTTGTGAGTTTTGGTTTTTTTTCTTTCTTCTATTCTCTCCTTTTTGCCGAATCCTTCTAGCACAATTGTACATTTTCCTTCTCTTTTGTTTGGTCAAATCCCTTGTTCATTTTTCTTGGATAGCCGAACAACCTATCATCCATCTAACCTCCCATCCTTTCTTTTAATCATTCCTCTAATCTTTTCTCTTCTCTAAACCAACACCACCATTAAATCACATATTCTTGTTTGATTATTCCCCATAGTCGAATATCAACATATATTTTCCTTTATGACCGAATCTTCATCTCTTCTTTATCTTTTCTTCTCATCCATATTAGCACTAATTTCTTGATTTAATCGGTAAGTGTTATTTTCAACTATTTATTTTCTTTCTTTTAATGTCGAATCTATATTTTGGTTTGGGATGGTCATTTTGACCGAGACCATCACTTATTCTTTCTCAAACAAGATCTTTTTCTTCTTCGTAGTGATATAGTGGAAGGTCGAAACCTTGATTCTTCCGAAGTCATCGTATAATCGCTAGAAATCGGTCCTAAAATATATAAGGTAAGAGTTCTTCACGGATTCTATAATATTCTTTATTCGTTAAGATGGTGATGATTAACCGATATTATTTATAGGGAATAAATCGCTTGATATATTCAATCGTTGATCACTCAGAAATTAGTGTCGAGTGGAGATCTCAAAAGGAGCGGATTAGCGATCCCTACTCCTAAATTCAAGCGAAGGGCGGTATCAGTGATTCGGGATTTTCCACCAGGTTGTGGACCGCCAACCGGGGAAAACTAACAAATCGTAGCTGTTCACGATCTTGAGGGTATCGACGATTAAGAAAGCGTAGTGCTTACCGTAATCAGGTGTGTAATCTCACACCGTTATTCATGGGTTAATGATTTATATCATATTGGTAGTAAATCGCTTGATTAAAATCGTATTAAGGTGAAATCAGAAAAATTTGGCTTAAACCTCATTATTTTGATAAAATTGACAAATTCGATATTAACACCGTGAAAGATTACGAAAATGCCCCTAATGGGCCAAATCGATAAAATTTGCTATATGGGCCGATGTGAAAATATGATATATGGGCCGATGTGATAATATGATATATGGGCCGATGTGATAATTTGCTACATGGGCCAATGTGAAAATATGATATATGGGCCGATGTGATAATTTGATATATGGGCCGATGTGATAATTTAATATATGGGCCGATGTGATAATTTGATATATGGGCCGATCTGATATTTTGTTATAATGGGCCATAATTTTTGTAATAAACATCCAATTAAAATTATTGTTATTATATTATGATTTGTTATGCATTATATACATGATTTGCATGGGACGGGATAATGATGAAGAGAAGTTCTGGTGGCTCTGCCACAAAATTTTGGTGGCTCTGCCACAAATATGTATAGTGGCAATGCCACGTAAATTCTGATATTCTGGTGGCTTGACCACAAAATTATATTTTCTATAAATGGCTTAATGCCTGCGATTGGTGTGTTGGCGGGGTGGGTTGACTTGATCCCCACAGGTGTGTTGGTTGGTACAGGTGGTGTGTAGCGGATGGATTACTAGGCTTGGTTTGGGAATTTGCATTTCATTTTCATGTTATATTCATTACATTATTATTATTGTAGATGGGCTTAGGCACAAATAATTGCTTAATGGGATTTTGGCCCACTGGACAATGGTAAGTGGGCTACACACTGAGTTCTAGCAACTCACCCTGTTTTCCTTACCCCTTTCAGGTAATGATCAGTGATGGAGACTTGGACTTTGGATGACTCGGTGGAGGCCATACTACAAAACAGTTTAAATTGGAATTTGGATTTCTTTTTAGTACTTTAAATTACTTTGTTATTTTGAATTAAGGTCGTAATAAGGCCTCTGGATTAAATTTTGTTTTGTTTTATGTTTGACGAATTTTATAAAGTGCTCCAAGTATTTCAAATTGAGATTTTGTTTTCTAAAAACTAAAATAATCATTTTCTTAAAATGGATATATAAAAAGAGTTTCGTAATAAACTTTCATAAATATATTTTTAACTCGGAAATTTCTCTTAATAATTTTTCATCAATGTTTTTTTTTAAATTATTTTCAAATTCTTCTCGAATTATTAACAATATTTGCAAAGTCAGGATTTATAAGATTTTCGTATCTCAAATTTATCGATTTATCAAACAAATCTATTTCTCAATAAATACTTCGTTTAAATTTTGATATCTGTGTTACTTAAATTTTTGAAAAAGACTTAGTAGTATTTTCTCATGCGACATGTCAGATCTGGCCTTAACGTATGGGTCGGGTTTGAGGTGTTACAACTGTGACTGAGTATGAACGTGAATTTATCCGACTCAGAAATTATGCTCGAGATTGTGTGTCTACAGAGGCTATCATGTGTAAAGATTTGAGGATGGGCTCAATGATGATATCCGATTGTCAGTTGGTGCTCTAGAGATAAAGGAGTTTGTTGTTTTAGTTGACCGAGCCTGTAAGGAAGAGGAGTTGTTAAAAAGAAAGGGTAAAGCTAAAATTGAGATGCAAGATACGAAGAAAAGACAGATGAGCAAGTCGTTTCAGTCTACATCCAAGAGGCCTAGAGAGTTTTCTACGAGATCTAATTTTTCAGCCGGGTATTCTAGCCGAAACAGAGGTAGAAGATATATGGATCCAAAAGCTCAAACCACTTCGATTGCAAGTGTTGGCAGTATTCAGCCTGATAGACCCGAGTATCCTCAATGTGGTCGACATCATCTAGGCCCATGTTGAGCAACTGAGATTGGCTGTTTCCGATGTGGTGCACCGGATCATTTCATTCTGGAGTGTCCCAAAATGGTTAAAAGAGAAGTAATACCAAGTGCAAGATCAGGCAATGTCCCCGTTAGAGGCAGATCTCAGAGAAGTCCCAGAGTAGGGGCAGGTAGAGGTACATTTAGAGATACAGAAATGAGATCAGATGTTAGAGCACCCGCAAGGACTTATGCTATCCGTGCTCGTAAAGAGGGATCCTCCCCCAACGTAATTTCCGGTACATTTTCTCTTCATGATGTTACTATTATTGCTTTGATTGATCCAAGTTCAACCCATTCCTATGTTTGATGAAATTGATGCCTAGTATGAACATGCCCATAGAGTTTACGAAATTTGTGATTAAAGTATCAAATCAATTAGGTCAATATGTGTTAGTAAACAAAGTATGTAGAAATTGCCCTTTGATGATTAGAGGTTACTGTTTTTCGGCCGATCTCATGCTACTGCCGTTTGATGAGTTTGATGTGATTCTTGGTATGGATTGGTTAACTGCAGATGATGTGATAGTGAATTGTGGAAAGAAATTCATTGAGTTGAAATGTGAAAATGGTGAGATAATTCGGGTTAATTCTGATGAGTCAGGTAGTTAAATTTCCATGATTTCTGTTATGTTTGCTCAGAAATGTTTGAGAAAAGGATGTGAAGCTTATCTTGCTTTTGTGTTGAATACTAAAGATCCAGAGTTGAAAATTGAATCTGTGCCTGTGGTAAATGAGTTTCCTGATGTGTTCACGGAAGAACTACCAGGTTTGCCTCCTATCAGAGAAGTTGAGTTTGGTATTGAATTGATTCCATGTACCACACCTATTTCTATTGCTCCTTATAGAATGGCTTCGATAGAATTGAAAGAATTGAAAGCTCAGCTACAGGAATTAACTGATAAAGGCTTTGTAAGACCTAGTTATTCACCATGGGGTGCGCCAGTGTTATTTGTGAAAAAGAAGGACGGTTCCATGAGATTGTGCATAGATTATTGACAGCTTAACAAGGTAACCATCAAGAAAAAATATCCATTGCCTAGAATAGATGATTTGTTTGATCAATTGAAAGGAGCCACTGTGTTCTCTAAGATAGATTTGAGATTCGGATACTATCAGTTGCAAGTTAAAGAGTCAGATGTTCCGAAAACTGCTTTTCGAACTAAGTATGGTCACTATGAGTTTCTTGTGATGCCATTTGGCTTAACCAATGCTCCTGCCATTTTTATGGATTTAATGAACCGAATTTTTAGACCTTATTTGGACAAGTTTGTAGTTGTGTTCATTGATGACATCTTGATTTATTCTCATGAGAAGACTGAGCATGCAGAACATTTGAGAACAATTTTACAGATTTTGAGAGATAATCAGCTTTATGCCAAGTTTAGTAAAAGTGATTTCTGGTTACGGGAAGTTTGTTTTCTTGGACATATTGTTTCAGGTAAAGGTATTAAAGTTGATCCGAGGAAGATTTCAGCCATTGTTGGTTGGAAGACTCCCAGGAATGTATCAGAGGTTAGAAGTTTTCTTGGTCTTGTAGGTTATTATAGACGATTTGTAGAGGGATTTTCCATGATAGCTACTCCATTGACAAGATTGCTACAGAAAGATGTCAAGTTTGAATAGACTGAGAAGTGCCAGAAGAGTTTCAACAAGTTAAAGGCATTGTTGACTGAAGCTTCTGTCTTAGTACAACCAGAACCGGGTAAAGAGTATGTGATTTACAGTGATGCATCCTTGAATGGACTTGGCTGTGTACTTATGCAGGAAGGAAGGGTAATTGCTTATGCCTCTAGAAAGTTAAAGCCACATGAGAAAAATTATCCGACACATGATTTAGAGCTAGCTGCTATTGTATTTACATTAAAAATTTGGAGACATCACTTGTATGGTGAGAAATGTCAAATATTCACTGATCATAAAAGTTTGAAATACTTGATGATTCAGAAAGATCTGAACGTAAGGCAAAGAAGTTGGCTAGAGTTGATTAAAGATTATGAGCTAGTGATCGATTATCACCCGGGTAAGGCAAACGTTGTTGCTGATGCTTTGAGTAGAAAATCGTTATTTGCATTGAGAGCTTTGCACACTAGTTTGGCCTTAACAGATGATGGTTCTATTTTAGCTGAGTTGAGAGCTAAACAGACATTTCTTGAAGAAATTTGTGAAGCTCAGAAGGATGAAAGTGAGTTGCAAGCCAAAAGAGTTCAGTGCGAGTCAGGTGTAGAGTCTGATTTTCAGATTGGTTCTAACGGTTGTTTGATGTTCAGAGATAGAGTATGTGTACCCAAGAATGATGAACTTATTCAGAAAGTCTTATAGGAAGCACATAGCAGTTCTTTGTCTATTCACCCAGGTAGTACAAAGATGTATAATGATTTGAAGAAAATGTATTGGTGGACAGGAATGAAAAGAGATATTTCAGAGTTTGTTTCTAGATGTTTGATCTGTTAGCAGGTAAAAGCCGAACATCAAGTACCTTCAGGTTTATTACAGCCTGTATTAGTTCCCGAGTGGAAATGGGACCGAGCTACTATGGATTTTGTGATAGGATTGCCTTTGACACCGAGAAAGAAAGATGCAGTATGGGTTGTGATTGATAAGTTAACGAAGTCAGCTCATTTTATTCCAGTTCGTATGGATTATTCACTTGACAAGTTGGCCGAGTTGTATATTTCAGAGATAGTTAGACTACATGGTGTACCGTTATCGATTATCTCAAGTAGAGATTTGAGATTTACTTCACGGTTTTGGAAGAAATTGCAGGAAGCTTTAGGTACAAAGTTGAGTTTTAGTACAACTTTCTATCCTCAGACTAATGGTCAGTCAGAGAGAGTTATTCAGGTACTTGAAGATATGCTTAGATGTTGTGTATTGGAATTTCAAGGTAGTTGAGAGAAATATTTGCCGTTAATAGAGTTTGCCTACAATAATAGTTATCAATCGAGTCTAAAGATGGCACCTTATGAAGCTTTGTATGGACGCAAATGTCGCACACCTTTGTATTGGACAGAGCTTAAGGAAAATCAGATTTACGGGGTTGATCTAGTCAAAGAAACAGAAGAGAAAGTAAAAGTCATCAGAGATTGCTTGAAAGGAGCTTCAGATAGGCAGAAATCCTATGCAGATTTGAAAAGAAAAGAAATTGAATTTCAAGTTGGTGATAGGGTATTCTTGAAAGTATCCCCGTGGAAGAAAGTTCTCAGATTTGGCAAGAAAGGCAAATTAAGTCCCCGTTTTATTAGACTGTTTGAGGTGATCGAGAGAGTTGGGCCATTGGCATATCGGTTATCATTACCGACAGAGTTAGAGAAGATTCATAATGTGTTTCATGTGTCTATGCTACATCGTTATCGTTCAGATCCATCGCATGTAATTTCACATACAGAGGTTGAGATTCAGCTAGATATGACTTACGGTGAGGAACCAGTAAAAACTCTAGCTCGAGAGGTTAAGCAATTCAGGAAAAAAGTATTGCACTTGTGAAAGTATTATGGAATAGGCATGGGATAGACGAGGCTACATGGGAGCCCGAAAAGACTATGTGAAAATAGTACCCAAATCTCTTCACAGGTCAGATTTTCGGGGACGAAAATCCTTAAAAGGGGGGAGAAATGTAACATCCCGAAATAGGGCCTAAACAGAATACTGGTTGCGAAACCATGAATCTGAGATAGAAAATTTTATTACGATTAATTATTATGATTTATTGAGTGATTAGATGAATGTGTTAGAATATCGATAGAAAATTTCATGAATTGCATGTCTAATTTGCCTAGTAGGACTTAATTGCAAAAGTTGATAAATATGAGTTTTAGGTGTTAAAGGATTTAATTGAAAAGCATAATTGAAGTAGAGGTCTTTAAATGGTAATTATACCATTAGGTTTTCATAGACAAAAATGGACATATATAGGTAGAAAGAACCAAAGTTTTTAATGGAGGGTAATTTAGTCATTTGGTAATAAAAAGAAATTAAAAGGGAAAAAGATGGCAAAATGTGCTCATCTTCTTCATTAGGCCGAATTTTCAAGGGTTCACCATATCTAGGGTTTGTTTCAAGCTTCCAAGCTCCATAGTAAGTGATTCCAAGCCTTGTTTTTAATGTTCTTTACATTTTTGAAGCCCCGGTAGCTCGGTTTAGCTTATTCTATCAATAATTCATGCTAGGGTTCATATTTGGAAACATACCCATAGGTGAAATGTGTTTATTTTGATGTTTTATGATAAAATATGAAGTCTAAAATTATGTTAAACAACTTTTGTTAAGTGATTTTAAGTGAAAACGAGTAAAACGGCTTAATCGGTAAAAATACCTAGAGTGAGAATTTGATGTTTTCATAGAAGGGAAAAATGATCAGCATGTCATAAAACATAAGAATAAGGGATAAATTTTAATTTCTGAGCTTTGGGGCAAATGTGTAAATATGTAAAAGTTTAGGGGCAAAATTGTAGTTTTTCCAAAGTTAGAGTTAATGGCTGTTTTAATAAATGTGAGTATTAAATAAGCTAAATTTGCTATTATAGATCAAGAGGAACGAAATTCGGAGTTAGATCGGGGAAAGAAAAAGATAGTGGACTAAATCGATATAGTTTATTGTATTTTGTTTCGAGGTAAGTTTGCGGTAAATAAATGTAATATTCTATTATTTTACATTTAATACTATTAAATTCCAGCATTTACATATTTATTCTATAAATTTATCATTTAAAGACTCAAGTATGAATTGACGGAAAGCTATCTCAGAAAGTTCCGGTTGAACCTTAGGAATGTGTAGGATACAAATGTCATGACATTAGGGTTTAAGGAAATCATGTAAGACCATGTCAAGACATGGCATTGATAAGTTTCTATAAGGCAAAGGTCATGCCAAGGCATGGCATTGGTGAGTTTATAAGGAAAAGGTCCCATGTAAGACCATGCCAAGGCATGGCATTGGTGAGTTCATAAGGCAAGGATACCACGTAAGACCATGTCAAGACATGGCAATGGTTAAGTTTCATAAGGAAAGGTACCCGCGTATCCTTAGTATTCCAAGTGGTTCGGCGGGCAAATTTGAAGAGTATACCAAAGGAAAGGTAAGACAAGTTCAAGCTAAAAAGGTACAGGTAAGAATTTAAGACTTAAGTATATACCGAAGGAAAGGTAAGACAAGTTCAAGCTAAAAAGGTACAGGTAAGAATTTAAGACTTAAGTTGTAACATCCCGAAATAAGGCCTAAACGGAACAGTGGTTTCGGGACCACAAATCCGATGTTGAGAAATTTATTTTATTTATATTTTTATGGTCTACAATTTCACAGAATGATTTCGTGAAAATCTCATTCGAAAATTTTGACGTTTGGGCACTCAATTTAGTCAAAAGGACTAAATTGTAAAAAGTGCAAAAGTTGAGTTCTACATGTTAGAGGTCTCCAATTGTTATGAAATTTTAAACTGGAGGTCCTTAATTGATAATTAGCCCATTGGTTTAAGTTGGTGGACAAAATTGGACATGGATGGGTATGTTTCAAAAGATTTTTTTTAGGGGCATTTTGGTAATATAGTGAATTAAATGAATTAAAAACAAAATTTAAATTCCAAATATGTCCATCTTCTTCATTAGGACGAAATTACAAGGGTTCTCCATAGCTAGGGTTTGTTTCAAGCTTCCAAGCTCCATAGTAAGTGATTCTAAGCCCCGTTTTTAATGTTCTTTACCTTTTTTGAGTCCCGGTAACTTGATTTAGCTTATTCTAGCAATAATTTAACCTAGGGTTCATATTTGGAAAAATACCCATAGGTGAAATGTGTTTATTTTTATGTTTTATGTTAGGATATGAAGGCTGAAATAATGTTAACCAACTTTTAGTAAGCGATTTTACGTGAAATCGAGTAAAACGACATAATCGGTAAAAATACCTAATGTTCATAAGTACATGTTAGAGTGAGAATTTGATGTTGCCATAGAAGAGAAAAATGATCAGCATGTTATAAAACATAAGAATAATGACTGAAGTTTAATTTTATAGTATTGGGGCAAAAGTGTAAATATGTAAAAGTTTAGGGGCAAAATTGTAATTTTGCAAAAGTTGAGTTAAGGACTTTTTTGAATAGTACATTAATTAAATAAGTGAAATGTGATGTTTTAGACCCTGAAAAACGAGATTTGGACCTAGAACGAAAGGAAAATTAAAAATCGGGAAAGTTGGTAAAATGGCCGTTTTGGTATCGAGGTAAGTTTGTATGTAAATAAATCATCGTTTTAACTTACGTTTTCATATTTTGATAAATGGTATGAACTGTGGTTGAATATTTGATGTAATTGACAAAATATCGACAAGTGAGAAATTTCTCTGTTGAACCTTAGGAATAAAAATGGATACGAATGACATGTTCATTAGAAACCTATGTGAAATCTAAGTGAAATAAGTGATCTGAGTGCTGGTCTATACGTTCTACCGGTGGCTATGTTATTCGGCATGTGTTACGGATACTCGACAGCTTGTGTGACCAACACTGAGTAGTTACGTATTGACCGACAGCTTGTGTGAGCAGACCCGAGATTGTGATTATGTGAAACGGGTGCTGGTCTTATAAGTTCTACCAGTGGCTGGGTAATCCTGCATGTGTTGCGGATACCTGATAGTTTGTGTGAGAAGCACTGAGTAGTTACGTATGACTGACAGCTTGTGTGAGCAGACCCGCGAATATGAATAGCTCGAGAACGAGCCTATGTGTGATAACTGATATGAAGTAGCTCTAGCTACAAGTGTGGCACTATGTGCAATATTCCTATGTATCCGTTAATATTCCGATGAGTTCAACGGGAAATTAACTAAGTGAAAATACATTGTGGCTATGTAACGACTAAGTGTAATTGAATATGATTATGTGATGAATAAGTGCAAGTATATGCTTGTAAACTTATGAGCAATGTGCTCGATATGTGATCAAAATTTGGTAAGATTGATACGGAGTAAGTGTTCCAATGAAAGTTACTATAAAGAAAACATGAAAGAGTGAAATTTAGAAATAAAACAGTTTTGGACAGCAGCAGTAGAGTAACTTTGAAAAATCACCAAAAATTGTAGAAATGGATTTAGTAGTTGAGTGAGATATGAAATTAAAGCTTATTGAGTCTATTTTCATATGAAAGAAACAGAGAAAGCAAAGATGTAACACCCCAAACCCGGCCCAAACACCATGACCGGATCTGGCATGTCACTAAGGAGATTTTAAAAGTTATCGCAATTTCGGGAAATATTTTTCTTGAGTTTAACCTTTTAATCGAGAAAACTAAATGGTTGAATAGTTTGTAAAAGATGTACATTTTAAATTAATGCCTTAATGATTTAGAAATCGAAATTTGGTACATGCCTTAGCTTAATTAAAATGTAAAATCCAAATATTTAATAATAATAAAAGCCCAAAATAAAACCCGAATAATAAAAGAAAATCTAATGGCCCATGGCCTTATTACAATGAAATAAAAACCCAACTAATCCAAAATATTAAATATAAACAAATAAAATAATGGCTGTCGCAGTATCCAAAATAATCTCATGCATGGCCACCTTGCATTCCTCTCCAGCCCGGTCCGATGCTCTACGTGTCTCCTAAAAAATGTTAAATAATAGGGTGAGTCGCGAGACTCAGTGTGCAACCCTCATTCACCATCAGATTGGGCCTTAGCCCCACAGAACATATATCAAAACATGAAATAACAGAAGTTATGCAAAGCCCAACACAATCCTAGGTTTCCATCCACTACACACCACCCTTACTTGCCGAACTCACCATTGGGGATTTCTACAATCAACCCACACCGCTACACACCATCAATGGCAGTCATGCTGCAGTTAGCTGCACATCGTCAGATCATGGCAATAGCCACTACAATAGATCATGGCAAAAAGCCACTACAACAGAATACTTCCCCTTTCATCAATTACCCAACCCCGTGCAATCACAGAAACTGGCATACATGTTTATCATATCAAATTAGCAGAACCATTCACTTTATAATGACAGAGATCACTAACCTGGTGATTCACTTTTACCCTCCTCGGGTTTTCACAGCCATGCCGGTATTTCGGCATTTAACAGAATATAACAGATTCATAAGCATATACTAACAAACAATCTAAATGGTGTGAAAAGTTACACAACTGATTAATGTCGATACCCTTGCTAAACAGATCTACTGCCTTCTATCTACAACTTTGCTCAAAAGCCGGAAGAACGCGAAGATAAGGCCTCTCCTATATTCGGCCAAGGGTTAGAGTTTTACCCGAATTATACGTTTAGATTAACAGATCTCCTTACCTTGAAATCCCAAAAACAATACGATCCGAGTGCTACTGAACTTTGGCTTAAAAATCTAAACGATTGAATCCTCTTCAAATCCCGGAATGCCGCAAATGAGAGAAAATACCCGATTAGTTAGCCATATAGCCATTCAGCTAGAATCTCTAAAATCCGGGATAGATTGAAAGATTAAATATTCAACCCTTACCTCCTCAGAAGATTTCGGCTACCTCTTGCAGAAAAATTTGGCAAACACAAGAGAAGAGATCTAGGAATTTCGGCTTTTAAGAAAATCTCGGAAAAGTATGAACAAGAGAAGGCTGATGTGTTTTTTGGCTTCTAGAAGAATTCAATAGGGAGTTTCGGCTTTTAGTGAGTGGGAGAAGGATAACAATGGAGATCAGAAGATTCGGCTATAAGGAAATTCCAAAGAAAAAGAAAGAAAAGGTGAGAAAAAAAATAGTGATTTTCGGCTTTTGAAAGAGAAAAGATGAGAAAAGAAAACAAGTGAGATGGTCTTCAAATTTTCGGCACAGGAAAAGAAGAAAGAGTAGGGTTCAAATGCCAGAATTGATTAGCTATCCCCCCTATTTATAGAAATTTTGGCACTTACCTAACCTTGTAGATAAATCCTATCTTTTCTCCTTTACCTTAATCTACTAACTCATCTAAAAGAGACTTAATTAGCTCCAACTCCTCCCTCCTTTATCAGCATAATATCTACATATTTTTTTCATTAAAAATCCCTAAAATTTTGCCTTGTTGCCGTCCCCTTATTGCTCCCTTTTAAGTGCCGAATTTGGCCCTATAACTTGGGCTCCAAGTAGCCAAAATTTGGGCCTCCTCCTCCTTTGCCATTGACGCCAACTCCCTTCCCTCTTAGTGGCTCCATTTTGCCACTGGGCCACAAGCCCAACTTGATATTTTAAACTATAGATACAGTATTTTAAGCCCTAAAGTGTCTAAACAAAATATTCAGCCAAGACCTCGGCCCAAGCCTGAGCCCAATTTGCACCTCTAATTCTCAAATTAACACATTGAACATATCTACACATTAAACGCATAAGCGCACTAATTCAGGATGTTACAAAAGAAATTTTGTATTTTGATATATTTAGATTTTTGTGAGACTGGTTCAGAGTGATTTCAAGATCCCCTATTCTGACTTGGAAAAATTATTAAAATTTGTACAAAAATAACATCATTTGAATTCTGCACAAGGAGAAAATTGATTCATAGTGGAAAGTGGTCAGAATAGACGAACAGTGAAATAGAGGAAATTGTAATGAATAAACTGTACTAATTGGATAAGCCAAAAATTTTGGAAATTTTATGGTATGAAGATATGTGAGCCTAGTTTCAAGGAAAATTATCGGTTTGAAATTTGGAGCTCTGTAGCTCAAGAAATAAATAATTTAGTGACAGCAATTCAAGTAGATAGATTAATGTGAACATGAGTAATAAGGTATAAGCATGTGATTTAATGATTGTATCAATTTGAGAACTTGTTGTGAGGATTTGTCATGTTGAGGCTTTGATAAGGTTACAAATGAGTAAGTTGGGAAAGTAAAAACTTAGCATTATTTATGCAAGTTATGACAGCTTAGTAGTAAGCTAAATTCATTGCTAATGCTTATTAGTTTTACATGTGAAATTACTAAGCTTTATAAGCTTACCCCCTTTCCTTTCCCATGATATAGAGTCCTACTAAACAAGCTCGGGATGGAGGTCGTCGGAGATCGCTTCACACTATCAAGCTATCTATGGGTATCTTTATTTATAAATGATTTAAGTGATGGCATGTATAGGGACTTGACTAAGTCATTTTATATATGTGTTAATTAATTTGACAAAATGTATTGTTAAGTCTGGCAATACCTCGTACTCGGTTCCGGCATAGGATACGGGTAAGGGGTGTTACATTTAGTGGTATTAGAGCTATGGTTTAGTCAGTTCTCGGACTAACATAGCAAGTGTGAGAGTCTAGTTATACATGCCACCAATATGTGATAGTGTGATGCCTTCCAACGTGATTGAGGATAATCTTATTAAAAGAGAAGTACTCTCCAACCGAGCTATATCCGACCATTTAATTGTGATACTAAAGTATTTGAATAAAGTGTAGCAATGATGAGTTAAACTCGGAAAAGTATGAATAAGAATTCGTAATATGTATATGTGATAATGTGTGAAATGAAAGTTTATACAGTAATATGTTTATTCATATTTTTCTGACATTCACATACTGTAGGATGCTTGACAAAAATTGATTAGTGAATGTGATAAGTAAGTTATTCAAATTTTGTAGAATTTATGAATGAGTGCACTTGTTTGAATGAGATAATTAAAAATTTTATGTCAGGCAAATATGAATGATAAGTTGTTCGAAGTTGGTTGTATAGTTATAATGACATACGTTGATAATGAAAGATGTGTCATATGTATATAAAGATATGTGTGAGAATCGAGTTAGAGGCTATACGACCTCACCCCCTTACCGATGAGGTGTTTATAACGGAAATTCATGAGAATCAGGTTGATTAAGTTCCTAAGTGTGGAATCAAAGAGTTCAGTTATAGAATAACTATAGATATGATCAAAGACTGAGGATGGTTGAAAAATGAAGGACATAATTAGAGAAATATCATATTGACTCAAGAATTATTTGGTTTATACAATATCATAATTAGTGAAAAATTTAATTTTGATAAATCGACTTATTCAGATAAGATACTGAAAGGAAGTATTAACTGAAATTTTTCTGAACTGATTTTCTTTAGTGAAAGAAATAATGTGGAAATTAGTGAGGGCAGAATTAGTCAGAAGAATGATGTTTGACATGTGAATATGTTTAAATATGACAGTCATAGTTGAGCAGTTTACGACTATCTCTTCTAGGCATTTTATGTTTTCGTATCTTTTCAGAGACAATTATGATTGCTTGTTTTCTGAGTAAAGAATCGTCGGTTTGATTGATCTATGATTGGTATTCCACTATCTTTTATTGAAATTTAATTCCATTACGTCTGAGATAAGAGTTGACAGTGAACTTATATGAAATGATTCTACTGTTTCTTTTGGCTATCGTTCTGTTTATATCTGTATAGAATATGTTTTATCTCTGTTACAATCGACTTTGGATCACAATGGAATTATGATTTTTCAGTGACGCACCAATGAACGGATTTGAACGTGTATATTCTCTAGAATGTAAAGTAATGGTTCATGTTTTCAGACAGTTAATATTACATTAAAAAGAGTTGTTCAGTTAGTAATTTAGAGATTTTCTGAAAATATCGTCTTGAAAAAAATTATTTAGTGATGTTGGAAATTATGAGAAATATATTAAACCTCATTCTGTTAAGATTTTCGGGGACGAAAATCCCTAAGGGGGGAGAAATGTAACATCCCGAAATAAGGCCTAAACGGAACAGTGGTTTCGGGACCATAAATCCGATGTTGAGAAATTTATTTTATTTATATTTTTATGGTCTACAATTTCACGGAATGATTTCGTGAAAATCTCATTCGAAAATTTTGACGTTTGGGCACTCAATTTAGTCAAAAGGACTAAATTGTAAAAAGTGCAAAAGAGAAGTTCTACATGTTAGAGGTCTCCAATTGTTATGAAATTTAAATGTGGAGGTCCTTAAATGATAATTAGCCCATTGGTTAAGTTGGTGGACAAAAATGGACATGGATGGGTATGTTTCAAAAGATTTTTTAGGGGCATTTTGGTAATTTAGTGAATTAAATGAATTAAAAACAAAATTTAAATGCCAAATATGTCTATCTTCTTCATTAGGACGAAATTACAAGGGTTCTCCATAGCTAGGGTTTGTTTCAAGCTTCCAAGCTCCATAGTAAGTGATTCTAAGCCCCATTTTTAATGTTCTTTACCTTTTTTGAGTCCTGGTAACTTGATTTAGCTTATTCTAGCAATAATTTAACTTAGGGTTCATATTTGGAAAAATACCCATAGGTGAAATGTGTTTATTCTAAGCGATTTTACGTGAAAACGAGTAAAACGACATAATCGGTAAAAATACCTAATGTTCATAAGTACATGTTGGAGTGAGAATTTGATGTTTCCATAGAAGAGAAAAATGATCAGCATGTTATAAAACATAAGAAAAAGGACTGAAGTTTAATTTTCGAGTATTGGGGCAAAAGTGTAAATATGTAAAAGTTTAGGAGTAAAATTGTAATTTTGAAAAAGTTGAGTTAAGGACTGTTTTGAATAGTACATTAATTAAATAAGTGAAATGTGATGTTTTAGACCCCGAAAAATGAGATTTGGACCTAGAACAAGAGGAAAATTAAAAATCAGGAAAGTTGGTAAAATGGCCGTTTTGGTATCGAGGTAAGTTTGTATGTAAATAAATTATCGTTTTAACTTACGTTTTCATATTTTGATAAATGGTATGAACTGTGGTTGAATATTTGATGTAATTGACAAAATATCGACAAGTGAGAAATTTCCCGGTTGAACCTTAGGAATAAAAATGGATACGAGTGACATGTTCACTAGAAACCTATGTGAAATCTAAGTGAAATAAGTGATCCGGGTGCTGGTCTATACGTTCTAGCGGTGGCTGAGTTATTCGGCATGTGTTACGGATACTCGACAGCTTGTGTGAGCAGCACTGAGTAGTTACGTATTGACCGACTACTTGTGTGAGCAGACCCGAGATTGTGATTATGTGAAACGGGTGCTGGTCTTATAAGTTCTACCAGTGGCTAGGTAATCCTGCATGTGTTGCGGATACCTGACAGCTTGTGTGAGCAGCACTGAGTAGTTACGTATGACCGACAGCTTGTGTGAGCAGACCCGCGAATATGAATAGCTCGAGAACGAGCCTATGTGTGATAACTGATATGAAGTAGCTCTAGCTACAAGTGTGGCACTATGTGCAATATTCTGATGTATCCGTTAATATTTCGATGAGTTCAACGGGAAATTGACTAAGTGAAAATACAATGTGGCTATGTAACAACTAAGTGTAATTGAATATGATTATGTGATGAATAAGTGCAAGTATATGCGTGTAAACTTATGAGCAATGTGCTCGATATGTGATCGAACTTTGGTAAGATTGATACGGAGTAAGTGTTCCAATGAAAGTTACTATAAGGAAAACATGAAAGAGTGAAAATTAGAAATAAAACAGTTTTGGACAGCAGTAGTAGAGTAACTTTGAAAAATCACCAAAACTTGAAGAAATGGATTTAGAAGTTGAGTGAGATATGAAATTAAAGCTTATTGAGTCTATTTGCATATGAAAGAAACAGAGAAGGCAAAGAAATTCAGTATTTTGATATATTTAGAGTTTTGTGAGACTAGTTTAGAGTGATTTCAAGATCCCCTATTCTGACTTGGAAAAATCATTAAAAATTGTACAAAAATAATTTTGGGACAAAATTTATATGATTAGATTCCTTAATGAGTCTAGTTTCAAATGAAACAAATTATAACATCATTTGAATTCCACACAAGGAGAAAATTGATTTGTAGTGAAAAGTGGTCAGAATAGATGAACAGTGAAATAGAGGAAATTTTAATGAATAAACTGTACTAATTGGATAAGCCAAAAATTCTGGAAATTTTATGGTATGAAGATATGTGAGTCTAGTTTCAAGGAAAATTATCAGTTTGAAATTTGGATCTCTGTAGCTCAAGAAATAAATAATTTAGTGACAGTAATTCAAGTAGACAGAATAATGTGAACATGAGTAATAAGGTATAAGCATGTGATTTAATGATTGTATCGATTTGAGAACTTGTTGTGAGGATTTGTCATGTTGAGGCTTTGATAAGGCTAAAAATGAGTAAGTTGGGAAAGTAAAAACTTGGCATTATTTATGCAAGTTATGACAGCTTAGTAGTAAGCTAAATTCATTGCTAATGCTTATTATTTTTACATGTGAACTTACTAAGCTTTATAAGCTTACCCCCTTTCCTTTCCCATGATACAGAGTCCTACTAAACAAGCTCCGGTTGGAGGTCGTCGGAGATCGCTTCACACTATCAAGCTATCTATGGGTATCTTTATTTATAAATGATTTAAGTGATAGCATGTATAGGGACTTGACTAAGTCATTTTATATATGTGTTAATTAATTTGACAAAATGTATTGTTAAGTCTGGCAATGCCTCGTACTCGGTTCCAGCATAGGATACGGGTAAGGGGTGTTACATAAGTATATTAAATTAAAGGCTTAAATAATCTTGGTAAGAAAAGATTAAGATAATTCATTAAGAATGTTTTTATTTATTTACATGTAAACTTACTAAGCTTTATGCTTACTCCCATTCCTTTCTCTTTTTTTTTTTTTTGTATTACAAGCCAACTCGAGGATCACAAGGACTTCAGAGTTCGTTACACACTATCAAAGGATTATATTGGTATTTTGTGACTTGAACATTTTAAGTTATGGCATGTATAGGGACTTAGCCATTTTGTGTGTATGTCCTTATGATATGCCTTAATATTGGCTTGTAAATGCTTCATAATGATTATCCATTAAAATGGTTACTTAAGAACATGTTTTGGATGTTATGTATGCCTAGATGATAGTTATTACAAAGAAATTATGAAAGAGTAAAAAAATCTGCAGGGGAACAGTTTTGGACAGCAACTGTGACTTGATTTTGAAAAATCATTAAAAATATTATAAATGGAATTATGGTGTGAATGAGATATAGAATTAAAGCTTATTGAGTCTATTTTTATATGAAGGAAACAGTGTAGGAAAAATAGTTGTATATTAAGAGATAATTGATTTTTTGTGCAAAAGGGTCAAAACTATCAAACTGTGTAACAGGGGAGAATTTAACTAATAAACTGTATTAATTGGCCACACCAAAAATTAGGGAAAAATTATAGTAAGAAGATATATGAGTCTAGTTTTAGGGAAAATTTACGGATCTAAATTCCAAGTTTTTTAACTCGAGTTATAGTCAATTTAGTGAACATGACGCAGATGGATAGTTTCAATTTTTATGCCCCGAACTTGTAAGTTAAGTCTAGTAATGCCTCGTGCTCGACTCCGGCAACGGTCTCGAGTAAGGGGTGTTACACCACGAACATGCTTAATTATTAGATTAAGTCTTATGCGGTTTAAGAGTTGTTCAGAACTAGACCTAAAGTCCATTAAACCCTAGCATACTTGTCTATGTCCCCATAAAGCCCATCAAGCCCATTTCACGTTCATATAACCCATTATGCCCAAATCACATCCTTATGGCCCATTAGGCCCAGATCTCATTCATATGGCCTATTAAGCCCAAAACAATTCCAGTTCATGTAACATGCATGAATAACTCAATTCATATAACCAAATCAATCAATTTCATCAAACTTAGCCTCAAGGCCCACCAGGCCCATTTAGCCACTTTCGGCTTTTCGGCTTTTCGGCATTGCCGATATCATATGTGTGTAGTGTTTGTACACACCTGGTTACTGCGATGTGCTATACTATCCTTAGCCTTGAACCTACAACCAACCAACCTTCAATCAATCACTAAATTAAAAAATTTACCAAAAGCTGAAGCCTTACCGTATCCTTACCGTGTGCCACCGGTTCTAGTAGCCCTTCCTTACCTACTATTCCCGAGTATCCCCTAGATCTGCACCCATGCATACATTATCAAAATTCGAGTGACTCATAATCCACACAAGTCACCCCTATAAATCATACTCACATTCGGCCATTTACTTAAACCATAATCGAGTTGAGTACACTTACACTTTGCTAACGATCCTTACCATGATTGCGATCTCTGAACCTTACCCTTATTACTAAATGATTAACGACAATGAGAAGTTAGATAGCCCTTCAGTTTTTAACAAAACACACTAAGGGGTTAACTGAATACTTACCTAATCCACCTTTGATCCTGCAGCCTAGATAGCTACTGAGCAAGATTCGGCTTTTAACCTTGACTGAGAGTAGATACCAATCAATTTGTGATAGAGGAAAACAACAAAGATTCGGCACTAATAGGGATTTCGACAAGAGAAGATAATGATACTTCGGCAATAAAAGAGTTTGGCTATGAGAGAATTCGGCAAAAAGGGATTCGACTATAGGAGATTTCGGCAACAAGGCAAGGTATTTTCGGTTGAGGAAAAATAAGGTTTCAGCAAGGAAAAGAAAAAGAATGGAAAATTCGACATTACCTAGGACCTCAGATTCAGGACACACATATTTATATAGCCTATAGCCAAAACTTAGCCACCCCTAAAGTCCAATTTGACACCACTTCATCCACTGCTCATCTCCTAATTTTTCTCCATGATATCTCCCTTATCCTTCTCCTAAATTCTCTCTACTGATCACTTCTCCTTAGAGTCCCTCTACATGCCACTTCCAACCTTCTAAAAGCCTAAAATTAAACTCCAAAATAAAACTAAGCTAGCACTCGAACCTTAGACTCCTTGAATGCATATGTCGCCACCTCTCTACACCCTAGTGGCGTCACTTAGCCACTTCACCACAGGCTTCTTTGTGCCATTTTTCACTTATTTTTATTTAAAAGCCCACTACTTACAACCCTGATTCCTTAATTAATTAAATTAAGAATCCTCCACCACAAAACTCGAACCTAGAGTTTCTCCAACACATCTAGACACTCCAAATTCATTAAACTGTTAAAGCCATCATGTCATTTTCTCGCTCACTTAAAAATTTATGAGACCCAAAGCCCAATAGGCCCAATTCTTCTAGGCCCAAATTCTGGGCGTTACATATACCAACTCAATTCGACATAACTCATGACCCTAAGCCACTTTCAAGAACTTAAATAAAAACATCCACACAAGCATGAATTTCATAATTTCATCATCATTGAATATATATATAAACTTGTCAAGTATTGGCCCAATTCCAATGACCTCTTACAAAATGAACTTGATAACTTAAATAGCCAACACTTTGGCTAACAAATATGACATAACAAAATACCCAAGTCCTATACATGCCATACTCAAAATAAATCTAACTTTGTTATACCAAAGAGATGTCGATAGTGTGATTTTCAAACTCTGACGTCCCACGATCCTCGAGTTATCTTGGCAATACTACAAGGAAAAGAGAAATGAGAGGGGTAAGCATAAAGCTTAGTAAGTTTTCATGAAATTAAGTAGCAACAATAAGCTCATAATGACATCAATCCATGGCATTAGTTAACCACCCAAAGTTTTAAGCACTTTGCCATAACTTACTCGTACTTGTTCTTATCTAGCACATACCATTCCACATATCGTAAACATTCCTCGTGAATTACTCACAGGTACTTGTATTCACTCAATTACATGGCTTTAGTACTAATCTCATTCATATTTCCAAGCTTATCTGTTTATCCCACTAATTCACTAGGGATACTCAAAGATGCATATTCATCGTCATTAACATAAACATGAAGCCAATGCCATATCCCAGATGTGGTCTTGCATGGGGTCACCTCTGAGTGCCGATGCCATATCCCGGATATGGTCTTATACGAAATCTCACATCAAGTATTGATGTCATATCCTGGATATGGTCTTATACGATTCTCATATTATGGTCTTATACGGGATCTCAATTCGATGCCGAGGCCATGTCCCAGAAATGGTCTTACACGGGACCTTATCCATCTCATGTCTCGATGATAATATTCTCACATTTATTATAGTCCAACCAGGACTTCAACATCTCAACTTTTATCATCTTTCTCATTCAACACCATTACTCAATTTCATAGAATGTCATATATCATTACAATATCAAACATTCTCATACATACTAGCATAAATGTTGAATTTATCTCATACAAACTTACCTCAATTTCAAAATAGGCTAGATTGATCTAGTCCGATACTTTGTTCTTTCTCCGGTCGAGGTTAATTCTTGGTTCTTCTTGATCTATAATAGCAAATTAGCTCATTTAATTATCACATTAATAAATGCATTTCAATAATCATGCTTTGGCAAAATTACTATTTTGCCCTTAGACTTTCACAAAATGACCATTTTACCCCTAGGCTCAGAATTTAATTCTCATCAAATTTTTACCTTTAACGAGCCTAGGTAAACATTTATTTCTCTTATGGAAACCATCAAAACTCATTATTTCACACTTTTACCTCATATTTTACAACATTTACAAAAATGTCCTCTTAGGCGTTTTCATGATAACACCTTTCACAAAAGTTGTTCATATAACAACTAAGACCCATTTTCTTCCATAAAAATGCAACAAACAACTTAAAAGCTTTCATGGAAAAACTCTAAACTCTTCACCATTTAACAGAATAGTCCCTTCTTTAGAAAGTTTAAGCTTTAGGGGTTCCAAAAGTACAATTTTTATCAAGAAATGATCACTAGAACACTTACTTGTAAAGAGAAAAGTGTGCTGGAATTTTTGAAGTTTTCCAACCCCTATTTGCTGCTAATTTTTTGTGGAGGAATGGAGAGAAGATGATATCTTTTCTTTCTTTATTTTAATATAAAATCCCAATTTAGTCCACCTAATCCACCTACTTACCAAAATTTGACCTCTATTGTCCCCTATGGCCGACCAACCTTCATTTAAGGGGTTAATTGCCCTTTAAAGGCCTCCAATTAATATTCCATAGCTATTTGGAACCCTTAGCTTGAAATTTTAAACTTTCACACTTTATGTGATTTAGTCCTTTTTCACAATTAAGCATGAAATCGCTAAAATTAAAGCACCAAAATTTTCATGCACCTATATAATCATTCTCTAACTCATAGAATAACAAAAAAATAATTTTATCTAACCCCAGATTAGTGGTTCTGAACCACTGTTCCGACTAGCCCCTAAATCGAGCTGTTATAATTTCCCTATTTAAGGATTTTCGTCCCCGAAAATCTTACCACAAAAAAGGTTGGGATATTAGTTTCTCATGGTCTCTTCGGGCTCCCATGTAGCCTCTTCTATTCCATGTCTCTGCCATAGCACTTTAACAAGGGCTATACTTTTGTTTCTCAACTGTTTGACCTCTTGTGCCAAAATCTTAACCAGCTCTTCGCCATAAGTCACGCCCGGTTGAATCTCTACCTCTGATGGTACAATCACATGTGAAGGGTTCGAACGGTATCAGCATAACATGGACACGTGGAAGACATCGTGAATCTTTTCCAGCTCATGTGGCAAGGTCAAACGATAAGCTACCAGTCATATCCTCTCAGTAACTTCATAAGGTCCGATAAAACGCGGACTCAATTTGCCTTTCTGGCCAAATTTGAGGACTTTCTTCCATGGTGATACTTTCAGAAACACTTTATCATCGACTTGGAACTCAATTTATTTCTGTTTCAAATTCGAATAGGACTTTTGTCTATCTGAGGCCGCTTTCAAACATTCGCATATCAACTTTACTTTCTCTTCAGTTTCCTTGACCAAATCAACCCCATAAATCTAATTCTCTCTGAGTTCTGTCCAATATAAGGGCGTTCAGCACTTATGCTCGTACAATGCCTCGTAAGGCACCATCTTCAAACTTGACTGAAAACTATTGTTGTAGGCGAGTTCTACCAACGATAAGCATTTTCCCAATTACCTTGGAATTCCAAAACACAACATCGAAGCGTGTCTTCCAGTATTTGTATCTCTCTCCGACTGCCCGTCGGTTTGCAGATGGAAAGCTATACTGAAACTCAATTTTGTGCCTAAAGCCTTTTGCAACTTTTTTCAAAACCATGACATGAATCTCAGATCTCTATCCGAAAAAATCGACAACGGTACTCCATGAAGCCTCACTATCTCTAACACATACAAATTCGCCAACTTATTGAGAGAATAATTGACTCATACTGGTATGAAATGGGCTGACTTCGTAAGTCTATCGACTACCACCCATACAGCATATTTCCTTTTCGGCGTTAATGGTAAACCCGTCACGAAGTCCATAGTAATACGATCCCACTTCCACTCGGGAACCATAATGGGTTGAAGTAGACCCGAAGGTACTTGGTGTTCAGCCTTCACTTGTTCACAAATTAGCCATCTCGATACAAAATCAGAAATGTTTTTCTTCATATTCGGCCACCAATACCATTTCTTCAAGTCATTGTACATCTTCGTGCTGCCCGGGTGCACAGATAAACATCCGCTATGTGCTTCATGCAAGATTTTTTGAATAAGTTCATCATTTCTAGGTACACAGACCCTATCTCAAAACATCAAACCGTCAGGATTTACTCGAAAGTCTGACTCAACATTTGACTCACATAGAATTCTTTTCGCTTGTGAGTCGCTGTCACTTTTCTGAGCTTCACAAATCTCTTGAAGAAACGATGGTCTATCCCTCAACTCGGCTAGAATAGAACCATCATCTGACAAAGCCATCCGTGTATTCATGGATCTCAGCGCAAACAAGGATTTTCTACTCAAAGCGACGGCGACCACGTTTGCCTTTCTTGGATGATAGTCAACCACTAGCTCATAATCCTTGATCAACTCTAACCATCTTCGTTGCCTCAAATTCAATTCCATTTGAGTCATCAAGTATTTTAGGCTTTTATGTTTGGTGAATATCCGACACCTTTCACCATATAAATGGTGTCTCCATATTTTTAATGCAAACACAATGGCAGCCAACTCTAAATCATGGGTCGGGTAATTCTTCTCGTACGGCTTTAATTGTCTAGAAGCATATGCAATCACCTTGCCCTCTTGTATAAGTACACAACCCAATCTATTCATGGATGCATCACTGTAGACCACAAATTCTCTTCCCGGCTCAGGTTGCACCAAAGCAGGAGCCTCAATCAACATCGCCTTTAGTTTCTCAAAACTGTGTTGGCACTTTTCTGTCCATTTAAACTTTACATCCTTTTGTAGCAACTTCGTTATCGGAGCAGCTACCACAGAAAATCCCTTAACAAAACGTCTATAATAGCCTGCCAAGCCCAGAAAACTCCTAACCTCGGTTACATTCCTTGGTGGCTTCCAATCTACAATTGCTGAGATCTTACTCGGGTCGACTCTGATTCCATCTCCCAAGACGATATGCCCCAAAAATCCAACTTCCTTAAGCCAAAATTCACTTTTACCAAACTTGGCATATAATTGTTTATCTCTTAAAATTTGCAATACCGTTCTCAAATGCTCGGCATGCTTGTTTTTATCTCAAGAGTAGATTAGTATATCATTAATGAAGACCACAACAAATTTATCCAAATATGACCGAAAAATGCGATTCATCAAGTCCATGAAAACAGCTAGAGCATTTGTTAAACCAAAAGGCATGACCGAAAATTCATAGTGGCCATCCCTCGTCCGAAATGCAGTTTTTGGTACATCCGAGTCCTTGACTCTCAACTAATAATACCCAAACCTTAAGTCTATCTTGGAAAACACCGTGGCTCCTTTCAATTGGTCAAATAGATCATCAATTCTTGGCAATGGGTACTTGTTCTTCACAGTTACCTTGTTGAGCTGCCGATAATCTATGCATAACCTCATAGAACCATCTTTCTTCTTCACAAATAATACGGGAACTCCCCACGGAGAAAAACTCAGTCTTGCGAAGCCTTTATCCGTTTGTTCTTGCAACTGTGCTTTCAATTCTTTTAGCTCGGTTGGAGCCATTCTATATGGAGCAATAGAAATAGAGGCAGTACCAGGAGCTAACTCAATCCCAAATTCAACCTCTCTAACTGGAGGTAGCCCTGGCAATTCTTCTGGAAAAGTGTCTAGATATTCACATACTATGGGAACTGATTCAATTCTTAACTCAGTTTCTCTCGTATTCATCACAAAGGCAATGTAAGCTTCGTACCCTTTCCTTAAATACTTCTGAGTCAACAAGGAAGATATCACTACTGGTGATCTGTCTTGCTTATCTGATTCAACACGAATAAGATCCCCACTTTCACATTTTAACTCAATAAACTCCTTCCCACAATTTACAATCACATCATGAGTAACTAGTCAATCCATCCTAAGGATGACATCGAACTCATCAAACAGTAATAACATGAGATTAGCAGGAAAACAATGACCCCTAATCATCAAAGGGCAACCTTTGCATACTCTATCAACCAACACATATTTGGCTAGGGGATTTGACACTCTTATTACAAATTCAGTAGACTCTATAGGCATGCTTATGCTAGAGACTATTTTCATGCAAATATACGAGTGGGTAGATTTCGGATCAATTAAAGTTATAACACAAGTATCATAGAGAGAAAATGTACCTGTGATTACGTCAGGGGAGGATGCCTCTTCGCGAACACAAGTGGCATATGTTCTCGCTGGTGCTCTGCCCTCAACTCTCGCAATCTACTCTCTAGATGAATTCTTGTTACCTATTTCATTTCCCAGGTTTCTCTGTGGTCTTTCTCTAGTAGTACTTCCCGGTCTTGCATTCTGAGACTTCTCTTTCTCACCCACCTTGGGGCAATCTCTGATAAAATGGTCTAGAGACCTACACTTGAAATAAGCCTTCTCGCTTGCTCTGCACTCACTGGAATGACGTCTGGCACACTGCGGACATTTCAGTCTATTTGGTCGAACGTTGCCAACACTAGCAACTGATGTGGTTTGAGCTTTAGACCCCGAGAACTTTTTGCCCTTACTTCGGTTTGAAAACCCGGCTGAAGTGGCTGATTGAGTAGCAAAATCCCTCAATTTCTTAGATGAGGATTGATATGACTTACTCAGTTGCCTCTTTCTCGAGTCACGGGACTCAATCTCAGCTCTTATTTTCTCTTTGGCCAACTCTTCAGCCTTACAGGCTCTATCTACCAACACCATAAATTCTTTTAATTCGAGAACTCTGAGATATAAACGGATATCCTTATTTAACCTATCCTTGATCCTTTTGCACATGATAGCCTCGGCAGACACGCACTCTCGAGCATACTTACTAAGTCTTATGAATTCACATTCGTATTCGGTCACCATCATTCGGCCCTGCTTTAACTCCAAGAACTCTTTTCTTTTCTGGTCGATGAATATCTGACTAATATACTTCTTCCGAAATTCCTCTTGGAAGAATTCCCAGTTAATTCTCTCCCTTGGTACCACCGGCACAAGGGTATTCCACCACTGATAGGCTGAATCTCTCAAGAGAGGTACCACACACTTCATACACTCATCAGGCGTGCATGACAACTCATCGAATACCCTGATGGTATTCTCAAGCCAAAATTTTGCCCTTCCTAAGTCATCGTTTTTACTAGCCCGAAATTCCTCTGCTCCTTGTTTCCGAATCTTGTCAACCAAAGGCCTTTCTCTTCTTACTACCTCAACCACTTGAGGAGCTACAGGAGCGGGCTGAGGAATAGGTAGGGGTGGAGGGGGTTGAGCATTAGGGTTCACTAGAATGTACTCAGTGTACCAATTGCTCATCATATGGAGAAAGGCTTCTCGAGCCTCTTCTCCCTGACCCATAGTCTCGAGTCTACTCTTTACTGGTGTGGTCTCTTGCGCGGGAGCCGATGCATTACTTGCAGCATCATCGGCTGCAGCTCGATCGGGATCAGGATCCATTTAATTTATAAAAACACAATTCAAATCATCAGGACTCGTCACACTATCATTACACAATTACTCTCATGTATGGCATGTATAGCTATACTCATACTTACGCTACGTTAGTCCAAGAATCGACTAAATTGTAGCTCTAATACCACTAAATGTAACACCCCTTACCCGATTCTACTCTGGAACTAGGTACGAGGCATTACCAGACTTAACTTGCTTGAACAAACAACCTTAGGCTTTAAAATTTCATTTCCTACTTAAAAATTCTCATTCATACGCAAAATATCCTTATTATGGGCCTACGAGGCCTCAAACTTGCATACGGAGGGTTTCAGAATTAAACTGGAAACTTTTGTGCACTTAAAAATTTTTGCCTAAACAGGGGCCACACGCCCGTGTGAAATGGGACACGCCCGTGTAGGCAGGTCGTGTGGTCACATACACCCATGTCCCTAGCCCGTATGGAATTTATTTTCTAATTCAAACATACAGGGGTTTTCACATGGCCTCGACATGCCCCTGTCCCTCACACGGCCTCGACACGCCCGTGTCATAGCCCGTGTGCCAAAACCATGGCATTCTATTTATGACATCATCACTTCACTATGGTCACACGACCAAGGCACACGGCCGTGTCCTTACACCGTGTGTTAAATTAAATTCCAAATTTTAGGTGCAGACTTCACACGGCCTAGGCACACGCCCATGTCCATGGCCGTGCCTCCCATAGGATTGAGACACATGACCGTGTCTCTGCCCGTAGGTTTACTACTGGGCACACTGACTTGCAAATCTAGCATGCAAAGGACACACGGCCGATAAACACGCCCATGGGGCTAACCGTAGGTCACACATGGCCTAGACACATGCCGGTGTGTCTACCAGTGTGGACATTAAAAAGGCCATATTTCAAGCCAAATGCCACCCTACAAAGCATTCATACTTATACCAACTCAATTCAACATAACTCATGACCCTAAGGCACTTTCAAGAACTCAAATCAAACATCCACACAAGCATGAACTTCATAATTTCATCATCATTGAATATATATATATAAACTTGTCAAGTATTGGCCCAATTCCAATGACCTCTTACAAAATGAACTTGATAACTTAAATAGCCAACACTTTGGCTAATAAATATGACATAACAAAATACCCAAGTCCTATACATGCCATACTCAAAATAAATCTAACTTTGTTATACCAAAGAGATGTTGATAGTGTAATTTTCAAACTCTGACATCCCACGATCATCGAGTTATCTTGGCAATACTACAAGGAAAAGAGAAATGAGAGGGGTAAGCATAAAGCTTAGTAAGTTTGCATGAAATTAAATAGCAACAATAAGCTCATAATGACATCAATCCATGGCATTAGTTAACCACCCAAAGTCTTAAGCACTTTGCCATAACTTACTCGCACTTGTTCTTATCTAGCACATACAATTCCACATATCGTAAACATTCCTCGTGAATTACTCACGGGTACTTGTATTCACTCAATCACATGGCTTTAGTACTAATCTCATTCATATTTCCAAGCTTATCTATTTATCCCACTAATTCACTAGGGATACTCGAAGACGCATATTCATCGTCATTAACATAAACATGAAGCCAATGCCACATCCTAAATGTGGTCTTGCATGGGGTCACCTCTGAGTGCCGATGCCATATCCCGGATATGGTCTTATACGAAATCTTACATCAAGTATTGATGTCATATCCCGGATATGGTCTTATACGTTTCTCATATTCAGTACCAAAGCCATATCACAGATATGGTCTTATACGGGATCTCAATTTGATGCCGAGGCCATGTCCCAGAAATGGTCTTACACAGGACCTTATCCATCTCATGTCTCGATGATAATATTCTCACATTTATTATAGTCCAACCGGGACTTCAACATCTCAACTTTTATCATCTTTCTCATTCAACACCATTACTCAATTTCATAGAATGTCATATATCATTACAATATCAAACATTCTCATACATACTAGCATAAATGTTGAATTTATCTCATACAAACTTACCTCAATTTCAAAATAGGCTAGATTGTCGATCTAGTCCGATACTTTGTTCTTTCCCCGGTCGAGGTTAATTCTTGGTTCTTCTTGATCTATAATAGCAAATTAGCTTATTTAATTATCACATTAATAAATGCATTTCAATAATAATGCTTTGGCAAAATTACTATTTTGCCCTTAGACTTTCACAAAATGACCATTTTACCACTAGGCTCAGAATTTAATTCTCATCAAATTTTTACCTTTAACAAGCCTAGGGGAAATTTTATTTCTCTTATGGAAACCATCAAAACTCATTATTTCACACTTTTACCTCATATTTTACAACCTTTACAAAAAGGTCATTTTAGGTATTTTCATGATAACACATTTCACAAAAGTTGTTCATCTAACAACTAAGACCCATTTTCTTCCATAAAAATGCAGCAAACAACTTAAAATCTTTCATGTCAAAACTCTAAACTCTTCACCATTTAACAAAATAGTCCCCTCTTTAGAAAGCTTAAGTTTTAGGGGTTCCAAAGTACACTTTTTATCAAGAAATGATCACTAGAACACTTACTTGTAAAGAGAAGAGTGTGCTAAAATTTTTGAAGTTTTCCAACCCCTATTTGCTACTAATTTTCAGTGGAGGAATGAAGGAGAGGAGATGATATCTTTTCTTTCTTTCTTTATTTTAATGTAAAATCTCAATTTAGTCCACCTAATCCACCTACTTGACCAAATTTTGACCTCTATTGTCCCCTATGGCCGGCCAACCTTCATTTAAGGGGTTAATTTCCCTTTAAAGGCCTCCAATTAATATTCCATAGCTATTTGGCACCCTTAGTTTGAAATTTTGAACTTTTACACTATGCGATTTAGTCCTTTTTCGCAATTAAGCATGAAATCGCTAAAATTAAAGCACCAAAATTTTCATGCACCTACATAATCATGCTCTAACTCATAGAATAACAAAAAAAATAATTTTCTGTAACCTAGGATTAGTGGTTCCGAACCACTATTCTGACTAGCCCCTAAATCAGGCTATTACAATTCTTTCTTTTTGGAACTAAAAGTTCTTCTTATTGTTTGGATGGAACTGAAGGAGCATCCATAATAATATCCCAAATGGAAAGATTATTTGCTTGGATTAACAACATAATCCTTGTCTTCCAATAAGAATAGTTAGCACTATTGAAATAAAGAGGTTTGGAGATAGACTGAGACTCACCAAAGAAAATTGACCCAAAAGTAGACATCAATGTTGTAGGATGAGTTGATGATCATTTGAGCTTCTCCAAGGATCTTCTTTTGGTTGTTAAACTGTCTTTAGAGACTAGCTTTGATACTAATTGTTAGCTCGAAAGGATCAACTCAAGATCACAAATAGGGAGGTTGAATTGGCCTTTGAGAAATTATGGTGGAAGTAATGAAAAATGTGCAATAAAGAACAGAAGGATTATAATAGCCCGATTTTGGGTCTAGTCGGAACAGTGGTTTCGAGACCACAAATGCGATGAAGAAAAATTCATTTTTATTATATTTTTATGGTCTAAAATTTTATGAAATGATTTCGTGAAAATTTCGTTCGAAAATTTTGACATTTGGGCACTCAATTTAGTTAAAATGACTAAATTGCAAAAAGTGCAAAACTTCAATTCTATATGTTAGAGGTGTCCAATTGCTATGAGATTTTAAATTACAGGTCCTTAAATGGTAATTAGACCATTAATTAGGTTGGTGGACAAAAATGAACATGGTTTGGTATATTTTCAAAGTTTTTTATTAAGGGTATTTTGGTAATTTGGTAATTAAAATGAATTAAAAAGCCAAAATAAAGTCAAATTTGTCCATCTTCTTCTTCTTTGGCCAAAATCTTACATGGAGAAGACATGGCTAGGGTTTTTCAAGCTTCCAAGCTCGATTGTAAGTCTGTTATAGCCTCGTTTTTAATGATTTTTTATGTTTTTAAAATCCTTGTAACATGATCTATCTATTTCTACCACCAATTTGAAGAGATGTCAAAGTCTAAAATTTTACCCATGTTGAACATGTACGTATTTTGATGTTTGATGGTAGAAAATGCATGTTTGTTTATTGTTAAACGACTTTTGCTAAGTGATTTTCGGTAAAAATGCCTAAAAGGACTTGTTTGTAAAAGTTGTAAAATGAGAGGTAAAAGTGTGAATAAATGAAAAATGTGGGATGTAATGAGTATGAAAATGGTTCGACTAGGCTTGGGTTTTGAAGAAATTGAATGAAAATCATGTTACGAGCCTAGGGACTAATTTGTAAAAATGTCAAACTTTAGGGGCAAAAATGTAATTTTTTCCATAATGTAATTTTGGGCCGATTTGAATATTATAATGATTGAATAAGTTAAATGTGATATTATAGATCAAGAAAAATGAGGTTCAGACCTAGAACGAGGGAAAAATAAGTATTTGACGATTTAGTCCTTTTTACCATTTTTATGTCGAGGTAAGTTCGTGTGTAAATGAAGGCAATGTTATATTTGTATTTTATATGTTTTATTATGCATGAATTGTATAAATGACAATTTGGATACGTTCGACGATGAAATGACAAGTGAAAAATCCCGTTTGAACTTTAGGAATAGATTAGGATACGAGTGACATGTCACTAGGAAACCATGTGATATATGTGATTTATGTGATCCGGGTGATGGTCTCTACGTCTACCAGTGGCTGGGTAGTCCAGCATGTGTTGCGGATACCTGATAGCTTGTGTGAGCAGCATTGCGTAGTTACGTCTTGACTGATAGCTTATGTGACCAGGCCCATGATTAGCTCGAGAGCGAGCCCCTATGTGTTATGAGATATGAGGTAGCATTGGCTACATATGTGGCACTTATGTGTAAGACTTTTCGTGTATCTGATTAGTATTCCAAGTGTTCCACGGGTATGTCAAAGATGAGAAAGTATGTGATTACGTTACGAGTTGGTACATGTATGTACGAAAAACTCAAAGGAAATGAATTCAGCATATGATGAACCATTGGTAAGAATTTGATTGAGTATGTTATGTTCATGAAATTGTGAGTTCATGATTTCCAAAGTGATGTTTTGTGAAAACCTTGTGATTATTGGTCACTACTTGTGATGTATAAAATACATGGTAAATTCGGTTAACAATTATGTGTTTGGCTTTCAGGCTAAATTGAGTTATGATACAGCATGTTTTATTCACACAAATTGTATTTTATCGGATATGTGAAAAAGGGAAGTTTGGCATAATTGCCTATTAAAAAGGTTATGAAAGTATAGGAAGATAAGAGATTAAGAAATTGAAAGATGTTAAAGTATATGCTTGAAATGTAAATACTCATAATTAATGTGCATGTTTACTATGTGGTTTGAAATGAATTGTTGAACTGTCGTAGTATGTTACAAAAGAGAAATTATGGTTGTTAGGCTGATGCCAAAATATGTTAAAATATGCTTATAAGTTGATAGAGTAAACATTATGATTGAATAAGGATTATAACTGTTATATTTATAGTAAATTGTATTATATTGTGTTTAAAAATTGTTGGACTTGATAAAAGATTTGTAAGAGTTGCTCATTATTTTCATACAGACTTACTAAGCTATATATTATAGCTTACCCCATTCATTTCCCATGTTTGATAGTGCCGTCAAGCTAGCTCGGGTTGGAGATCGCCGGAGATCCTATCACACTATCAAGCTATCATTTTGGGTATAAGTGAAGTCAAGTATTTTAAGTCTATGGCATGTATAGGGTCTTAGTTATTTTGTTAAATGTGTCATTGTAATTGTAGCCAATGTGTTGGCTTGTGATTGTCAAATGCTTGTTTTGATAATTGGCCATGTAGATTGGTTTATTTGGGCTATCATGGTTGTAAGCCTAAGTATATATATGTGTGTGCTAATGACTCTGGTGATATGGTCATGGTATGCTTGGTGAATAATAAATGTGGTTTATTGATGAAATGATAAAGTGGTGTACAAATAGGTATCTTGAAAGTAGTTAATTGTAACTTAGTAAATGTTGTGAGTATGATAGATGTGGATATTGTGTTGGTTATAATTGTGGATGATTTGGTTACCTAAGTAAGTTATGTATGTGCCTTGAATTAGTGTAAGTCTATGTGTGTACAATGGTGGAAAATGGCTTGGTAAATAGCCTTTAATTTGTCCACACGGGTAGACACACGGGCATGTGTCTAGGCCATGTGTGACACACGGTCGGCCCCACGGGCATGTGTTCCAGCTGTTTGTCCCTTGCACCTTAATTGTTACAAAACAGAATGTCCAGAATTAAGCACACGAGTAGAGACACGGGCGTGTGTCTCAGCCGTATGTACTACATGGTCTAGCACAAGGGCGTGTAGCACAAGTTAGAGAGACCCTAATTTGAACACGTGCGTGTCTAAGGGTCACACGGGCATGTCCCTTGGACCACACGGGCGTGTGAGCCTTGTAACATGAAAATTTTTCTAGGTTTTTTAAAATTTTCTAAAGTTCTCGGTTTAGTCCCAAACCACTTCCAATATATGTTTTGGGCCTCGTAACTCGTAATAGAGACTTCATGATCGAATATGATTGGTTTTAATTTGTACACAAATTTTATGACTGGAATTGTGTGATTGTTTGTGATGTGAGTCCGGTAATGCCTCGTACCCTATTCCAGCATCGAATACGGGTAAGGGGTGTTACAAGGATTTATAGTGGTTCGACCCCAATTGCCTACTCCACTACCTTAGCTCTCCACAACTAAGGACTTTCTCCAAATTCACTAATTTGATAACATTTGAGGATAAGGTTTAACACTATAACTCTCTTAAGATTTATGCCCCAAAATCTTAAGATTGCACCCCCTTAAGGTTTCTACCCAAACCTTAAGAATTAACCCTCTCTCAAAGAGAACAAATAAACAAACTAAGAAGTAATCCTTACAAGATCAGAAAGTTTGCCAATTAAGCACTAATACAAAGAAGAACACTTGAGCTAAATGATTACAATGAAATCTCACAAGTGTTTACAAGAAAAGGTATGAAAGAATTAAGTTCTTAGGTTGTTTTTACTGATCTTTAAGCTTTGTACATGTCTCTTATTGTTGCTAAACCTTTGGAATATGGTATTTATACCATCTAATTGATTTCCAGCCATTATGGTTGTTGTGAGAGTGAATAGAGCCGTTTGGATGAGAATACTATATCATTAAATTCACCTGCAACAAAAGGTATCGATACTTTTTCTATGAGTATCAATACTATTAGCATTTAATGTCTGATTCAGTGACCGTTAAATTTAGTTTGCAACGATACCAAAAGCAATTTATTGATACCTAGTAAAAGGTATCGATGCTTTTTATGAAAATTGAAAACAAAATGTCAATTTGGTATCGATTTTATAATGGGTATCGATATCTTGAAAAATATCGATACTTGGACAAAAAGTATCCTGCAGCAATACTAACTTGTTTGAAAACAGTTAAAATATAATTCAAAATGTTTGATTTAATTGAAACCATTTCAACTTGATTTTATCAATTTGTTCAACTTAACTTTTATTTAAAAACACTTTAATTTTTTATATCAAAACATATTATCAAATAAGGCTTAGTTTAACAAATTCGAACCGAACTGAATCGAATATATTTGTTCGAGTTAAATTAAAAAGAATGACCTTGGTGTTGCTTATTTTTATGTAATTTTTTTAAAAATAATTTTCTTTAAAGTTTTTAAACATGATCATACAAAGAAAAATTGAAGCAAAAAAGTGAACAAATAGAAGCAACACAACATGAGTCCAAGTAAACTATATGAATCCAAGTAAACAATAGCAACAACACAACAAGATTATAATAGAAAATATAAGCAAAAGCCCAAAATATAGCAAAAAACTACATCAATCCAAACAATAAAACAAAAAAATAAAAACAACACAACAATAGTCCAATAAACCAGCAACAGTAACACAAGTACACAACAAACTGGTAACAACAACACACCAATTTTAATTGTGGGTGTGGTGTAATAGCCTAATTTTCAATGGTGTCGAAAACAATGATTTGAGATCACTAAATCCGACGAGTAAGTTTGAAATTTTAATAAATTGATATTTATGAGTCAAATGTGATTTTAGAAATATTCATGAATTAATGAATTTTGTGAATTAAAAGAATTTATTAGGTAAATTGGGTCGAAAACGAGGTACCGAGACCTTGATTTCATAAAATGAGCCATAAATATTTTTATAAATATTTACGGAGTGTTAGTGAAGCAGTATTAAAGTTTTGTTAGAAAATTTTAACGTTTTGATAGTTAATTAATTAAAAAGGACTAAATTGAAAAATGTGTAAAACTTGCAAATTAAGGAAATAATGATTAAATAGATCAAATAATAAATAAAGAAGCACTTAAAGGGAAAATTAGCCCTAAATTGGATGGCTGAAACGGTGAAGACAGAAAAAAAACAAAGAAATTGGATGATTAAGGGGAAAATGGGAAATAAAGAAAATTTTAATTAGATAAAATGGGACTTAAAAGAAATCTAGACATTTCTTCATAATTCTTCAGCCCAAAACACCATAGGAGGTCTCAAGGAAGCTGGTTTTTCATAATTTTACTCCATGTAAGCTTAATTCTTGATTATTTCATGTAATTTTTATGTTTTTGAGACTTTTACAATTAGGTCCAGCTATTTATTTCATTAGTTTTTTATTACATGGGTAATTTTGAAAATTACATTGATTAGTGTTGGGTATTTATAATGAATTAACATGGAATTGAAGCTTTAATTTTATTATATGATGATTTTATCAAGTAATTTCAATAGAAATTGATTTTAGGACCTAATTGTGAAAAATTTTAGAATTAGAGTTTGGTGTTGAAATTCTGAATATCAAAGGCTGTATAGTAGTCTAAAATAATTAGATAAAGTGTTAATTGAGAAAAATTAGCTTAATTGATGGGTAAATAGATTAGGGATTAAATTGTAAAAACTGTAAAATTTAGAGTAAATGTGTTATTTTGAAAATTGAAGGGCATAAATTGTGAAGTGAATTAGAATTGAATTAAATGCTAATGAAAGAATAATTTTAAATTATAGATCAATAACCCGAAGATAAACGCAAAAAAGAGAAATTAATAGAATAGTCCCTGAATTTCTACAACTTCTACAATTTACCCTAGGTAAGTTCATATGGTTGAACTTTCATGATTAATTGTTAAATTAGGAATGATATAATGTATTGTTTCATATTTTTGTTATTGAATTATGATTATTGTAAAAATATGAAAATTGAATTGAAAGTTCAAATTAAGTGCAACACAGGATTGAGTACGATCGTTCCGTGACAAAAGACGAATTGACGGATAAGACCATGGTTGGGCCATGGCAATGTTTAAATGTAAGACCATAGTTGGGCAATGGCATTTCAGTGAAAAATACCATAACTGGGTTATGGCATTGTGAACGTAAGACCATGGTTGGAGAATGCTAGTATATGTATAAGTGTAAGACCATAGCTGGGCTATGGCATCCTTATGATAAGACCATAACTGGGTTATGGCACTACGACTGTAAGACCATGGCAGGGCCATGGCATTATATGTGTAAGACCATAGTTGGACTATGGCATCAAGAAAATGATGTACTCAAATTCGTAAGACATTCTCTAATTTGACATGTATTGGTAAGTGTTATATAGATTTATTGTGAAAGAATCCAAGAAGTTACTGACATTGAGTTCAACCAAGTGAATTTTATTAATTGAAATTGTGAATGGCAGGCAATGTTAGTGGAATGCCCTGTTTAATGTTTTATTATAGTTTGTTCGATAAGATTTATTTTTAAAGCCTATGAACTTACTAAGCTTCTATAAGCTTACTGTAACAGCCCGATTTTGGGGCTAGTCGGAACAGTGGTTTCGAGACCACTAAACCGAGGTTAGGGAAAATTATTTTGATGTCGTTCTATGTGTTATGGTATTAATATATGGCTATGTGGAAATTTTGGTGCTTTAATTTTAGCAATAGCATGATTAATTGTGAAAAAGGACTAAATCGCATAAGGTGCAAAAGTTTTATCTTATAAGGTAAGGGTGCCTAATAGCTATAGAATGTAAATTGGAGGTCCTTATAGTGGAATTAGGCCATTAGATGAGTGATGGTCGGCCATGTTGATTAGGGGGACAAGAGCATTAAATTTAATCAAAGATTGATGGCATTAGGTGGTAAAAATGAATAAAATAATATGACTAAAGGAAGCTATCATCTTTCACTATTCATCTCCCCCTCTACTACCGAAAATTTCAGCAAGTTTAAGGGTTTAAAAGCTTGAAAATTTCAGCTACATCTCATCCTTGCAAGTAAGTCCTTTTGATAATTATTTTTGATGATTTTTGTACTTTTGGAGTCCCCAAAGCTTAAGCTAGCTAATGAGGGGACTAATTTGTTAAATGGTTGAAAGTTTAAGGACTTGCCATGAAAGAGTTTATGTTGTTAGCTGAGTTTATATGGGAGAAAATGAATGTTAGTGTAACATCTCGAAATTGGGCCTAGTAGGATTGGGCCCAATGGGCCTTCGGCGTAGGAGTGATTAAAATTTTAAGAACAAGAGAATAGCATTATTGCAAATTGGACTTATTAGTTAAGTGAATTTGGAAGGTTACGAGGTTTCTATGAAGGCTCGGGGTTTATTTGGACCTTAGTAAAATTTTTGGCATTTAGCACTTTAAAGGAGATAGAGTAAGTGACCTTAAAGCATATGGAAATAATTGAGTATATAGCTAGCATAAATGAGCATTTGGTAAAAAGGCTATGGCGTCAGTTGTAGTACCTTGAGGGAAGGAGTTCGAATCACTTTGTGTGCATTTTGACTTTTATTTTTGTTTCCCTTTCTTAATGTGTCGGTCAATGAGTATTTATCACAAGGGTGGACTTCATTATTTTTGGTAAGGTGGCTAAAAGAATAAGGCAATGTTGAAGTTGGGGAAAGGAATCAAGAGAAATAGGTAAGTAAGGGGGACAAGGGGCTTATTTCATGGAAGGTGTTTTGGAAAGTTTGGCTGGCCAAACTCTTATCCTAGAGGGGATGAATGTGGACAGCTTGGGGCTAGGATGATAGCCAATTTGGTGCTTGATGTTTTGGTAAAACAAAAGTGTTAGTTTTGGGTCAAAATATCAATACCATCAATTGTATTTTTTTCTCTCAAAACTCTCTCTCCTAGCCGAATATGGTCATTGGTAATTGGTAAAATTTTGGTTGCTTTGGCCAAAACTCTATTGACAACTTTGGCATCATTTCTCTCTTCTCCCTAAACTCCTTTTCTTCTCTTTGCCGAATCTACACAACCTTGAGGAGGCATATTTCATTTCTTCTTTCTTCTTGCCGATTGTATACAACTTTGAGACCATTGCTTTGTTCACTCATCATTATTGAAAACCAAAACTAATCCATCATTCCTTTTCTTCTTTTCTTTGTTTGCAAAATCCTTCAAGAATCACTCCATTCTAATCTATTTCACTATAGCCGAATCTTTCATCTCATACATATTTTCTTCTCAACTGTATTACTATTCATACTTTGATCAACCGGTAAGTGATCCATTTCAACATTTTATTTTTATTCTTTCTCTTAGTGCCGAATCTATGTCTTGGTGTGGGATGGCCATATTGACCGAGACCATCACCATACTTTCTCTCATTCGAAATCACTTTTTCTTCTTCGTAGAAATATTGTGGAAGGCCGAAGCTTGGAGTTTCCGAAGTCATCGTTTAATCGCTAGAAATCGGTTCTAAAATCTTAAAGGTAAGGGTTCTTCAAGGATTCTATAAATCATTCTTTATTCGTTAAGATGGTGATGATTAACCGATATTATTTATAGGGATTAAACTGCTCGATCTACCCAATCATTGATCACTCAAAATTAGTGGTCAACAACGAGTGGTCCTTTAGGAAATCAAAATCAGGTATGTAATCCCGTACCTTCCGTATATGGTGTGTAATCTCACACTTCTCTGAAATTTTATATGAAATATTCTGTGAATCGGTCAAAATACCGAAGAAAAACCGAAAACCGGCATCCGTGATCACTCGGGCGTGCGTATGATCGTAGTGGTAATCGTATTTTATAATAAAACAGTTTCAGTCGAAAACAGTGTCGTGTATTTGAAAAATCACAAAAAATAGGAAAACAAGAATTACAATGGGAATAAGATATCAGATTAAAGCTTACTGTGTCTATTTTAATATGGAAGAAACGGAGAAGGAAAGGGAATTTTATATTCTAAGATATGTAAATGTTAGTGAGACTGGTTCTGAATGACTTCTGGGTATTCTGTTTTGTCTTGTAAAAATCGTATAAAATTGTACAAAGTGAATTAAGAGTTATAATTGATATGTATGGATTCCTTAGTGAACCTATTTTCAATAGAAACAAGTAGGAGCAGTATATGAAAAGCGTACAATAAGATATTTGAGATTAAGGTAAGAGAGGTCAGAATCATTAGACAGTAAAACAAGGGAAACTTCAAGGAATAAAATGTACTAAATGGTTAAGCTAAAAATTCTGGAAAAATTATAGGAGAAAGATGTATGAGTGTAGCGAGGAAAATTTACGGATTTAGATTTCGAGTTTTCTAACTCGAGTTATGGTCAATTTAGTCAGTATGATGCAGTTGGACAGTTTCGATTTTATGCCCCAAATTAGTAGTTAAGCCTAGGTTGCAAAATTACGATAATACCCTTAGAGGGTAAATTATCGAAATACCCCTGAGTTGCGAGATTACCGAATTACCCTTAGTGAGTAAAATTACATAAATTACGAAAATACCCTTTATGGGCCAAATTGAAATATGTTGCTATATGGGCCGATTGATATGTTGCTATATGGGCCGATTGATATGTTGCTATATGGGTCGATTGATATTTGTTATATGGGTCGATTGATAATTTGCTATATGGGCTGTTTGATATTTACTATATGGGCCTTTTTGATAATTTGTATTAATGGGCCATAATTTTGTAATAAATATCCGAATAAATTACTGTTGTTATATTGTGATTTGTTATGCATTATATACATGATTTGCATGGGATGGGATAATGATGAAGAGAAGTTCTGGTAGCTCTGCTACATAAATCTGGTGGCACTGCCACAAATCTGAAAAATGGCAACGCCATGTAAAATATGTTGATTTGGTGGCTTGTCCACAAATTTGATATAAACGGCTTAATGCCTACATTTGGTGTGTTGGCGGGGTGGGTGACTAAAGCTCCCCACAGGTGTGTTGGTTGGTACGGGTGGTGTGTAGCGGATGGAAAACTAGGTTTGGTTTGGGAATTGCATATCATATGCATATTATATATGATACATTTATATTATTGTAAATGGGCTTTGGCCCAAATAATGGCTTAATGGATTTTGGCCCAGTGGACAACGGTAAGTGGGTTACACACTGAGTTCTTGTAACTCATTCCCCTTTCTTTCTTAATCCTTGTAGGTAATGCTCCGTAGTGAGGACTTGGGCCGATGGATGACTCAGTGGAGGCTATACTTCCGAAATGGTGTTATCGAATTTTAAATTTTCTATTTCCGTTTATTTTATTATTTTTCTATTTTGGTTTAAGTTGTAATAGGGCCTCTAGAGTATTTTATTATTTGTTTTATGGTTGTTATACTTATTATTTTGCTTAAATTGTTTAAAACGAGAATTTTTCTAAAAACGTAAATAAAGGTTTTCCAAAATCGATTAACAAATGGATTTCAAAATAAACTTTTACAAATATGATTTAACTCGAACTTTCTTTCAAATTATTAACAACATTTTCAAAAGTCACGGATTTAAAGTTCAATTCCTTGATTTGTGATTCATCAATCAATCTCTCAAAAATACTTGTATTTTATCAACGTTTCCGCAATGTTTCAAGATGCTTTTGCAACTCTGTTTCAAACGTCACATTTTCGTAAACCGTTTATTTCAAATATGCTTTCGCAACCAAAAAGGTTTATTGAAGATAATTATGTTTTCACGTAGACACAATTGCTTAAGTGTTTTGGGTTTTAACAAAGAGGCTGTAATTCTCAAACAAGTTTTTAACAATTGCAAAGATGGTTTTGAAAAACACTTCCATGTGGCACTCCAGATTCGGGCCTAACTTCTAGGCTGGGTTTGGGGTGTTACAGTTAGTGAGATGAGAAACAACTTTTGTGAAGGGAGTTAGCAAGAAAACACCTAGATAGGACTTGAATGCAAAGATTGAAAATGTGTAATAAATGCATGAAATAGTTAGATTTATGGGTTGTTGTAAGAGGAATAAATGTTCAGCTAGGCTTGTTTAATGAGAAAATGTGTTGAAAAAAATGATTTACGAACCTAGGGGTAAAATCGTAATTTTGCCATAGTATAAGGGCAAAATGGTCATTTTTGCCTAAGTGTAGATTTTGATGCATTATGATCATAGAATGATCTAAATGAGTGAATTTTATTGTTATAGATTGAGAAGAGCGTGGAATTAACCTTGACCGAGGAAAAGGCAAGGTTACGGATTAAACCGCCAATGGAAACATTTTGCATCGAGGTAAGTTTATGTGTAAATGGTACATTTTATATATACATTGTTGTTATTGGTTGGTGTATGGCATGATTGAGACTGTGAATGATTCAAGTGGATTGAATTTGATAGTTATTGTATAATTTCGTATGAATGACGAAATAATTATGTAATTGTGTAATAACAACACTTGACGGTGGGCTAAGTGTGATACCACCTTATTACTTCATTATGATGGGCTATGTGCGATACCATCGTCTATTTATCATTTGGTGGGCTATGTGCGATACCACCGTAACTAACCTCTTTGGTGGGCTATTGGCGATACCACCGTAATAAGGACTGATGGTGGGCTAAGTGCGAAACCACCGAGTAATTTGATTACGAGTAGTTGATTAAGAGATTGTGATGTGTTGTATTATATGACATTGTGGTGCTAAGTGCAGGGAGTCATGCTAATGAATGTATACATTAAGCTTGTGATATGGTTGGAATGTGGAAATGGAAGAAATAAGTAAACATGATTATGAATGTGGATTGTTTCTTGTTTAGTATGTAATGATATATAATTGTTTAGCGCATACTATAATGTTATATTGTTTACATGTAAACTTACTAAAGCTTACTCCCCCTTTCTTTTCCCTTATTTTATAGAGTTTAAGAGCCGAGCCGGGATACGTGGATAACCAGAAGATCGCCCACACTATCAGCTCACCCCATTGTATCTAGACTTAGTGATTTTGTGTATGGCATGTATCGGGGCTAGACTAGTTAGATTATTTTGTTATTTTGGCCAAAATTGTATTGGCCCCCTTTTTAAGACAAACTATTTTGTAAACTGCCATGATTGATGGCTCACCTTGTTATTTATGAAAAGATATAGTCATTCATGGAAGTTTAAATTGAAAAATATGAGTTTGTCTGATGATATGTTAAATGGATCCATGTTGTGTGAGCTAGAGGGGTGAAAAGAGCTTGGGAAATAGCCTTTTTCTTGTCCACACGGGTAGGCACACAAGCGTGTGTCTAGGCCATGTGAAGTCTACACCTTGAATTTGGAATTTAAATCGCCACACGGTTGAAGCACACGAGCATGCGACAGGTCGTGTGGATTAATCAGAGGCGATCACGAGCCAGCCATATGGGCGTGTTCCCAGGCCGTGTGATTCAAGTCAGTGTCGACCACGGACGTCGAACACGGGCGTGTGATATGATACACGAGCGTGTCATTTTCCCTCACGGGCATGTAGCCCCTGTTTAGGAAAAATTTTCTTAAGCGCGTAAAAGTTTCCAGATTATCTCCTAAACCTTTTGGAAACATGTTTAGGGCCTCGTAGGTCCATTATAAGGATGATAGACATATGAATGGAAAAGTTTTAATTTGAAATGAGTTTTATAGCCCAAAGTTGTATAATTGTACGAGTCAAGTATAGTAACACCTCGTACCCAGTTCTGGCGTAGAATACGTGTAAGGGATGTTACACTTACTCTTGTGTGTTTAATGTTCCTTGTATATTGACGTGAGTTTGGAGGATCGGATCAACACATCGGGCCACACTATCCAGATTTCTTCGATAGATTTGTAATACAATCTTAAGGTTTACCTGTCATGTATAGGGTTGAGTTAGAAAAGAATTAAACTTGAAACATAGTTATGAATGATACATATGTGTATATTTGTTTGTGTGTATTTAGTAGTAATTTTTAGTAATCAAGGAATGGATTTTTATGGTAAGTTTATATAAATGAGTCTTACAATGACATATTATACTTAAAACATGGTATTTGGCTTGTGATTATAGCTTGATTGGGGCTATTTGAGATATTGAATTGATATTTATAAGTTAATATCGAAAAGGGTGAGAAATGTGGCCTTAGAATGGCCTATTTTCGTCCACACGGCAGAGACACGGGCGTGTGTCTCAGCTGTGTGTGACACACGGCGTGGTACATGGGCATGTAGTCTAGCCGTGTGTCCCCTACGCCTTAAAATTTCAAAACAGAATGCCTAGGTTTTTGCACACGACCTGGCACACAGGCGTGTCTCCTGGCTATGTGAGCCACACGGTCTGGCCACACGGGCGTGTGTCCCCTGTCCTAAGAAAAATTTTGAGATTTTGGGAAAAATTCCCTAAGTGTTCGGTTTAGTTTTGATTCACTTCTAATGCATATTTTGGGCCTCGAGGGCCCATCTAAGGGACAATATGAGTGTTTTATGATTGATTCTTGATATGAATAATAAAGGTTGTGAAATGTCTATAATTAGTCTGTAAAGTTCGGTAATGCTTCGTAACCCTACTCCAACGACGGATAAAGGTTAGGGGTGTTACAGGGGGAGTGGGCATGCCAACTTGGGGTCCTTGTAGGTTGTAGTCACTGCCGCCCACTGTAATCAAATTTGTTATTAACTTTCATCCCCTAATAATTTATTTATTAATCTTTTATATATGAATTAGTTTTGTTGATTGCTTCAATTGTCTTTTGATTATTTTCACTATGTATTTTGAAATTAAGATATATATTAAATGTAAAAAATGTGATTTTTTTTAATAAAAGTTATCTTAAAGATAAAATGTAAAATTGATACCAACAAAAAATTTTAACACGAATATTTTATGGCATCATCAATAATTCAATTTTAACAAAATTTGATAAAGATTCAGCATGATTACAGATATAAAAATTCAATAATATAAATAGTAGACATAAATAAAATTATTACTATTTGTTGTTAATAGAAAATTCAATGTGATTAAACAATTCAATTTTAAGAAATTTTTGTAGATTCATGAAGGGGATGAGGAGCGAACAAATACATAACAAATATTTTTTAGTTTCCAAACCATAACCTTTTAGGGATTTGATTTTGGGTTTACCGTCTTTAGTTTCCAGACCAGCTTCCTCAATCTTCAGAGTCATGTGAAGCTTAACTTGGTAGGTGTAAGAGCTGGGCGAAGCGGTAGCGAAGCTCAGGTGGACGATAGTAATGAAAATGGGTGAGGGATGGTTGGATGGGAGAGGGATTTCATTGGGTGGGATAGACAGGGAGAGATGATGAAGAAAAAGATTGGGGGAACGTTTAGGGATTTTTTGGGGAAGATTTTGATTTGGGGGTAAAGGGTGGCAGGGGTAGTAAAAGGTTTTAGGGAAAAGTAAAAGAGTTGAGGGTAAAACTGTAAAATAAATAGACTAATTAATAATATAAATTTAAAGTTTAAAATATTATAGTTTGATATTCGATTTATTCGAATTATTTAAGTTATTCAAATTCGAAAACTCAACTCGACTCGAATTTGAAAAAAAAAATTGAGTTGATTTGATTAACTCGATTCGAATAATTCGAAATTCAAACTCTTTTCGATTTTTTCGAGTCAAATCGAATTTGCTTACCCCTAATCTAAAGTAATATATTGACCCAAAATGAAAACAAGCACCTCTAGCGGCACATATTGAAAACTAACAAATTATTATTGTATATATGGAAACTAACAATTTTTAAGTAATGTGACAACTATATTTAAAAAAAAAATTCAAAAAATTTTATTGCTTAGAAATTTAAAGTTGTATTTATTTAAAAATATTAATTTATTTCATATTGTTTTAGAAAATAATAAAATTTATTATCATTCATGAACATTTCTAGCAAAACTTTATTTAATTCAATTTTCATACATTACTTTTAAAATTTACATTTATCATCCTTAACCTCTTATTAGTAGTTCACTTTTATCCAAGACCTTTACTAATATCTAATTTTCATCAATTACCTTTTGTGTTTGAAAAAAAAAATTAACCCATTTACTTTATTTGAATATAATTAATTTTTATGAGAAAATAAAAAAAATGGTATTAATAATATGAAAGGGTTGAGAAGTTGAATATAAAAAACTAATTTTAAAGGCATTAAGCTACATATATAAGCTATCAAAAAATTAAAAAAAAAAACAAACAAATGAGCTTTTTAAAAGTAATTTGAAGAAATTTTAATTAATTTTAAAAATATAGATATACATGAATCTCATAAATATTTAAATTTTATTTCAGGTGGCTAAACTGATATTTTTGTTTTTTTTTTTATAGAAAACGGATGAATATAAAAATCGTTTAGAAGAATATGGATGAATATAAAACAGTAATAAATATTGTGATGATAAATATAAGTTTTATGCAAGTGGTGGATGAAAAAGAAACATTAGTAAAATACTGTGCATCAAAAGTAAATTTTTGTACTTGGCCATGTTCAATAAGGATTAATTTTCAGAGTTTTGACGCTTCTTTTATTGGATGAACGTAATTAATGGTTGTGTAGGTTGCAGCCGTCATTCATAGCAACCGTTCGACACGTGGCGAGGGGCTATTGGTGTGGCGGGTAAACTTCTGGATCACTTGATATGAGAGAACTGAAACGCCAAACGAAACAGTTTCACATGCACAATGGATAACGTTGGCGGGTCCCACAAAGGGCAACGTGTTAGTCCCACGTCAGCATAAAGTTCACGCTTTCGCTGCACACGTCAGCCAAATAAGGCACAAGGGATAGATAATTGAATGGAAAGAGCAAGCAAAGGAAAAACAGAGAAAGAAATGTGAAGATAAATGAGAACTCAATAAAAAAGCTCACCGCTTTCTTTTTCTATTTTATTCAGAACGTTCTTGGATTTATTTTTAAAACTTTCCTGCTTTGTTTGTTTTTCTCGGGAAACAAACAAAAAGGTACGTGTATATCGTTCATATTGGATTTGTTGAATTCTGGATCTTTGTTTCTTAGATCTCTTTTGTGTAATCGATCAGCTGAATAGATGTATAGTGTTATATCTGAGGTTTATTTATATTTTGATTGTTTCTTTTTCAATTTTTGTTAGAAGTTACTTGGCTATGGAGATTTCTTAACACGGACAAAAACGAAAAAAACAAAAAAAAAAAAAGAGTTGCATGAAAGAATAATTCTGCTGAATTTGTCATATTACTGATTTTTATTTATTTATGTATTTTTCCTTTTGCAGTTAGAACTATAGAAATTAAGGGTTCTTTCGCTCCTTTTCGTTAAGAAAATCGAATTTTCTGTATACGGTGTAAGCTTGTAAGGTGCCTTTGATCTCTAAATCAGATTCCATATTCACACCGTTGAAAATGAATATATTTGATTTTATTTCAAGATTTTTATTTACTTAGTCTTTGGAGGATCATATTCGCACACCTATGTTTGGATACAAATACAAGTACTTCAAACACGCACACAAAATTGAACTCCAACCAACATATATATTATAGATTTCTCAGTATTTATTATCAACTTTTGTAGATCCTGAAAAGTGAAGTTGGAGATTTCTTCGTTAAAAGAATATACTATTTTTCTTCATTATCAAGCTCATGAATTTGAATTGACGATTTGAATATATATACATACCAGAATACATTTTTTGAATTTTGGAGCTTTGAAATGGAGAAAAGCTGTGAGTTCTGCACAACTTCAAGACCAGTTGTTTATTGCAAGTCTGATGCAGCGCACCTGTGCCTTTCTTGCGACGCGAAGGTCCATTCGGCCAATGCACTTTCAAACCGGCATCTTCGTACCCTCCTCTGTGACTTGTGCCGGCACCGCCCATCACATGTTTGTTGTTTCAATCACAGAATGTTCTTGTGTCGTGGTTGTGACCAAAGCGTCCATGATGTTTCTTCTCACCACCTCCACCAGAGACGAGCAGTTAGTAGCTATTTGGGGTGCCCTTCGGCTAAGGATTTTGCAGCATTGTGGGGTTTTGAATTGAATGAATTGGATAACAATGCTACTCAAGACCAGGCTTTGTCCAATTCATGTATTTCTATGAATCCCAAAGCAGTTGAACCTGGGAACTTAAGGCAGTCTTCTTTGGGAACCGGAGTCTCTTCGAGTAAATCCGGCATGACTTCTCTCGCTGCTGCAGGACACAACTCTGGATCAAACTGTCAACGAACCAAGGTTAATTCATGGTAGCATTTACTAGCAAATAGAGCTTGGTGATTTGTTTACATTTCTCTTGAACTGTTATATTTATAATCAGCTATGGCTATGCATGCACCGTTGACATTTTTATTGACAATTTGTGACCATGATCCCAGTAATATGCAGCAAACTTAAGTAACCTAC